>FWPY01000056.1:0-600000 GCA_900174645.1 Sonneratia alba
TGTCGCTTGGTAGATGGTGTAATGACGGCTCAGTGGTCTGCCATCTATATGAGTGGTACTGGTAACTGGTGGCTTGTGATGGTGCTATACGTTTCTGGACATGAGACGTGCAGGATGCTTCCGTGTCTTGGACCCCAATCCCATTCCAGCTTTTGGGAGGCGCGCCTGCCATTTTGAGCCAGTGCCCAATAAAGGTATTCTTGCTTTCCTTAAAATGCTGGAAACGATTTTTCTTCCTGATGGTGTATTTTAAGTTCCTATTTTCTTTTCTTTTAAAAAATTCCATTTATTTTCTGACAAAATTTATAAATGCTTTTATTAAAAAGGCACATCTTGAAATGTAATTCTACACTATCCACTTCCTTTTGTGTTTTAAGCCAGCAATACACTTGCAAACAGAGTTGAAAGAGAAACCACTTAAGCCAACAGATACCTGTGATAACAAAAAACTTGTTTCCATTTTCTGTTTGCAGTTTGCAAAAAAAACCATGTTCATCCGTTCCCCCTTTATTGTTGCTTGGGTTATCATCCTATTCGGTCTTGGCCAGGCTTCGACATCTAAATCCATTTTGGGAGGCCAAAACCACAAGTGCTAACAGGCGGCAGCTTTGAGAAGACTTCCTCTGGGGCAATAGGCTACAAAGCAGGCATCTAACTGGTAAAATTCTAGCGAAAGACATGAGCAAAACAGAGATTACATCCTGGATTGCATGTCCAGCCGGGAATCGTGCCACTGCCCATTACGGTGCGTTACTGCGGCTAAGAGTTAACTGGAGGATGGCATGTACCTTCTCAGCTGCAGGTATAAGTTTCAAAGAAATTTAAGTGGAATTTATATGGTTAGAACTCAAAATTTGGGACAATTCTTGTGGTGATCTGAAGATTAAGCTCTCTTCTAACCGTGATTACTATTAAATCTTTAGTGACTGTTGTCTGTTCTTACTATCCACTTCAGGTTCCAGAATTCAGATTACGATTATGGGGCATGTTGGAATCGGGTTGCAATACCTGCGCAACTTTGAAACAGGTCCGCTGCAAGACTAACAAGGCCAATTACAGTTAGCCATATCACAGACTCTCGGCCCTTGTGTTTGTACCATGCATGGCATGCTGTAAAAGTATTTTTCCCCCCCAATTTACTTTCTTCTTTTTCTGTTAGTGGTTTTCTCAAAAGTTAGATGGCTTATCAAACTTCATTGTAGGTTGTAGCAATTTTACTGACTCAAGCGTTCTTGTGTCAATCAATAGGCTTTTGATTTCTGGTCAGGCAAGACATTCCTGACATTTCGTGGCCACTATGAAAATTGTCAAACTGTTGCTGGTTTAGTTCGCATGAGCAGGTAATATGCCTCTGGTGAATAGGAATGTTCTTATAGTTAATTGGAATTTAGGGTCATCTTGAAGCATCAAGAAACCAAAGAGACTGATAGATTATCCATTTTGTTGTATGGAATTATATACGGCTTGGGAATGATAGACAAAATTCTTGTATGGTCACCATTTGTCTCTCATGAAATGTACTGTCTCAAACTACTGTCAAGGCCATTCTGAATCCAGCTCGTAATTTTCAGTTCTGAAACTACAGGGACTATTTCCAACCAATTGTTAAGCTGTAGGCCCAATTTCATTGAGTTTGATATTATTATAAAGCAAATGCATGATCTTTGGAAACTCGAACTCTGATCTCCAAAAGCTCAAGGCTTATTTTGCATGAACGTATGAAAATAACAAAGCTTATATATTTGAGTTTGAATGGATCAACAGGAAGAAGAAGCTCTGCCCAAGATCGGGATAGCTGGAGTGACTAACGTAGCCCCTGTAGGCTGTAGTTGCTTCTTGTTAAAAAGCGAGGTATCATTCGAGTTTCTCATTGCAATGTCCTTATCCATTTTGTTTTATTATTTTTTATTTTGCTGCAGATCTTAACCCGTACTCTCATGTTGTTCTCAATTTGTGTATTTGTATACCCGATCGATCATTTTTACTGGAAGAACCAGGTAGAGACTGGTCAAAAAATGTAAAAATTTTCAGTCACTGCATACAGGCATTTATTTGTTTCTGAATATATTGGAAATTGGAATATTGGAAAAACAGGATATTTTCTGGTTACTCTCAGGATATTTTTTTGGTGAATTGACTTTGTCAGCTCGAGTGCTGGGTTGTAATAATTTGTATATAATAGTTGAACAGCGTAGTCTGAACTGCTTGTTCTGTCCACCAATAAAAGAAACGGATCATCAAACATAGTCAAACGGCTTTGAACTTCCTACTTGAGTAAAAGCAACTCTCTCTCTCTCTCTCTCTCTGCTACTAATTGAGCCGTTCTTCCAATTCTTTTTCAGATACAAATCATCGGTGGATCACAGCTACGTATTGTTTCATAATCATCAGTAGCTCTGGGAGAACTTATGGATCCAAGAATCTGGAGCAAGCTACCTAGGGAGCTCCTTGAACATGTCCTCTCGTTCTTGCCTCTCAAGACCTTCTTGAACCTCCGGTCGACTTGTAAGCACTTCAATTCCCTTATCTACTCCCCTTCCTTCGTATCCAAACACACAGCCTCATCATTGCCTTCATTCCTTCTCCTTTCCCACCCTCGATCCAGCCAGAAGTTCGCTCTATATGATTCGGTCCTTGGAATTTGGTGCAGTTCCTCCCTCTCATCTTCTCAGCTGCTTCCAAGCCATTCAAGATCCTCTACCCTGGTTTCCACCTCCAATGGCCTCTTCTGTCTCTCCCTTCCAGGCTCGTTTGCCTTCCTTGTCTGCAACTTCCTGACCAAGTCCTCTAGAAAAATTGATTACCCATCTTTCCCCTTCGCCTTTGAGTTCCTCACTTTCGTCTCCACCCGGCTCGGCTACCAGATCTTTGTCACCTCCCATTCTGCCGCCTTCCTCTATGACTCGAGGTTCCATTCATGGAGGCGGTTCAGGTTAGATAGCCATGATCTCGTCCTCTGCGACAGCTCGTACCAAGAAGGCGTCTATTTTGATGGTTCCCTCTACTTCACCGCCTCGAACTCTGGCCCATTCTCAATTCTCTGCCTTGACCCTGGGAAAGGGAAGCTGGATCGTGAGGTCACCGATCTGCCAGAGAACATCACCTTTTTGAGGCTTGCGAGTGATGGAGAGAGGAAGCTGTATATGGTCGGTGGGATTGGAAATAATGGATCTCAAGGATGATGAAACTGTGGGAGCTGGGTCGCGAAGGAGGGAGGAAGAGGTGGGTCGAGGTCGAGAGGTTGCCTGAGCTTATGTGCAGGAAGTTCATGTCGGTGTGCTACCACACCTACGAGCATGTCTACTGTTTCTGGCACCAGGGAATGATCTGTATCTGCTGCTACACTTGGCCCGAGATTCTGTACTACAAGGTCGGGAGAGGAACCTGGCATTGGCTCCCGAAATGCCCGTCTCTGCCCGAGAAGTGGAGCTGCGGATTCAGGTGGTTCTCTTTCCTCCCCGAAATCTCCGCCGCCGTGTGATGACCGATCCTACACCTTCGAGGCCCTGGTGTCTCCCCGATCATCTTTTTCGGTCTGCAACGCGTTAAACTCGGAGTCCAGTTTCCTCTCTCTTTTCACACATCCTTTCCCGCAGTTCCGGCTATCTTGTCGGGCATGGGATTTGGCCAACCATCTCCACCAAATGAAAGTTCAGACTCTCTCTCTCTCTCTATCTCTCTGTTTTCCATAGTCTGCACGGGATCGTTGAATTCTAAATCGGGGGGCGTCTAGAACATTTAGAAAGTTCAAAGGCTTGAACCTGTGAATGGCCCAAATTTCTCTCCCGTGGCAGTGATCCATACAACGAATGAAAATTGCACGGTCAACATATTTTACACTTATAGTCGCGGTGAATTCTCGGTTTAGTTTGTGTTAGCAAATTGCGTGCGATAGTATGTGGAGTTCCGTAGTTTCTCCAATTCCATCTATGATTGGCTGTTAGCCGAGGTATAAATCCTGAACATTACTTCCCCCTGATTCTAATGAGGGCACCGATAAGAGGAATATAGGCATGGGGAATCATATCAAAGATAATCGAATCCAAGACTTGTCATTTCCTAATCCGGGGTGATGGTACAGAGTGTGATTCCTTTACTCAATCCTGAGCCGTCTCTCATTTTGTACGCCCTATGGGCCCTTCTCGTGGGCCTAAGGAGATAGTTAAGCTACTCTCCCCCTCAAATTGTGAATCAGATAAGAGATCTGATAAACTCATCATTGACCCAAGGCAGCTGGCATGCTGCGATGATCAATGGAGTCTCCCGGGGTTGCAGATCGGAGCTCCAGGGCTGCCGTCAAGGGAGGCAACCGTTGCATTAGCCTGCCTTCGAATAAAAAGGTTGCGACCAAGGACCGGACTTGGGCTTAACAGGAGCAGGAAGTAGACATCGAGAAAAAATTCGCTCTGAAGAAATCTGAAGCTTGCAATAATATGTATCTCAAGCAAGCTCGTGATCTTGTGTTTTCACATGAGGTCGATTCGACAGACCGGGCCGATTTGCCGCGTGCGGAAACCGATCAAGGGAAGAGATATCCATGGGAAAAGAGGTAGGGGCAGAGAATCTCTCTGAGCAAGGGGTCCATTAGCCACACTGAGGGGCTCAGCTGCACTCAGGCTCTCATCTGTCACTCATTCATCAGATTTATCTACTGGCAGCCCTCTTCCAACCACACACACCCTTAACTGATAAATTCTAAAATCTGACTGAAAATGCGAAAAGCATGCAAATCTATGAGGGAAAAAAAAATCAACTTGGATCTTTTCTTCTGCTAAAAAAAAAGGCAATATAATCCTTCTCGCTTAGGATATTCACAAATTCCATGTAATGCAGACAAGAGCGAAGGGAAGATAGATGTTCAATGGCCTGAATTTCAGATCCGTCGGAGTAGAATGTAATTCTTGACTGAAAGAACGCATCACCAATTGAGAGTATGGAATAGGTGACAAGGGGAAGTGGGGGGAAAAAACGAAAAATGTCGCCCGAAGTCTTCTTTTTTCTTATATGTATTCACGTATGGTCGTCACGAATTTTGATGCGAAGAGAACCCGAATCTGGTCGAAGAAGTCGATAAAAAAAAAAAAAAATCGTCGTGTCCTCGGCAAGAGTCACGGAAGGGGCCAAACGAATACGAAGTTGTTCAATTGCGACCGAGCCGATGGAGGACGGAGGATGGAGGCTGCTTGGCATTTTCTCGATGTACACGATGAAAGGTCCAAGATTTCAGCAGCCAGGAGATCCTGAGATCAAGGCAAGCAGGACACCACCAATCTTTTAGAATGGCTCAACCATAAGTATATTCCCACTTCCCCGTCCACTTTCCCAGATACAGAGGGAAATCATATAAAATGAGAGGAAATAAAAAAAAAAAGAGGAGGAAAAAGAAGTGGGGGGGGTGGAGAGGAGAACGCAGGGAAGGACAGAATGGGGGGTCTACATCACGTGCCTCTCACGTGCACACTTATCCTTTTCCATCCCGTCGATCACATCACGATATATATATATATATATTTAATGATCCCCGGCCAACGTAGAGTGGTGTCCACAAATTATTTGCCGGGTATCAACGTCTGCGCACTTATTAGTCCTATTTTTTCCCCTCGGGTGGGCCCCACTTCATCAACAGCCATAGCGAATTCCCCCCCCCTTTTTTATACTTAATTTTTTTTTTGTAACTATTACCGAGCAGCCAATGATGGGGCCCACCACCGGAAAACCAGTTTCAGCAGGGGAAGCGACGGGCCCCCGGCGAAGTCACCGGGATAGGGCCCGCTGGAGGACTCGGGCGAGCGGGGCCGGGCGCTGAGGTGGGGGAGGTGGCCCTCGACGTTGAGCATCTCCACGGTGGTCCGGCCACCGAGGTGGCTCTTGAGGTAGTCCGCAACGGACGGCGGCACGGAGACGTCCCTGGCCGTCTGGATCACGCAGCACGGCACCCTCACCAGGCCCAGCACTCCCCTGAGGTCGCTGTTGAAGACCGTCCGGCACACGAACAGCGATATGTCCGGCCGCATGTTGAACAGCGTCCGGCTGAACTCCTGCACCGCATCCGGCACGTCCGCACCGACGGCCAGAGGCGCGTACCCGTTCACCCACGCCTCGTAGTTCGCCTCCATCGCCGAGAACACCCTGTCTATCTCCCCCTGCTCGAATCCCCCGTGATAGTCCTCGTCGTTCAGGAACCTAGCAGACACCAACGCAACATTCCCCGATGTCAATTCCGGCCATCGACCACTAAATCCGAAGAATCCATCGAAATCAGAACATGCAGAGTAAAATCCAACATCAGAGGACTGGCAGTTTACTCAAACCCAATCCGGCCGACCTCGCTTAGATGATCGATCGTAGAGTCTGATGTGACACAGCGGACTCAAATTTTACCGGGGAGAAGCACCAATGAGGATGAGCTTGGTGAAGAGGTCGGGGCGGCGGATGCCGGCGAGGATGCCGATCATTGCGGAGACGGAGTGGCCGACGTAGGCGCAGCGCTCGATGCGTAGCTCGTCGAGGATGGTTAGGAGGTCGTCGACGTAGGCGTCAAGCGTGGTGTTAGCGGCGGAAGTCGAAGTGGTCGGGGTTGACGCTGCCGGCGCAGACGAGGTCGTAGAGGACCACCCGGTAGTGCGGGGTGAAGAAGGGGAGGATCCGTTGCCATGCCGACTGGTCCGTCCCGAACCCGTGGGCGAACACCAGGAACCGCTGGCCCGACCCGACCACCCTCACGTTCATCGCCTTCAGGGACGTTGTTCCCCATGGCACCAAGACGGACACACAGAAGCTCTGCCAGGTTGCGATTACTGAAGGGGTTGTTGGTGTATCCTATTGACCTATACTCTCTGTAATTATCTCTCTCCTTTTTGAAAAACTTTTTTTTTCTTATTTAATTTCGGCTATAAATGTCGGCTCCCGTCTTCATGGGATTGGGGAGGGGATTTGTGTTGGAGGAGATATCACAGGCTCATCGGAGGTTGGTTATTTATATTGTTTTTTTTCTTTTTTTTAAATTTCAGACACTAGCCTTTACATGAGTGGCTTCTTTTCCTGGGCAGTTAACGTTGTCCCGACAGGTGTCTCTCTGATGTGGATAAAAGAAAATCTTAGCCACTCCCATCATCCTACTACAAATATCGGATTGATTCAGTTGAGTTGATTCGGAACCTCATCTTTAAAGTTCTTATCTTGTATTATTGAGAAAAATTTTATTGATAATAAATCGATATTGTTTAAATATGAATTAATTATTGGTGACTGAGTTTTTGGGGTACTGTATATGAGGTAGATTGGTGTGAGATTGAATTTGGATTGGAGGCAGGGTAGTGAACGGGACACCATCGCTATCCCCTTTCTCTAGTGTCATCATGTTAACATGTGACAGTCTGAGTTATGGGCCACGCGATATATAACCTATAGCTCAAGACATACCCAGTGATTGGTGATCGGTGATCGCTCGCCTCAAAGGGTCTGAATCGGATGCAAGAGTAATTTAATACCTAATGCCTAGTAATGACAAAGCGAATTTCATGGTACACTTCCTTTACTAACAGTATGTCACCTGTGCAACTTCAGCACACCCAAGAGCACAAGAAATGGCAACATGCAAGCCCAATATAGGAAAATGTTTGCTTGGAATCTTGGATTCTGCTTCTCTTTATACTACGGTCCTGTTCTCCTTGTCGTTTAGGTAATTACTTGGCAGGTTCAGATCCAATTGTTCTGTGTTCTCCCCTCTCTTTCAATCTGCCCACTTCCTTTGTTTTCTTGCATATTCTCTTCCTCATCTAGTTGATATGATCAACTGGGACCGAATGTTGACCGCTCACTAGGATTGGGAAAGCTCGAACAGGACAGGAAGTCCTATATGCAGCAACATCAGAACCCAAGGACGAACATTGATGAAGTACGTACACTCACGGGGCTCACCAGTAGAATCGATAAACCGAAACAATCTCTACAAACATGCGATCTGGCTAGTACTATGTACTTCTCGAAGCACACAACAGTTAAGACTTTGTCTTATCATCTAGTTCCACTTTTAGAGGTCAAAATCATATCTGCATACAAATAATGATATAGTGAACGTATAGCTGCAGGAGCTCTACCGTATACCCATGTGCTTAGCAGCGGCAAAGTCCAGATAAGCGAAGATGACGAATCCATATATATAAAAGATCAGGGTGGAAAGTCATGTTCTGATACTCGAAGCACACGCTTTAGCACGAGTTCAGTGAGATAGTATACCCGGCAGGGTGGGGTTACTAACAACTTTCACTTGCTAGCTTAGAGTTGCTTTGTGTTCACTCTCTCCAATCTCTGAGAACACTCAGAGCATCCAGTACATGGTTGCTGTTGCAGCAGAAGCTTCATGATGTCTTATAATGGCTGTAGGGCGAGCATGTTCCGTGAAAGCCAGGCACAAGGATTACCTTAAAGTAAGGAACTTTCCAAGGAACTCATTCTTCATGTTTGACTCGGTTATATATATATATATATATATATATAGCCTTGTCCCTCTTTGCAGCTGGCAGAGGAGTATGTACATCGACTCAGTATTTATCATTGGCATCCTTTAACGTCTCTGTAATGAGTGGTACCGTAATAAAGCAGGAGTGTCGCCAATAAACTCAAGTGAGATTTTGTTCCTCGAATAGTGGGCGTAGTAGGCCAGGGCCGAGGAGGGAATCGGATTCAATTGCGGGCGAGGCTGAATTCATCGATCACAGGTGGGAAGGATGAATGATAGTGGAAAATTGGTCCATCCTTCCTCTTGTTGCCGCATCCTATCGAATGTTCGTCGAATTGGACTCCCCGATCATGCCCCTCGCCCCCACTTCTTCTTCTTCTTCTGTCACTCCTCATTCGGCCACTGATGATGAAAATTGCTTCTCAAAAGTCGTCGAACCTAATTTATGTTATGATGCGTAATCGTACCCATTCCTAACATGGTGACACATTTCCATTAAAAGAAAGGAGATTGTGGTTAAAAGATAAAAATAAAGAGAAATCTTACTTATCATATCCTTTATGTCTCATATTTAAAATAATATCATTATACCAAATATTTTTTTTTTCTAAATATAACTGCACATTTCAATCATGAGGACAGTATGACAAAACTCTACCATATGATGCCCATGTAGACCGAGAAAGGGATGTCGTGGGGTGGAATTTGTCTTTACCAAAGACTAAATTATCTAAATTGGATTCTACTTAACAAGGCCTCTTGAACTCATTTACTTTGTGTTTCCATATACTTGATGGGTATAAGGGAGGCTTACGAACCTCAGGTTGAATCCAAGATTTTACGTCCAAAAACTGGATGAGAGAATGTCGTTGTCTCGGATCCGGCGAGTGGGATTTACTTGTGCAGAAAGTCAAGGCAAGGGGTGTGGGGGTGGGACCCATGTACTAGATATATGTAGGGGGGGGCGTGCCGCGGGGACTGACATGATTTACAAAGCTAGAACGGATAAGTTAGGTCCCCTCTGCCCACCAATGGCATTGGCATATTGGAGAACAATGAAATCTTACTATGAGCCACCGAAAGAGAGGAGGAAATAAATAAATAAAGGATCGAGCAACAGTCCCGAACGATCCCATAGCAATGGCACAGCATGTGGAAGAAGAAACTAAATGAATCGCATCATTATACGGGGGGGGGGGTATTGTGCGACGATCCACTACCCCCATCTGCCTTTTATCAGGCATCATGCTGTTTGCCTCGACAGAATTGGAATCCTTGTACGCACCATGCAGTGTGCGGCCCCACTCGGGGTGTAATGATAGGGTCGAGTTTGATCATCGATGATGGATGGAGTGGAACCACTGAGAGCCATAGGCTACTTTTATGCATATTTATGTGTGTGTGTGTGTGTGTGTGTGGTTGGGTGGGTGGGTGTGTGCACGGTGGCATTGTGGAGGGGGAGGATCTTGATGGAGTCATAATTGGCATGATGAGTCATGGGCATGGAGCTTATCTTATCCACAGCTTTCTCACCTTCCCTTTTTCTTTATTTTTTTTCTCCTCCTCCTTCTCCTTCCTTTTTTGCCTACTTTGTAGGGTTGTGGCGTCTACACATATTCGACCTTGCCCAGGTGATCATATGACACGATTTCATAAAATGATCAATTATAATGTCATGTAACATAAGAAAAATATAATAAATATCGACTAAAAAACAAACAAACAAACAGGAGCAGAAAATTACAGTCAACAAGTGGAAAATGATAATCAACAAGGGGTTACGGTCCATGTTTTAGTACACTCCTGTCTCCAAAATCAAATCTATTAATGAAGTATTAGAAAATCTAGAAGAAAAAAACCATCAAATGAAAAAAAAAATACATATTTAGTGTGTAGATACCGTAATATAATTGAACGTACTTAATCGTGTTATGTCAAATTATAGACATTTCACTTATTTAAATACGTTTATCTACTGTATATACGAAGGGGGTATGGCTTGTTTGGGTGTGATGCGCATTGATGTTCAATCAAAACGTGCACATCTCCTTATCCTGTTATGTAATGTCACGATGGAAAGGGGGTATCAAAAGGGGATTAAATTAAGAATATAAGGTGCATACATGCATGTGAATCTTGTGGGCAGAATGCATGTAGGACTCTATATATAAAAATAGGTATATAAGCAAGTTGATCGACAGGACGCGGTTCCATTGATTGTTGATAGGTCTTCACATGAGTGTCGGGAACCTCAACTTGTATGGAGCAAAAGAAAAAGGTGTGAACTCTGCCTTGGGGGATGACTAGTTCTCCACAAGAATCGCGTAATCTGAGGACCATAAAAAGCAATCGAAGAAACTGTTCACTGTGTTCATGTCTATACCTTATTATATAAATTCTTTAATGGCCACTGAGGAGGCCAAGTGCACGACATTTCTTCCACTCGTGAAGCTAAATAGGAAGGGAAGGGTGTGGGGGGCGGAACATACATGTGCGAGCGAGATCATATTGATAAGAACCGGATATATAATCTCTCTCTCCATTACTGATAGATTGAGGGGAGGGGTATTGTTGAACCGGACCGGCTCTCTCAAACTCATATACGATATTGCCACGAGGATGCATCATAGCACTTCTTCTCCATGTTATTTTTTTTAATTATATAGTAAACACATAAGTTTAAAAATGGACGAGGAATAGGGAAATTAAGGAGGCATGATAGGTCTTACGATTATAATCGACTCAGTAACATCTTATTTTATTATGCCTAAGGTGACATTATTGCATCAAACTCCTTTCTCTTGTGTTTGAGCATAATAAGTTGAGGATAATATTTTTTTTTCTAAAAGATGATTTACAATTGGAATCCAAGTCACTGATTAGGAAATGGGGGCACGGGGGGGTTGCTTGCTTAATGTTTAGTATATCATTACTGGAGAATTGGAAAGTCTGGACACAATCATTTCAGTCTAAATCATCATTTGCCATCCTTTAGTACTACTGTGCTCCTTTCTTGCTTCTTCCATCTTACATTGCCACGTTCCCCCCACAAAAATTCCAGCAAATGGGGGATTAATTGGGCTGGTTCATTGTTTGTTCTACCTCGGAGGAATCTTTCTAAATATCAACCATACACTTATTTTGTACTATGAGAGGATTTATTAGTTGTTCATGGATCATCATATCATTACAGAGATGGACAAGACGTGCGTTTTAAAATTTTGAAGACCCTTAGGAGTCATTATTGCGATGTTTGAAGGCCTGATTCTTCTCCTCCTGATCTTTAAGCACGCGTGTGCTTTCCATTTATGTGACTAGCTCCCCCACTTCGTCTTGTGGGTGTAAAGCGAAAGTTCCTTCCCCCTTGGAATTGACCCAATAAGACCCCAGAATTTCCACCTCCCCACCCCCATCCCACTCGAGATTTGACTTACGTGGGTTGAGTTGATTCTCATACATCTCCATCAGCTAATGCACATTCTTTGCTTGCAGTTGAGTCAATGGCCTCTTGTACTTTATGGCCATACATATCCAGAAAGGAAAAAAAGGCAATAATACTGTAGCAGCTATCCTCATCTTAACCAGAAAAGTTTTACTTTTACCTGTCCTGCTTGATACACAAAATTAATGACGCGAATCCTCCGCCGGTGCACAGACCCGGGTACTTTCTTTACGTTCATCATCGGAGAGCATATTTGATTGCTAGCTAGCATCACGAGTTCCATTTGGGACGTAGAATATGGTGGTGAGGTGCAGCAGTTATAAGCTCTGTAAACTGTTCTATCGGGCACTGTAGGATGCCAGATCAGAACGAGCTGGCCGGTGGACCACTGCCGTCCCATTCTCGAGGGAGCTGGATCCAGCCACCATCTTATCCACAGTGAGCCAACTAGAAGCCGTCACTTTGGATCGAAGCACTAGAAGAAAAGGTCCCGAAATCTGATTCCCGCGTTGTGTGCGCACCAATTCTTGCAGACAACAGGCAGCAGCTGGTGTCCTCGATGGCTGGTTCCTTCGGCACAGCTGGTGCGGGGATTTCCTCGATCGAGAGTGGGCCCAAACTTCACCCCCCGGTGGAATGACCATGGGCCCGGCCCATATACGGAGTGACTGCAGATGGGCCCCATAAAAGGCCCATTAAACTATTCAGGATACGCAGAGCGGCAATTAAAGAGGCCCAATTATTCTTCCATCCTTGACTTGCTTTTTCCAATGCCGCGTGCCGTAAGAAATGCGACGCATTAACCCAAGTCATGGCACGGCATGATTCGGTCCGTCCCACACGCGAAGCTGTTGACATTAATATCAATAATGTCTGTCTTTTCTGGCTGACTTAATATTTATAATGTCTGAATATATGTACGTGCTCGCACGGCTCATTCATTTATTCGTTTCATCCTTTTTTTTCCCCTTTCTACCCTTTTATTTCGCCTTTAATACGGATCCGAACCTTAAGTAAGTTTAACCTCAATCTTGTGAATAAAAATGAACCATTGATGGATGACAGAACTCTTGTCCAAGATGAATTAATTATAAATTCATCATTTATCCATCCCTATTTATCGAAATCCTAGAATAAAAATAAATATAACTATCTTATCACTCTCTTAATTTGTTAACTAAACAAGGGATCAGTCAACCGCTCCATAACCTCCCCCTCCTCCGAATCCCTCAATGCAAATAGATCGGAAAATATATACATACATACATATATATATGCCATTGAAATTTGAATTGAATCTCTGACGGGTTTTTATCTTCTCGGGGTTAGGTTTAGAAAATTTTCTCTTTTTAAAAATTATTCGCTGTCGATTGGCCTTTACCCGCCCATCTCGTCGGACTCCCCAGTATCTTAGAGAGAGAGAGAGAGAGAAAAAAAATCATGGAGTGGACGCTTTGTTTCGTACGTTTCCATGTGACAAGACTATGCCCGATCAACGGGCCTAAAATTTCAAAATCTGCCTAACGTGATTATGATTCTTTCTTGAGGAAGTGCCAATCAATCGGTTGCAACTCGTAATTAATATGGCAATTGCATGAACGGTTCCCGTCCGGTCTACCTTTTGTCACATTCTTGTAAGGTGAAACCATAAGAAAACCTCCCGTGTGCGAACGAGATGATTAAGATCATTTGATGCCTATTTTTAAACAAGATTTGATCCCATAGTTTTTAAAACTTAATTGAGCTAGTCAGTTTGACCGGGAACTGACATTTACCTTGTTCAATTTTCGAAATTAATCCAATTACATTATAGATATAGTCAATTTCGGTTGACCAGATAAATCCAATTGAATCAATAAAAAACACGGCAGATTTAAAATTAAAACAAAAAACAAAGTCTATTGTAATATACCCATGACATACATTTTCTCTTTTTATTTCTCATTTAACTGGTAGACATTTATTTAATTGATATGAAGATTTTTATCATGATGTTAACATATACTATAAGGACATAATAAATGATTTTGGCGGAGTGTGGTGTTTATAATACTCATCACTAAATAATTTTAATTTAAATTATTATTTTATTTTACTCGTACTTGATTATTTGATATTTCTTTTTCTTTGAAACTTGGATGATGCACTAGACCTATATTTTTATGTTGAGCTTTGGAATTAATATGATAGGTATATTAAGAATTTTTTTTGTTATAAATTAGTGTTAAATATGTGGTATTATGTTTGTTTATCAGTAATATTATATTATTAATATTGTTTATTAAACATACAGTTTGATCTATCGAACCTCCAATCTAAATCATAAACCCATATATTTATTGATTTTTCCTACAGTTTAATTTTAAAAATTATGATGAATATTCAAGTTTTGTTCACGAAAAATTCTCATGATTAAGATTATCTTGACACTTAATCACACTGCTCAAGATTCATTGGCTCCAGAGTACAATGTATTAATAAAAAACTTTATACAGCTGTGAGTCATCAATCAGTCAACACGTCAAGAGCCAGCAATTTCGCGGAAGCTGCCACGAGACGACTCCTCGAGCTTTCTTTAATGACCATGTGCGCTTTCCAGCCAAGGCTGTCGATCCTATTATTACCTCACTTTCTAATCTTATTCGAAAAAACTTTGCCCCCCGACGGCCCACGCCGTGCACCGGTATCAGTCACATCGCCGATAAATGAGATGACCGACATCCGTACGCGTAAGATGAGACGTGACAAAATGATATTTGCGAGAGAGGCGTAACTGTGATGTGATTGATCTTCCCGTTGCTCATCAGTGCATTATAGATTAGAGGTTTACATTTCGGTAGAGGTTCAAGGGCTTGACGAATAATTAAGGATTATATGATTAAATTTGAGAGTAAGATGAAATTAATTTATTAAACTATGAATAAATTCAAGTCCCCACTTATATTTTGATGTTGGCTGATAATTTAAAGCCGCCCACGTTGTCTTGCTCTTTCAAACCATGAGGGAAGATTTTCATCGAAAACGGTAAGCCGGGAAACCCGCTCCAGTTTTCCAGTGGGAATTGGGAACATTCGAAATGTTTTCCATTAGTTTTTCCCTGAGCAACTCACGAAATGTCTCGGAACGCCGTCCAACATCGACGACACGTCGTCAACAGAAGAAAAAGCCAGAACCACTGAAAAGCCGTCCGCGGAGATCAAGTCAACCAATGTCCGCGGGGCGGAGAGAGAGAAAGTTGACCTGAACTTCTGCCCCTCTTACCCTTTTTCTTAAACCGTGCTTCGTCGCTCTTATTTTTCTAGTTCCGATCTCAGATCCGATTTCAGGTTCTCTGTCATTTGCTTGCTCCAAGAAATACGGTGACATTCAGTGACAGACAATTAGTGACCGAAGGAAGAATCATATTGGCAAGGCAATTTGCAGCTTTCCCAAAAGGCAACATAGCCCATTTTGGTAGAAAAGTAAGGGAAACCCCTTGCCCATCTGGTCTGTCTGCTCGAATTCGATCCCTTGCTGAACCCTTTTGCTGTTCAGTTGATCTCATCTCTCGGGAGGGGGGGTTTGATTTGGAGGAGTGAGGACGGCGTAAGGGGGAGTTTGGAAATGGAGAGTTACTTGCAAGATGGGTTTGGGGACGTGAAGCCGAAGAACTCGTCGGAGGAGGCGCTGCGGAGATGGCGGAACCTATGCTGGGTCGTAAAGAATCCGAGGCGGAGGTTCAGGTTCACTGCTAACCTCTCCAAGCGATCCGAGGCAGAGGCCATCCGTCGGACCTTTCAGGTCTCTTGTCTTTGTTTCCAGCTCTCAGCTGCAACACCCCCCCTTTTTTTATATATATTGTTCTTCGTGGGCTGATTCTTGTTTTACTTAGTTTCTTATTTAAATTAGGCAAGATTTGGTCTTTCTGCCTTTATTAGTAAATCAAAGAGCTATCGCCTTGTCTTTAACCAACGATGTAGATTGGCAATCGATGCCTCGTAAAATTTGCTGCCTATGGTTGGCCGAGTTGGTCTTAGATTATCAGAACCGAAGCTCAAACTGTTTAAGATGATATAAACATGCAGAGTAAATAATAAAGACTCAAGATGGATGGTCTGAAAAGTTCCAGCTTTAAATTTGCAGATTAGACGAGAACCTAGGTAGTTGAATAGATATAAGTGGAAAAGAAGGTTGATATAATTCTGTTGGGAGCTCCTAACCATGTCGTTTGAGAGAGGATTTAATAGTTTCTTAATTCTCTACACAATTTTGATGTTCTTTCTTGGCATATTTTTGACAGGCAAACTTTCGCGTGGCACTTATAGTTTCACAAGCTGCACTTCAATTTATCCAAGGTGATAATTACTTACTGTTTTGGGACTTGAAACTCTGAAATTTCTTATTCATATTTCCTTTCCATCATTTCCTTTACCATGTTCACTTCCCATTTGATGTTTTACAGGTCTTATTGATTACAAAGTACCAGAGGAAGTGAAAGCAGCTGGTTTTCAGATTGGGGCTGATGAGTTGGGATCAATTGTTGAACGTCATGATGTCAAGAAACTGAGAGGCCATGGTGGGGTTGAAGGTATTGCAGACAAGCTCTCCACCTCACTAACCAGTGGAATTTCTACATCTGAACATTCTCTGGAGCGAAGGAAAGAAATATATGGAGTGAATAAATTCACTGAAAGCCCACCTAAAGGATTCTGGTTCTTTGTCTATGAAGCGCTTCAGGATATGACCCTCATGATCCTTGGTGCCTGTGCATTCGTGTCTTTGATTGTTGGGATCATAATGGAAGGGTGGCCAAAGGGGGCCCATGATGGGCTCGGGATTGTAGCCAGTATCCTACTGGTTGTATTTGTGACTGCCTCAAGTGATTATAAACAGTCTCTGCAGTTTAAGGATTTGGATGCAGAGAAGAAGAAGATCTCTGTTCAGGTGTCCAGAAATGGGCTCAGGCAAAAGATTTCCATTTATGATCTGCTTCCTGGTGATATTGTTCATCTCAATATTGGAGATCAGGTTCCTGCTGATGGCCTATTCATCTCAGGATTTTCTGTTCTGATCAATGAGTCGAGCCTGACTGGTGAGAGTGAACCAGTTCATGTGAACGCCACAAACCCATTTCTCCTCTCAGGAACAAAGGTCCAGGATGGATCATTCAAGATGCTTGTGACTACGGTTGGCATGAGGACCCAGTGGGGAAAATTGATGGCCACTCTTAGTGAGGGAGGAGATGATGAGACACCCTTGCAGGTGAAGCTTAATGGGGTGGCTACAATAATTGGGAAAATTGGTCTCTGCTTTGCTGTAGTGACATTTGCAGTTCTGGTTCAAGGTTTGTTTGCCAGAAAGCTGCAGGATGGGACTCATTGGTCCTGGTCTGGTGATGAAGCCATGGAGATTCTCGAGTTCTTCGCTGTTGCGGTAACAATTGTTGTGGTTGCAGTTCCTGAGGGGCTCCCTTTGGCTGTCACACTGAGTCTTGCATTTGCAATGAAAAAAATGATGAATGATAAAGCCTTAGTCCGCCATCTAGCAGCTTGTGAGACAATGGGTTCTGCTACCACCATTTGCAGCGATAAAACTGGGACATTAACTACCAACCACATGACCGTTGTGAAAGCTTGCGTCTGTGAGAAAGTAATGGAAGTTGGCAAATCTGAATTCAAAATACCTGATTCCACAATGAAGATTCTGCTCCAGTCAATATTTAACAACACTGGAGGTGAAGTTGTTAACAATGAGGGAAATAGTGGGAAGCATGAGATCCTTGGTACACCCACTGAGACTGCCATTTTGGAGTTCGGTTTGAAGCTGGGAGGAGACTTCCAAGTAGAGAGACAGAAGTCGACCATTGTGAAGGTTGAGCCATTCAATTCATTGAAGAAGCGAATGGGGGTAGTTTTGGAGCTTCATGGTGGGAGTTATCAGGCCCACAGCAAGGGTGCATCCGAGATAATCCTGGGTAATTGTGACAAGTTTGTGAATGCGGAAGGGGAAGTTGTTCCACTGGATGAATCATCCATTAATCATCTGAAGGGTATAATTGAGCAATTTGCCAATGAGGCTCTTCGGACCCTGTGCCTTGCTTATAAGGATATTGGGAGTGAGTTTTCTCCTGAAAGTCCGATTCCAACTGAAGGGTACACCTGCGTTGGGATTGTTGGTATCAAAGACCCTGTACGCCCTGGTGTTAAGGAGTCTGTGGCAATCTGTAGGTCTGCTGGAATTGCTGTGAGAATGGTTACTGGAGATAATATTAACACGGCTAATGCAATTGCTCGTGAATGTGGTATTTTGACTGAGGATGGTATTGCCATTGAAGGACCAGAATTCCGAGAGAAGAAAGATGAGGAGTTGCTTGAGCTCATTCCCAAAATTCAGGTGCATATATTGCTCATATTCATTAGAAAATTGATAATAAAATCTTTTGGTAATTGAAATCCACTGAGCAATAAAATTATTTGCAGAAGCCTTAATCTAACAATTTTAAGCAGGTCAAACTTTCTGATGTTGAATTCTCTGAAATTTCTTTCAGGTTATGGCTCGGTCTTCTCCACTGGACAAGCATAAACTTGTGAAGCACTTGAAGACTACTTTCCAAGAAGTAGTTGCTGTGACAGGAGACGGTACTAATGATGCTCCGGCTCTTCATGAAGCAGATATTGGGCTTGCAATGGGCATTGCTGGGACAGAGGTTTTTTCTTCCCCTATTTATTCACCTTCTTGTTTTAAAGAAGTTTCTGATAGTAACATGTTAATTATTAAACAAAATTTCTAATCTAGTAATCTTTTGAAACATTTTGATGGTGTATCAGGTGGCTAAGGAGAGTGCTGATGTTATAATTCTGGATGATAACTTCTCAACCATTGCAACAGTGGCAAAATGGGGCCGCTCTGTCTACATCAACATCCAAAAATTCGTGCAGTTTCAACTTACAGTGAATGTTGTTGCTTTGATTGTGAACTTCTCTTCTGCCTGCTTAACTGGTAAGAACCCACACTACCAATTAAAGTTTTACTTATTTTACATTCATGAAGCTTCTATTATTCTTGTATACAATGTCTATATTTATTTCTTCTTTTGCTTTCATAAATCTGGTATACCAGTTACGGTTCTACGTATACATACGTGGAGTTTCTTGATTCTTGTATTATATATTTGATCAAATTTTGTAATTTTCATAGGAAATGCGCCTCTCACTGCTGTCCAGCTCTTGTGGGTCAACATGATCATGGACACTCTGGGGGCTCTCGCATTAGCAACTGAACCTCCCACAGCTGACTTGATGGAGAGACCTCCTGTTGGTAGAAAAGGGAACTTCATCAGCAACGTGATGTGGAGGAATATCTTGGGCCAGTCCCTATACCAATTTGTAATCATTTGGTATCTCCAGACGAAAGGCAAATCAGCTTTCCACCTTGATGGCCCTGATTCTGATCTTATCTTGAACACAATCATCTTTAACTCATTCGTATTCTGCCAGGTAATTGTTGCTTAGAATGCTAATTTTCCAAGAACTCATAGTCATTGTGCAACACCATGGATTATCTTGAGATATCCCCAAAACACTGGTATGGGATTTGGGTCATCTAGACTGCTTCTGAGTTTGCTTACATGTGTATGCTTGACAGGTATTCAATGAGATCAGCTCGAGGGAAATGGAGAAGATAAATGTGTTCAAAGGCATTCTCAAGAACTACGTGTTTGTTGCTGTTCTCACATGCACTGTCCTGTTCCAGATCATAATTATCGAGTTCCTTGGCACCTTTGCGAACACTTATCCTCTCAGCTTGAGCCAATGGTTCATCAGCGTGTTGCTTGGATTTCTTGGGATGCCAGTTGCTGCTGGTCTGAAGATGATCCCCATGGGTTCGGGCTAACTGAAATTAATACCAAAATTTAGGCACTTTCTAACCTGACTCAAGTTTCTGATGCTGTGAAGGCTCCTACAACAGACAATTGGAGATTGTTTTGCTGTTAGCCTGTTGCTGGGGCACTTGTTTAGTTTTCTAGTTGTGTCCCATAAATATTTGAAGGAATCAAGTTTGTCCTAATTTTTATGTCTGTCCTTTTGTAACTCAGCTGATGCTGTTAATTAGTTGGAGCTTCAGCTCTATTATGTTCTGATTTTCCACCATCTTGTGGAACACCAGAGCAAGGACATGGGCTACACGATTTCTTTTCTAACTACCCATCTTACACATCATCCCCAATAGATAATCATCTTCAAGGAGTATCAAGCATCCATTCTCAGATACCAGGGTGAAGGTTGCAAGGAACGGGCAATCAAATGAAGTTATTTTCAGAATGTTTGTTGTAGAAAGAAGAATTTCTCAAAAATTTGTGGTACTTTGACAGCAAGGGAAGATTAAGGATGTTTTTGGTTGGACCTAACATGCTGAGGATTGTTCCTGGCTGGTCCTTTTTGGAATTCTTAACATTGTAGATGAAGTTTCCCATAATTTGATCAGTGAATTAACGTCTATAACGGGTTGCACTTACAATTTGTCACATTTCATCAGATTCAAGTCATCTGTTCTCTCCATTCGGTCATTTGGATTAGATAAGATTTCAAGAACAAGCGAGTTATCACATAACTTAAGCATTGTTTTCTCATAGATTCTCGAGGATATCAATGCGCCACCATTGTGAATGAGCATGAAATCGATTCCCTTAGCCAACCTCTTTCATTCTGGAACAGGACCTGAGCACTGTGAAGCGTGAACAGCAGATCATACGTGCCTGGCGATCATATGCGTTGAGAACAATGTGACTCACCAGATTACGTCAATTCCGTTACATCGAGGAGCCTAAAGTTCACATGATGCAACAACTTTTAGTGTCTGTAATGCCAGTGGGGAAATTTCTCTGAACTCAGCAAGTTGTCACTCGACCAGAAGCACAGCTAACTACTTTAATATGTGCCAGTTGTGAGTCCTCTGACTGACTAACAAGGAAATGTTGCCCCTGCCTCTCACTGCATACGGACTAGAAAACAAACTATACAATACAATCCTGCCTCCAATCAGAGTACTCTCTCCTATCATTATCATCTTCGTATCATGTGTTGATGATCGATCTGACCATGCCTCAAGATGTCGGATCAGGTACGCTACTGTCATAGTTATTCTTCGTCAAATCAGTAACGCCTGACTGAATCATGAAGAGCCATTGGATCGTGAAGGATCATCAACCACAAGAACACGAATAGCTTCTACATACATCTCTGAAGACCATTGACGTGTCTAGTACAAAGATCGGTCTTGTTTCCATGAAAGCACAGCCATATTTGCATATTTAACCAGAAATGTTGACAGTGCTACTCTCAAGCAACAAATTAAATAAGCTCCATCGATACATGCTACGAGAAAGAGCAAATAACTGAGACAGACTTGAATGCTCACTCGAGTAAAAGATTTCACTTCTCAGGATCAACGCAACATGAGATCAAGCATATGAATCCCCCTATGAATCATCAAAGAAGCACCAGTCTTTCATGAATTTTAGAGCCCCACAAAGTAAAATAGAGACCGAGAAAGAGCCTCAAGCAGAAAAAAGAGCGAGGAAACAAGGGGCAGGCTCTGCCCTAAGTTCATCCACCAAACATTCAAATAAATCCAATCACATTCATCTCATACACAGTCTATCTAGTTGCCCAAAAATCCAACACGCTGTTTCATCAACATCACTCGACAGCAGCTCTCTCACTGTCTCCTCCTCAATTTCCTTTCAGGTCTCTTTTCCTCGTGTAGTTAGCATCCCATAAAAAGGCAGGGCAGCTACTCTGCCAGAGACTTTCTTGAAAAACCAAAACGAAGTATACAAATGAAACAAATCAATAAATCCAAATCAATTTCATCAGAAAAAAGGGAAAGAAGGGGCCCAGGAAAGTAAATCAAAGTGCAGAGATTTGGACCCCCTCTCAGAAGCAGCAGGCCTGCTACCCTATGCGGGAGTTCTCGAGCTTTGTTGCCTGTGTCTGGTAATAACTCAGCCATTACAGTGCAGCCAAAGTTTGCTCCTTTTCTTCACCTTTTTCTTTAATAAAAAATAAATTCTCTCTCTTTCTTTCTTTGGGGGTTCACTCAGAAAAACTATGATCTTTCATGATCACATAGATGTCCCATGTGATTCCAGTCACATCTTACCATCAGCTGCCTCACAGCTTCGATCTTCTTCATAGAAAGCAAGCCTCTTTCTTTTCCTATTATTACTACTAAAGGCCGCAGAAGTACCAGATATAGAACTATCCCAGGAAGCAATTGGACTTGTTGGATCGGGTGGAGTCGTCGGATCAACACATAAAATCTTGTCCATGTCCAATCCTCGCATTATTCCATAACAAGAAAATACAGCGTCCTGTCACAGAAAGCCAGAAGCACCAGAATCATAACAAACTCCGACCTATAAATCAGGCTAAAAAATCAGCTAAGGCATTGAAAAAGAGACGAGGCTAACAATGTTGAGACGAGCACAGCAAGAATTGCAATTCAGTTTATACTCCAACACCTCTTTTGCTAATTCATTGCAGGACGTGGCTAACACGGCAGCTGCTGCAATCGTCGATGGTCGATGATTGAGTATATAAACTTCTGCATTCAAGTAAATCCGACGAATCAATTCAAAAAAGGTTAGTGCCGACCCAGTAGAGAGCTTGTGCCAGTAGATGAAGACAATGTATTGAATTTGTTATCTGATACCTTTGGCCATACTGAGAATGAGTCGGATGGTCCTAGGACCAAGGTTGGCCTCTATCGGATCATCGCTCAATTTGGAGACGAAGAAATGGAGGAAGAGAAAGGGGGTGATGGATTCCATTCTCCACTCAAGGGTCTTCAACACGAGAAGCTCCATGCCTTGCACTACTTCGGACCTAAAGCTGTAATCTTTCGTGCTGAAATCTGAGAGAAGTGGGACATGAATCTCCTCCATTTTTGCTGCAAGTGAAAGGCATGCCACTACGAGTAGCCTGATCACCCAGTTGTCTTCACTCTGCGCATAGTTAACATATCAAAACAAAACCATCAAGACAATCCATGAAAGAACAGCAAATTAAGTAGAGGGAAAACAGGAAAGGATCCAACTTACAACAGGGGATCTCCTCAAGAGGAACTGATCGAAGTAAGTCATCGACAAATATGCTGTCTGGAACTGAAAACCAAATAAAGCTCGAGTCTGCAACCAATACAGAATCCGAGGAGTTAGAGACAATCTAAGTATAAACTTCTAGGAAATATATTTCCAGAATACGAGCATGTTATCAAAGTTTTGGGAGGAAAGAGGACCGACTCTGATGATCCACGAGAAGGCTTCCACTCGGGCACGTTTGATCCAATTCCCCGAAGACCAGTTACCACCGTTATGAAGGGGCCATCCGGAAGTCGTTTCTCTGTCGAGCAGCATGTTGACATACTCCTCCTCTTCTTCCTCGGTGCAGAAACAAGTAGGGAAGCTGTTCGAGTCGTTGAACAGCGTCTTCGCCTCGTCCTCATCCAAACAGGCCTCGCTCTCTTCGCAGAGGAAGCAGGAGAGAGACTCGTCGTCCATGTTCCTCTCCCTCTCTTTCTCTTTCTATCTCTCTACCCTCGCCACCCGGAGAAGAAGCCGAAATTCTAAGGGGCAAGATCAGCCATTGCAGCAGTATGAGGAAACCGCCCCCCCAGAGAATCCCACGATTGCTGGGGGAGAGAGAGTTCAGCTACGAGAGTGCACCAGGTCGTGGAGAGAGGATCGGGTAATGGATTGGTTTCCACTGAAACAGTTGTCTTCGGTGCTTTTCAGCAGAGAAGAGAGCCGAGAAATGGCAAAAAATGTTACTGTCTGTGGCCGAAGAGATATTACATTTTTCTTTCCCTCGTTAGGTCTAAAAAGCATGAGGGAAATGTGAATAAATAATAAAAAAATTGAGTGTGGGAATTGGATCAAATTTCTTGAATTTATCTTGAGAATAATATTATTGTAGTAAATATTAAATATTGAGAAATTTTGGTCATTTATGGGATGGGATTTGGCAAAGTTGTAATGTTAGAAATCTTTATATTATACATATGGGATGTAATGGAAATGAATGGAATATAACAATATTTATAATATTTAATTTCATATTTTTAATTTTATTGCACTTTTTATATTCTATTATATTAGATAGAAAGAGGATTTTTTTTAAAATTAAATAATGATTATTTGATCATTTCATATAATTTCATTACTTTATTTTTATAAAAAAAATAAAAAAAAATACTAATTTTCTCTATAATCAAGTGGATTTTATCTCATAAAATTGGCTCCGCTTCATTCTCTTCGATTCCATACTTACTGAACCGTTCCGTACCGAAAAATGAAAATTTCCGTCGAGGTTTGACCGAGAGAGAGCCGTACCGTCCTTATCGGAATACGCGGGGGAGTACGTGCATGCCACCGGACGCGCCTTCTGATGGACGTGTTGCCACGTCACCGTTTGCCTCTCCCTCTCTCTCTAAGATATAATTTTGTAGGATTGACGGATGGGGTTTACAGCGACTGCCGGAGATGTGGAATAGTTTCGGTCTAGCCCCCTGAAGTTTGCTACGACTTTAGAATAGCTCCTATCTTTTTAGGACGTCTCACTTTGCCCCCTTGCTATCTTTAAGTCTGTCTAAATTTGCCCCAAGCTAATGCGAGGGCCTGTTTATGCAATGTAGCAACCTTACTGTATGCATCAACACTATGACTAAGAGCACAGGTGACAGGGATCGGATCTCAAGGTAAGCAGTAGGGGAATCTTAGTTGATTATTGATTTCTTGTTCTTGGTTTAATCCGAGCTAGGAGTAAAAATAAGAAACCACACTTGCATGCATTATTATCTGCATATGTTCCATTTCGTCTCTGTGAATAATATATTTTTAATTTATTGGACAGAGAAAAAAGGGAGAAAAAAAAAACAGAGCGTTGGGCGAAAGACCACATAGGTTTCTGTCGCAACACGTGGCTTGATTGACGCTTTGGGCATTGTGCATAGACAACAATATATATACATAATCCGAGAAGATCAAGAAGAAGAAGAAAGAACAGAAGACTATTCAAATGTAGGGTTTGTGTCGCGTGCTTCATATGCATGCAAATGTAGAAGCATATTCTCTTGGACATCTGATCCTTTTCCATTACATACATTCCACTGTTATATAATCAAATTTGAAAATCTTAATTTCAAATTAAGAATATAATTTAAACTCCTTTCTCTCTATCTCTCACGATTTTGTACCTTCCCTAGAACAACAAGGAGCTATTTATATAGGTTCCTTATACAAAGAACTGAGAAGACTCTCTCCTTGCAGGGAGTAGACCATGGGTAATTAATTATTCAACAATCTTGGGGTCAAATTGCATTAATTTCCGACCCAGTTAACTAATCTTGGATCAAGAGAGGAACTTAATTTTGTTTACACTTACTCTTTCCTTCTCCTTAATGACAATAATATTAAATGTTCCGTTTGTACCACTACTGAAGAATGTACAGATTCTCTTAGGGGAAAAAAAAAACAGAACTATTCAAATCTAGGGTTTATGTGGTGCTTCACAAGCAAGGAATTTGTCTAGCTAAAACAGTCTTTCTGGGGCATCTGATGCATTTTTGTTACAAGGAAGGTATGCCAGGAATACGAAATTAATTGTAAAAATGAATCCGAATATCTTAATCTTAGACTAAGAATGAAAAAATATGTATTCTTTTAAGTTTAGAAGAGCAATTATATACCTTACACAAAGTGCTCTGTGCTTACAGCTGAGAGAAGACCGTGCATGGATAATTATTCACCAATCTTGGGATCAAATCGCATTAATTGCAGACTGATAACTAATCTTGGATCAAGAGAGATATTTGGTTTACCCTTCTGTTTCGTTCTCATTAATGATAGTGTATATATATATGTATAATGTCTCCTAGGATTTATTTGTACAAACTAGTGAATGTATATCGTATGTGTATTTTCAAATGGAATCAGATTCCAATCTACTGCTTATGACTAAAAAAATTAACCTAATATTGCAATGGACAGAATTCAGCAAATGTACGCGTTGGATCGAAATCTACCAAGTGGAATTGGATTGAATTGAGACCCTCAAAGAAGTGAGTCTCAAATGATAGAGAGTAAAGATAACACGTAATTTAACTACAATTACTGTCAGTACCTTTTTTTTTCACTGGTTATAAGCTCGATAAGACTGGAGAGTAGGTATGGGAAGTGCCATGAACCAGAAACTAACAGCTAAGTATCAGATATATATAGACTGAGGTGGTTTTACCAGATCCCACTAGTCGACCCAAGTGCCACTTTGCCATCCCATGGAATTGACATTAGAATTTATTAACTTCACGGGAAGCGAAGGCAAAGAGCAGTGGAACAGGCAGACCTGCAATTATTTTACATCTCATTCTGGGCATCTTACATAGAATAAAGAGGTGACAGCACATACTCACATAAAAAGGCATCAGTTCGAGTGGGTCAATATTTTACATTCCCATGCATATATATATATATATACATATATACATACACAGACACACACATACACATGTGTGTAGCTGATATCATCATCGTGGGGTCTTAGTTGAGCTCAGCAGCATCAGTCTTGAATTGTTTATGCTTACACAATATCATCAGTGATGGAGCCTCTACGGGTAGAGAGCTTAACCTATTTTATGAGCCAAGATTGTATATATGATGGTGTTTTCTTGATGTTAATAGGTCGTGGGATCCGCATCCCTAGTGTTACTGTGGACCCTCATGATCAATTTAGTCGTGACTGATTTTCCGGCAGTACGCATGCACACTTCGAACCCTTCAGAAGTAATCACCGAGGGAAAATCTTGAACTACTGTGTGGTGTGTTTGAATTATCTGACGATTATTACCATCATGCCAATGAAGAAAACAGGAAGATTTCCGGATGAGAAATATAAGATTATCCGTATTCGATTTTTGTCAACAAAATTTTCTATATTTTATTTTTCTTACTAGTTATATTCTCCCTCATCAAATTCAGGTGTACTGTATATTGATTTTTCTTTAGCTCTTGTTCTTTTACTCTTTATTTGAATTGAGGATTGGAAGGGAAAGATTTTGGAGAGATTGAGTAATTTTTTTTATTTGGTTAAAAAATCGTAAGAGCTCTAGTAGGTTATGTAGGGATATATAGGTTATCTTTACATAACCTTTAAATAGTTATATTTTTTATCACTCTAATTTAGAAAATGAATAAGGATAAGAAATGAATTTACAATTAATCTCTTCAATAAAATAATTAAAGGTGATTATAAAAGATATAATGGTCGATTTATATTCTTTAATACTCTTTCCTCCTTTCTTTATAATGTTATCCAAATAATGATAACAGCATTATTTCTTACCACTGCATAACCATCCATAACCCTCTTCTTCCTTCCCCTCCAAATCCCTCCATCTAGGGTTTCGGGCAATATTGGGATAAAAAAAAATATATCTTAAAATTTTTTTTTCTCATCTCTCTTTGCCAAAATCAGGCTAAAAGAAGAGCTGTGGAGCATAAAAACCTAATTGGTGGAAAAGTTCTCCCTTAAAAGTAGGCTTTAAGCTGAGAAGAAAAGCCTCAAACCCTAGCCAAAAGAAAGCTGATAAAATCACATGAGAAGTCTTTTCTCAATTTTCATGGCCAAGGAAACCAAAGCGAAAAAGGATCACTGGTCAATTTTCGTCGTCGGTGATCTCAAATACCACGCAAATGACAACACAGCTAGATAACGAGCTAACAGCTATAGTTCCGCGAAACTCGGAGGCACACATGAAGTGATCGCCCACCAGATCCTAGAATCAGATGCTTGCCGGCTGGCCAAGTTCGCTATTTTCAGTTAAAAGTGCATTTACAAGTCGTGATATATATATCGATAAATGATGGATGCTATCTTGCTGATCTCAACGTAATATCTAATTATGGAAGACCATGCTGGCCATGGGAAGGCTGGTGTTTTCTTCATCACAGACTTGGGAATCATTCATATGATGATATGCATTAGACAGTGGACCTACTTTGTATCCTCACAAGCCCAACCACCCAAATGGTACATCTGCTGATTATAGATCTAATGCATGCGTTCTTAGGTATCTTGCCTTATTCTGGAGGTGGACTCCAACTTAATCGATTCATTTTCCTCTACATATTTCTATTTTGTTTGCGTTGGTTTGGACGCATCTGACAAGGGAATGGACCACTGAATTATATCATGTGCATCGAGAGTGCAACTCTCCTAGTGCAAACTGGTAAGGGTGGAATGCGGTGTCCCTGCCACCGGAGCAATTGATAGTCCTCAAATAGATCAATTCTCGTCGATGAAAATTTTCCGTCCCCTCCTTATCCACTTCATTTTCTGACAGAAATGTGAAACACAATAACTCAGCCAATGCCCACCTCTTTCCACCAAAAGTGAGAGACTGGTCAGAGTTTTAACAAAATTATTAATTTTTTTCCTTTCTTTTTGACAGAAAAATAATTTGATTTTTGCTGTTCTGTGAACAGTCTTCGGGTGTGGGGAGAAGGTTCAGTGAAGTGAGAGTTCCCAAGGCTTTGACAAACAGTCTCCCTTTCCAAAGTAGAAAGAAAGAAGCGATTACCTTACACTTACACACTCTCCTTTTCCCCATATAAATCCATCATCCACTGGGCAGGGTGCTCACATGGGTCTCCCCCTTTCTCTATCTCACTCATCTCACACTCCAAAATATCTCTAATAGTAAGAAAAAAAATTTGATATAAGAATATTATCCTTTTATTTAAAATTAAAAACTATTTAATTCTTATTAATTACATGATTTGTAATGCTTTATTTTCATTTTTATCTATTTCATTATACAAATTTATGAGTTTTTTTCTTAAAGAAAAGTGATATCCCAAGTTTTATATTGATTATTTCTCGAGCATCTTATGACAGCTTATGCCCACCTAGTTGGTAGGCTGGTAGCTCTTTCCCCTTTGGAGTTAGAGCACCTGAACTGACCAATTTGAGGGGCTTTCTTACATTTAGTGCAGCTCTTACAGATCAGAGCAGATGAGCGTGTAGAGGATGGAATTTAAAAAAAAAAAAATTACGAAGCTTATGTGGACATGCAGTCGGTATCAGATTCATAATGATTGAGAGGGCTAGGTTAACATTCCCATTGAAGAATTATCCTTGGCCAAACGGACACAGTTTGATCATTTTTGCAGACTGATCCTGTTAATTCTCTCCGAACTTATGTTATCCCCAGCATGAGTTGGTGGAACCCGTCGAGTTAGGAGGACAATGTTACATCAAGAAGACTGTTATCGTTGGTTTTTTTTTTTTTAATTGCATAGGTGACATTGTCCTCCAAAATTTCCATTGCTCTGTGTCGAGAGCTCCTTCATATTGCAGGACCTCTCTGTAAACACCATGAGGACAATTTTATATCAATCTATATCATATGCAAAAACAATCCGGACATTCAGTCAGCCGTACCTTGAATTATTAAGGGTAAATGACCAAAAAAGGCACGAACTTTTGCTCGGTGAAACAGCCGGGAGATATTGATTCTAGTAGTTAGGAAGTCTGTTTTTTTTTTTTTAAATTCTTCTTGTGTTGTTGAGGTTGGATTTTGACTAGGGTCCCGAGCCAGCATGAACCAATTCTCAAAAGGGACTGATCTGAGTATATTACACCCCGATCATCACTATATTAAAAAAAAAGTATTACTTGGACCCAAAATTAAGTGTTGGTTTTGATTCTCATAAATGGAATTTCTTGAACTCTTTTAATTATATGTTATTTCTATTCCTTCCGTTAATAGAGTCTGTTCAGTTCAAGCTGGTAGGCCGATCTAGTTTGCTCTCTTCTGCATTGCCTTGCCCCTCTCCAATGTTCATTAATGATTTGAGAAAAGTTATGGGTAATTATTGGGCGTAATTAATTCATGGCCAATGATTGGAGAGTTAATGGTGATATTGATTGGGGTTACCTTCTTGAATTCTATTTGCATCCATGCACTATAAATAGGGATGGTGCCGGTGGAAATACGTGCAATCAAATAAGTGAATCAGAATTCATTATACACACATCAAAGAGAGCATGGCACGAGAGATTGAGGAATGATTCTCGGGGAGAATTCTAGAAGTATTTAGTGAACGGCATTTGACTTCTGGAAAAGAGAGGGTGTCTTCCGAATTGCGATTACACTATCACCGGCAACATCAAATAAGGCTCGGTGATTCAACATTTTCATGGGTAGTCGCAGCACTCCACGCACCGGTTCGGTAATTCTTGTTGGACGCGAACCTCATCCTCTCTGAGCTTACATTCGAACACCTTCTAAACTCGTGTGACTCCCCTAATTGAGAAAATAAAAGAAGAAAGGAGAGAACCCAATGGGAGTGGACTTGCAGGAACAAGTGTACACATGTGGTGGACAAGGGAAATGGGCTGTAGAATGATAAGAGTGGAATGAGGGTTTCTGGTGGGAGCTCATTGACCAAGAAAAGCCAATAGTGTTTGGACAAGAAGATGCAGTACATGCACTATACGATCTCACAGAACAGGACTATGCATACATATGTGTGCATGACATATAAGTGGGTACTCAGCTGCTTCCTCTCCCATCCCTTATGGGTCTTCACTTGTGTTTAATTATTTTTGGACTCTTATCTCTTGTCTGACACGTCTACGGTCACTGTGTCCCTTAAAAGAAGCTTTTTCTTCCCAGATTTTACTGGAAATTAAAATAAATTGAAGCTCTGTGGTGCTGGCATTGGGACATTTTGCATATGTATGATGAAGATATGATTGTGCTTGTGCATGTGTCTGTGCCCCAGCTCATTGTTTCTATGTCCAGTGTGATCGGATTCAGTTGTACCAGGTTCCACTTTTTATTGCAAGTTACTATACAATCAAATTTTCAGTATCCATACAGCTGTAATTAACGAAAATTTGTTCCTCAACCTCGTCCTGGGTGAGTACTGTCGGATCATTATTGTCCTTGCACTTGCCAAACTCTCAAGTAATTAGAGGAACGACATTCTGATTTCCTCCATGAAGGAATGGAACCAGTTCAAAGAAGCATCACAGAGCAGCTCTGCAACCTGCAGATTCATATCCAGTTCTGAGCCCAATTTTGCATGAAAATAATAATTGGGTGGAGCAAAGATAAACTTGCTGGACCTTCCCATAAATGTATTGCTTTGGGAAAGCCCCCCTTTTTTTTCATGGGCTTCAAGAAGAGCATATGTGAATGAAGAACTTGAAAATGCCAATTCGTTGTTGTAGGAAAAAGGGGGGCTGTCGATGGAACTGAGCTTTAGATCAACCAGACCCTTCAGGTGCACATATCAGGCATCGCTTTTGGATGGGCGAGATTTGCATATCCTGCAAAGATAATAAATAAACCAGTAGTACAAAAACTAGTAAGCAACATGAGATGTACCTCAAAGTGGCCTTTCGGCTTTCGAGCTTAAGAATTGTGAAATTCATAAGCAAGGGGAAAAAACCAGAGAGAACTCAACTAAGCAATTCAACCAAATATGTATAGCAGAAGGGGGAAGCAAAAAGTGCAGTCGCACTGAAGAAAAGAAAAAAATATTGCCGTAAATGGGAGAATGCATACTCATATGCATGCGGTCTGACTAACCATTACTGCATTTGTCACCTCAATGTGAAGTAACACTAAGAACAAACAACGATATGAAGCCCCTGAAACAGAAGCAGTGTATAACAGCAGAAACGGGTGATTTTTGGTAAGAAATACAACAAGAACTTTCATATCACCAAGGCCTTATGTCAGCTCGAGCAATTCCATCAGGAAACATGATTTTCCATCAGTACCACTTGCGGCAATTGTAATAACTGAGAACCTTCTGCTTTATGATGGCAGAAATCATTTGATGTCAAAGTTTCTCCAAAGACAAGCTAGAGTCCGACCATGTTAGACCTTAATGAAATGCATTGAGAGCTGTCTATTATGACAGTATGATCTCAAATTTTAACAAACAAGTTGCAGAACAGACTTGAGCATCAACAGGATTATGCCACAGATTCTTAAACAATGCTGGCATAATATTTTGAACAATAACGTATTAAATTGGATAGTATATCTATTATTCTCCCTCTAATACCATATCAATGACATTCAATTGTTAAAATACAAGAACTGAAGGGACAGCCTGCTTTTGAAAAAAAACAACAGTGCTCAAATCATATTTCATCAATGTAGGATGTACGGTTCTTCTGTGATCTTGCTATGCGTTCTCTACATTCAGATGGAAGGTGCACAACAAACACACACACGCACGCACACACGCACACACAAAAGCTCCTGTATCATTTCAGACATTATAAGCTGTCTGACCCTAAATCCTACTTTTAGTGCTCTCTGTATTATCTATCAGCTGAATAAATCGGAAAATGGACTTCGTCAGTTCAAGCTTTCCAGCAAATGAAAGTATCAAACATCAATATCTGGAACTGCGAATCTCCCGAATCGTGGAAAGAAGAACATCGTCTCCAGCAACTGATCGCAATTGCTTTGCAAAAATATCTTTAGCCAGCTGTCCTGCCTGTAGTGAATAAAACAAAGGCACAAAGGATATTAGTAAATTGATGACAGAACTTCCAAAGACATGTACATATTCATTATTCAATAGTTAACAGAACAGAGAAGTTTCATTGAAACTGAACCTACTTACCCTGAAAATACTGTACAAGTTCTCCACTTCCTGAGCTTTGACAGGAGGAAGAGCATTCCTGATCTTAGAGAACAACTCCGCAATGGACCACTTCTGGCATGCTGCTCCTCTGGCAGGCCCCGAAGATCCTTAACAAACATAACATCATCAAGATATTCGCAGAATTTACTTTAACGCTTTGAGAACGCAGTGATCATGCTCACCTTTCGAGCGATCAGAGGGCCTGAAGCTCAAAACGAATTCAGGTAGCACGTGGGTGTTCATATTGGAGCACCACACAACATACCATTTTGGGTTTTCAGGATCATCCACACCAGTATCGAAATTCACAGCAGAAGGATGTGACTGTTTAGAGCCGAATTCCACTTTCTCAACATTGCCCACTATTACTCGGCATAGAATGACATGCTTTTCACCATTATCATCCACCGCAGACTTCATAGCACTGGAATTGCAACAACAAACACATAATTAGCGAATCCCACAAACACCTTACGTCCATCACCTTTATATGTTTAAATCTAAATTAAAATCTTATCCACAACAAAATAAACATAAGACGAAATTCACAATTTACCTTAGATGAGGCAATCCCATTGAAGAAAAATATACCCCAACACCATAATTCCCCGACTCTGTGATATTAATGGGGCTGGGGAATCCGTGTGCCAAAATGCTATCTACACCCTCCTTCGATGTTCCGTGCCAAGCATACATAGTGTTAGAGGCACCTCTCTCAGCCTTTATAATGTCTGCCGCCCTCTTGAAAACCTCCAACCTTGCCAACCCCAAATCGCCTCCCCACTTGCACTGATGAATTCCAGTGACAGTAGCGGAAAAACTAGTGTTCTTCAAGGCCGACAAGAAGTAGTTCTTAATACGCAAGTACGACCTTGCTCCTTCCTCCAGCAGTATAGCGTTGGCCCATAGGGACTTCTCTGGGTTACTTCTGCTAGAAACCAGACACCGCCTCTTCAATTCAGCTTCCTGCTTATCGTTTGATGAACTAACCTCTTCCTCGTCCTCGTCCTCGTCCTCCTCTTCTTTACGCTCCTCCCGCTTCCTCTTCAACGAACATTCTCCAAGCTCCTCAATGAAGCTTCTCGGGAAGAAGCAGCTCCCTGCGTCATCCATCCACGCGATCGACCTCTGATTTCCAGTCTCAAACTCGGTCTGCAGCATCCTGTGGAAATCGAAGACGCACCATGAACCGTCAATCGCGAGATCCACCAGCGGCCGGCGCTGGACGAAGCTCGACCTCAGAGACTCCACCACTCGGCTCGGGAAGTCAACCCACGAGCCGCTGCAGTAGTACATGAGCCGAGCAGGCGGGCCTGTCCGCTGGAAGTTGTGGCGGTTATACACCACCGCTTGCAAAGTGCGGCAGTGACCCGACATTCCATGGTGGTGGCCGCCTCCGCCGCAAATGCTAGGGTTCTGGGAAGCCATTCCGGGGACGCTGACCTGAATTGATTCTACCGGCTTCCTCCGCTGCGCCGCCATGGCCGTCCGCTGAAGGAAAGCTCCGACGAAACCGGTAGAACGTGGGAAACCGAACCGTTCCACCGCCTCTATTAATAGGCTTATGCTTAGGAGCCACGGCACCCTTCCCAATTTACGTAAATGGCCCCTGCGAGAAGGGCGGCGTATGGTAGTCATCGCTGACATTCGAGGGGGCAATCCTGTCAAATTTCAGGAGGAGGCCAAAAGTGACTTGGCACTCAATGTTCCTTCCTTCATGCAGTATTTCGTTGACGTTTTAGCTATTCTTCATTTAGATACATGAATTAAAAATGGGATTCGATTATGAAGTTAAATGTCCTGTTAATAACAATCGAACTTATCACATCTCGATCCAAAATTCAGGATCACGACATTGGAATGAATCCCCCTTCTCGATCTGGTCATTTTTGGTTTTTTCTTTCATTTTTTCCCTCTTTTTTTGAAGTTTCTTCGGGCCAAAGAAATCGTTCTGTGGATTGAAAAGCGGAGGGAATAAATGCGTCGGATTTTCCTAATCCAAAGGTTCCCAAAAAAGTCCACCTTCTGACTTTTTCTTTATTTTCGTCGCCGCAGACGGAGCAGCGCAACCACATATTTCCTTATAATTTGTTCGATTTATGAATACAAGATATGTATATATATATATATATATATAAAGAGGGTAAAGATAATTCCAATAAATGTGATATGAATTCTGAGTATTTTAATATATTAAACAAATCATAAGTAGATAATGATATTACCGTATTAAGAGCTCTGTTTATTAGCAACCACATTTGATTCACCATTAGATATTAGTCGAGAGAGTTCCTGACTCAGCATTCCAGACGCTACCTTACGTGGTGCGGCGTTATCGTCCAATAAAAAAATTCAACCACTGTGATTTTTTTTAGTTATTGAAACAAAAAATATTCATGAAATAGACCTAAAATGATTTCGGGGAACCGTAGAAAAAAAGGGGTAAAATATCAGATAAAGATGGAATCTGCGATAAATATGGGGATAAGTTCGAATGTATGGAATCCATATTGTGCTCATGGTATATGGTTGCGTTGGATGAGAAAAATGGCAATGTTCTTCTGTCCTCCGACGCTCAATGTGAATCTTTTTTATGCGTTTAATATGAATTATTTATTGAATAAATACACTGAAATATCACTGAAAATAATGATAAGAATATTGTTAAATTTAAAATTAAAAAAGGATAAATTATTATTTTTTAAAATAATTTAAGGGATAGAAATATTAAATTATTCGGATTAATTTATATTTGTGATGATAAAAAAAGGCTTATGTATATTATTAGATGTGTACACTTTTTTCAAAACTAGCTTTACATGATACCCACAAAGATTTAGCTTTTTAATTTTAAACCTTTAGCTACACAAAAATGAATAAATTATCCTTCAAAAATTAAAAAATAATAGGAAAAAAACTACGATGAAGGTTCAGTTCTACAGACTTTTGTTCTTAAACAATCTAGTGATGACACAGAATGTATCTGTAGCTTTCGGGCATTCGTTGAAGCCATAGCCTTCACTGCTAAGCAAACTCTACAGCGAAAGTCGCGATCGTGGATGCGATGAATCATACAAAGCGAGGCCGATAGAAAGATGCGGCGAATTAGCCGATGCCCGTCTCGGTCGACGACTCATTCCAAGACCGGCCAGAACCGTCTTTACCTGTCCGCGATTACAACCCCGGCTGATGGTCAAGGACTGCATGGGGACGTCTCGACCGATGCTGAATACGTGTGAGATCGAGTCTGCCTGTAAGCCAGCCAGCTCGCTCCGGAAGGGTAGTCTTAAATCATTTAAACCTAACGTTACCGGGCGAGTTCCGGGTTGCCGAGGATACTGCGAGATTTCGGGTTCGAGAGTTTCTGTGTTTGACTGTGGAGGAAATTCTCATAGGTAGTAGTAGTAGTACTGCCCATATAGATAAGATGGTCAGCTCATGATTGCTTAGGCCAACCAGGAAGGCTTGGGTCTTGCCTGGCGGACCGGCTTAGGGGTGAAGGAAAAAAAGAAGAAGAAGAAGAAGAAGAAAACCAAAACCCAAAAAAACTGACCCAAGACAGAAAAAAAAGGTTTTTTTAATTATATATAAAATTTGGATAGTTTTTTAGATTAAGAAAATCATCTTAAAAAGTCCAGCCCCAAGATTCACTGAATTACATTATTTAATTATTTATTTTATTAATTATAAGAATATATTTAATATTCATTTTCATTGTTAGATTCACTAATTATACACTTAATATTCAAATTATTAACTTATAATTGTGAAATTCATAAAACTTTATTACTAAGTTACTTCCATAATTGATCGGAATCAATTTCAACTATTGATTAATTATATGTAATAATATTCTAATTACTTTTTATATTTAAAACTGGAGCTCAAAAAACCGAGCCGGTAGATGATTGTTTTTCATTCACTTAAATGATTTATTATATTTTTTCATTACAAAAAATCAGACCGAAAAATTCAGAGCCCCATAATTTGTGAAAAAAAAACCCATCCCACCCGAATGATTTTCACCCCTGGAGTGGCTCGACTAAAAATGGTTAGTGAAGGACCCTTAAATTAGGTGGGATTATGTATCGTGTAATGATGATGATGATGCTTCTAATCTCTCTAATTATTGGTATTCCAAAAAAGAATTTATTTTGAAATTTGATAAGTGTGTATGATCCTTTAAATCTTTACTGCAAGTGTTCATATCCATATATAGATTTCTATCTACAAATCTGAAAAATTGATCTAAAGCATTTCATAATAGTACAGAATTTAAAATCTAAGTCCTTCATATATATATATTCTTAATTAAAATATGAATCATATCATCTCAATTAATTCACATTAAAATAAAATAAAATAGTTTGTGCTAGGAATGGTGAATACATAAGCCATTTATTCGTATATGCACAGAAAAAAAAAAGTTTCTCTCCCTCAAAGTCAATAATTATTTAAACTATAAACCTGAATTATTTCGATTATAATGAATTTTCAGGTATCAGTAAAAAATTCCGGCTGCATCGATCCACATGTTTCGTGAGACCATGCATGGGAAGAAAAGATTAAATCCACTGAACGGTCATCAGCGATGATTGATCAGCCAAGTCCGTCGTCTATGGATGGATCTTGCATGAGAGCAGTTGTCGGGAAGCCGGTTTCATGCAGAAGCAGGACGCCCCCTGGATCTTCTCAACCACCCAGCAAGACTGCCGATTCCAGGCGCACCGGCTGGCCTGGCCGGCCTTCTTTGAAAGATTGGCTGCCCGGTCGCTGACTAATCCGAGCAGACGCTTCATTGGCTTCTCGGCTATCGTCTTCTTTAGCCTCTCCTTGGTCAAGGGGCAGCCCTTCCTGGCTTTCTTCGAGAGATTGGCCACCTGGTCCCCAACCGATCTGGGCAGATGCTTCTTCGACTTCTGATGACAGGTCGCTACGTTCCCCTTCAGCCCCAGCTCCTTCATCAAGGGGTAGCTCTTCTTGGCTTTCCTCGGAAGATCAGCAACCCGGTCACCGACCAATCTGAGCAGACGCTTCACAGGCATCTCGGCCGCCGGCTCCTTCGGCTGCTGCTCCTTCGTCAAGGGGTAGCTCCTCAGGAAGATCATCCTGCTGTCCCGATAAAACCTCGACTGTCCCAGTGCGGGCGCCCATTGACATTCTTCGAGCCATAAGCGGTCGGTATTTTCCCGTCTTGGACAATCCAGGATGACGATTAGGTCGTCTAAGTCCCAAGAGATCGGCATCTCAGTCAGTCTGGACTCTGGAGAGCATTCGACGATCACTCACACGAAGTCGGGTGATTCGAATGGTATTGTCAAAGAGTCGGTCAGAATACTCTCGACTTCCCATTCACACATATATACACACACTCACACACACACAATATTTAATTTTCAATGTTATTTTGGATAGATTAAGAATTAAATGTACATATATATAATACACGATAGATTGCAAATAGTACTTACTCGAATAAGTGAACTATCCAGAAGTCGAGAAATATGGTCAAAGTTATGATGCAATCTATCCTCCTTTGTGGTGCTCATAACTCTGTTTGAAAAGTCAAACATAAAAATCTTATTTCAAAGAAAAAAAAGAAAGGTGATAGATATGTTAATTTTGATTTTAAATGAATTATTGTATATTAGAAAAAAAAATAGAGATCGTTGATGGGATCGCCCTTGCCAGACCGGATCAATTTGCAACATAAGATATATGTGTTGATTGGTAGAGATGTAATATGGGTGATTTGGTATGATTCTAAGTCGGTTCATAATGGAATTGAAATCATTTAATCTAATTACAATTTGATTATAAGTCACGATTCAGGAAATCATGAACGGTCACTTTTTTCTTTTTTTGAATTATTTAAAATAAATAATTTTTTAAATTAATTTATACCTCTATATTTTACTTATAATATTTATTTCATTTACATAAATAAAATATTATATTTTAAACAAATATTAAAAATTGATCAATGGTTTTGGTGGTCAAGTTAGCTTGAACTGGTTTGGCAAGGGTTCTTAGCCAATTTTCAGGTTATTTGGGACCGGTTCAATTAGAAAACGGGCCAGACTGATTTCAATTTAACCGACTTATTTTTTGGAAGCGGTTTACAATCATTTCTCAGTCCAATAAGACCATTTACGTGCCAATTTTAGGGTGATCTAGGCCGGTTCTGAATCAAACCGGCCCATTTAACATCTTTATCGATAGGTGCATCATGAGGTCAAGATCTCACGGTTCACTGTTTCTGCCAATTATACGTTTCAACCGGAGTTGCCAATAAAAGGGAAAATCTAATCCTGACCGGACTGGTCGAGAAACCGGTTTTGAACAACTGCACAAGCTTCCATTATTTTATTCATTGTTGACTGGTATCTATTCGCAGAAAAGGTCCGAATGGATAATAATGCCAATTTTTCGTTTTTGGGGGATTTCCACTATGTAGAGTTTAAAAGAAAAAAAAAAGCCTGTTTCTCTCTGTTTCTGGTCTGGGACATTGAGAATATCATTGGACCATCCAAGACTTCATTCAAATCTACTGTTCTTATCCACGATAACCTGCTTAGTGCTCATATTGCGAATCTGATTTCTCATTTATTTCTGGTGCGAAAACGGAACTAGATTGTTTTTTTTTCCTTAATCTTCATTCAGCAATCGGGGGGGAACAGTTCAGTTTTCCCGGTTCGGCGTGAATCGTCGCACCCGGGGTTTGTCGAATCAGTGCCCCGACGGAAGGACTAGAAGTTGAGTAGATTCTGTAGCTCATAATGGAAGACTTCGAGCTACCCGCGGATGCCCTTTTCCTGGGGTTCGACAGTTCCACTCAGTAAGCCCTGTTCTCAAGCAGCATCGCTCTCTGATTTTTGTCACTTAAAAATTGCAACTTCTACCGATTATCTTTCTGGGTTTTTCATGATTTTGTTGGGTTACGTCGTTGGACTACTGAGATTCAGTAGACGATTTGAATTAGAGCTGATGTTTAGTTTGAACTGAGCTGAGAATTTGATGATTTTGTTAGGTCCTTGAAGGCAACTGTGCTAGATTCGAACTTGAGAATAGTTACGACAGAGCTTGTCCGCTTTGATTCTGACCTGCCCCATTATAGAACCAAGGATGGGGTCTACAGGGACCCTTCTATTAACGGCAGGATTGTCTCTCCCACGATCATGTGGGTTGAAGCACTCGACCTCATGCTCGAGAGGCTCTCAAAATCAAGCTTGGACTTAGGGAGGATTGCCGCCATCTCGGGCAGCGGCCAGCAGCACGGGAGTGTGTACTGGAAGAATGGCAGTTTGGCAGTTCTGTCATCGCTGGACCCCACTAAGCAGCTTGCAAGTCAGCTGGTCGACTCCTTCTCGATCAAGGATTCACCAATTTGGATGGACAGCAGCACTACCTTTGAGTGTCTGGAGATTGAGGAAGCTGTGGGTGGGGCCCTGGAGCTGGCTCGAATCACAGGCTCCCGGTCACATGAGAGGTACACAGGTCCCCAGATTAGAAGGATATACAAGACTCAGCCTGGTGTCTATGAGAACACCGAGAGGATTTCACTCGTCAGCTCCTTCATGGCTTCCCTACTCATTGGTGCTTATGCTTGTATTGATGAGACGGATGGTGCCGGGATGAACTTGATGGACGTTGAGCGAAGGGAGTGGTCTGAAGTTGCTTTGAAGGTCAGTCTGTTCCACGATTATCTCTGAAGTGCAAAAACAGAGGTTCTTGTGGTTAAGTTGTTATTATTCCTTTGCGATCTGGTAAATGAAGTCATATAATGTTTGTCACAGTCAACAGCGTCTGGTTTGGAAAATAAACTCGGAAAGTTAGCGCCTGCCTATGCTGTTGCTGGTCATATAGCTCCCTATTTTGTGCAAAGGTTAGCAATATTACCATGTTGTATCTCTATTGACCAATTTGTCAAGTGAACAAAGAACAGCATGGACGACATAAAAACACTGAACGGTTACTTTCAATGAATTCGTTCTGTTTAACGTGTCAATGAATATGTCATCCTATCACATCTGTCATTAAATAAAATTGAAACCTCGAGTCTATATGCAACTCCTAGGTTCAACTTCAACAAGAATTGCTTGGTTGTCCAGTGGTCTGGAGACAACCCCAATAGCTTAGCAGGTGAAGGAATTTATGTGATTATCTCATTCCTCACTTGAACCTATTAATATCATGGTCAGCTAATTACACCTCCGTAAGTCCAATCTTTAGTACTAGATCACATTCAACATCTCATGGGTTGGATTTAAATTTGCAGGTCTATCATTGAGCGAACCTGGGGATTTGGCAGTTAGTCTTGGCACTAGTGACACGGTAAGTAATGATAATTAATCCCCGAGCCTATGCCTTTGTTCCACCTCCTTTCATTTTATTCAAACCCAAGATCGTCATAATAATCATGATGACTTATCATACCTTGAGACGTAATGAGAAAAGCTGCTCATATACTGTTCTTGTTAATTACCATTTGTTTCTTAATCTTCCATAAACCCGAATTTTAGCTATGCTGTGGACTGAGTAACAAATATTTGTTTGAACTGATGAACTGATTATCTGATCTGTTTTCTCGAAAAATGAATGAAGAAAACAGGAAATATCTACTTCAATCAAGCAGGCACTCCTTCAATTTTCGTTCTCTTTCATGGCCCTTGAGAAGCATTGAGTGGAACTCATTTATCTAATGAATGTGCTGGTGTTCAAATTCTTTCAGGTGTTTGGAATCAGTTCCAATCCTAAACCGGGACTAGAAGGGCATATTTTCCCGAATCCAGTAGACAAAGAAGGTTACATGGTAATGTTGGTATACAAGAATGGATCTCTTACTCGTGAAGGTAAACGATTGTATTCCCCGTAGGTCAAACAGGGGTCGACTCAATATCTGTCAAGCAGAGAGAGAGTTGAGCGAAAATAATTTTTGTTCCAGATGTTCGCAATCGCTATGCTAAGAAGTCTTGGGATACTTTCAACAAATATCTGCAGCAAACACCTCCCTTGAATGGTTTTTGACCTTTTAACTCTTCACTTCTTGTGAATGGGGACCCCTTCGTCTGCCTTTCATGCTTAGTTTTTTTTGGATTTTGGAATAGGTGGAAAGATTGGTTTCTACTACAAGGATCACGAAATTCTGCCTCCCCTTCCTGGTGGGTTCTCAGCCTTTTTCATATACGCCTTGCATCCCCTCGAAAACAGATGATTTCTTCTCCTGTTATTATGAAGAATCCTGTTACATCGTTGACTTCGACACGAGAGATCTTTTCCTTTACAGTCAAAAGTATAAACTCATGTAAATCCTTCTGATGCATGCAGTGGGTTTTCATCGGTTTGTGGTCGAGAATTTCACGGGCGAAACGCTAGAGGGCATGAAAGAAAGTGAAGTTAAGGAATTCGATCCTCCTTCGGAGGTCGGAATCTCTTCTGAGTCGAGACACAGACCACACTTCTCTCTCATCTAGCTTCTTCCCATCCTTCTGACACCTGTGTTAATTCGCAGGTTAGGGCATTGATCGAGGGCCAATTTCTATCAATGCGGGGCCACGCGGAAAGGCTCGGGATGCCCATCCCTCCGATCAGGATAATAGCCACTGGAGGAGCGTCCGCTAATACCACCATCCTCGGCTCCCTATCTTCCATCTTTGGTTGTGATATCTACACAGTCCAGAGGCCTGGTATGCATAGTGTAGTAATCTCCCTCATAATCCATCTATCATAAACTCGGAGTCGAAGATTCTGTGAGAGTGTAATGTCGAGTCCTAATCAGATACATGCATACTGTGACTGGTGTGACAGATTCGGCTTCTCTGGGGGCAGCGCTGAGGGCGGCGCACGGATGGCTTTGCCATAAGAAGGGCGAATTCGTGCCAATATCGGGTATGTACAAGGGCAGGCTGGATAAGACATCGCTCGGGTGCAAGCTCTCGGTGGCGGCTGGGGATCCTGAGCTGGTAGCTAAGTACACTTTCTTGATGAAGAAGAGGATGGAAATCGAGGGCTGTCTTGTCCAGAAGCTCGGGCGTCGCTAGGTCGATGAAACTCTTCGCTAGATTGGGAAGTGTCTCCTGTACCTTGTTTCACCATTACTCTATTTTCACGATAATTCATCACCGTTAGATGTGATTCGAAAATGCAGTGGCCACAGTGAGACTAGCCGGTATGGGAAAAAGGTTCACTATCGAGAATATCCAACCTGAGATTTCTTAAGCATAAAAGAAAGATGGGACTTCACGGTAGTTGTCCGGGAAACAGCAGCAGAGGAAAGATCACACACCCACACAGACTGAACGACATAAAAAGCAGAGCCAAACACCACATCAAATTTCAGTATTCGTCTCCCTCATCGCCATCCTCGCCCTCAGCAGACTCGGCACCAACCTCCTCGTAATCCTTCTCGAGAGCTGCAAGGTCCTCACGGGCCTCCGAGAACTCACCTTCCTCCATACCCTCACCGACGTACCAGTGGACAAATGCACGCTTGGCGTACATGAGATCAAACTTGTGGTCAATCCTGGAGAACACCTCAGCAACACTGGTCGAGTTCGAGATCATGCACACGGCCCTCTGCACCTTCGCAAGGTCGCCTCCAGGAACCACGGTGGGTGGCTGATAGTTGATACCGCACTTGAACCCGGTCGGGCACCAGTCCACAAACTGGATGGTGCGCTTGGTCTTGATGGTGCCAACAGCTGCGTTCACGTCCTTAGGGACCACATCGCCTCTGTACATGAGGCAGCAGGCCATGTACTTCCCATGGCGGGGATCGCACTTGGCCATCATGGAGGATGGCTCGAAGGCGCTGTTGGTGATCTCGGCAACGGAGAGCTGCTCGTGGTAGGCCTTCTCAGCTGAGATCACGGGTGCATAGGAGGAAAGCATGAAGTGGATCCTCGGGTAAGGCACCAGGTTGGTCTGGAATTCAGTCACATCTACATTCAGGGCGCCATCAAACCTCAGAGAGGCAGTGAGGGATGAGATCACCTGGCATCGTACAAAACAATCATAGATTCCTCCATCGGTTTTATATTTCCTCCAGCTGACAGCAAATCGGAAATTATGAAGATAGAAGAGCTCGTGCGATAGTACCTGAGAAACAAGGCGGTTCAGGTTGGTGTAGGTGGGTCGTTCAATGTCGAGAGAGCGCCTACAGATGTCGTAGATGGCCTCATTGTCAAGGAGCACCGCCACATCAGTGTGTTCAAGGAGGGAGTGGGTGGAGAGGACACTGTTGTAAGGCTCCACAACGGATGTGGAAACCTGAGGGGAGGGGTAAACAGTGAAGCTCAGCTTCGACTTCTTCCCATAGTCAACAGAAAGACGCTCCAATAGGAGTGACCCGAGGCCGGAGCCAGTGCCACCACCAACAGAGTTGAAAACAAGGAATCCCTGAAGACCGGTGCAGTTGTCCGCGAGTTTGCGGATCCTGTCCAAGCAGAGGTCAACAATCTCTTTCCCAACTGGCAGTGCACAAAATGGTTTGTGAGAGGTAGGACCACATAAAAGAGTCGATGTCAAAGCAAAACAATAAACTTATGCTTACTGGTGTAATGGCCACGAGCAAAGTTGTTGGCAGCATCTTCCTTGCCGCTGATAAGTTGCTCGGGGTGGAAGAGCTGGCGGTAAGTCCCGGTCCTGACCTCATCAATGACCGTGGGCTCAAGATCTACAAACACAGCTCGGGGGACGTGCTTGCCAGCACCAGTCTCACTGAAGAAGGTGTTGAAGGCATCATCCCCTCCACCAACAGTCCTGTCGCTCGGCATTTGGCCATCGGGCTTAACAGACAGATTAAGATAATAAGCACGAAGCTTCACAAAAGCATTATCATAAAAACTAATCAGATTCTAGGAGTGACTCGAACGCTAAGATGAAGATGAGCGCTTGCTCTAGATGAATAAATCTACAGATCCAAATAAGCTAATCCTATATCACGAGAGAAGATCAGGAATGGTCTATCGCGAGGAAACCCTCGGATCAGAACCAAATAAAGATCAAACATGACGGATCCAAACAAAATACAGATCCACCGTCAAACGGAAGCTTAGATCTTAATAGATCTCGGCAGCATTGCATCAACAAAATCAAACAAAACAAACAGCAAAAAGGAAGATGATCCTTAGTGTCGATGATAAAGAAAAAAGAGCAACTATGGAGAAATGGATATACCTGAATGCCGTGCTCGAGGCAGTAAAGCTCCCAGCATGCATTGCCGACCTGAATACCGGCCTGGCCAATGTGAATCGAGATGCACTCTCTCATCTTCTAGGGTACGGAGACGATTGAAACGAAGGAGAAGAAAGATCTGGAAGAGAGAGAGGGCGTTTATCAAGACGCCTTGGAATGGAAATGCCGGTGAGCGAGAGAGCTCATGCAAAACGGAGGGTGTATATTAAGGGCAAAGACCAGATAAATTGAACCGGTAGGGCTTGAAGAAACGCATTATTTCAATTAGCTACCCATATGTTAGAAATAAGTTTAAAATATATTTAATATTCAGAAATTTAATGGATTTCGATTGTGATAAATTTTAGAAGGATCGATTATTGAATAGTAAACTCTTTCAAATATTACTTTTTTCAATTTACAAAACTAAAGTTTAAAATGTTTTTAAATATATATATATATAGTAAGTTATCTCAATTAGTTCATATGACTAAGTTTTAAGTGTTTTGAATACACTATTGTACTACCAAAAGAAATGAATTGTTACCACTAATACTGGTGATATAATGGTTCAAACTCGTACTCATACGGTTTGGTGAGTCTGAGATCACATGTTCAAATCCCTTCTAGTACAATAAGTCATTAGTGTAATTATTCAGTTTATCTTATATGTTCGAGATAATTGAGAAATTTCAAGATTTCTTGTTAGTATCAACAATAACTAGATCTTATATGTCTATCTTGGGATTGAAGAAGACGAATGCCCAACGTATATCCTAGCCACATGAGAGAAGATCCTTGGCATTCCGATTTCCACGCAACAGAGGATTGTCTGTCTACTCAAATTTCCTATTTCAACCTCCTTCTCGGGACTAAGATGGTTGCCACATTTATACTTGGAAATTTTGATCCTAGATAGGCCAGCTTATAAATAGATCAATTGGGATAATTGGTGTCTAATCAAGAGCCATAGAAAGTGCAAGGACCACTTCGGGGTTTTGGAGAAGCTCCAGGGGAATGTTGAAATTAATTCAAATTTAGAACCCTAAAAACGTTTCTCGAGATTTCAGTTAACCCCAGTTAAGGGATAACTAATAATACTGCCTTGCCCCTCCAGCCTGGCGCTGGGTTAATAACTGACCGTGGTTATTGAACTTATATTAGCATCAACACCAGGATCGAATATTCAATCGTGTCATATAATGACGAGTTCGCTGTATAACAATCAATTAGAAAATAAAATTATATAAATTATGGTTATTTTTCCTAGGTTAAAATTTCAGATATGCACACGTATAAACTCCTAAGTCGATTTTGCGCAATAAGATCAATCCAAATACACCATAAAACTAAGTTACACTGGAGTGACATAATAGAAATAATAATGTAGTGTTAAGAGAATTAACGATATTTATATCAGAATATGTTGGCCTACGAGAACATAAGTTATACGAGATGTGATCATATTTCTTTGTGTAAAATTTTGAATTACATATAAAATCAAAATTCTTGTATATTTGGCTAAAATTTTGCATCTCTCCCATGTAGCTTTCTACCATAGTTTTTAAAACCGGACCGGGCCGGGAACCGGTGTAGGCATGGGTTCATGGGTTCATGGGTCGGACTGGGGATTCAATGGGTTGAACTGCATGTTTAATAAATATTATTAATAATATAATATTACTAATAAATTTACATAATATCATAATTTGAATATAATTTATAACAAAAATCATTAATATAACCATTATATTAAACAAAAGTTTAATATAAAATGTAAATATAAGTTTAGTAAAATAAAAATAGGTACATTACAATAGGTTTTTGTTTTTTTTTAATTTTAAGTTGGCCGGTTTTTTTCATCGGTTCAATTAGGTTCACCGGTCGGACCGGGAACCGGCTGGTTCAATCGGATTTTTTCTCTTTTAATGTGCAATTGGATTTTTTGAAGGAACCGGACCGGATGAGTGGCTGGTTCCTTGTTGAACCGGTCAAACCGGCCGGCCCGGTCCGGTTTTTAAAACTATGCTTTCTACGAGGACTCCCAATCAGAGTACGACACGATTGGGGTGCTACGACACTCATCTGACTCACTTATTTGAGGAAACACAATATCTTTTTTTGGGGAAAACGGGGAGGGGAGGGGCCATCGGTTGACGGGAATTGCGGTCGTGCCACTGGTTTTTAGGGATGGATGGAAACGGCTAGTGTGTGGAGGGCAATAATGTCATTTCGCTCCTTGGTCGGGGTGGATTTTGCAGGCGAGGGAGGGAGGGAGGTGGGCCATGGTCGTCCGTCCGGTGATTATTTCTACGGCTGAGATGTGTCATCGTTGTCCAAGGTTGAATTTCTAAGATTCAATGGAACCAAATACGTCACTTTCAAGGTCTCCCAAACCCAATATTCAACTTCCTTTATCCTCTTATTTTCTTCCATTTTCTACTATGATCACGGCCCTACTATATAATTGAAAAGAAATTTGGAGCCTGAAACCAGCCCTTTCTTTCATGTTCCAACCTCCAATCTCATGTAAATTCAGATCGGCCAATGGAATAATGGACCTGAACAGGGCAATTTCGGATCATAGGCACGGATCTGTGCCTTGTCCATTAGATCATAGGCACGGATCTTGCCCGGGGACATGTTGTGTATCGAGATCCCCGAGTGTCCATTTTCAGAGTCCATGTTTTCCCCCCAACTTACAATGAGAAATACAGCATATACTCAAATTTGCCACATTTCGAGTCTTCTATCATGTTACTTGTATCCTATACCTGTTTTTTTGCACATGCCTTTGATCTCCAGAGACTCCAAATTGGATCGAAACGCTCATCTATATCCTAACCTAGTGGGTTGGTTTCTACCGATTATGGGTACTACAACCTATGTCCCAAGACAGGCGTAATGGAGACGTGAAAGTATAATATGAATCAATCATAATTGTCAGGCCTCACAGGCCCAATGATGCTCAAACTTTCTTAGGTCACAAATGGACCCGAAATAGATATGTTAAATGGGCCAGTTTGGCCTATAATTGAACCATTCAAATCCGGAATAGGCCCAGATCACTCATAACTCGGCCCGTAACCGTTCTTAGTGGGTTTGAGACGGTTATGAGTCAGTTCTGAAATATGCACCTGTTGAACCGTAACCGGTCCGGACCATTACCCTGCTAAACTTGCTCGGAATCGTTGAAAATCGACTCGGACCACCAAAAATCATGCAAATCAATATTCGGATTTTGTCGGGTCAATTTAATTTTTTTAAAAAATATTCATTTAAAATAATTTTTTAAAAAAAAATAAAAAATAGACGGTTCACTGGCCAAACCGGCCCGGACAGTTAATCGGCCCATTTATAAACGGTTCCAAGCATGTTCAAATTTGCATGAATTGTGTCCTGTAACAGCACTAACCCGTTAAGGAAACGAGCTGAACCATAACCAGGTCAAACGGTTCAAAACCAGTTTTGAACTAGTACAAACCGTACTTTTAACAATACTAACCCGAAAGGGTTGTACGGTGCTGCATTCACCTAGCAGGGCTCGTACGGTATTAATGGCAAGAATATAGATTAATGAGAGAACGGTGCCTCACCTAAATTTGGACTTGATATACTTATATTATTTTTAATTTGAATTAAAAGAAGAAGAAGAAGTAATGTTCGCCCCCTTTGTGATAGCTAGCTCCCTATTCCCTATTGTTCCATTTCTCTTCTAGGTCTACGTGTCAGCTCTGCTATACGTAGATTTCAAAACCCTATTACATATCTTTAGATTTGAATATTAATCCAATTTGGTCATCCTTTATCCGCACAAAAAACAAAATCTTTGGACATTATCACATGTCATTTAAACTTCTGCGTTGGTTACCAATCCAATCTTCTCAAACCCGATCATCATCAAACATGCAATGATTGGACATTTAGTGAAAGAGCTATTATGAACAGCCTTGTGCACTTGCCCTGAGCGGAATGTGAGCAAGCACCCCTAGAAACGCAGAGGAACACATGGTGCACATTAGTGAGGGCCCCAACCATTATGCCAACAAACCTCCACTCCACAATGCAATTTTCCCCCCCTATCTTGTCGATGAATGCATCTGTCAATCTCTCAGTCATGCCCGGTATACATCTTGTGACTACTTAAGCGCCTCTCCTTGTTTCGTTGAACAAAATCTAGTGGCAGATATGTTGAGTGTCGTCAGGTGTCTGCTCTTGCTATACATCTTGTGGGGGTTGGGTGGGGAAGTGCGTTGGGAAACGAATGATATTCAAAGAAAGTTGTAGCTCATTTTAGCCGTAAGAGGATAGGCATGACTGGTCTATTCCGGGTTGAGGATGAGTGCTACTTTGCTTCAGAAATGTCGTTCTCTTTTAACAGGGGTGCCCATGAGATATGGTTACAGGAGCTTCTTACTAGAACTTCACAAAAATCTCGACTTCTGCGGGGTTAATGTTGTGACAAACTATCTACTGCCACTTAGTCGACTTCCGGGACTTAAAAACTACCCATCTTACGAGTGAAGGAAACGACAAGACTTCGAGAGACCCGGAGTCCGCTTCACTCGGCCTCCGGCTCTGTTCAGTGAAGTGGCTTTACCGCTGCTGTCCTGGTGGTCGATGATGATCTTGACCAGCTTGCAGGGCTCAGCATCCTCCAGCATCTGGACCACGCTCCTCATGGTCGGCCTCTGAACGGGCAGAGTTGCGGTGCAGAGGATGGCGATCCTCAGCACCTTCACGGCCTCACCCCGGAGGGGCTCCGGGATTCTTGAGTCCACGAGGCCGAGTACGCTCTCTTGGGTCTTAAGCTGACCGGACACCCAGTTCACAATATCATTCTTCTCCCCGAATTCCGGCTCAATCGGGCGCTTACCGGTAACCAGTTCCATCAGAACCACCCCGAAACTGTACACATCACTCTTCTGTGTCACTTTGTATGAGTATCCATATTCTGCAGAGCACAGCTAAGCTATCAGATTTAACAAGCCACGGTTGATGGAAGAACAGAATTCGATTTAACATCAAACTCCTATACCTGGAGCAATGTATCCGTGGGTTCCGGCAATGAGATGGGTTAAGTCGGCCGTGCTCTCAGGCCGAGCGATCTTGGCGAGCCCGAAGTCGGCGATCCTTGGTTTCAAGAACTCGTCCAGTAGAATGTTGCTGGACTTGACGTCCCGGTGGATCACGGGGCGATCACACCCATGGTGGAGGTACTCGAGCCCCCTGGCAGCCCCGAGGGCAATCTCATACCTCGCATCCCAGTCAAGCTCGGTCTTCCCGCTTGTGTGGAGCTGGTCCCACAGACTCCCCTTCGGCAGGTGCTCGTACACCAGCAGGCTCGAGCCCTCGCTCGTGATGCTGCAGTAGAGCTTGACCACATTCACATGGCGGATCGAGCTGAGAGCCTCCACCTCTGACTCGAACTCCTGAGACTTGTTCGCCCGCTGGAGCATCTGCGAAGTCACGCTCCGGTCCTTTCTCGGCTGGCCCGAGCCCCGGCCTGAATTCCATATGTGCTTCACGGCCAATTCCTTGCCACTTGGTAGTACTACTTTATAAACCCTTCCTGAGGCTCCTTTGCCAATGAGATTCTCCTCCTTGATGGAATCAAGAATCTCATCCTCGGTAAAACTCAGGACTCTGAACGATTTCACATCCCAGGATTCTTCCTTCAATGAATAATCCTGGTGCTTTTCTTCTCTCTGGCGCACGTAGAGGAAGAACCCAAGCAACATCATCATAAGGATGATCCCGACAGTCAAGCAGATTATGAGCGTTTGAATGTCTTTGGAGATCTGGGGACTTGAATTGCATCGGTTGAATGTGTCAGTCATCTCACTGCAGAGCGCCGGGTTCCCTGAGAAGCCACCATTGTATGCTTGGACTAATAGCGCCTGTGGGATTGGACCGGCAAGCCGGTTGTTGGAGAGGTCGAGGAGGCTGAGCCTGAGGGACGACAGAGTCGACGGAATCCGACCCGAGAGCCTGTTGTTGGACAAGTTGAGGGAGTTCATCACCGGTAGTGATCCTAAAGATGGTGGAATTTTGCCAGAGAGCGAGTTTTGGGCCATGTTCAGGTCGCTGAGGGACTTGCAGGAGCCGAGTGACTCCGGTATAGAGCCCAAGAACATATTATTCTCCATGTGTAGAGACCCAATCTTCTTCAATTCCCCAATGGACGAAGGGATTTTACCGGAGAACTGGTTGTTGCTCAGGTCGATTGCAACTAAGGACTTCGCCTTGGAGATCTCCTCAGGAAATTGGCCAGAGAGCCGGTTGTTTGAGACGAACAACTGCCCCAGCGATCTCGCATTGGCTACGTCTGCTGTGATGGGCCCCTCAAGATGGTTCATCGCAAGATCGATAATGGCAGCTTCAGGTAGCCCCCAGATAGATCGGGGAACGCTGCCAGAGAAGGAGTTGTTGCTGACCCGGAACCGGGTGAGTGTTTGGCAGTTCCCATAAGTTTCCGGAATTTCTCCGGTGAACTTGTTCTGGAGCACGAGCAGCTCCGTCATTGTCCCTTGCTTGCACATATCCGGCGGGATCGGACCAGTCAGGAAATTCTCGGACACATCAATGAAATTGAACTTCGCCCATGAACCGAGCTTCTGCGGCAGCGGCCCTGTCAGCATGTTCGTATAGAGGGACAGGTTCACGAGCTTCCGAAAATCCCCGAACTCGTGTGGCACTTCGCCAGAGAAGCCATTCCTGAACAGCTGCAGAGACACAAGGTTCGTCAAGAACCTCAGCTCCGACAAATCACCCTCGAGGTAGTTCATTGAGGCATCGAAGAACTCCATCTTTGTGAGATTTCTCAGGCCGACAGGGAGCTTCCCAGTCAGCCTGTTGTTATACAGCTCGAGCTGCCATAGTTTCGTTAATTTCCCGATCTCCGGTGGAATTTCGCCGGTGATGTTATTGTCAGAGAGCTCAAGGTTGATTAACTCAGTGAGTCCTCCAATGGCGGACGGGATTTCCCCTCCAATGTTGCAGTTCGACATGTAGAGCCAGTCCAAGTTGCGAAGGCCGAGAACTTGTTCCGGGAATGGAGAACTCTCAAAAGAGTTGTCGCCGATGCTCAAGGAGGTGAGGTTAGTCATGGCCTCGAGCGAGTTCCAGGGGAAGGGGCCGGAGAATCCACTGTTGTTCAGGTAGAGATATCGAAGCTCGACGAGAGAAGATATGTCTGGGACCGGTCCAGTGAACCGGTTGTTGCCCAAGTCCAAGTAACGCAGCCCGATACAGTTATTCAGCCCACTCAGTAAGGTTCCGTAGAGGGAGTTGAATCCGAAAGCAAGCTTCTCCAAGGACTTGAGCTCACAAACCGAATCCAATGGGAGCTGGCCCAACAGCTGCTTGTTCGATAGGTCGATTTCGATGACAGAACTGTTGGAGTTGCAGGCGACTCCTCCAAAGCTGCAGATGGGATTGCCATGTGTCCATGAGGCGAAGACGGTGGAATCCGGGGACTGGAGGGCTCTGGCGAGGTTGAGGAGTATCCCGAGCTCGTCGGCGTGGCATGAAGGGAAGAGGAGGCAGAGAAGACAGAGGAGGAGGGGCAGGGGAAGAGGGAGTGGACTGTCTCTCCGGTGAGGGTGGGCGGTGGACATGGCGGTGGGTGGCCGATGGTGGGGAAGTGGGGTGGAGTGGAAGGAGAAGATTTCTGGTGGCTCTTTCCTAGGAAGGAAGCAAGTTCACAATGATGCAGGTGAAGGAAGGATCCGAAGGTTAAATGGGCAAGCATGACGACGGTGAACAGTAGTTGAATATGTCAGCATTTCACTTCATCGAGAAAACGTTGGAGTTTGAATTTATATTAAAATATCACAATATAAAACTCAAATATTACCCAATTCACAATCACATTAACTAACTTCAAATGAGTTACATGTGCGCTCTTTCATCTTATGGATGAAAAATTTTGGAGGGGGCTTTCAAAGGACCTGTTCTTCTTTTTTTTCCTCCGTCGGGAAATATAAGTAGGTGAAAATTAAAAAATAAAAGAGAGAAAAATAAATACTAGATAAAATTTTATTTACAAAAATTAAATTCAATTCACGGTGGAGAGCAAATCACAATCTTGCTAAATGGTACCTCTCAATGCAATGGGTAATAATTGGATGGGAATGTTGTTTATGTCCGGTAACAGTTGACCGTCCCCGTGAATGAATCACTGTTGGAAGCTTCGTTTGGTCATCACCAACTAATAAATATTGCATTAATAAAAAATAAAGAAAAAGAAAAACTCTCAGCGACGTCCATATGCTGCCCCTCTTTTCTTTTGGTTTTTCTTAATGGTTGGGGACACTTAATTTGTACCAAACTTGTTTATTTTTTTAGACTCATATCGAATAATTTCAATCTCGCTCAAGCCACTTATCAGCCCGTGGAAGATTGTGTCAGTGTTGGTGCACGTACATAACTTCCACCCATCATCGTCCATGTATTGAAAATAAATGGCTAATAGGTCTTCGACACGATGTAATGCGAAGAATAAACGAACGAGATTCCAATCCCTTGGTGACCATGCAAATTTGTGGGGAGCACAAAGATAGTCGACCAGAACTTTAGGTGACCCCGGAACCCGATGGGAAAAAGAATGAGTACCAGAATCTCACTCGACGGTATGTACTCGCATTGACAGGGAAGTCACGGTTGATTGATCTTGTATATGGAACATATTCATCCGGTCAACGGTGATCCATGGAAGAATCACAGCCCTACATATATAAGATATATGGATATAGTGTGTGGCTGTGTTTGTGGGTGTGGCTGTGGCGGTGGATGTGGTGGTAATGTCTTCTGGCGGTGATGGGTCCGAGACATGAAACCCTCCAGCCGTGAATGTTGACCAGAACGGATATCCGCAATGATAATTAAAATATTATATATTTTATTTTTATTGTATTTTTATATTTTTTAATTTACAAACCTTTAATATAATTAAAAAAACTTATAATGTGTATTTATTGCAAAAAAATACAAAAAATTCATTAATCACATCAACCCTACGATTACAAACTTATTTCTATTTCTATTATTTGTTTTTTTGGGTATTGCATGTTGGAATAAAAAGTTGTACAGAACTTTGACGTATACAGTGAATAGCGGTCCAGTCCTGCCATATGACGACCATCCTTTTATGTACATATATATATTTATATATATTCTGTTTCTTCGCTTATTTTTGTCTCGACATTGATTTTACCATTTAAGCCTTAAGGAGTCAAAGAACCAAAACGATTAGACAATTCTTCTTCTTCTTCTCCTTCTTTCTTGTTTTTTTTGGGAGAAATTAATGTTCACTGCCTTACCAACAGGTTCATCCTCGTCACCTTGAACATGACAGGGGGCACGGGACAGTCAAACGACTCGGAATTTAGCTGGCGGACACGGACCAGCTGGGTTTTGACTGTGAATGGCGATGTCGGGAACTGAGATCTCACACATCGACTTCGAGGGAATAAGCTGAAGAATCCCATTCGTACGTAGATAGATGAATGTATGCTCTCCCACGATTCGAGCCAACCAGTCTTGTCTATCGAACCGCAGCGGTGCGGTCGACTGCAGAACTGGACGGCTCGGTGCGATCTCTGTCAGCTCATCGATCGCGAAGGGAAGGGCACCGTGGAAGCAATCATTGACCTTCGAACGGAATCACTATGCGACTCTCGGACATGAGGAACAGCAAATTGTCAAATAATTATACGTGCCAGGCGGATACTGCCGGGCGAGACATATTCTATGTGATCCACATGGATTTTTAACTAACGTTTTTTTGACTAAAATGCTGACAAGATTGTAGGGCCGAAGAATTTTCACGGGGGCTCCTTGACGTGTCATATGAGGCATGTCAATTCCATAACCCGGTATCGAGCTAAATGTGTCATGTTGATCATAAACGGCGTGTTTCACGCCTACATGGGTTAAATTTGCGTGACTCGCTTAAATTGACATGCACTAAGGTGAGCTGAATATGTGTAATTTGATAAGACACAGTTAAATTTGATCATCTAAATGTATTTAAGTGTTAAGTTTTTTTAATCGGCAATTATTGGGAGGCCTGTTGGCTGTGTTCCATTTTCCGTTCTTTATTTGGGGATTTGCTCTGATAGTGTACGACGAAGACCTCTATTCTTATTAATGATTAAAATGCATTCGGAATTCGATTTTCTTTCTGTCGGCAATGAAATTAAAATAGTAAAATGAGTAGGGTGATGCTGGGTCTACTCTATTAATCTGGCAGAGAAAATGCCACCTCTAATATTACTACTACCTTTTCACTGTCAAGACCTTGCGACATTAATTAATTATGTTTATGAATTATTTGAAATTTTAATACGATGAGAAAAGGACTAGAAAAGGAGTGAAAAAATCGGAACCATATCCGCATAGGTTGGTTGAGATGATTCGATATCTTTTTTCTTTGAGTAAAATTTTGGATTCGATTCTCGTTAATGAAATGAATTTATGTTGGAAGAGTTCTGCTCCCATTAGTGGGTCGACTCGATTCGAGCCAAATTAGTCAGGGTTTAATAACTTTCGAATACAAATGGTTTATACCAAAAATGGAAAATTGCATAGTTTTTAAAATTGGACCGGACTGAGAACCGGTATAGGCATGGGTTCATGTGTCGGACTGGATGTTTAATGGTTCGAATCGTATATTTAATAAATAATAATATTAATAAATTTACATAATATCATAATTTAAATATAATTTATAACAAAAATAATTAATATAACAATTATATTAAACAAACATTTAATATAAAATATAAATATAAATCTAATCAAATAAAATATGCATATCATAATAAATTTTTATTTTTTATTTAATTTTTAAGTTAGTTGGTCTTCCCATCGGTTCAATTGGGTTCACCGATCAGACCGAAAATCAGCCAGTACAATCGGAGTTGACCTTATTGAGAGTGCAATTGAGTTTTTTTTATAAGAATTGAACCGAGTGAGTTGTTGGTTCCTGATTGAACCGATCGAATCGGTCAGCCCAGTTTGGTTTTTAAAACTACGGAAAATTGCATTGATGTTTGAGGACTAATGTTGGGTCCATGAGATTTAATTAAAGGGTCACGGAAATAAAAGACCAGAAAAAAAATTAATCGGCCATTGAAATATGCAAATAAATAAACATCGAATAAATAGATCTATCAATTGAATTTTTGCATTCTCAGGACGGAAACGTCATAATGACAAACGGCCAACCGACCAAGCTCATAACATAACGCAACTTGTTCTTCCTTTTTCTTTTAAATGTAAATTAATTATTCCGCGAAAATGATTGGAAATTATTGACTATCTTAAGAGAACTAAAAAAGAATAATAGAACCGACGAAATATCCTCTTGGTGAGGTGATATAAAATTTTAACCCTTTCATTGAGAGAGATTTATTATTATTTTCAAGTTAATTTCATAAAATATCTTATATTTATCAAATAAGAATATAAGAAGACTCTACATGAGCGAACGAATGAGTTCCGGACCGTTTCGATCTACTCGCATTAGTAATTAGCATGAAGGGTGCATTCACTATTAAGGGCATGCAATTGCTTCGCTTTCGATGTGGGACACTTGTCGTTTGCCGCTTTGCTTGATTGTTACTGAGCATACAATATGTATATAAAATAATATATTCAAATATATATGTGTGTGTATATATATTCAACACGACAATATGTAATTTATAAATGCAATTCTTTAACCTTTATAAAGGTATCAATTGAGTCACCGATTAGGAAAAGGACCAGACTATTCCCGGTGGGATTCAAACTCAATTTGCTGCATTTTATTTCCATTACATGAATTAGTGTTCATATCCTGTTTAATAATACATCTCCCAGTTTAACCATCAACGAATTTATGTTCAATTTTTATTATAAAATTTTTTAAACAACTTTATTTCCCAATCTACCAATCCTTTATGACTCGACACCTTCACCAATAATCATTGGAGAGGGATTGTACCTGGGAAATATGGGGACGGAAAACTGTGAAATATCACCTAAAATCTCCTTAATTATCGAAAATTTTTTATTAAATTACCTTATCATACAGTCTTTACTTGTCCTTTTCATTCTTACTTTTAACTACATCATTCGACTCAATTTATAGATATGCTCATGCGGACCACTGGTTAATGTGATTTACATTTGAATTAGTTATAATTTACTGTGATAAATATACGGTACTTTAATTTCTCTATGTACATTCTTGGGAGAAGACGGGTATCTGTTCTCTGATGGAGATGGAACTTCTTGTCGACTTGATAAGGACAGGAGACATCATCGTACGTAGACTTCCTCTCCCTTCTGCTATGATTTCACGGCGTCTTTGTCCCGATCGACTAATTAATTAATATATGACGGTGGATGAAATGAAAGGGAGATTGTGCAGCTCAGCTAATTCACATGGAAATGATACCAACGGTCGATGCGAAGCCGGTGACCGAAAATATGTTACATTTCGAGAAGGGAAGAATATCTTACTGTGCCTTTTCTTTTTTGCTTATGATCTCATTCATCTTCAGTAATTGAAGGGGGAATACATGCACGCTACAGCACCACCATGGTCTTGATCAGGAGTTAGTGCGCGGGTTAAGTACCCGACCTGAGAGATTAAGATCGAACGGCACGGTCGCGTGGCAAAACCCATCCGGAAGATTTTCTAACCACGGCCATGTGGTAGGTACCGATTAAATTTGCAGTACATGTTCATGCACGCGAATGGTAAAATAAGGGGAGAACTTGATCCTCCGTCGCCTCACGACCCGAGAACCGGGTCTGTTTTCCTCTCGTTCATATCCCTGCATGCACCTCCTTCTCGACCGACAGAACTCGTTCCGAACATCGTGATGAAAGGAACGAAGAAAGATCGAACATATGAGGAGGGGTATCTCATCGATACAACTGTCGTGCGGTGAAGAATAGCACTCACGCGTGGATGAAAAGGGTTGGACTCGTATATGCCAGAGACGAATCACTTTAGTCAAAAGAGCCTTTTACCCTGGGTGGCAGGTCGTTTATGGAACGTGTACAGCGACCTACGTCATTCGTCACAGCTGCACGTGCTTCAATTACACGACGTGGGCACTTTCATGGCTTTTGTCTTTGTGACGTCTCTTCAAAGTGTGGGTGGGGGGGGGTGCTGGGAAGGTGATATAAGTGAATGTTGCATCAGAATCCAATGTTAGACTGAAGCCAGCGACCGGTCTTGTCACTCGGTCACCTCCCAAACAGTAGTATTCATGAAATCTTATTCGATCAATCGATGCAGGTCGGGGCTGTATCATCCATGAAGGCACGGGATAATTCTCCTCGATATGTTGTGACCCACTTACAGGAACTCCCTCAAATGCAGGCCGTTATTGGATTTTGGTCGAAGATCAAGTGCGGAACCTCTCCTCGGAACTCCGGGATCGATCCAACAGCCGCGTCGCGTTCTCGACAACTGCACACGACTGTCAACTGTGGAAGATTAGATCTGCACTGCCTTTCGGCGAACCCCGACATCATGAGAATCCAAGAAACGAACAGTTTGTCGATATGATTACAACGAATTCGTTTCTGATATGTAAGGGTGCTGCGAATTGCGTGAAGAGAGCTAGTAGCATCCGACGACCACCAGATCCTACAGGAGCCGCCGTTCACCGTGGCTGGATTGGTTCTACAGCAAATATCATGATACCGGTAACAGTTTCCGAGTTCTTTTCCTAGATCCGAGAGCCATTGATATTTGGAACGTTGTCTTCACATAGATGACAAGATGCCAACTTTTGCATCCGGTCAGCCTTCATGGGGGAGCTCTGGTGGCTTTGAGACAACGTTGGAACATGCAACGCCATGAAATCAATATCGAGGAGCATGGATCGATCACCAGAGACATTCGGGTTTGAGTGGTGTGGTGTTGGGCCGCAGTGTAATGGATAGTTTGCCTCAGCCTTATCAATTGCAATGGGCCACTTCAACCACGTCATGCTCTAGGCTTTGTATGTGTTTGTAAATAACTTATTCAAGATAATTTGATACTTTTAAAAGGGCAGAGTCCGAAGAATTGTGATTCCAAGAGTTATAATCCCTAATGGGACAACTCTTCTCCTATTTGAAATAATTAAGATTTATTGAACCCACTCATATCATGTATTTGTTTTTATTTTTATTTTTATAAATCAATCAGTATCCAAAATTATTAAAATTTGATTAATCTGGATAGAATTATATCAGTCCACTCAACAGTAATATTTTCTCAATATAAATATTTCATATTTACAAAATTTGAACTAATATATTACTGAAATAAAAATGATGTTGAATAAACTGAACCACTTATGAGATAATGTAGCCAAAATAATTTTGATATATGATAATGTGGAGCTTTAACTGATCTCCATCAACTGCTCCATGCTCCTTGGGAGTTCCCCCGCAGCCCCCACCTCCCAACCCGCAGCTGGAACTGAGCTGCCGCCGCCGCAGCCACCGCCAGGAGCCGGGCGGCCTGGACCGGCGTCAGTACCTCCACCAACCGCATCACTGTGGCCCCACGCAGCACGTCTACACTCTCCACCACCGCCCCGCATCCCTTCCCTGAGCTCGGAACATGTAAGGCGCTCTCTTCCAACAACTGCTGAAGCTCGCGTACTTCTGAGCGGAGTCAATACAGCAGAGGACGAGGGCTGATCATATGTTATCTTCTTTACCGATCCTCAAGGGATTGTTCTTGTTGTAAAAGGGAAGCCGACTGCTCCGTGGGATTGTAGATCTGTTATAGCAAAATTTCTGTAATACCGCTGATTTCTTGAGAAACTAGAGCTGTACATTAATCAATGTGGAGCTCAACTCTTTGCCTCATAATCTGTGCAAGATAGCTATCAGCTTGATGGTGGGGGGGTGGCGGGGGGATTGGTGGTTGAGTGATCTATGCATCTTGAAGGGATATTTCCTCAAACTCATCACTTCTAATTGTAGAATTATTTAAACAGACTTCCTTATGGAATATTCTTATTCAGATATCTACTAAAATTCTTCATGCAATGATCAGAAGTAGGAGGAGTCGATGTAAAATAATAAGACGAATGGGAGCTCAATTATCAATAATAGAAACGGGAGGGACTACTATTTTTAAATTCCCCTCAAAAAGGATATTGCACATATTGTCTCTATATATGTCGACCCTCCCTGACTTAGCTGCGTCATCTCTTTCCCTCCGTCGACTGCGCGTTCGATCTACGACGTGTGTTGCCGCCGCCAAGAATGGAGGGGTGGGATCCGAACACGAAGTCAACCCTTACCCAGATTCCCCTGCTGACAGTGAAGGCCGGGCCGAGGGACGGCGCTTGGACGCAGCGGCTGAAGGAGGAGTACAAGGCCCTGATCGCCTACACGCAGATGAACAAGTCCAATGACAACGACTGGTTCCGGATCTCCGCCGCCGACCGGGAGGGCACGCGGTGGACGGGCAAGTGCTGGTACGTCCACAACCTCCTCAAGTACGAGTTCGACCTCCAGTTCGACATCCCCGTGGCCTATCCCGCCACCGCCCCCGAGATCGAACTCCCCCAGCTCGATGGCAAAACCCAGAAGGTCCGATACACCCAGCCTTCCTATCTTCCATCGCGTTTTCCTTTCAATTTAATTTTCATGGGTCTGGTGCTGGTCTTTTCTGAGAGCTTGTCGATGACTTCGGTGTCTGCATGATAGTTTTGCTCGCCACTGTCCAAATTCCTGTTGCAACTGAAATTGTGGATCAAAATTGATGACTTCCCTGTAATGGAGGGCGAAGAAGGTGAAAATTTAGCTTGATCTCTCTTAGTCCCAGAAAATCAAAGCCCTTCCTTGTCAGTAAGGTGAAAATTGAAGGTGGCTGCAAAATATAGGCTCAACACTGACAATTTCATTGCTTTCTGGGCTGATTTTTCTCAGACAGTGCTTGGTTATAAAAAAGTCTCTCTCTCTCTGTTTTTTTTTCCATGCTCGTTGGTGCAGTTTGAGCTGTTTCCAAAAATTGGTGATGTATTTGGGTAATGATTGATGTAGAGTTTTCCATAAGGTAGGCAACTAGTTGAGAAGTATAAGTTTACCTTTATAGAAGACATTGGGTAGGAGTTGAAGTTGAACCTTCTCCGTTGTCTGAGTTGTTTGATTTGCCACCTTTGGTGTACGTCAATTTGATTGTCTATTGGTCTTTACAGATGTATAGAGGAGGGAAGATATGCTTGACAGTGCACTTCAAACCCCTGTGGGCTAAGAACTGGTAATTTGATGCCCCATCATTCTCACAGATATGATTCACTGCGTCATTGTGTGCTTGTCTCTGTAGAGCTTTCCCCTGGCCTACAAAGCTGCTATGAATGTCTCAGTTTCATGGTTGGATGTTTTCTGCCTCAGTTTTGTTGCTTTCATATCTCATCCATATAAGTTCATTCTCAACTATTTTTCAAGTACCGTTCTAACAACTATTTGTTCATACTGAGAATTGACTGGAACCCTTCATATCAGTTTGTTCTACTTATCTTCAGAGCTTGTACAGTAATCCCATGGATGATGTGTTTTTTAATATTTTACCAAAGAAAGAAGAGAATATTTTGAGATTAACACGCAAATTCGCTTACTAATTGAATTCTGAATGAAGTCTACCTTAATATGGTTAATGAGTTTATCCTTTCCTTCACATTGGAGCTTGGTGTTCACTTGTTCTAGCCATAAAAAAAATTGAATTATACTAATGATCTTCCTGAAATTGGTATCCTTATTATTATCTGAGTGTTTCTCGAGCTTCAAAATGGTTCTCTCTGTACCTCTAACTTGTGTTTTATTGGGAATCCCCATTGTTTTCCCCCTTAAAATCTAACAATTTATGTTCCTAGCAACTCTTATTGTTCACATTACTTCTGCATCTCTAACTTCATATTGTGCTCTTCTATCTTGTTTTGACAGTCCTCGATTTGGGATAGCACATGCACTCTGTTTAGGATTAGCCCCGTGGCTTGCAGCAGAGGTTCCCATACTCGTAGACTCAGGTATGATTAAGCATAAGGATGATGCTGCATCATCCACCGAAACATGAGCTGATCTTATGATTGTGGGTGGGGGCTGGTGAAGATCCCATGTAGACCATTATAATTATGTCTGGGAAAAAGAAATTAGCACTGCAGCAGTTTTAGCAATTTGAACTTTGGATATCCACAGTTATGTACAAGTTCTTAGGGCAGCACAAATGGAGATTCCTAAGCTTTTCTGACTTGATCAATTGCATCACGTGACTTTTCATGCTAGCTCGTATTGCCTTTTTATGAATCTTTGGAATTTGGTTTTCAAGGTGAGACTTTGAAATGCAATGACCTTGGGAGGAAAAGTTCCTAAATTCCCAGGGCATTATTGATCACAGGTTTTCAACCCCATTTGGAATCAGATCTGCGTGGAAGTGATGTCTTTCCTTTTGTTTCGATTCAGTTGTAGTTGGAAAACAAAGGGAAATCAGGGAGACAGAGTCTCTGCTACTCTGTGTTCAATGATCTCTGCAATTTCTGCAGTTTTCATTGTGAATTGTTGTCGGTGACAACTTATGAGCATGTCTTCCTTGGCTCACGAGCCACCACAACTTTGCATATGAAAAGAAGACTAGAAGTCGCTGGTTATTTATGGCGAAGCTGCTCGAGAAATTTTTCTCTCAGAAATGAGCGGCTCCTTGCGTCAGTTGTTCCTAGAAGAAGCTTGGGGATGAAATTGTTGGCCTCTTCTTCTTCTTCTTCTTCTTTGGATACAGTAATATAGCAGTCAAAGGCTGCCGCACTCCGTACTCTCCCTCCTTTCAAATGCCTTTTTTTTTCGGCACTGCCTCAAGACATCTTCACCCCCACATTGGCACTGGTCATCCTCGGTGCAACCTTTTGACAGCTGGGTCCTGCGGAAACCGGTCACAGGTGAGTGAAACTGGATCATTCACAACGGGCTTCTCATCATCGTGCGACTTGTTGATATCGAACCTCTTCAATTGACTTCACTTAGCGAAAGGCACGGAGGCGTATGGAAAACACAGCATACGGACGCGACGCGGTCAAGCCAGCGTTAGGGAAGCAAAAGCTGTTGGATATTTTTCAAACTAGTCTGGTGTGCTTCGTCTTAGAATTTACGACAAAAAGAAGAGAGACGTTCGATATTGGCTATGAACCTTCTTAATTCTAATTCTACAATTGTTTTAAGTTTAAAATCCTAAAATGGTTGAATTGGCACAGTTCATCACAGTTCAGGCCGGTTTTGTGCTGGGTCGATGAGACAAACGGGCTAGTCTTGTTCAACGGGCCTATTTCCTCGATCCAACACAGAACCACCCCTCACCCCGCACAGGACTGGGTCTCTGCTGGTTTGGAACCGGCCCCCGATAACATCTCTACCAATGATAGATTTGACATATATATATATATGTATGTGTGTGTATCTGTATGTATGTATGCACGTATATTTAATCACCAAGCATGTGGGGGGAAATTAAAACTAGGTTTAGTGGAAGAAAAAAGAGTAACGTGTCATCAAGTCAAACCGAACCTAATAAACTATGAACATAGAATGAATCGAGACAATCGGGACAATCAAGGAAAAAGGCTAAGGCTCCTTCCATTTTCCTTTCATTCCTAGTACATATCACGTCGACTGTTTCTACGGTATATGTGTGTGTGTGTATATATATATACATATATATATGTAAGAGTTCTTTTCTTCCTTCCTGCCAATCTCGAGATATTTGAAATCTTGAACTTCCGAGAAGCGCGAGCAATCCATAGGGTTAATGGACACAGCTTGTTTGGAAATGGTCAAAGAAAGCGGAAGTGATGTCGCCAGTAGGTTGGGAAGAGCATATGGACCACATCGACGCTACTTGCATCCCTTAGTCTCTGCAAATGACAAAAAATGCGGGATTTGTTGTAGCACGATTGCCCGACACGCGACCCGGACGGACCACGGACGAGGAAAATCACGGGGGAGATATGCTTCGAAAGGATTTTGCTAGCGACCTCGACTGACCGCTACTTGCTTGCTTAAAATACTATATCATGAAGCATCATCTTCTGATGAATAATCGATCGCACATCTTACGTCCAATGGAGCAAACCATGTTTTTTTGTCATTAATTAGTTAAGTACATGACACGACAGAGGTGACAACTTGATGCCTATTGTCATATATATATATATATATATATATATAAGGCAAGAGAGACGAAAATAAAAGTGAGCCATATTACGAGCAATAAGTCAAAATTAAGTGGCCTCATTAAATTAAATTAAATTTTATTTTATTTTATAGATGAGTGCAATTCGAATATTATTTGCTGGTTAAATTTAATTTATTAGATTTTTAAATATAATAGATGGCATGTTATAGAGCATAAGTGCATGTTTGCGCATAAAATAGGGCGGACAAAGCTATATAATGTATAATATTATGGAAATAAACATCGAAGGCTAAACTCGAGTAAAATAATCGTGCGGCAACATCGATCGACTTTGGGCGACTGGACCCGAAAGTCGAGGTTCCGAAGATGGGGAAAAAGAAGAAGAAGAAGAGTGTTTGTGTGTGGCGGGGGTTGGATAAGGATGAGACTGGAGATAATAGCTTAAACAGGAGCAAGTGGGGCAGGCAGGCATAGGATTGCGCTTGAACACTCGGGGAGATCGATTGTCTCTGGGGCGGTTGGCTAGTGGGTGCGAATTAACTAACTCTTCCAGCAAACAACCACGACGCTTTTCTATTCATGGAAGCATAAGGCGAGAGGACCACACGCATGTGCAGGGAAGATTTGTATCCTCGCTGGCCCATTTACTATTATGCTGAGAATTAAGAAATTATATATATATATATATATGTGTGTAAAGTTCGAGAGATCCGGTGCAATGTGGACAGACGAACGAGCTAGAAAATAGATAAGTTGGATTTAGTATGATGATATTTTACTCGATCTAACAACTAAGAAGTTGTACATTCGATTCTTATTATAATGCCACTTTATTCCCCCACTTTTCTTGTTTCATTATATTATCATAAACCTCTTATATAATTAAAAAAAAATGAGTTAAAAAATAACACGAGAAAGATGGGCACGTTGAGATCTTAAGATTGTCACTTAAGAAAGTCCTATATCCCATCACAAGAGTATAAAAGATTATTCTGACAGTATAAGAAACTTGATATTAGTATACATTAGCTTATACTTTTGGTTGGACACAAGTTTGTTCTCTTTTAGTCTAGATCTACCGCTAAATTTAATTTGTAATATAACTCGATATTATCACGCATTGCAAATTTTTTTTTTTATAATATCGTGAACTAAACGAATAGCAAAAAATTATCATGAATTTTTTTTAAAAAAATTTCCCAAAAAAATGTCATGAATTCTTACACCGTCAATTTTCTTTATTAAACAGTGATATGGCATGCTAATGCATGGTTTCTTTTCATGCCACGTGGATGCATGTCTAGACTAACGTGGCACAATGGTAGGACACCAAATGTTGACAGTATAAGAATTGTGACATGCTGGAGAAAAACTTGAAAAGTTCGTGACGATCTTTACTATTTGCTTAGTTGGTGACCATATAAGGACACCATGTCAACGTTCAACAAAAAAAAAGGCAGTGTAAGGATTGTGACATCTTGGAGAAAAACTTGAAAGGTTCGTGACAGTATTCGCTATTTCCTTAGTTCGTGACAATGTACGGATACCATGTCAACATGCCACATTGAAATTTAACAGAAAAAATTGGTGGTGTAAGGATTATGACATGTTGGAGAAAAACTTGAAAGATTCGTGACAACTCTCGCTATTTTCGTAGTTCGTAATAATGTAAGGAATTTCGTAATATGCGGTGTGATATAGGATAGGAGGAGACAAAATTTCCCAATTTAAATAGTATTAGAGTGAGAGGATAGACATGGATATGATGATTACAATGTCTGTCTCCAAATTAGATATCTACATTGGACAAATTGCAGTCTCGTTGCGGGGATCGTGGTCACAGTCACGATTCCGATTCCCTAGTTGAATTAATATAATCGAATGGTCCCATACGTCTCAGCTAGATGCCTCGGCCAATCAACTTGCACGACCTCATATCCTTAAATTTTCATGCTAGCATTTTGGTGTCGGATCCATTCATCACCAACCACCAAAAATCTCGGAGCGTATATATAAAAGGATGGCACCTTCTGAAGGATGGCACCTTCTGAACTCAACGTCAGGCAACACGCACCGATATTTATTTCGCATGAATAAGATATCGAATTCGAATCTTATCAGTTGAGTAAATATATAGTCAGAAATATTTTTTTCTCCCTTGTGTACGTTGCGCTTGAATTAGAATAAATAAAATTTATCGAACTTATGAATATTAAGATATAATAATATATTTTTTTCTCATGCACCATTTTATATCATCTACTTGAAGCTCTTATATCCAGCACAGTTTTGTCCTCTTATAAGCAAGTGGGGGAATTAGTAGTCGCTAAAGCTTAATAAAAATATGGGAATTCTACTCATCCAAAAATCAAATATCATGATGAAATCACATTTCTTTTTATCTTAAATACCTCTCACTTATAAATTAAGAAAGATAATACTGAAACAAAACCCTAATTTACACAATGTAGTATGTAGGTCAACACTTATGGGTTGCCCATCCGAGCCATGTTTGAAACCATATGTGGGAAAGTATAATCATCAAAATGAAGCTAATTCAATCTATGCTCACGCAAAATTTCACTATCGAAAATAAATTCCGGAATCTCTTCATCCCCGAAAAGCTTTGCCTCGGATCTCCACATGGCCACCAGCATGAGAAGAGCAAGGGGGTGGCCAACGCCATTTACCCTCCTGGGATATGGACCCATTTTCTTCTTCCTCCTCCTCCGGCAGGTGGGGCTTTCCTAGGGTTTCTGGCTAACATTTTTGTAACACGATAATATTTCCCTGCCAGAAAAGGGAAGATTTCGTCTTTGCTACCAAAAAAGAAAGCTTGCAATTTCCTCGAAGATCTCAACATATGAACATGTGCTCCTCTCGTATCTCATCCGACTAAAAAATGTAAAGAGGATGCCCTCGAAGAGTGAAAGTTGACTGTCAATCTTACCAAAAATGGTCTGTGCCTTTTCTTTTTTGAAGGAAATGACCAAGCTTGGTGATCACATCCCTATTTTCAAAGTGCACACGGAGGAAGTAGTAAATGCTACCAGTAGTTATGGGGGGAAAAATAGCTTATTATTGATCGATTCTTTTCCTTGGAGTTACACCTTGTTTCGAAGGGGTTAGATTCATCATTCGGTAGACTAATCTGACTTCAACTTTACGTAGCTTAATATTCCAAGAATGAGGGCTACCTGCATAGAGACAAATTGCACGGGCCAAGTGCTACGCAAAAAAAAAAAAAAAGGGTATCATATTTGTTGCGGGTATCGTAATCATAGTCACGATTCTATCTAATTCCCTAGTGGAATTAATTAATATCCTCGATCATGGTTCTATAATCTCACTGTTTTTAATATCGGCCAATTTATCTCCAATCTCAAAATCTTGAAACATGCATGGATCTTTTTAAGCAGATACCGGTATCCATTTTTTATATGAGTAAGATCCCAAATTTAAACATTATAAATACCGCAATTATGAATTCGGGAAAATTAGGTTTGTCCTCTTTCAAGCAAGTGGGAATCACTAGCCGCTGGATCTTCACAATGATGTGGAAATTCGACTCGCCCCAAAGATCAAGTATACACATATGACGACAGATTGTGGGATCCCTTTCGATTAATTTCGAATAAAAGATGGTACTAACGCTGTGGCAAAACTTGTTGCTCATTCACATTGGATTCTTAATGAGCTTATTTATACATGTGTGTGTAGGTTCCATCCACTTATTTAGTGCAGCTGTTAAGGTTGCGTGTTAAAGAACGCTACACATTACGACGAATATGAATTATCTTCTATATTTCTCCATTCTCTATCGATGGTAAGCAGGCACGGAGAGTCGTTGAATCAATTGAAACGAGTAATGTTCAACGCGTAATTCATAGTGAAATTGCTGCGGCGCAACGTGCCGAATGAGTTTTACGCAACAATATCCGAATTAAACGACGAATGTTTACGGGAGGAAAGTATAAACCACCGAAACAAGTGCACAGAATATACGGCAAACTGCTCTAATATACTCTCCAAGTTATTCCATCACGTGCCAATTGCGATATTAATCCTAAGCATTTCCTGGCACTCTATCTGGTGGGTTCCACTTATCGCAGAGGTCGAACTGCTTGGTGTCCTCATTCTGCAAGCACGGGCCGGTAGCCCTGACGCTCCACCAGCAGTCGTAGCACCGCAGGTAGTCCCTCTTCTCCCGGTAAATATCGTACCACTGGAAGTTGTTGCCCCACCGGAAGCCGCAGAAGAAGAGGGTGTTGCCGAACGCCCGCGGGTGAAAATGGAACCTGAAGTCCTGCCCGGGGGCCAGGACGTGTTCGCCGAGGTCGTCCTCCTTGGACTTGCAGTGGATCGTGAGATCGGTTCCAGGGATGTCGTTCCGGATGTAGACCCAGGTGTCATGCGTTCCGAGCCCTGCTTCAGATCTCCACATGGACAGCATAAGGACAATGAGGAGGCCAAGGCCGTTAACTCTCCTGGATGGACTCATCTTCGTCACTCGTGGGGCTTCCGAGTGTCTCTGGCTGCTTTTATAACAGGGCAGCGATTTTCCCGCCGGAAACGGGAAGAATTAATCTCGCTAACAAAAGGGGAAAGAAGTGATTTCTTCGTCCGTTTGACGAGGATCCAGTGGGCACGTTCTTGAATTTACGAGCGAAGTGATCGAACAAATTACAATTTTGGATTGTCTTCTTCCGTTTCAATCTTCATCTTTTGGGGTCTCAGAAAAATCGCAATTTCGGGCAACATCATGATACGTGCAATTCTTAGTGATATTTCGGGATTAAATATCAAGATTGATTCGATTTGGGGATACCTTACATTCCTTTTGCATTGCCACCAGTGACAGCAAATACATCAAAAGAAATTATCAACGACATAAAGTGATGCTAACAGCCTGCAAATTGCACCGAATAGAGAGGTGGAATTCACATGCAGCAAGAGGGTTTTAAAACCGTAGCAAATATACTTCGTGATTCACCAAGATGGTATGGGGATCGGTCTCGGATAAATAGATCGAGGACATCTCCTGCTTGTCTTTTTTTTTTTTTTTAACAGTCACCAACATCATAAGACATGTCACTGTAGTCTAATCACAAGTGTGGGCAATATTGTATTCTTATTAACATTATAATATAGGAATCGTCGACGTTGATTGTCCCCTATATAAATTATCCGATTTTGGTGCCACATTTCATCAAACTGACTCCTCAGTTCCCTAGAAATGAAGACTCCCCGAAATACAGACAACGAGAGAGGGAGAGATATGGAGTTCCGTGGACGTGGTGAAGGAGATCAATGCTTCATGCTTCAAAGTAGAAGCTTCGATGAGGCGAATGGCGCCCAGGAGAAGAATGGTCTCTTCTCCACCGGTTGTTGGAGCATTGATCACCAGTTGGATGAGAATGATGACCCAGGTGGTACCCATTTTCTCAGCCAAGAAGATTTGAATGTCTTCAACGAGGTCTACGACCCGTTGAGGGATCGCCTCTTCACTCCTCCAGTCTCCAGTTGTTCTTCCCTACATCCACCCTGGAAGATCGCCGACTCCCTGAAGAAAGGTTCGACCAAGAGACTGGGAGGGCAGCCTTCAAAGAACCTGATGGCCGAGAGGCGGCGGAGAAAGCGGCTCAACGACCGGCTCCTGATGCTTCGATCGATTGTTCCGAAAATCAGCAAGGTAATGTTCAGGACGAAATCGAACTTCCTGTTCAGAATCTTCAGCAGCCTTGTTTTCGGATTGAAATTCTCATTGGATTGAGTGTGTGGAGCAAGCGTAGGCTCGAAAGCCGGAGCGCGCCAGCGCGCTTTCCTTATATTTTCTGGTTATGCTTAATGAAGGGGCTGATGAGTTTGAGATGTGATTGCATGCTGCAGATGGATAGAACATCAACGGTAGGCGACACGATTGACTACGTGAAAGAGCTACTGCAGAAGATCGAAAATTTGCAGCATCAGCTTGGATCGGGTCCGAATCAGTTAAGCATTCGAGACGTCGTAAGAGACATGAAGCCAAATGAGATGCTAGTGAAGAACTCTCCCAAGGTATGCGGATATATGCCATCCTTAAACCTAATCAGATATAAGCTTCACTCAGCAAGTATATATGAAGACATAGAGTTAATTTCAGTTCCGTGAAACGATTCTTAGTTCAACGTGGAGAGGAGGAATGACGGGGCTACAAGTATCAAGATGTGCTGTGCTATGAACCCCAGCTTGCTACTGTCGACCATGAACACAATCGAGTCCCAAGGCCTCGAGATTCAGCAGTGCGTCATTAGCTGCTTCTGCGACTTTGCAATGCAGGCTTCTTGCTCTTGTCAACAGGTGCATAAAATAATCTTGTCGGCCACCCTTTCTCGGAGTCCGGCATTAGTTTCCATTTAGCCTTCGATAGCAGCAACAGTGTGAGAATTAAGAATTGAGCCCGAGACCTCTCGGTCTAAGTCAGGATCGTTAACTATTCTGCGGTGGCTGCAGGGATTGGACCAGATGGCAGGAATTACTGCTGGGGGCATAAGGCAAGCTCTGTTCAGAAATGCAGGGTATGGAGGGAAGTGTCTATAGAGAATTTTAACATCGAAGAAAGTGGGGAGCAGCTCAAATTTGAACTCGGACTCTTCATTAGCTAGTATGAGTATTGGTGGATTCGTTTGACAATGCAGGGGAATTCGAGTGCTTTTCATGTTAAGATAAAAGTACATTAAAGGTAAGCATTATCGCATGACCACAATGCGAAGCTCCCCCGAAGATTCGAGCAGCATCTCCACGGCCACCTTATCCCTTTTCAGCATGTGCTCCTAAATCGATCCATCTGACACACACAACAATGTCAAAGTATTGGTCGACCGGCCAATGCCCCATTTTTGTTTTTTGTTTTTTTGCGTACTGAGGTGAGCGGCACACGCGAAATGAAACCAGTTTCATCGATCAAAGCTTCGACCGAACGACGGGAAAAGAATTCCCAAATATGCATTTATGAGGTTTAGTTTGAACAGGACAACAGGAATTTGTAAAATTTTAACCGATATAATTTCATATTATAACTAAATTTATTATTGGATATGATCATTTATATTTTAAATTTAAATTTTATATAAACTTTAAATATCGAACGATGAAAATGTTACTGCTAGTTACTTAGCACCTTAAAAATGCGGACAACTTATTCAAATTCGTAATTGCTCTTGAGAATAAATTCTTGCTGTCGTAAATTTTTTCCTATTCAGGGGACGATTTTGTTAAAAATGGTTGCACGAAGTCCTGGCAAAGACGAGGAAGCATTGGCCGCCTTGCTCCCACGTGTCACCGACAACAGACCAAAAACGTCATCCGTCGCCAATAAGATGTCGCCACGTGGTTATTCGCGTCGAGAAATTGGTTACGGCAGTTTCCCTGGGATGGCCATGCGAGCTCTTTCCCCGAGGAAGGAGAATACGTGCATTGAAGTGAGAGAGAGAGAGAGAGAGAGAGAGAGAGAGAGAGAATGGTCATTATTGGCAATTTAATATTATTCGCACCATCGCAGAATTCCTTGCTATTCTGTCCGAGTTCCGCCCATTTCTCCCCCAGGCGTCGCCTCCCTGCGATTCGCTCCTCCGCTGCTCCTACGCCAATCCTCTCCAGTACGTTTTTCTTTCTCTCGACCTCGGATTTCATCTCCTTCTCTGCTTGATCCGGATGTTCGTCGATGCGTTCATCGGCATGTGCTGGTGAGGTGAGTTTTACTGTTCGCTGCTTTGGTTTCGCCTCGCCGACGCTAATCGCGCGTCGGAGGACGACTTTGACCGTAATGTGATCCTTGAGGTGGAAGGAAGGACGCGAAAGATCTGATATTGCTATCGTTTCTGCATCGACGAGCTTGTCTTATTTTCTTTCGCCTGTATCTGTTTTTCCTTTGTTTTTTTTTTTGGTCGTTATGTCGCAGATGTAACGCATCTCACCGACTAATCCCACTGGTGCCAGCGTATGTTTGTAAGATGTTGCTCCATTTGAATTTGCGGCGTCTAAGAAAGGATTGACCGGATCCATTGTTTGACATCTATGGCTCTGTCTGTGTTTCTGGTCCAAAAATATAAACTTCAAGCTATGCAAGATGCTTTTTGGTGTTTATTTCCTAGTTCTTGCTGCTCCTTTTCCCTCTCTCATGCTGCAGATTTTTATTTGGAATTTCATTTGAATTTCTGCGCATAAGCTGAAAGTTAATGGTATTGCCAATATACAATTCAATATTTCGGACAATAGCATTTTAGACTAGGTTAATTTGTAACTGTTGGCTGTTTCTATTGGCAGATATGGATACTCAAACAATTCCAGGGCTTTACCCCTTGCACCGCTGTAAAACTCTTCACCTGGTTTGTGCTGGTTCTTCCTTTAACGTCTGCCTTCTTCTGTCCATCATTCTTTTTTCTACCCTGATTTATACATAGGGCTAATCAATTCACTGGATAAATGAAGCTATTGAATTCGTGCAAGCTGTCTTTGTGATGGTTATTGTCACATTTCAGAGACATTCATGTTTGATTCAGGTGAGACATGCACAAGGATTTCACAATGTTGAAGGGGAAAAGGACTACAATGCATACCTCTCGTATGACCTGCTTGATGCTCAGCTCACCCATCTTGGTTGGCAACAGGTAAGACATTTAAGTATGTGCATAAGAATAGCCGAACTTGTAGTGTGAGCTCCCGTGCATTCTTATATGTGAAGTAGTAGAAAATTCGAGACATATCAGCTGCTACTGTTTTCAGAATGGTCACTGGGAATTTGAGAGAGATTGAAATTTGTGCTTCTTGGTAATAGCTTCATACTAACCTTTCCATGCTATGTCTTATTTACCGAAAATGCTGATTAAAAAAAAACAGCTGCTTTTTTTTTGTAAGATATTGCTTATAATTAGTTTTTACACTGTGCAACAGGTACATAATCTTCGAAAGCATGTTCAAGCATGTGGGCTATCTAAGAAGATTGAACTTGTCATAACCTCACCCTTGTCAAGGTATTATTTTTTGCTAATGGATTCATAATTCGCATGGCATGTGTTTGCATAACTTGTGCTTCTGTGAAGACAGTATATATATATACGCCTCAGGTGATATGCAAATATTAAGAAAAAAAGAAGATACTATCTGATAAGTTACTAAGCATCTGAAGGCTCAATTTCCAAACCCCACCTTCCCAACTTCAGGAAACAGAATTTCTAGATTTTCAGGCTGTACAGTTGTTTTACATTAACTCTATCAATCTTTGGACTGCAGAACGATGCAAACAGCAGTTGGAGTCTTTGGTGGTGAAGGTTACAGTGATGGAATCGATGCACCTCCGCTGATGGTTGCTAATGCAGGGAAAAGTGACCACCCTGCTATTTCAAGTCTCAATTGCCCACCCTTCATAGCTGTAGAACTTTGCCGAGAACATTTGGTATGCAACAAGCATTGATTTGATTTGATTGAAACTGACAACACTATAATGCTTATTTCCAATAAAAACCATGTTTACCCCTTCAGTTGACTTTGGAAAAATAAAGACTTAGTATTCTTTCCTCAAAATTATTTGTGTTATTTCAGTCTTTTTCTTTACAGTAATTTGACCAGTTTGCGATCTTTTCTTTTTGGGGGTCGACAGGGGGTTCATCCATGTGATAAGAGACGAAGCATTTCTGAGTACCAACCTCTCTTTCCTGCAATTGATTTCTCACTGGCAAGTGAACTGTCAGATTGATTTCATATGGACAGCTAGAATTTGGATTACAGTATTCTCTTTTATGCCATCTGTGAATCTCGCCTGATTATTTGCACCTCCTGTGCAGATTGAGAACGACGAGGATGTCTTGTGGAAACCTGATGCTAGGGAGAAGAACGAAGAAGTTGCCATCAGAGGAATGAAGTTTTTAAATTGGTACCATTCTTACATGTTCCCCTGTGTGGCAATGTAAAAGAATTGTCTGATAAAATGAAAGTTAGGAATGCTGTAGTTACAAATATCTTGTATGATAACATATACCTTGTGCTGAGATTTTGAAATACTTTTTGTTTACGTAAAGTGTAAATAAAATTTGATCGTGTGATATATGTAATCCTTGCTCTCCTCTGATGCACGTTTAATGTTCTATTCCAAATTCCGTGCAGGAATATTTACCTTGAATGGACTTCTATATTGATATGTTCTCTTTCTCGACAAAATAGAGACTAACTTGATAGTTTTGCCATGCTTTAATTGGTTCAGGTTGTGGACTAGGAAGGAGAAAGAGATCGCAATTGTCAGTCACAGTGGGTTCTTGTACCATACCCTCAGTGCCTTTGGAAATGATTGCAATCCTTCCATAAAGAGCGAAATGTCTAAGCAGTAAGTGCCATTTCGACCTATTCAATTTCAGTCAAGACCTGATTTTCTCTATCATGCTAAGAGCCCTTTATGCTGTTGCCTCATCTGCCAGAAGTGCGAGCTCAGAAATTTTCCCTTTAGTTCATTAGTTGCCCGATGTTTTTCCCCGTCTAAACTCCCGACAGTCTAGATTGGTGGTGCTTCGATTCGTACAAGAACTCTTTAAAATTCATTTTACCGTGATTATGAATGGTACCGCTTTGGATTTATTTGCTAACTGGAAGACATTCTATGTTGTGCTTTCCCTGCCTGCAGCTTCGCCAACTGCGAGCTTCGGTCGCTAGTACTAGTTGACAAAAGGTAAACTTCCGAATCAAAGAAAGACCCAGTAAATTGTGCATCCAGGACGACTGAGATTGCTAGGTGCTAAAACGAAACACCCGCTCTGTGCTGTGTGCAGTATGATTGGATCCAGCACCTCCACAACTAACTTCCCGGGCAAAATCCCCAGTGGACTGGATCTCCCAGGCGATGTGGCAGAGGAGAAGGATTAGCAAGCCGAACCACTCTGGAAGTTTCTTGAGAAGATCATCGTTTTTTTTTTTTTTTTTGAAGCTCTAATATTTTTTGAGGAGATGATCGTTAGCTCCTCCATTCATAAGGATTATGGATGATTGTATCGTCCGCTCAGCACCAGAGTCACATAATCTTCGGACTCATCGGTGCTCTTTTCTCATACCGGCAGACATCGATCTCTTTGGTGTGAGGATTTACAGGGCCAGATTATAAGCTCGAAATCTGTCGCTCCCTATGAACTACATTGATCCAGCCAGCATTTCTCGTGGGGTCGTATTCCTCGGTCCGGTCTAAGGTTACTTGACGAAATGATCATTCTCTGTGTGTGTGCGTGCGCGGGCGCGCGTGCCAGCCATGAACGAATACTTGAATAGCATTAGTTACGCTACAGTTCTCCCCCACCCACCTACTCCTTTTCAGCGTATGCTTATCTTCATCCCTAGAAAACGCATAAACTAAGAACAGCAAGCTGTGCTATCTTTTTCACTCCTTCCACTCCACTAACCCTTTTAAAACACAATTTCAGGGTCGTGAAGTGACCCCTCGCCCTGTCATCAACTCACACATTTCTCCTCTTTTGCCAAAATATCTTCACACTACGTACCTCTTAATATGTTATGATCAATAGATAAATGAAATACATACATGCATACATATGCATGTTTATTTCAAGAATTTTATATGCGTTTAGTTAAATTATCTTACCTTATCACCTTCAATACGTTGTTTTGTCTTCTTGCGCGATTCCCCCTAAGTTTTGCTGCCGGATAATCTCCTCAGATCGGTTTCCTAATAGAGCCTATATTGATAACCCCAACTGATCTATTCACGTTAGATGCAGCGTTTAAATGGGTCTGAAGTTTATTTACATCGTGGACAAGAATCTGAGATTGCATGAAATAAAACTTTTAATGTGATTGATAAATATATATATATATATATAGAATCCTTCGTATACTATTAACATTAACCAAATTCTATAATCAATTGGATATACTCACTAAAGCAATAATGTAATGGATGGTGACTTTCCAAAAAGAATCTGAGATTAAAGAAAATCCCTTATCAGCTATGTCACATTTCACTATTTTTCCCCCCTCTCGGTCCTTACTGTATTTCACCTGTCCAAGTCCTCCAAATGGCTCTTGTGAAGAAAATTCCATACGCTCTATCGCATCTGTGTCTCTCTTTCCTGAACTAGTCCCTCCAAACTAAGGTGCCTTCCGTGAAGCTGGAGCGTTTTTGTTTTGCAGTTCTTTGCTGTCAAGCAAGCCAAGCAAAGCAATGGGGAGCCCCATTTTCTTGCACCCACTTTGAAAGTCTGAAAGTAAAGTTGTTGGCTTGCTTACGTTAAATATTCTTCTTCCCCCTTCTGATTGTGGGGTTGCAGGGATTGATTTCAGTTCAAGGGTGCCCCATTTTGTCTGCTGCCGAGATTTAGACTTCGTACATTAAGATCAGCTGCTACGGCCCGGGAAACCGTTCCGGAGAGGAAGCTCCAGTAGAAGCCCCCCCAGTGTTCGATCTCTTTTCGGGGGGAGATAAAGTTTAGTTTTTGATGCTGAGAGAGGATTGATTGTAAGGATGGTGGTGAGGAAAGTGGGCAAGTATGAGATTGGGAGAACGATTGGAGAGGGAACCTTTGCGAAGGTTAAGTTCGCGCAGAACACGGAGACCGGCGAGAGCGTGGCCATGAAGGTGCTCGATCGGAGTACGATTATCAAGCACAAGATGGTCGAACAGGTCTGTGTGTGTGTGTGTGTGTGTGTGTGTGTGTGGGCATGCGTGTGCGTGTGCGAATTCAGTTCCTTTATCTTTCAGATCGGGAGATTGAATTCATGGCTTAAGCTTGGAAGGTTTAACAAGTTAAAGAAAAGGGAAGTTTTGTTACTAGTGGCGGTGCCGCTGGGCACTTTTTCCCCTCTGAAAAGGCCATGAAAAAATGGTAATCTGTGAAAGGATTTCATTTCATTACAGTAATTCTCGTATCGTTCGTTCATGGAATAGTTGGATGTTACTCGAGATGCTCTGGCTAGTACTTTCAGCTTCAGTTCGTGTGATAGACCTTGGTGTATTCTTGACCGAAATCGCTATGCCTGAGATCATGGAAGCAAATGATTTCAGCAGTGCGAGTCTCTTGAGTCCTTTATTTTTCCAGTTCGGAAGTTATAAAGATAGTCTCCAAGTAGCACAAAGGTTTTGAGTCTCAGTGTTCAAATAGCTCAATTTTTAATTGCTCGAACAACAAAACCTGCCACAGGAATCCAATAGATATCACAGGTACTTAAATGTTTTAGTCCTGGTTTTTATGTGGCTCATTTTTCCTTGGTGAGCAGATCAAGAGGGAAATATCAATTATGAAGCTTGTGAGGCACCCCTGTGTTGTTCGTCTCCATGAAGTATGGCATTAAAATGTTATAATTTATCTGAAGCAAATCATTCTTTTGTGTGCACCTAACATGGTTCACTGAAAAATGTACAGGTAATTGCAAGCCGCACAAAGATTTACATAATATTGGAATTTATTACAGGTGGAGAGTTGTTTGACAAAATAGTAAGTATTCATATGACAGTGGTGTAAGCATAAGAAGGATTAGTATTGCCTCAGATTGACCATATTCCATGTGGCAGGTTCACCATGGGCGTCTCAGTGAAGCTGAGTCTCGAAAGTATTTTCAACAACTTATTGATGGTGTGGATTATTGCCATAGTAAGGGAGTCTATCACAGAGATTTAAAGGTTGTCTTTCATCAATCTCTCGAAAGTATCACTCTATTTTTTCCCCTTAAATATTTAAAATAAATCTCTCTCTTTTTCTGTCTTGCAGCCAGAAAATCTATTACTTGATTCCCAGGGAAATCTAAAAATTTCAGATTTTGGTCTGAGTGCATTGCCTGAACCAGTAAGACTCCCTTGCAAGTTGCAGTTGATTGAGATTGCCTTTGTTTGAGCTTTATGACGTAGCAGCTTGACCTAAAAATTTTCTATTTGTAAAAAATTTTATGGACAGGGAGTAAGTCTCCTTCGAACAACATGTGGGACGCCCAACTATGTTGCACCTGAGGTAACTTTGGACTGAGGCATAGTATGTGTCCCAGCTGTTTAACTATAGATGCTTACATTTATTCTTTTTAGGTGCTCAGTCACAAAGGTTACAATGGGGCTGTGGCTGATGTCTGGTCTTGCGGGGTCATCCTCTATGTTTTGATGGCAGGATATCTCCCATTTGATGAACTTGATCTCACTACTCTGTACAGCAAGGCATGATTACCAGTTATTTCTTAAAGATGCTGATGTCATTGATTTTCTTTTTATTATACCTTTTTAAATTGGAATTTCATCTTTAGTCAGAATGTATCCTCTCGTGCAGATTGAGCGTGCAGAATTTTCATGCCCATCATGGTTCCCTGTTGGAGCTAGATCTTTGATTCACAAAATTTTAGACCCGAATCCCGAAACTGTAAGCATTGAAAGTAACAAGAATATCCTGCAATTATCTTGGGCTATGAGACATTTCTACTTCGAAGTAATTACTGGTTAAGCTGCAGCATATTTGGATATGCTCCTAAGAAGCATGTTTCTGTATTTTATATCCCTGTATGTATATATACAGTTCCTCCTTCCAGCTATAGTGTCATCCAAAAGTCATTTCAGCGATCTTCTTTCTTTTAATATATGTTGCAGTCCCTTTAGCTTCTTAAGACATCCTTTATTATCTCTGCAGCGCATTACAATTGAGCAGATCAGAAATGATGAGTGGTTCAAGAAGAATTATGTTCCAGTGAGACTCCTTGAATATGAAGATGTGAACTTGGATGATGTGAATGCTGCTTTTGATGATGATGATGGGGTCAGTGAAACTTTTGATTAGTCAATTCTGTGTCTTGTGTAACCTACTATGTTTAGATTCCGCTTGTACTCCCAAGATTTCCATTACCCACTTTGACCTATAATATTAGCTTATAGATCAAGAGCAGCCATCTTCTTCAATGGTTCTTCTCTGAAGTTCTTGGCAAATGTGTCCCATTGGTTTATTAATGAATGTGGATTTTCTTCAGCAGCAGAAACCAAATGAGGAAAGAGGGAATGAAGACTTAGGTCCATTGAGTTTGAATGCATTTGACCTGATAATTTTATCTCAGGGGTTAAATCTCTCTACACTCTTTGATCGAGGCCAGGTACAACTTGCCAGAGCCACTAAAATCTCTTGTATTATCAGCAAAATCCATGAATATCCTGAATAATAATAAAAAAAAAAACTTGACAGGCTTTTTGGTTGTTCATTATTGTCATTAAATGAGGTCTTTCCCATTGTTATTGTTTGAAATGAAGCCTTCTCCTGCCAGAAGTATGGGGTTGTAATAGTTCCTCTTCCTAACAGGATTCCGTGAAATATCAGACCCGTTTTGTCTCCCAGAAGCCTGCAAAAGTGGTTTTATCAAGCATGGAAGTTGTAGCACAATCCATGGGTTTTAAGACTCATATCCGTAAATACAAGGTAAAGTTACTTTGACAGTATTTCAAGAGTTGATTCTATCTGTATAATCTATTTTTAAGGACTAATCGTGCAAAATGAGTATCTTTGAGTATCTTCTTAACATTAATCTTCTGTGGTTGTTTAGATGAGGGTGGAAGGACTTTCTGCAAGCAAGACTTCTCACTTCTCTGTCATTCTTGAGGTAAGACTTGTAGCTGAATTTTTTTGACACCGATTTCTTTCCTCAAAGATCTATCAATCTGTAAATTAAGACTGTTTTCTTCTCTTTGCTTCCAGATTTTCGAGGTAGCACCAACATTTTTCATGGTAGATATCCAAAGGGCTTCTGGGGATGTTGCTGAGTACCTCAAGGTAAACTATCACATCTGTGCTATCCTCGCTTATTCTTGTTTTCCTCTGTTAAATTGCTGTTTCGGTTCTCACTTCTATGAGATCAAAAAATATACATGCTTGCAGTTTTACAATACCTTTTGTAGCAATCTTGAGGACATCATCTGGAAACCTCCCACCGAATCAATGAAGACGAGGATCACAAAATCTAAGAGTAAGAAGCGTTAATCTAGATCTGTTGACTTCTTTGGCATAGATTACATGCATCTTTATTTGAGAGTTGCTGTGAAATACTTAGATTAGCCGAGGTTGTTTCACCTCAAGAGGATGTTTGTGATAGAGATCTTGTCGGCTGTAACAAAATTATGGAGATATGTTGACATACTTATGTGCAAAAAGCTATATCATACAAACGAATATTAATTGGTTTTGTAAAATACTTAGTCTGGTATTGGGGAAGAACACTTGCCTTCATGTTCTCGTATGCAGAAACTTGATGCTCCTCCTCTGTTTCTGAAAACATCTACACCATTAAGGAAAATCATATCTCGATAGATTTTGCAGGATGGAATAGAACCGTTCTAAATCTTACATTCATTTCTTTTGAGAGAGTGGAAATGAAACATAGGAAAGTTCTCGAATTTTCCTTTGAGAAAGAATTGAGGTGGTTCGATTCGAACTGGTGAACTGAAACCTTCGTACTGGAACTGCATTAAGAAACAGGAGCAAGCTGAACAACAGATGAAAAGGTGATCATATATCGCCATAAAACAGACAAATATATCCAGATACAACATGGAAGGTCGAGTAGTTAGTGACAGGTCAGAAAGAGGGTAAGAGGAAAGATGAGCAAGAGGGCACAAGGAATTCGCCTATGAAAATCCAGAGTCCATAACATTTTTTAGTCAAAAGTGGGGAGCGTTGTAAATTATGCGTTGCTGGCACTCATCAACGCCATGAAGAAGATCAGGAGAGTTGGGGTTAAGACCGGCGCTCAGGGAGAGATGCTAAGAGATTGAGCGAATCATCGACTGGAATTTTGTGGTGATGTTTCCAGCCGTTGCAATCACTCTAGGGACAAAGATTTGGCTTCTCGTGTGAAGTACACTTCCAAGGTTGCCCTGTGGCTAAGGTAACTCTGCAGTCACAGAGCAACAGCTGATAATAAGCAAGTGGTACGCGTGCCGTTGGATAATAAAGCCTACAATTCTCTGCAGCAAGAGGGCTCAAGTCATGTAGACGCTATTTTTTCTTTTGTAGACTGTATTCAACATATGAGAACACTTGTCAGGCTCTTCTTGTGGGGAACGCCACAATTTTGAGAAGCAGTAAGTCCCAAAGATATCGGAATTGACGTGGAAAGAATAACTTATAACGATCTTGTCCAACTTTTAAGATACAACAAACACGGGTGTGGGCCAAAACAATGCCTTCACCCCAAACCGATGACACTTAACAGTTCAATATTGTTAATTAACACTCGACGTGATGAGGAAAACGGAGATCAAAACTTAGAAATCTTCAGATAAAGGCAGTTGACAGAAGGTAGAGCTCTCGAGCAGCCTCTCCTCTGTTCTTGGGTGATGCCTTAGAAACACCAAAAACTTTTATGTACGGGATTTCCCATAGAGGTTGGCATAAACAGTCTTGGTCCTGTAGACAAGGATCGTGCTCAAGATGAATGCGATGACGCAGAGCCCTGACATGATCATGGAGGTCAAGAAGAAGCATATGGAGCCGCTACACTTCGGCGGTTCATCCAGCATCAGCCAGTTTGAGAAAGCAGCCCATGAGTTCTGCCCTGGATAGTGATGATGGGTCCCAGATTGCTTCTCAGCCTCATAGTCATATATGCTGCTGGCTATCACTCCGGAGAAGACTAAGGAACCCGCTGGATTTGCCAAGGTGAGGAAGTTGTATAAAGCCCCAAACTTTTTCAGGCCAAATAGCTCAGAGGCAGCTGCAGGAACGATAGACCAGTGGGCCCCATACCCTAGTCCGATCAGGAGAGTGCCAATGTACATGGCCCCTGGCCATCCCTTGGCAAAGAAAATGTGGCCAACTGCCATTATGAGCTGTGCCACAGCCATTGCCACTGGTCTTGGGAAAGCATGATCCCTATCCAAAAACCGCAGCAGCTGTGAGATGAAAAGAAATAAAACTAGATTCTATCTCCTAATGATTTAATTATTCAGAGTGATATATATAAAAATAGGAAATGCAATCAACACAGCAAAATCAACTTCCTACCTCACGATGATCTCAGAGAAGTAACCTCCTCCAACACGTCCCAGGAAATTCCAGATGCTGATCATGGATACAAATATGTGTGTATTATCATACCCAAGAGACTGGCTCATCTGCCCCAAGTTATCAATCACTGTCAGGCCCGAGCCTGAGCCTAGAAGGAGCGAAAAGAAGATCAGCCAAAAGTCTGCCTTAATCAGGGCTTGCATAAGGGTGAAGTCCTCCCCTCGATGTGGGCCCCTCCTCCTCTTGACCCTCACAGCACCGTCAGCAGCTGCTTGGAACAGCTTGGCTTGCAATTGAGCGATCCTCTTTTGTCGCTCCAATGCAGGAAGCAAGTCCACATCCTTGGGCTTCTCATCCTCCACCTCGCTGAATATGACCTCTTGAGTCTCCTGCTGGGACCTTCCTGGTTCATGTTTCTGTGGCTCGGGCAGAAGGGCCTCCTCGAGTGGCACCTGCGGGTCTGAGAAGAAGTTTTGCGACAAAGGAATGATGATTGGGACAACGAGGAGGACAAGCAGGACAGCTGTGAAGACTGTGACAATTCTGTGGCTTAGATCAACTAAGTCCTCAACCAGCATGACCCCCATCAGGTAGGCTGCTAGCAGGAGGCACACACTATATATGAATGTGAAACTGAGGCCATCTGATGCCCGCACCTGTCGGTGACCACCCACAGGCCTCACAATGAACATCAGGGCAATTGTCACCATCGCAGGTCCCACTGCAACCATAAAAATAAGGTTCGCGTGATCAGGGGAGTGGATCACGGCATATATCTGTGTCAAGATGGCCCCGCCAAGCCCTGCAAAGCCCTTGAGGATTCCCACCACCGGGCCCCGGCTTTTTGGGAAGTTTTGCACACAGGAGACAAGAGCTGCAGTGTTGAAGTAGGTTTCTCCATTTGTACCAATAAATATGAGGATGCACATCTACATCAATTAATCAAAAGCAAAGAAGGAACTTGTTTAGTGCTTAGGAGGTTTGCTCAGCTTCTTTATGCACGAGCATGTAGGGCAACAAAAATGCAGTAAAATTAGCTGCAATACCGTGTTCTCCGATATAATTCAACAATCACAAGAGAGTTCAAATAGTTGTACCAATGCCAACAGGACTTTAGCTGATAGAAGAGATACACACACAAACCAATGTAGGAAATTATTTAGAAACTACAAATGTTATGTTCTTGCTTGATTGGAGCAAAACCAAGGTACGAAAAAATCTCATGAAGAAGAAACCTCTTGGGTACAAATCACAACCAAGGTAAGAATCTGCTAAAGATTTCCAGTCTTAAAGTCATTCCCCTGTGATTCTCTTGGCTACATGTGGATGGAAGATAATCAAGTAATATGCAATTCAATACAGCAGAGAAGATACTCAGTTCATTGGTTCATGTCTATAGAGTAGCATATGAAAGGAACTTCCTTTGATCTCAAAACTTGTGTTCTTATGACATAATTTTATACAGTTGATAAAGTTATAATAGAAAACCATTAATCTAACAGATAAATGTGAAAGTGCCACATCGTAATTCGGACTCCACCAAGGCGATCCAGGTGATGACCAGAGACAGTGAGCCATCTCAAGATTCTTGTGTAACTCAATTTCAAACAGTATACCCAGAACTCCATCCCCTAGATTTCCCATAAATGCTATGAATCCACTTCCAGATGCAAAATCAAGTCCGGTTCTCAAAGCCATATTTATCATTGAGATGTGTATTAACTAGTATAGGATTAGAGTCAACATGCTTTCAGCCTCAACTAACCCAATTCTACATGAGAACACTCGACAAACGATCCGTGTTAAGTCGTTGAATATCTCAAATTATAATTGATACTCATAGCTCATGAAAGCAAAACTAGGACAGCATAAGTCACATAAAGACGTTCTCAGGCAACTAAAGATTTTCTATACACTAATCTCACCCCTACACTGCTCAATTCACCTCCTTGTTCGATATCATGCTCAGGCTCGTCCGTGGGTGATGTAATGGAATCGTGGTAAGCATGATTCTATAATCTCCATATTGTCGGCCTGACTCGAACTCTTGCAACCCATTGACAGGGAATAAAAGATGAAATATCTCAATCGAACATATCATACCAGCGACAAGGAAAAGATTCTTGTGAAACCGAATTCTCATCAACAGAAAAAAGAAAGACGCAAGAAAAGGTTCCGTCTTCAATTAACTTTCATTGAGATCTCCCCAGTATTCCGCAAACTCTTCTACAATCCCGATCCAATAGAAATAGTTTAACGTTGTATTAGAGAGAGGGGGAGAGGAAGAGAGCCGTCACTCACAGCCCAGAGAGGCAACACAGGGGAGCGGCCGGTGACGACAAGCCACACCCAGCCGTAGCCCACGAAGTTCTGGAGGGCGCCGACCAGAAGGGCCCCCCAGAGGGGGAGGACCTCGCAGAGGCTCCCGGCCAAGAACCCGACGCTGTCACCGAGGTCCTTGGCGACGCCGAGCCTCGCAATCTGCCGCTGATTGTAGTTCAGCGAGCTCTTTATCACAGGCGATATGCTCCCAAACAGGTACCCGATACCGGCGCATGACTGGATCCACATTGCCGCCACAAACACCAGCCACCTGTTGCTGATGAACCCCCGAAGATTATCCCCCATCTCTCCCATCATTACCCCCCAACGAAATTCCAAGATTTTGGAGCTATATTCTTTCGGTTTGCTCCAAGAAAACGGATACTGGGCTCTTGTCCAATGATCCCACGAAAAAGATGCGTTTGGCAGCCTGCCAGACTGGAAAAAGAAAGAAAGAAAGGATCTTGTCTATCAATCAGAAGATGCCCTCTTCCACTTTTCTAATGAAGGGAGGCTCTCGAGTCTCATACAAACGTATTTGCGTATGTATCAGGGAGCAACATGGGGGAGAGGAGGAGAGATGACCGACTGAGGTCGATGACGAGGAGGAGGAGGAGGGGAATTGTCTCTGCTTAGCTCATCAACGACCGAAGATCGATTTTCCGTCTGTTGTCTCTCTCTTTGTTTGTCCGATCAGATTTATCACTAATACGTAAATAAGGAGATTATCTCCTCCAATCTGAATTAGGCTGAGGTTTTTACATAATAATAAAATTTTAAAAACTGACAAAATAAATATATATTAATAAAATATAACAAAAATATTTCGAAAGACATCTTGAGAGAGACCCCTATCTATTTTTCTGTTACACGTTTTTTTTTCCCAACCCCTCAACCCTTAATAATTGACATCTTAACCTTCAACTTTTCATTTCGCATGTGAGACCGTCCGAGCTCGGTGTGCCCTCACGTAGATAGACCGTTACACGCATGCAGTGTAACGTCTTGAAACTCGCAAGGTTAGTCTCATGGATGGGGCCAAGTCGATGACATGACATAAAAGAAATCCGTAATATTTTATAAATAAGAAATATGTAAAGGTATATCATAAATTAAATTATATATAAATATGATGAATTTAATGATATTTTATGATGTAATATTCAGGTCGATGAAAGATCGAGTAGCTCTATTTGAGTCGCACGAATCACTTGTTTTAATGACGGATTCAGGAGATTTATCCAATACGACAAACAAGAAAAATCAGATAAAATTTAAACCCGAAAGGTGAGCTGACTTACAAGGTAATTCTTGAAACTCAATTAAAGTTCAGGGGCTCCATTCTCATATTAAGGGTTTAGTGGCCATCGATGGATCAATTTTGTTCACTCATTGATCAAACTTCACTGTCATCATATGATTCACGTGGCGAAGAAAAATCCCCCACGTTGAAAAGAGATTCCATCTGGGACAATCTTGCCGGCTTCCTCTGCCTTATTTTGAACGTGAGACCGATTCTGTTTGATTTCTCCCTTGAACCTTAAAATTTTTCAAATTTGGGTGTATGAAGGATACATACACGACAACACAGCTTTATCTCTTCGGTGGGTTTGACACGGCTCGAACCTATGTCAGTAGCACCGGCTGCTCCAAATCGACCCAGACCAAGCTCAACGTCAGCAGTGATGCCACTATCCTACCCTCTCGGATTAAGCAAAAGCTTAATCTCCTTTTTAACTCCGGTGCGAAATTGGAAATTTCACCGTAAATTCCGGGAGATTTTCTTTCAATACAGACATAGACCAATGGGTAATGATTGATCTAAATTGTAGCTCGGTCAATTTACTTAGAAATGAATTACCCGAATTGAAAAATCTTACTCACTCGAGTTAAAAAAGTATCAAGTTATCTCAACTAGTCATGTCAATAATTACACAAATGATGGTTACATACCGATTTCTGCACACGCTGAACCGGCTCTTTTTTCGCTGGGTTGAACCGGCCGATCATTCCTTTTATATACATACATGTATGTATATGTGTGTGTGTGTGTGTTGTGTGTTGCCCGTATCGTCGAAGATTGTCGCCTTCATTTGAGCCGAATTTCCACCGATAATTTTTTTCCAACAGATTAATAAATAATTCAGAAAAGAAAAAAAGATATTACATTTTTTTAAAATTAATATATCGTGGATGATTATTTTGTTATTTTAACATATTTTTAAAAATATATATTTTTTACAACACTATATATCGTTCATTATAAATTAGAGCCGGTAAAAAGTGATATGGCTCGAAAGCACAGTGTGCTTGAATAAGTGTTTTCGGATCACCTAATTTTTTCGAACAGTGCCAATGCAGTCCAAAAAAATAGTGTTATCCTCAAAAATATATAAATAAATTTTAAAATAAAAAAATTATGAGAAAAATTTTAAATATGATTAATTATATATTTAGAGTTATATTTTAATAGTTATTTGGTTATTTTATTTAAATTAATTGATAAATTATATTTTAAAAAATAATTATTTATACAAGTTGTGCTGGGCCGGAGCCGTCCGAAGCACGAAAATTTCATACTCGGATAGCATTTTCGGATCGTCTGATTTTTGGTGCAGTGCCAGCATGACCGGATACAAGATTCATGCCGTATCGGCGTGAATTATTAGCTCTATGGTTAGTTTGACAATTATTCCGTGACACGTGGCGTGAAGTTAAGACCGAAGTGAGCGACTCTGGTGGCACGAGCAACGTGTCGTCTCGCCATTGAATTAAACGGCTCGTGCAATGTTATTGTCCCCATGCAAATAATGATATGTTCCCATACACTAAAAATAATCATCATAATCTGATAAATAAATAAATAAAATAGATAAAATAAACAGGGAGGGATGGAGACAGAGAGAGGGACTGCACTGTTGCGATGGATAAGGTCCAACTCCAAGGTGTCATGCTGTCGTGGCTTATCGGATCTAGCGTATGCTGGTGGGATTTCGGTGCCGCACTCTGTCCGTTCAGTTCGTCTGATGGACTCACAGCTGGACGGAAAAAGCCGAACACGGCACGGCGGGGGTGGCTGGATTCATTGCAGCTGCAGCCATTCATTTTACTCCACATAAAATGGCCATTTTGTTTTAAATACATATAGAAAAATATATCCGGTCGATAGAATTCTCCGATATAATAGAATTTTGACTCCACTATCTATTAATATATTTTTTTTAGATGGATATGAAATTACTTTTTTTTAATGTTTCTATGATATATATATATATATATGTATGCTCTTCGACTTTACCAGGTTATTAGAGACAAGAAAAACATACCTATTGAACATTTTATAATAAATAAATAAATAGCATAAAAATGACGTTTCTCCTACTGAGAATATATAAGTCGGCTAGAGTTGGCTTATCTTTCTTTTGCTTTTTTGGAGTTTCTATCGTGGAGCCTTTTCCATGAGGCGGGCTACCGTGGATAAAGCTGGCGATCCACGTTAATCTATTTATTTAATTCATATAAATTAATTATATATAAATATATCAATATTATAATAATAAATTCATTATCATCTTTAATACCTATATAAACATATTTAATTAGATGATATCGATCCTATTTTATCGAGTTACACATGTTTACTTACTGTGATTCGACCCGAACTTGTCTAGCTTTGTGTCGTATCAAGAATTGTTAGCCCTAATCGTGGAGATGTTAAGCTTGTATAATTCTAATGTACTTAAATATTAACCAATCATAATTTATTAGAATTTTAGATATTTTATGCGTACGTGACAAATATATATATATATATATATACACATATAAATTCTGTATGGCGAAAGAGCAAGAAAACATGCCTGACAAAATGCATGGCATGCAACAACAAAAAAAAAACCTCTTAATGTTATAATTATAGTTTTTAAAATCAGATTCAACCGAGAATCTGTATAGGTATGGATTTATGCGTTGGACTGGGAATTCAATAAGTCGAACCGTGTATTTAATACATAATATTAATAATATAATACTACTAATAAATTTATATAATATCATAATTTAAATATAATTTATAACAAAAATTATTAATATAACTATTATATTAAACAAGAAGTTTAACGTAAAATATAAATATAATTTTGGTAAAATAAAATAAGTACATTATAATAGGTTTTTTGTTTTTTTAATTTTAAGTCGGTCGATTTTTTCACTAGTTCAAGTATGTTCACCGGTCAGACCGGAAACCAATCGGTTCAATCTGAGTTGACCTCATTGAAAGTATAATTGGATTTTTTTATAGGAATCGGACTGGGTGAGTGGCCGGTCCATGGTTGAACTAGTCGGGCCAGTCGGCCGGTTCCCAATTGAACCGATCGAACCGGCTGGCCCGGTCCGATTTTAAAACTATGGTTCTAATGCCTGCTATGGAGGGTTTTGTTACCCTTGCTTTCTGACTATATGAGTATATGTATATTCAATAATATGAGAGTTCTTCCCCATCCCAATTCATCACCAAATGCCTTCTTCATACAAAATAACCCTCTTAAGCTCGTTTGCCCTTCTGCACCCTTTTTTTTTTCTTCCTCTTGCACTTACCGCCCCCGCCTAAACTGCATGCTCCCTCAGTTTTCCTCTGATTTTCCGCTGCTTGGGGCCGTCACACGGTGTGAGTGAAGTACGGCGGCTCTGGATCCCTCTCTGTTCGAGGAGCACCCAATCGCCACTTCAGCCCTCATCTTAACTATTTTCATTTATAAGATTGAATATATGTGTTAATGATACGAAAGCACAATCCAAGGAGGAGATATTGCCTGATCAAGCACACCATCATCGTGTCGGGGGTCATTTCCTGCGAGTTGACTCTGAAGCTCGTCATCCCTAATGGCTGCTGCATCTGTCATGACCACTTCGCTAGTGCCAGGAGACATTCGACATGGCCTGCCTGCAAGATAAACTCATAGTACGTCGGACCGCATAGATGACACCGTGTCAAGCTTTACTTTCACAATTTATAGACAGCTTCAACTCTGAACTATCTTTTCGTAGTGAATTATCCCTACCTGTAGTTCTCTTCCCTTTGTTTTGAAGACGAGCAATTGGTTGTTGTTGTCGTTAAATACTCTAAATAAACCTCTTAACTTTAAATCCAGTAAGTATCAAGATTGTCGAATTTCAATTCTCCACAGAATATGCAACCGATAGAACAAATGCATACACAAGTCATAGAATTGACTGATATCTACTCATTTCTTTCCAAATTCTTTTGCTCTTACATAAACCCTTTGACGCTGTGTCAGGGAACTGTGCTGCGGAGGAGAGTATCCAAGCTCCATAGCTGGGGGCTGCTAATAGGAGCAAACTGGGCCTACTACCCTCTCTGCAAGCACCCAACCCACTGGGCCCATCCACTGAGGTTAAAATGAACCGAGTAACGTACAGCTCAGGCGGTTGACCGCTTTCTTCTCATAACATATGATCCCGAGTTTGGGCACTATTGCTGAAGAAAACCCATGATTGCGAGGGCTTTGAGTTGTTCCAGATGGAGAGCTGACCCAGATTAAGTCCCAAGAAGAAGTTGACGCCACGACCACAACGGTCAACAGATTGTACGTATGGTACGCACAGCTGGGAAATATGTGTATGGTAGCCTGTAGACAGGAAATTTGACACGATATCACTGCCTTTGGCAAGTATACCGTGTGTGTGTGTTAACTGGTCGCAGAATTTATTTATTTATTTATTGATAAGCACGAGTGTAACAGAGTCGCGAGAAACTGGCTTTGAGTGCAGGTATCGTACGTACCCCCTTACGTCGTGCTTGCGCGGTCGCAGCTTGTGCTACTGTTATGGAATTTTTCGTTAAATGTCCTGAGACAAGATCAGACCAAACATGACCTAGAAATGCCGGGGACATAAACGTCGAGCGACTGCTGGGTCTGTATCGTAGGACGAATCTGTTTTAGAAAATTTGATCAGAAAGTGACAAATCTCGTCAAGCTCTGTAGTCTCTCTCGCGGCTTCGTCAATCAAAGCTGTCGGAGTCGGAGAAAGGGGGCACTCAGAAGTCCTTCCCTCTTCCCCATTTTTCCTTTGGTTTTTTGCTTTCGTCCATGGATCTACACGAGGGCTCTACCGGGCAGCCACCGCGGGAAGCAGCGAACTTCTTGACCCAACACCGACCCAACAACAGCATGACCACACTTGACCCCATCAACGGCAACAACAAGCCGTCGGAGATCAGAGAGTTTCAGATTCTGATTGCGGACAAGGACGAGGCTAAGAAGCAGCTGGCACCGAAGAGGAGCTCGAACAAGGACCGGCACTTGAAGGTCGAGGGCCGGGGGCGGAGGATAAGGATGCCGGCTATATGCGCGGCCAGGATTTTCCAGCTGACCCGGGAGTTGGGCCACAAGTCGGACGGCGAGACGATTCAGTGGCTGCTCCAACAGGCGGAGCCGGCCATAGTTGCCGCCACGGGGACAGGCATAATCCCCGCCTCCGCTCTCGCAGCCGCGGGCCCCAGAGTGTCATCATCTCAGCAGCCCGGGGCTGCGATCTCCGCACCGTGTGGCTCCGCTGGACCCCTGCCGGGGCCCTCCTTGCAGCACAACCAGATGGGGCCCCCCGGTCTCTGGCCTCACACTCCCTCTGTTCCATCGATCGTGGGAGGCGATGGGTTCCACCCCGCCGGCACTGGTGGGAACATTAACTCGAGCAGCATGGGACTCATGAGATTCACTTCAATCCTCAGCAATCCGCCACAGGTGGCGATTCCGGCACTGGAGCTGGGGCTGTCCCACCAGGAGGTGGACCACCATCACTGCCAAAGCGGCGGCAGCGGGCTGCACTTCAATCCAGAGACGCTGCGACAGATATACCAGCAGATTGGGCGATCTAGGATTCATGACCAGCCCCAGCAGCCTCCTTCTAAGGATGATTCCCAGGGCTCTGCAAGAAATTAAGCTGATTCAAGAAGATTTTTTGGGCAAGGACTAGAGGAAAAGTTGAATTTTAGCTGCATATCTTGCAGGTGAAGTTGTTGCACAGACATAGATCTCTCCTATTTGGAGCTCTCGCTGTTAAATTTGATTTGTGTGTGTGTGTGTGGTTAGTGTAACCCTACTCCAGTCGTCGTGATTTCGGTTGGCAGCTGTATATTGGCTTGTATTTGATTCATACATTAGAGAGTTTCACAGTCATACAACTTCATCTTATATGCAGTGAAATCCCAAAAACTGGCAGCACCACTTTTTGAGTGTCTATTCTTGCACTCGATTTTCATATATTCAATCGTGCAAGTATGTAGTCGGAGATTCTTTGCAGTTTCACTTGCTATGTGACATTTGAGTCCTGAAGATAGCCCCAAGTATTCAAAGACTTGATTCTGCTGCACATTTCAAAACTGATCTTGAGACAACCATTGATGAGCCTGCTCTTGAGGCCAGCCCTAGCAATAGCAACACCAGAGAAGAGCATCCCTCTGACTGCTCCTCCTTGTTCATGTACACTGATGCTGCTTGGGATCCAGCGGGGAGCTGTATTGCAGGGGTGGCCGTCAAGGTGGAGAGACCCATCTTGGCTTGGCATCAGAGAGTGAACTCATCACCAGCTCAAGCGGAAACCAGAGCCAGATTATCTGCTACTCAGATTGCCAGTAAAAAGGGCTGGAAGGAACTCCATTAACATTCTCTCCGATGCTAAGCTCTGTCTCAGCTATCTCTAACAATGTACCTTTCCCTTGGGACGGTAAATATTTGATATTACATATTCAGTCACTTGCTGTTCATTTTGATTCCTGGTGCTGTAATTGGATATCTAGACAGAACAATGTCTTAGCTCATAGTCTCTGCTCTCTGGGTAGGAGTATGGACTCTACTCTACTGGCCTGTATCTTTTGGAGGGTGAGCATTGTTTTCCCTCAAACTTCTCTGAATTAAAGTACCATTTATTGATTAAAAAAAATGGTATTCAAAGGCCTGACGTGTTTTGATCGGCATGTCACCAGAGAAAGCCGAAGCCAAGGGGGCTCAGAGGCTTTCCCACCCAGGTAGGGAAAGGGGCCTTTTCGAGCGGTCTCTTTCTCGCTAGGAGTAGTGTCTAGGAAAGAACAAACTACTTTGGTCCAGGAAAAGTGTCTGATTTTATAGAATTGAGACTGGTCAGATGACTATGTTCAAGTTGTAGAACAGTGAAAACCGAATCAGAGGGTGTCTCATGAATTCTACAGCAAAACATGAGAAAATTGTAGCTTCTGAGTTGATCAACGTAACCAACACTAGTTTGAAAATACTCTGTCAAGTGAAGAAAGCATAACTCCTGCAAACTAATCTTAACAAGCACAGTAAGTGAATGCCTGAGATCACAGATACTATGGGAAAGCATGGCAAGTAACAGGCTTCTAACTCATCCTCTGAGCAGCCTCCTTCGCAAGAAGCTTCTCCTTTGCCTTGGTCCTGGCCTGAGATTTTGAACCCATGATTCCACCTCCCCACTTCTTCCTGTACTCATCGTACTTGTCGTTAAAGTTCGCCTGCAAATAGAGAGAATAAAACTGGTTAACAACCAAGGCACTTGAGAAAGAGCCGGAGCAGAGATTTAATATAGCATGGTTGCTTACTTTGATTGCCTCCAAGATTTTGCTGAATTCCAATTTATCCTCATTCTTCACAGTGGTCAAGCACAAAACTGAGGCAGTTTTCTTGTGGACAATCTGCCAGAATATTTAACAGACATGAATTGAACACCTGAAAATTCAATATTGATGGGTAGATTAAGATAGGATATTTGCAATTCTAGCAATTACCGTGCCCAAGCGAGCCTTGCCCTTTACAATGCAGTATGGCACCTCCATCTTCCTGCATAGTGCAGGAAGCCAAACAACGAGCTCTATTGGGTCAACATCATGGGCAATGACAACCAACTGTGCCTTATTCTGAAAAGGAACCAAAATTTGATTAGGGGACAACAACAATTGAGAAGTGGAAGAGCAAAGATCAGAGAAGTTCCAGGAGAATTCAATGGAAGACCTGCTCAATAAGATAGGTGACATGGTTAAGACCATATTTCACAACAATTGGCTTTGACTTTGACTCATAGGGCTTTCCTTCAGCCCTGGACTTAGCCTCAGCCAGGAGCCGCTCCTTCTTTGCAGCTTTGTCCTCGGGTCTGTACTTGAGAAGCATTCTGAATAGGCTTGTTGCTGCATGATATGGGAGAATACGCTTGAATATACAACCACAATAAACAACAATGCTAATTCCATTCCATTGAAGATAATCAATTGTTGCAAATAAACTAAAATATTCAACAGAGTTGAATATCTTCCTTTAGAGTACATACATGGCAGTTTCAATAAGGCACTGCAACATCTAACTCAAAGACAGAAATCCACAGCTTATTGCACTCCGTACCAAGGTTTTTATCCAGTGTCTTTGTGAACTGGTTAAGGGCTGGTGGGACCTTCAACCTCTGCTTGATAATCCTCCTCTTCCTCTGGATCTGAACAGTTTTAGGGAACTTGACAAAACGGGTCAAGTCTCTTTTTGGAGGCAGTGCACCTCCAATCCCAAACTGCTTCGGTCTCTTTTCAAACAAGGGATTTGTCATCTTCTCCTGTAATAAACCACACATTAACCACACATGCAGACTAAAAATAGAAACAAACCCCAGTAATGATCCGACTTCTAGTATTGTGCAACAAATTTCTTTCTTGTTGCTGAATTTAAATTCTCATTTCAATTGGATAATTAGTTTACCAAAATCCCACGATATATAGATAACCAGTCCACTCTGCACAACTACAGCGTAGTAACAGCGAGCATACTTCCACAGCATAATAAGCAGTCAAATAAATATCAAGACTTGGAAACTGCAAAGCAAATTCTCTCAGCAAGTTTAGCTTTTAACTCAATCGATAGTTGTTAAGAAACAATATTATGCATAACACCAATCGTTAATTCCTCACGCGTCCATTGTACAAGTCAGCAAACTGACAGTCAATAGCTTGTCCGAGCGAGGAAACATTTCCCGGGAAAAAATTAGTCAGCTCGTACCTGCTTCTTCCTAGCAGCTACTGTAGCCTTAACGCCTCTCTTAGGAGCCTTAAAGAGACAAAAACCGGAAAGAAGAATTAGTCTGTCAATTTACAAACAGGGAAGGAAAAAAAAACGCAAGAAATTACATCTCCTTTGGACTCTAAGAATCAAAACTAGCTAAATGCATGGAAAAAATCGAAGTAAATCATCAGCAGTCTGAGCTGCGTTGATGCTCGATCTATAGAAAAAGCTCCATGAACGAATTGCAAGGGGGGTTACCATGAGAGCTGAGCTGAGCTGCTGCGCCGCCGGTTGCTCCTCCTGTTCTGGTCCGGCTGGGTGAAGCAATCAAAGGAAACCCTAACGAAGTAGGGCTAGGCTTATATCGTACAACACTACTTATTATTGATGGTTCCACGCTTGGAAGAGGCCTTAGCCAGGCCCGGGCACAAATAATCTTGGCCCAACTTGACTGGGCCTGCTTAGAACCTTAATCCGGGCCCTCTGGATAGCATGGTGGGCTCCACGCAACCTGCAAACACCAAACGACGCCGCTTATCTGAGACCGGAGAGCGGAGTTTGCACAAGATGCACTCACCGTACAGTGTCCGCTCGGAGGGAGAAAGCGACGGCGGAGACAGCTCGTCGGAGCTCCCGTTTCCGGCTGCTGTCGCCTGTGACAACGGCACCGGGGCAAATCTTCTCTTCCCCCTGTTTCCGTGCTTTTGCTCCGTTCCCGAGCTCGTTACTTGCAGATTGGACTGTTTCCACTTCTTGCTCTGATGATCACAGATTTCATCTTCTTTCCTCAATATATGCACGAGACAGAGGGTTGAAGACTCCTAGTTAGTCTCCTTAACGTGCTTTATCTTTTCTTTGGCATATTTGAAAAGGTAAATAAGTTGCATTGAAAATACTAATACAAGGAACTTTCACAGACCCTTCATCCCATGCAGTAATATATTTGATTCTCTGTTGATTACATAGTGGTGATGATTTGGACTAATTAGTATGCTTTTTTTTCCAGAGTCTAGAGAGAGAGATACAGGATCGTTACCTTGATGTTATATTGAAGAGCAACAAAGATGGGCTGAAGGTGAAATTTTGCTGTGCTGTAACGTTGGAAAACATATAATTTGTTTTAGTTTCATTCATTGCCCAATTATAGAAGAATTCCTTTTCAGAAGTGAAGCAGCTCACTATTCTATAGAAATATTTCGTTTATTGTTTGCAAGGTCACTCGCAAGGATTATTCTATGTTTCCCTTATGAGCCTCAAGTAAGACCGTAAGATCCCAGCCATTATGAAAAACCTTGGCTTGAACAATTACCGGAACAAGTTGTGGGACTCTCCTTGTGGTCATTATGGTACCGAGAAGATCTGGAAACCTTGTGCTTATTATAACAAAGTGCAAGAGAGAGTTCGAGTGCTACCTTGTACATTTATCATTCATCAAATCTTCCATCTGTCCATTTTGGACTGCGGCAACTTCTTGGCAATATAATATCATTCAGATTCAGATAAGAGGCATATTGTTGAGAAGGGACATTAATATTAGGAGAACCGTATATTTACTCCATGGGTTTTTTAACCTATATTTTTCCTAGAAAGTGAAATGTGCTTCATACAGTATTATGTTATGGTGATGCTAGAAACTTCGGTTATGTATTGAGGATCCGCCAATAAGGAAGCATGTGGCCTACCTTGGAAGAGCTGTGCTAGCTGGTATTATGAAGGTACTGTCTCTCCCTGTCACCCTTTTTGTGGTAAGTAAACAAGAACAGAACAGAATCATGAGTCGATGATTGATCATGTTTGCTATATGTGTCTTCTTACTAAGGTTATTGGAGCTTAGTCTTTACCTTAAAATTCTTACTAAGACCATATTGAACCTATGCAGGATGCTCCCAAGATTCTGGATTAAGCAGGAAAGATTATCTGGAAGAAGGAATCGCATGCCTAAGCAAGTGTTGACAAGCTTGAATAATTACATCAGAAGTTTTGCCCAGAATATTGCTTCGTATGCATGGTTGCCACAGCCTATTCGGGAGGGCTGATCTACCTGAGGATGATTCCACCTGCTTCCATTCACATGGAACTCAGAAATAAGGAGTTTTCTCTGCGTTGATTTGAATAAGAACAAAAGCTTCTAACTATAAGCTTCACAATAGGCTCCGTTAAATCCAAGAGTCAAAACTAGAAGGAGAAGGGTTTGAGCATGTTTTGCAGTTCGACAGTTTCACCTCATTTGCTGAAATGAAGCTTCAACTTCTAGTTCTGTCTTCCATTTGCTAGTCTTCCGGAAAGTGAATATTGTACAGACTTGTTGAAAAATAACATATTCTTCTTCTATTCAGGAATGTCAAATTGATTCAGTTTTGTAGTTTCTGTTGCCTTCGTCCTTTGCCTTTTACTGGATTCTTGCTTGTGTTTGACTTATGCAGTTGCTACAGACCATTTCCTGAAGCTCAATGGCTTGTACTAATGTGTGACTGCAAAAAGCTTCCCTGCAGATGCGTTAGACGTGCTAACTTCTCAAAGATTGTTGTTGCCCCTGAGAGAGGCTTGCTTATACAAAATGCTGTGCTTGCAAAAGAAAAATTGATGCAAATTGCTTGATATTCTCTAGAAAACGGCCATATCTGGCAATAATACAGCTAGGAAAATTGAAATCGTTCTCAAGAAAATAGAATCTGAAAAGTGCCATGAAGGCAACCTAAAATATTTCTAATGTCCGCACAGGCTCTTGTCCCTCTTTGAGGGACGGTAGTTGAGGGCATTGAGGCTGTAGATGCAGAGATTGGCTCTTTTTGACTTGATTGCAATCTCATCAGATGTGGTGCTGTAGCCTGGGACGTTGCATGAGGAGGAAGAACTCCACATGAGGCTTGCTCTGCAGGAGGAAACGATGGCTGAGTCCCGAGCGCACTCAATCCCATCAATGGCAGGTATGTCAAGCTTGTAGACTCCATATCTGTTGGTGCTTCTCTTCACAGAGAACATCACCTCCTCGGTAGTCTTCGGAGAGTCGGCTCTGAACTTGCATTCTATCTTCACCTCCACGTCTGCAGGTTTCATATATCAGAGACAGCCCAAAAGACTTCAGCCAGTATCAAGATTTGACTCAGAATGCAGTGAGCATACAGTAACAACAATACACATCGTGGAAGACTGAAACATCTCCAAGTTCATGGGATGCTTGTCGGGATCTAAAGGCTTCCGAAGACATGCTGAAGCTCCTGACTTTAGCAGTGTGAGATTCGATGAAGAAAGATATATGACCTAGAGGGTTGGAGTAGGTAAGAGGCATTGTATCACCTGGTAAGAAGTAGCTGTGCTTGGAGAAGGTGTTGTTGGAGCAGATGTCACAGTAGACAATGCCCATCACTGTAATGCGGGAGCTGATGCTGTTCTTTGCTTCAGCCACCAGAGGGAGATGCCATGGAAGCAGGAGCAAGCAGCTGGACACGAACAGCAACAGCAGCAGCACCAGATGATGGTGGTGGTGGAGGTGGTGCTGATGATGGTTCATGTTGTCTTCTTGGTCCTTCCTTTAGGCTCCTTCCTTCAGTGTTTGAGTGAGGAGATCTGTATCAGAATGATGTCTGTGTGGAGGATAAGTGGGGAGAGACCTATCAGACTGTTTGAAAAACTTTGAATACCAATGTTTTGTTCCGGTCACAGAAGATGTCTACAGATTTAGAAGAAGATAGGAGGATGAGGGGAATAATAGAACATGAGGAGTCCCATAGATAAGAGTTGAAGTACTCTTGTTCTGGAATCATCATGAGTGATAGCACTGTATCAATCTAACTTTTTAATGTTCTTTCTTTGTTTTTTTTCAATCTTTTGACAAAGGAAATAGCTCCCGTGAATTTGCTTTGGCTGATATGAAAGGGGCAAAGATAGAGTGGAAACAAGGGTCCCTTCTGAAATAGTATACTTTGTTTGTTTCCGTAGAAACAAAAGATGGTCCACTAGTGGGTATGTCCACTTGTAAATGTCGTTGGGGGATCTAGGTCAACGAGAGCACCAATTGATTGGGAAGACTGGGATGCCCCGGTGACCCGAACTATCCTGGGAGTCATACTGACTCCTGCTCAGTGCCTTGGCTCTTCTTTGTTCAGCTAACATGGAACGTGCTCGATAAAGTTAAAACAAGGAGAATATCAACTGAGGAGACATGCCCGCAATCCCGATATGTAGACAGACCATCTCTGGAGTTTGCACCGGTTGAAGTTAAACTTCGGTACACCCTTGGGTCAAACTGATGGATGTGTATTCAGGAGTTCCTGCAGGTGACCATAAGCGATTCAGCTTCACTTCCTTGCTGTGAGGTGCATCTACTTACCGGGTCGGTTGATTACGCACTAGCTAGACTTCTCAGCAATCGAACTGAAGCTGCAGAGCTGCTCTAGACATGCTCTAAAGCACCGCTCCAGCTAGCGGCTCTGAGGGTTAGGCAAACCAGTCACTTCTTAAACCAGGAATTGCCCAAGACAGGGCCACTCAATGAATGCATTCGTCTCCTAGATAAAATCGGATCTTACGAGCCAGAAAGACGCGGGAAGTGGCTTGGTCAGGAGAATGTGCATTCATTGAAACTCGATCAAAAACTGAAGAATCGAGATGCCCGGAAATCCCAGCTAAAGGAAGATGATGGGTTTGCACATTGTATCTGTGGGAATATCATTCTCTCATGAACATCAGAGTGCATCAATCAATCATAAGCTTACGACAAGGAAAAGTTACAACAACAAAATGCAAACACGACAGTAATAGATTTCATCAAAAAGTCAAAATAACGAATCTCCATGAAACAAAAAAGACAAACAACGAATTAATGTTCACTAATCAAGGCATCAATCAGGTTCCCGATGGAACATTCAAGGATGAATGCCCTAACAATAGCAGTTGTCTGACATTTACACTGGAACTTACTACATTAACGTGGGGGGGATCTCCGAAGCAAATTCGCGTATACGGCATACCATCTCGATGTAACGTTATTCGGCTTCGGTTCGAACCACTCTGTGTGAACGTTTACGGCTTCTTCTTCCCGTCGAATAGATCGTCGATGTAAGTCTCCAGGTCTTCCGGCTGATATTTTATGTACTTCTCTGTCTGCCTCCCGGGGGTCAGCGACTGTGCGAACCGCCCCAGGAATGACCGGTATGCAGGGATCACCACGGCGGAGATGGAGACCCGGAGCTCCGACTGCAGCTGCTCGTCGCACACGACCCACGAGCTCTGCGTCTTGTGGATCTCATCGAACATGGCGTTGAAGTTCTTGAACCTCTCCTTGAGCTCGGGCTTCACCACCTTCCCGTTCACCGTCAGCCCGTGGTTGTCCCTCAAGCATCCTAGGACCTTGTTCCAAGTCTCCCTCTGGTATGTTTTATGGCACTGCCTGAGGTCAGAGGACTTCTTGCGGCGCCAGTTGTCGCCCATCAGCTCGTTGATCTGCGGGGATCCTTTCACCTTCTGCAGGATGTAGCGGCCGTTGTTCATCATGAAGATCGAGCCGAGTGAAGTGTCCTTGTAGAGCTTGGACTTCGCCTCCAAGTTGGAGTCCAGCAAGAACATAATCTTCCCGATTTGGATCGAGAACTGAGATTGATTCTCATTGGGGTCAACGTATTGAGTGGAGCTGTCTCCCTGGAACTCTGACCGGTTGTTGGAGTCGGCCCGCTCGATCTTCAAATGATCCCGGAAGACCTGCTCGAGCGTCTCCTTGTACTCGCAGGTCAGCTCGAGGTAGTTCATGATGTAGCGAGTCAGAGGATGGATTGCACCGCCTGGGACAACATTCTTCCCCGTGTCGGACCTGATCGAGTTCTCCAGATCGCAGAATATGCTTACAGAGGATTCCCCGAGCCTCGATCGTGCGGTGAAGAGCTCCGACTTCACAAACTCGTGGCCGCTGTATTCCCCAAACAGCCCGTTGAGGATCGGATCCATGTCCCTCAAAGCCTCGTACATGTCCAGGAACTTGAACAACTTCTCCGGAGATCGCTTGGAGATGGCGACGGCCTCGGCGAAGTTGAGCATTTGGATCATAAAACCCTGAATGAGGTTGTGAAACAGGTAGGTCGAGGTGTCAGAGTTGCCCGTGAAGACACTCTCGATGAGCTTTAGTTCGCTCGGGAAGTACAATCCTGCGGATTGCTTGAAAGCGTCAACCCATTTGGCGATTTCCCTCTGCAGAGACTCCCATGGCATCTTCTGCACGTCGTCGATGCTGATGCCCTCGAAGCCAGTCTTGCTCAACAGCTCATCAATCACATTCCTCCTCATCAGGATGTAGACCTGGCAACACTCGGTCTCATAGCTGCCCGATATCATCTCCTTGGCGATCTTATTCAAGTTTGACACCACATCCTGAGGAAACCTCAGAGAATTATTGGCATCCTCGGTCTGATCATCGTTGGCTTGGCCTTCTTGCTCCGAGGTCTTGTTCTCGCAGTCATTGTTGTCTGAGTTGATTGGCTTGCAGTCTTCCAGCAAGGACCTGAACTCATCCTCCAGCAAAGCCATGGCTTGTTGGTGAATGCCCCAGATTCGGTTGATGAACTCGCCGCTGGCCTCCCCCCATTTTGACACATCGAGCGATGTTTTCAGTTTCGAGACACGGGCCACGGCCTGCAAGAAGGAGGAGTCCTCCTCGGGACACTGGCCCCATGTCGATTTCCCCTCATGAGAATTGGCGATGTAGTTCAAAGCCTTCGCCTGCAGGAGATCCAGGAACCTCTGGACGGACAGCTCATGGCCCTCCAAGGTGGCGTTCTCCCCGGCATCGACGGCAAGGAATGAGAGGAAGCTGTCGATGTCTTCCAGAACCTTATCAAAGCTATGGAGAGCATCCTCCTCCTCCTCCTCCTCAGCAGCATCTTCCAAAGGATTTGCTTCGACGCTCTCTTCAGCTTCATTAGCCTCCTCCTTTTCTTGCTCACCCTTCTCCAACACTGTCGACGCTCCATCGTCTTCCGCCTTCGGCTTGGCTGCAGGGGAGTCTGAAGGAGGAGCTGCACCCAACGGGTCAGACTCGTCCTGATCCTCACATTCCTTGCGAGCAAAGCTACTGGATTTCTCTGGGGGAGCTTTCTCCATTATCCCACCTGATTCTCTCTAGCTTCCAGAGGGAAGAGAGTACGACCGAATGCAATGAAAGGATGGAACAAAGGAATTTTTCCTTTGGAATTGTCTAGTCATTAGCTTCCAAGCATCTGGGGAGTGAGCTGTTTTTGAGGAATTGAAATGGTCGCTCTGCGCAGAGAGGAAGAGAGAGAGAGAGAGAGTCTTGCGGCAACGTATGGACGTAAATTCTAGCGGAGGAAAGCTCCTCGTGCTCACCTTCGTTAACCGTCAATGGAACAGCTCTTCTTCGCCATTTACGGGGATGACGCGTGCTTCACGCGACGTTTGAACGCCTCTCCCGCAATCCATCGTACGAGAAATTCAGCACGAGGATCAGCAATCTACTCTATCCACGAATCGACCGACAATTTCATATGTACGTTCTGCGATCTCCCTCATCTATGGTTCGGAACGCAAGTAGATGAATATATCTCATCGGGATCATGTGGGGGCATCACGAGACCGATCGGGGGTACGCAACACTTCCTGCTTTTGGCTAGCCATATCCGATGGTCATCAATGCCACACAGACGGATCAACATCAAGCCACTTACTTATCTTGCCAACAACTTCGTTCCTTCTGTTACTACGGATCATTTTCCATAACCACATTTGACCCAAAAAAGGAAAGAAAAAAAAAACACCTTCTAGAGATGCTTTCTCTCATAAACTGTCCGGTCAGACCCGATCTCTGGGGTCACAATTTCTCATCTTTTTAAGCTTTAATTCAATTTAACATTCATGGGTTCACAGCCTATAACCATGAAATATATAGTTATGTCATAGCTGTGTAGAATGTCCAATGTGACACTATATGATGTGATTTTTTTTTTTGGGTCTCATAATTAGTAAGAATTGTGGATCGGGTTCAACACATGAATTTTTGTGGAAGAGATCGGGACGTCTGCATGTGTTCTTGGGTTGGCATTGGTGTACTTTAAAAAAAAAAACCGAACCAGAAAATGGTCGAATCGTACAGAGCGGTTTTGTTGATGGTCTTGATTTTTCACTCACTAAGAGGATTGGCTATGATTGGTTCATAAACCGAATCGAACCGAACCACCATCATCCAGCATTGAAATAAATGATGCAATACAAGTAATACTACTCAAGAAAGGAAAAGAAACTCTGCAGTTATTATATTACCTTTGATCAAGTCCTCACCTCATGAAACAGAGGCAGACAGAGAGACACAGAGGAAGTTGACAACGAACGGATTAAGGAATCTCTCGGTGCAGCCGTTGTTCCTGTGCTCGTGAATTGTTCTGTGTTCTGGATCGAGGGATTTCCACGAAAGCAAGAATCTTTTCATCTCGCTCCTTTCTCTGCATGATCCATTTTTCCCTGCATCCCCTGTTTCCGCAAGAAGCTGACCCGGGATCCCTGAGATGGCAATGTTTATTCCAGCGTTTGGCTTGAAGAGGAAAGAGCTCTGATTTGGAATTGGGATTCAGCGGGACATGGCTCGATGCCCATGTTTCGGATCCTGGAAGCGGGGGAGGAAGCTCGACAGGAATCAGAGCGAGAAATCGAAGCTCTCTGTGAATGTTCCCCCCAACGGTCTGTCCCTGACTCTGCCTTCATTATTATTATTATTTTCCCCTGAATGAGAACAACATTGCCCCATTTTGCGTTTGCGTGGCCTAAATTGGGGGTCCATCGATGAGAATCCGAGCCTGACTGATGATTCGATTAGCTATGAATTGATATTACTTACCATAAAATTTCGGTTGAAGATATTGGTCTGCCCTGACAAAACTGGATTCTGAAGCTAATCTTACCGAGACATTAGGTGATCTGAGGAAGCTTTTATCTTATTTCTAGGAATGTTGTGATGCATGCAAACGAACTTCTCATTTGCTGCAAATGTGATGTCGGTTTTTGCTGGTAAATTTCCGGCATGGAACCTCTTTGAAAACCATTTGGTTTCAAAATTTACAGAATCAAAACACGAAGCATCGGTTGGGGAAAAGAGTCCTGTTGCTACTGACAAAGCCCACTCCTTCACGTACAGAGAACTCGCAACCGCCACGAGAGACTTCCGGGAAGAATTCTTCATCGGCCAAGGTGGGTTCGGTGCGGTTTACAGAGGGCACCTGAAGAAGAATGGCCAGGTAACAATCTTCCAAGCCTGGAAACGACCTTTCCCCCCAGCTCGACGAGTATATCTTACTTCTTTTGCTCTCTCTCGGGATAAACCGGGTCTCTACAGGAGCAGGATGTAGCCGTCAAGAAGCTGAATAAAGCGGGTCACCAGGGGGACAAGGAGTTTCTGGTCGAGGTTCTGATGCTCTCTCATCTGCATCACCCGAACCTCGTCAATTTGATAGGTTACTGCGCTGAAGGCGAGCAGCGGCTCCTTGTCTATGACTACATGCCCTTGGGAAGCTTGGAAGACCACTTGCACGGTAATCACATACATCTTGAACCTCGAAACATACTAAAACACGGCGATTGTATGTTCCCACTGTGAGATTCTAGACTAGAAAAACTGGCGAGCTCCATCATGTGTCAAATGGATCTGATGCAGAATAGACATGAAGGAAAAAAGCTTCTGCAGAGCATTGTTCTACTATTCTTTTATAAATTGTGCATGTGTCGTGATCCTTGGCTATGCACTTTGCAGAGCTTACTCCGGATATGGAGCCGCTTGATTGGAACGCGAGGATGACAATCGCTGCCGGTGCAGCGAAAGGGTTAAACTACTTGCACAATGAAGCGAGCCCATCTGTGATCTTCAGGGACTTGAAGTCATCCAATATACTGCTGGACGAAGGCTTCCAACCGAAACTTTCTGATTTTGGGCTGGCCAAGTTCGGCCCGGTCGGAGAGAAATCGCACGTCTCGACGAGGGTGATGGGCACCCACGGTTACTGTGCTCCCGAGTACGCCTTGAGCGGCAAACTGACGAAGAAGTCCGATATATACAGCTTTGGCGTACTCTTGCTTGAGCTGATCTCAGGCCGAAGAGCTCTAGAGTTCGATCAAGGCCATGCCAGATACCTCGTCGAATGGGTAAGTTTCAATTTATGAAGCTATATCTTCAACAGTTTGTGCAAACTCTCTCTCCAGCTGACGAGCTTATCCTATGTTATGGTTTTGTTTCCTAGTCATTCTGAAAGATTTTGGGCTTTGCAATGTGATCTCTGCAGGCACGTCCGATGCTGAAAGACCGGAGAAGCTTCGTGCAGCTGGCAGACCCGAACCTCAAAGGCCAGTTTCCGGAGCCAGTGCTCAAGAACGCCGTCGAGATAGTGTCGATGTGCCTCCGGGAGGAGCCCAACTGCCGCCCCTCGATGAGTGATGTGTCGACGGCACTGGGCCACCTGATGTCCCAGAAGTATGACCCAAGCGCCCCCAGGAGGGTCCACCGGCCCCGGCCGAGGAGGCCACTCGTGCGGCCCACTGCCGAGCGGCAGCTGCAGGATGGCTCCCCGACTGGAACCACGGCTCTCTTGAACAAAGACTTCGAGCGGGAGAAGGCGGTGGCAGAGGCCAGGAGCTGGGGCGAAAGCTGGAGGGAGAAGCGGCGGCAAAGCTCGGAGAATTACGTGAACAACAACATCGAAGGTCTGATTAGGTGACATCTTATATTGCCAATAGTTGCACGACGAGACTAGGACGAAGGGTTTGATTTTTGGGTTTTACATATATGAATTCCTTCTGCCGCATGGCTGGAAGATACCATATCACGACAGTTGAAGCATACATTTGATCATCATGTTTAAACACCAACCATCTGATATAAAACCCCTGCTCATGGTTTGCACCGGTGAGCACATCAGCTGGAGCATCCCAGGAACCCATGAGCTGCTCCGAACTCGAGTGATGCCGGTCAACCAATCCGAGGATGTCCAGGGTGATATTTACAAGAGTTACAGCGTTCAGTTTGGGTCAAACCCAGTGTTTTGGATGAAAGCAGACCGAACGGCTGCATTGTTGTCGGACTTTTCGAACGGTTGGTGCAATCTGTTCGAGCAGACTGTTAGGAGATACCGATATTCATTCTCCGGGGAAGAGCACCCCCGAGTGAAAGTTTTCTGGTATAATAGTTAATTAATCATAAAAGATCCGTTGTCGTCCAGCGGTTAGGATGTCTGGCTTTCACCCAGGAGACCCGGGTTCGATTCCCGGCAACGGAAGCCTTTTTTCCTTATATGATCCGTTAACTTCCATTCTCGAGTTGGACAACACTCCCCACTGTTTTTCCACGAAGCTCGCTGCTATGGCACACAAGTCTTCTTCGGACTCCGGCGCGTGAGCGAGTGCACGAGGTTTGACCGATTGCGCAGGAAAAAAGAGGGGCAATTTTGTGGACTTCCTCGGACACCGTCAAATCACAGTTACAGGAAGGAATGAGATGGTCAAATCCATTGGAACTACAGACTCCTCCGGATACAAGGGACTCGGTCAACAATCACTTGCCATACCATTTGAAAAAATATATATATGTGTGCATTAAATAAACAAATAAGAGTCAGAAATGGGAGCTGACCTTTCACCATCTCTCTCTCTCTCTCTCTCTATGCATATAAGTACAGAGCCTCGTCTTTAATTCCTCTCCATTCATCGTCTTCTTGCTCTTGTTCTTGTTCTTCCTCAGTCTCTCCCATGGATTCCAAGATGGGTTAGCTTTGGTCTCGAAGCTCTAGATCATAGACTTTTGTTCCATTTCTTCTCTGTCCCAATTTGACCTCGAAATGGACGCCAATCCAAGCGTTGTCCTTCCGAACGGAGGAGAGATCAGACTTCCGGTCGGGTTCAGGTTTCATCCCACCGACGAGGAGCTCTTGATTCACTACCTGAAGCGGAAGGTCCTCTCGGTTCCGCAACCAGCTGTTGTTATTCCCGAGCTCGACGTGTTTCAGACCGATCCCTGGAGCTTGCCAGGTAATTTATAATCCATCTGGGGGATGCCTTTCGTTCTTGTTTCCGGAAAATTGAGGAGCAAAAGAGAAAAGAAAATGATTTCCGACACATGAAACAACATGAAGAGGTTGTCTTCAATCTTCATAGTTCATACACGAAGGTGGCCCTGTGGTCGAGTTATACACAAGTTAAGGTTTGTTCGTCATCCAAATTACATTTGTTGTCTAATGGAAATTATGCAGGTGATTTGAGGGAGACAAGGCACTTCTTCGGCAACAGAGCCGAGCGGAGGAATCTGAGCAAAAAACAGAAGTGCAGTAGACCTGCCGTTCGAGATGGCTCCGGTTACTGGAAGCTTTCTGGGAAAGAGAAGAGAATCGCAGCTTCCATGAGCAACCAGGTTATCGGTATGAAAAGGAACCTGGTTTTCTGCCAAGGTAGAAGTTCCGATAGCGTGAAGCCGAAGTGGATCATGCAAGAACTTTGCCTTCTCAGCCATCAGACAACCTCAGATTCAACTTGGCTCGGGAACCAAATGGTGAGTTCCTTTTTAAGCTAATGCAGCAATTCCTTCTCTATGAGATAAGTTTTCCATGTCACTTCTAGAGAAATATTCGTGTCGAAGGAGCACATACTGGTTCATGCTACCAAGAATCTAGCTTGTTGAATTTCAAACGTCAAATGATCGTTCTATCTATCACGTCAATTACACCAGACAAGTGCAGCCATTTCTGCACATTCCTGCAGTTTTTACATGAAATCGAGAACTGAATACTATAAAACTGATGGGATATTTAATCCAATCGTAAGCAACACTTCCTGTATCCCCGTACCAGTTCTCAATACTTGCATCCGAACTACAAAATTTTTGCAGATAACTCCGGTAGTGGAGAAGGGAGAAGGAGAATGGGCAGTCTACAGGGTGTTCCAGAAGAGAAGGGAGCAGCCCAAGTCCAAGAGCAAGGCCAGTGGAATTGTATCGGTGCCTAATGTGGTCACTCCTACTCCTACTGTGATCGATTTCAGGAATGAAGCTGAAAGCTTGACAGGGATTGGATCGGAATCAGACCCACTCCCTCCTCCTCCTCCTCCTTCTCCATGTTTGAGCTCGAGTGCTCATGATCAGGGGGAATGAATAAGTCTTGACTGTATTCATTCGACATTTTTCCTTCTCGGGCTCAGCTCTTCTTTGCATGTGACAAATCGGGCCAGAATCGTTTCGAGAAATGGGATTCCTGCTAGCGTAATAGTCAGTGGAGCTTACTGTTTCTGCTCTATGCACTTCCTGCACTGTTCATTTGAAAAATCGAAACTTTACACAACTGTCAGCTTTGCTATGTCAAACCATCATTAATAAATCACTTTAAAAGGCTGAAGCAGTCGATGACAGCTATAACCTGCTGTCTTACTTGTTCATCATCAATTGGAATCTAACAAATGAAAAGATTCACTGCCCAGAATTCAATTAAATAAGAGCTGCCTAAGCAAAAGTAAAACAAAAACAGCCGAAATCTGTCTGCTAGGTACCGTATGGTTCTAATGACAAAAATCAAATATCGGGTATCCTGGAGATAGAAGCGAACGCGTGACTTGATGAGTTGGAAACGAGCTCAACTGAGGATACACAAATGCAATGGAAGATTGATTTGCATGGATTTCACTGACATTAACGTAGAAACAACATATAACACAGGCTGTGTTTGCCATGTTTACTGTGAAACGATTATATACTTTTGCATCCGATTAAGTTAGGCAAGACATAAACATATATGTATGTATGTATGTATGTGTATATTTATATTGGATTTCTGTCCAAAAGAGAGGCATCCGAAGTTCATAAGTGGAGTTGGGGCAATGTTGGGTAGGGCTCTGAATTATCTAATGATGGCTTCTGCGCAAAAGGCAAAGACAGAGGATCCCTCTCCTCTCCTCATGAATGATTACACCAACTAAAGCCCACAAAAGAATTCCTTTATGGGAAAAACATAAGCTGCTTCTTACTTCAGATTATAATTAGGTACAATTCTTGTAAATGATAAAATCATATGATCGAGAGGGTTTTACTTTTTACCGAGTGACTTAATTCACAATGGAATCAACGGCAGAGGGAGGAAAAAAAAGGGGGGAATTTCTTCTTTCTTTGATGAATCACAGCCCACAGAGAGAAAAGGAATTGATTGTTGAGGAAGAAAAGGGGCATCTTTTTCTTCCTTTCCCTGTAACGCAGAGAGAAACCACACATGGGAACCTAATCCGTATCTACACGCAGATATCTCGTGGGGAACCAAATGCTCTGCCAACATAATTTAAAGCTTGAAAAATGCTTTCGTAGTGAGTGAATTCCTTATAATCCATGGATGCACGATATCGTGTCAGTTTCGAGAAAACAGTTGCGCCACTTGACAACCAGCTCAAACTGTTGAAGGTTCCATCCCTTCCATCCATCACGAAGTGTTAAACCTCAACTGATCATTGCACGGGCTCCTCATCGATGTCCATCTCCACTCCAGCCATAGAACGGTAAGTGCCATTCATGGATGGCTGAGGGGTTCCATTTGTTAATGTATATTGCTGGGGGTCGCATCTTTGGAGGGGAATGGCATCAGTTGTCTCGAGAGAAAGAATAGATGAATGGATGAACAAACGCAACCTTTTTCAGTACACGAGTGGGAGAATAGGAGCATATTTGATTTTAGAAACGAAAAGAAGTGAGATTCTTTGTTCCTCCTCTCTTTTCCATCACTGGCTGCAGATCACGGAAGGTCGATTCTCTGATTTCCCGCACCATCAAACCGGCCGAGATGAAGAACATCGAACATCATGGACTTGGGATGATCTGACAGGTGTGAATCTTGCATATTTGTCGATTCCGAAGAAAATAGAGAAGAGATTCCATGAGGCAAACGTTCTACATCCTCCAACCAGGTGTGAACGTGCTTCGAGTTCAGTCAAGAGAGTATGTATGCACTTGCTGTATCCCAACACGATAACCTAACTCTCTTCCCCCATAACGGAGCCCGATCACCGGATACAATAAATTGAGAAAATATGAACACAATAGTGATTTACCCTTTTAAGGAACCGATCTAACTCGACCATGGACCAGTCGAGATCCCACAGGATCTATGAACACCGAGTATTACAGGTATGAAACACGAATCCAATATGAAAGGAGAAACTATATAATCAAGTGTGTATTGCTGACTTTCAAGTTGTTGTGACATCTCTGTCAAATGGGAAACCGGAGCTGTTGATGATTGCTGGTTGGTCAAAGATTTTATATGCCTAAACCTGTTCAACATCATCGCATTTCAACATGTCCGTGAGGAAACGCGATCTGTTAGGATTACTTCTATCACAAGCAGGGAATCGAAAGGCCAACAACTGTATCTGTATCTGTACCGACAATTCGGCTTGAACCCACTCACATTCAAGTTACCTCCATGCCCCCCACACGAGAAGATTCTCTACTTTTACTTTTTTTTTTTGTTTTTTTTGGATAAAACATTTGCCATCATATAATCAACCATTCAAAAATACTTGAATTTAATACTTTTATTTAATAGGACGGAAGTGGCCTTGAATTACCTAGGACTAGCCGCCGTTGGTTTTGGAAATTGTTGTTAGTTCCGCCTGGGATCCGCCTTGGACGTGTTTCCTTGGGCATAATTGTCATTTTCTTGCTTGGGTCCTTGAAATCGGGTCGAGTTCAGTAAATTATCCGGAAGCCCATTTAAGTGGGCCGAAATAAGAGCCCACAAATTGGCCCATTTTAGAGCATGATTTCCGGCCCGTTGCCCAATTGAAAGTTTAGAGGATTGGGGGTTCATTACAAAAATTGAAAGTTTCAGGGGGAGAAGTTGCAACTCGCAAAGATGTTGGGCAGCTAATTTGACTCTGTTTTTGTTGGGGGGGTTGGGGGGTTAATTCATAGTAAGATTGAGGACAAATCCGCGGGGTAACTGACTAAGCTGGTTTTCTTACAAGAAATGTCTTCTTTTTTTTTTATAATAAAATTTCCGGGAATGTCACCGGCAAGGTCTGCCCGTAAAACATCCCGTGCCACGACAAACCCCTCCAGCGGCTCTCCGGACCGAGACCCCATCATCCGACATCCGACGACAGCGTCTCGCACGTTGGATTCATGGGCACATCACAGTATGACCTCCCACGACTGGGAAAGTTTCACTCCTCGTTCATCTATCTGTCATCGGAAAATGTACAGATCTGGTGTTATGATTTCCCATGACAATGAAGAAGCAAAATGACCAGAGCATATGCTCTGCCAGGATTACAGTCGAACAGAGAATTCTTGCGCCCTGTCATGGTTTTCCAGTAATAGAAATCGGACAACCACCGAAGATTCCTTTTTCTCATCCTCAGGTAATGTAATGCTACGGAAGGAAGAGACCAATACTACTATATTCCTCAAACGAGGCACCATTCTTTATGCTCTTGGGAACACAAACGCCATCCTAAGACCGAGCCGATTGAGGAAACTCCCCCGCAACCCCCACAGTGACCCTACCAAACTCGCCCCCGGCCGCCCTACCCTAGTAGCACACTAGAGGCTTCCCCTCAGTCACGCTTAACCCACTCGGGACGTTTCGACCCGGCTTAGTCTGTCACGAGATGGAGTCAGCCCGGCCCGTGAGTTACAGCGACGGAAGTTCATCGCTCGGAGATTTGCCGATTCCTAGAGTTCGATGTATTAATCCGGGGGTCCTAGGCGTGGAGGGATCACATCAATCCATCCACAACCTCAACAGAAACATCCTTCTTTTTCAATTTCCGGTGGACACATGCCGGCCAAGTACTAATTTCCTCGTCGGTAATTGGCCGGCCAGTCATTTCCCACAAATGTATTATAGGGTACGTGTCCTGCGTTAGGCATAGGGGGACGGTTCTCTTTAGATCTCTCGAGAAATAAGCAGAGAGCTTAAAGTCCTTGTTTCGTTCTTTGAGCATGAAGGCCGAGTTTATAGGAGTTCTAAATTCAACTCCAACTTTAAAATTGCAAATCGATAAGTTGGTAACATTTAATATTTTTCATGTCATAATTCTTTTTTTCTTTCAGATCTTCGATGCAGGATCTTGTTTTACCGACAATAAGAATATGCCTGGTGCGCGTTAAGCCCTTAATTATTGCCCTCTTTCCTAACGCAGTTGGAAAACTAGTGATGCACCCAATCGTATCGTACAGCGTGGGAGTGAAACCATCAATTGTACAGTTGACGATGGTGCAGAGTCTTATATGTATCAGACAGTGCAGTCGTTGAATTATGAGCACTTTTTGAGTATGAAGGATTTTTTTAATTTTTCAATAGATTAATCAATTTTATTTGAATTTAAATTAATAAAAAAAATTATGGAAATTCTACTCATGAGATAATACAGATCGGTAAAAAAAGAAGAAGAAGAGAAGAAAATGTTAGCTTTCAAGGTATCCCAGTTTTGCACTTATCCTAAAGTCAAATGCAATTCTAGAATAGGCCGCTTGACATCGACTCTCTGTTTCCCTTAGCTTATCTATGCCCCCACCTAAGCAACACTTAGAATATTGACACATCAGATTCCCTCCTTTTCTTTCTTCTTCTTCTTCTTCTTCTTCTTTTTTTTTTTTATCTTGCCATTTCCGTTTACTCAAAATTGTTATTACCTTACCATTCATGTTGGAATAAATATAATTTTAATTCAAAATGGTATCGTTCTTAATTTTAATTCAATTTTCATAAAAACTTTATCATACATCTTCATTTTTTTTCTTCATCTACCTTATTTGGACTCATCAATCTTCTTGACGGTTAAAAAATATGTGTAAGATTGATTTTCATCACCATCTCCATTACTCTCTCAAGTACTATTATTGGATAATATTCGAAATATACCAAGAGGGAAAAACGAAATTTAAGATAAGTGTAATTTTTATTATGATGGTCACAGGAAGAAATTTGTAGAAAATGTAACTTTTGCTATAGTTATAACTTAATAATTAGTGCAAGGATTTGAAAATGACCCTAACTGTTGTCTCACTAGTAAACTTCAATTTCTAGTGTGGCATAAGGGATATGGCAAACATCATCATCCCCGACAGATTTTAGTATGATTCTGCGTATCTCTGTGAAATCGGAATCCAGAGATGTGACAAAAGAGAACAGTTCTCATCGTACGCAGAAACAGACAACAGTCGTCCCATCTCGCCGAATAAAGCGTGGTGGAAATGAACCGCTTGCACAGATGTGCATTCAGAAGTCAACAGAAGGGTGGACGCACATTCAGAACTCACTAGAAATGCATAACATAAGATAATTGCTCCGAAACTTGCGGAGTCCATGTCGACCCTTGGCTTCAGGCATGGTCGTGGATCGAAAAGACCATGAATGTAAAGGGATCAATTACTTATTCCCATGGATGACACCATATGTCAAGGGGGGGAAAGAGTCATGGCTTGACCCTCGTTTGGGACACATACTTGTCTATACTAAAGCAGCTCTAGCTGTAATTGGAGATTCCATTTTGGGCAATTATTCTTTGGGCCCATGATTGAAGAAGGCCTTGGCTAATATTGCCAATTTCAGACTTTTTTTTTAAATTCTTTCTGAACACAAACGTTTACAATATTGAAAATGGAAAACAAAATAATTTATAATAATAGCTCTGAGAAGATCAAATTCTTCCATTCACAATAAATCTTATTTTCTCAAAAAAGAAATAGATTTTGGAGTGAAAATAATCATGAAATACCCTTCTTAAAGAAGATCAAGTTAATTATGGAAAAAAAATAAATAATAAGTTTTAACCAAAATAAGATTCAAACTGGGATCTGGAGAATTCGGGTGATTTTACCAATCGCCACGCAGCCACGTGTCGTCTCCCAGCCGATTCGCTCTGCTGTCCGTTTATGTATTAGCTGTAGCTGTTCTTTTTTTTTTTATAAATTTTTTACTACACGCAGAGGAGAGAGAAGATAATTCGAGAGAGAGAGACACACACACATAGGGGAGATGACGTGGCGGATCGTCAGAGGATGATTAGTATGGCTGTTATAGTAGACGGGGGAGAGTGAGGGCGTAGCCGTGGCCATTGCCGCCACCCCCTTCATGTCCTTTTCTAGCCCCTGTTTTTTTCTTTAATAATTTCATCCTCCTATATTTCTAAAATAATTTATATTTAATTTATTAATCTAAAAAATAACACTTTTATAATTATAATTTTTTATTTATAATATTTAAATTTAAGATAATACTTGACATGGATCTGATCCGTCTCTCAAGGCCAAAGTCGACCTTATATACTACAAATCGAATCTACTCATATCCTACTACCATCTCTGCTCGATGATGACTCTACCTTTGTGGTAAGTGCCCATAAACAAGTCTCCTCATTATAGGAGAAGATAAGGCTATGGTAGCTACAGTTCCACACTTCCACTCTCCATATACTTCCTCTTTGTTATTCTCACCAACAACCCTTTTCTGACTTAAATATCGAATAGTTACTCTAGGTACAACAGATGACCTCACCTAGCCCATCGGATCAAGTCATACCCTACTCGAGTCCAATTCACTGTGTGGACATATCAATACTGAAGGAAAAAAAATATGGATTCAACTTAGTAAATTTATATTTTCTTTAAGGAAAAAAATGATTTAATTTTATGATGTGTCAGACACTTTGATTCATTCTTTATTTTCCAAATTTATATTTTTTAATTCCATAAAACTAAAGCTTTTAAATAAATTCTCGTGTCAAATAAAATAATGAAAAATCTCATAAGCTACCTGAGACCGAGGGACAGTTTCGTCATTTCGTATACAACCAATCATGTTCCTCTAAGCTTCCTGCAGATAAAGACAAAACCCTAAAACCCCTTATAAACCTCTCTCTCTCTCCCCTTTTGTTCTACTGAAATTCATAGAACCCTATAACCCTCTCTTCTTCTTCTCCTTCTCCTTCATCTCCTTATTCCGCATCATCTTCTTGTTTTTGTCATCTGCTTCGTTCTCCCATTTCTCTGCTCTTAGCGTCCTCCCCATCAATGGCGGACCACCATTACATCTACGACTTCCTCAACCAGCAGCAGCCTCCCTCTCCGACAGCACCCGCTGTCGCCGCTGCGCCAGCTTTCTTGAAGAGGCAGAAGCAGACCCAGCCCCCTCAGCCGTCTCTTCTTCCCCCACACCACTCCCACCCTCCCGTCTCCACACGCCTCTTCCCTTGCCAATACTGCTCCCGCAAGTTCTACACCTCTCAGGCCCTCGGCGGCCACCAGAACGCCCACAAGCGCGAGCGTGCTGCCGCCCGCGGCCAGCCCTACGACTCCTCAACCTCCTCGGCCGTCCGCTTCATCCCACCCCTCGAGCCCCCGCAGCACTTCGGACAGTACGGATGGCTCGAGCAGGTCCAAGTACGCCAGGGCGGCCCCGCTCCTCCTCCTTGCACGTACGGGTTCAAGAGTGAATCGACCACTCCCGAGGGCCTCTCTCCGACCACCGGCGCCGCCGAAGCTGACCCATTTGACAATCTCGATCTCTCCCTCCATCTATGATGAAAAAAGAGGTTCCTCCTTTCTTTCAACCCGTAAAAAGTAGTGAGGGGGAAGAAAAAAACTCTGACCCATGGGAGTTGACGAAATTCTATATGATCATTTAGGAGATATAGCTTAAAGGGTTTTAGCTGGTAGTTCCAAAACCAAATGTTGCCGACAAGATTTAATCATTGTGTTGAGATTCGAGTAGTTCAGTTGTTGACTGCAGTTTTTTCTTTTTCAAGTTCAACTTCTTCCTCCTCTTGTTCCATGGATCTTTTTGCCGTCTGCTCTGGGATAACATACACGCAACATAGTTTTAGTGTAGATGAGCTGAGATGTGTCATGCATAGGCCATTAATGAAGCTCTTGCAAGCTCGAACAGCCACTGACAGACACTAATTAATGAGGTCTCCAATACCATATGTGATAATCATGCCCGAGATGGTGACGATGGTGATGTTTGATGTGTTGATGCCATCTCCTCCTCCCCCGGCTGGCTCTCACTCTCTCTGTCTCTCTGAGCATACGCATTAGTGCTGCTTTCTTTTCCGTACGTGTACTGCACTTGCCATTGTGCGTCTGTTCAGGAGAATGTTTCTGATGCTGCCATTTTTGTTCATTAATTCGGAGAATATTCTGTAATTTTTATAATTCTTTTAAAACTTAAAATTATGAAAATATAAGATGATGTGCTTGCCGGCGCGCGTCAGTCGCTGAAACCACAGCAACTGCAGCGGGAGAGTAGGGGATTAGGACGCAGAGAGCAGTCGAACTGGTTCTCTGCAGCTGATGAAACCCACACCCCCACTGAGCAAAACTTTTCACTGACGCTGACGAAATTCAAAACCCTAGCTCATCAGCGGCAGCTCGGTGATGAAGCCACAGAAATTTTCTGCAGTTTTTAATTCGATTTCCCTTTTTGTTGTACAACGAACACATCAAAGATTTCTTCCTCTTCTTGTGGGGTTTGATCTTTTGCTGTGATTTAGGAGATTCTTAAACAATCAATCAATACATAGCCTTTCAATCAAGTCACTGTCTAAAATTGCAAGCTAGCTAGGTGGCTGGAATGTGGAAACGGAAAAATTCCACGCTTCTTCCAACTGGTAAAGCTTCGATTAAGGTTCCTTCCCCATTAAGTGATCCAGGAAACAGGACTGCACGAGGATACCTCTATGCCGATTGCTTTGACCGAGGTTTGGCAATTCGATTCTCACAACTTCCTCCGTAAGGGATGAGTTCTAGGACTTCGTCTAATGGTCACCGCGGGTTTTAGTCGGACATGAGAGTCATGCTCCCCATATGTGGACTGATCGGACATCACATGTCAAAATTATTTGTGGCACATCGAGAACACCTTGAGTTGAGACGCACGATGACCACAGAAATAATTAATGGACCGAATGGACGGACAGGATTTCATCAGCAAGATGTTCGTGCTGGCCCCTCCAAATCTATTAATGGGCTCCCTTAGGCTTCTCCCTAATAAAAAATTTGTCACTCCTCATGATATTTAAATTATATTGATATATTAAAATAAATTATTTTTATTTATAAGAGTTAGTATTGATAATTCTATTTAAAGGGAGGAAGTGTTGAATTTATATATATATATATATGTATGTATGTGTGTTATTTCCTAGTGAGCTTAGAAATCATGGATTGGCCATTGCTTTATAACAAACCAATAATTAATTAGCAAAATCTGGGCCACTCGTACATATTAATCTCTCCCATCAAAAATGAAACGTGCGATAGGGACTTAATAAGACATCTTCATCATGCGTCGCGCAATTTCCTGGTTGCTGCTCAACCGGCACTGTCAACGATGTTAGTGAAATCCGTTCACACGTGTACCGTGTTTTTAGGATTCCGATTAAATTACACGTTGTCAATTGGCTGGTCGCAGGAGCCAATCTGAGTGCGAAACCGTGGTCTCCGGCTGCGACCTCCCGTTTTGACATCTTGTCCCGACGCTCCGACCGATCCTGGATTATCCAGAAAGCTCGGACACCTGAATCATAGTATAATTACTAACTCATCCGCACATGCAAGATTCGATCTCGCGGAGCTCTACATGCAGGAAAGCCACCGTCCGTGTAACAGTACGGGCACCGAGTAGCAGGTCGTCACAGGTTATCTCCCTTTTCCTCTCGCCGGCGATCCAACTGTGCTGCGGCCGGTCACGGTGCCCTCTCAGCACAGTAGGATTGTTCGTAATCGAGAAATCTGTCCGATTGCCAATGGGTTTCCCCCCACCCAGCTGGGGTTCAAGCTCGGTAGCGCAGCAGTATCACCCTCCAAGTCCCCACATTTGAAATCAACATATTAAAGAGTGAATTTTTACTGATGAATCCATCCTTTTTCCTCGGTCTTCTGGGTCCGGAGACCCGCTTTACGATCGCAAAGGAGGTTAGGGTTTAGTGTTCAGATTGATGTGATTGATTTGTTCAAGCTGGGAAAAAGCACTGACGATAATGATAATCTTTCCGGATAATCTAATCCATATCCGAGATTGGGGAAAACAAAGGACCAAACGAAACGGAAATGAGATGAACCAAATAATGGGAGATGACGGGGAGTTTGGTAAAAGGACGGCAGTGAAAGGACAACGGGGGCGGGGTCGTCCCCGCGGGACTGACCGACGCCCTGCGCCCCTGTGCACCTGACATGTTCCCACGGACGTAATTTCACGCTGCCCACAAGAGAGAGAGAGAGAGAGCGAGAGAGAGAGAGAGAGACAGAGACCTTATTATCAGCTAACGCAAGAGCTAATTCATGGCGTCTCGTTCCTATCCTGATTTGAACGGTTAATTAGACAACCCTTGACATCAGATTGCAAATCAGCAAAAATCAGGTTCATGATTGAGCAACAAGGTCACGGCCCCGTAGCAGCACGAGAGGCCAATCATATTTCGTCCGGTTTCAATCGATCGGTGGGTGGGGTTCGTTGTATCGAGCCTATTTCAACCCCTCCCATCCTCCAGGGGGGGGACATAAGACGGGGAAGTGTGTGGTGCATGTCCCATCTGAAGCTTTTCCTGAGTCCATTCGGTTCTCATAATAACCTCCTCCTGGTATCTCACAAGTCTTTGGAAAAATCCTAGAACAGTCCAAATGTTTCCAAGCCCTAGCGTATCCACGATGAAGAGAGACGTTGAAATCCTACTTTCTTTAGGGCTGTTCTCCGGTTTTAATATGTTATTGGGCGATCTCTTGTTGTGGGGTTGAGGAAACCGAATCCCCATGGAATCTGACCTGGACATGAGCTAATGCAAACTCGAGAGCCAGTGGTTTCATGTATTGACGCTTGCTACGATCAAGATTCGAGGCGCCTTTTGTCCGATTCTGATCGCTGAGACTTTCACTATCCTTCTATTGATTCCTCTTCCCTTATTCCGTACTCTAACCATGGACCGGACCGCACTCGTAAGGAATAGAACAATGCGAGACCAATAAGTGTGATCGGGTTGAGATTATATTGTTGCTAATTGCACGATCGAGTCTGGGCCGCGTGATGGGCTGGGGGCCTTGGGCCTCTATCCCATGCCAAGAATTAAAACCTCTCATAGAAGTGGGTTACCGCAAAAATGATATTATTATATCAAATCTCGCTTGTTTATTGTAGAACACCGGCACTTTGACATGTTTTGGTATGTACAATAACAGCACTCTTGATGCCATCTAGCAGTTGGAGGAGCATCTAAAAAGACTGACTGATCGTTGATCTTATTTGATATCTGCACATGTCCATTAGCAGATTGGTCTGATAGTTTGATGGATGGTCGTCACGAGTCTACAGAGACGGGACCGGACCGGACCGAAACAGGATTTTCCCGGTGGAGCAAACCGATGATATGGTCTTATCAAACAAAACCATGTTCCACACCGGGTCGGTCGATCCAAACAGGTCTAGGCGAAATATGGAATGTTCTTTTGAATCATCCCAAATTCACAAAATAGAAAAAAAAATGTAATCAAATGAGATACGTGTGATTGGGATGAAGTTATATGATGATTATTATGTTCACTGGTCACGAAGTGGACGTTGTAGCCGACATTCACGTGCAAAATGTAGCCTTTGTCTTTCACTCTTTCACAAAAAAAGACCTAAAATCAAACAAAATAATGGAGGGGGAATTGAATTACGAGAGAAAGATAATACATCATTATCGATTTAATAATAATAAATAATAAATTTAATTTTCATTTTATATATTTCTTTATTATTATTTTTTCATTTATATATGATTTAAAATCGATGCCAATTAAAACCAGTAGAATACACTAACAAATCCATTATCCCTGCCAATCATACTCCCTATGGTCACATGTTGTATAGATGCATGAATAATCTTAATTATTGGATACAAGAATTATCATCCTATAAGAATCAATCTCGAAAGATTTTAAACGCAAAAGCCCGTCAACCGGTTTGTATTGGGTATTTTACTTCCGACCCGAGTCTCTTAACGGATCGATCCGATTCGAGTCTAGTCATCGGCCTTTGGGACGGCGGATGAATATCATCTAAAGAAGAATCTACATCTCGTCACACTCCTCCTCCATAACTATTTTGAATTTTGGAGATCCAAAGTGTGCAAATTATGCTGCCAAACTCAATGAGGCCCGATTTCCTTGGGCGAATATGGCAGCTGAAATCTCGTGCATTTCCTTCTCTAATCCAATCGTAGCCTGAATTTTCCATGTAGTCGAGTCATGGATGGTAGTAACGTACTTAAGACATTATCGCGGAGGTGGGACGGTCCCGGCTCCCGGTGGAAAGCGCATATCGGGCTAAGTAAATGTCGGAACCGAGCTTCGATCACGTCTTCCACCGCACTGCGCTCTAGAGAAAGGGTTAGCCGTAGATATGAAGTTCATCCATAGTCCGGAGGTCGATACGAGATCCGGGTTGACTGGTGACTACTGCTACTGTTACTGGTACACAATGTTCACTAAGGTCAGTTCCGGTAATTCAGAGATGACAATGATGTGTGCGAGATTTTGAATATTTAGAGTAAAATCGGGAATTTTTTTTCTTTCTGATTTACTGTTATCTTCTCATATTTGATAATGATATATCTATCCACTTCTCTCCTTAATAAACTCTATACTGCCTGGCCTGATCTGCTTGCCATTCGATCTCTCTCCTCACAATCACAGCTGTGGCCACTGACATTGTGGTCGAGGATCGAGAGAAGGACCCGAGGGCCGAGATGTTGAACCACGCGAGCCAAACCTTCTACATCGTCCAAACCATCCTCAGAGTCGTAGCGGTCGTCTCCACCGCCGTGGCCCTGGGTATCCTGCTCACTAGCAAGCAGCAGCTCCTGGTCTTCGGGATAGCCTTGAAGGCCCAGTACAGCTATTCACCAGCCTTCAAGTAAACATCCTTCCTACCGTTTTTTTTTCTTTTTAATGTCATGCTTTCAGTAGATCACAGGGATTTAAAAAAAAAAACATCGTTTGAAGTTAAAACCGTGAGTGATCTTTCTGAGTCTTTGATCCACATGTTGCAGGTTCTTGGCTGGCGCAGATGGCATAGTGTGTGGCTTAGCCGCGCTGTCACTGATAGCCGCTTGCCTTTCTGGCTCGGGATCGAAGCCCTGGAGTTACTTCACTCTGTTTCTCGTCGACTTGGTGAGAAGATCTTCTTGCTCCTCCTCGCATCATTAGAATCTCAAAAGTCGCACTTTGTCCCACGAAATCATTCGGTCATATACGTTCGTTTCTTATTGGTGCACGTACCTCAGGAGGATCTTCGAGATGAGGGTGTATTCCTTGGAGCATATTAGACTAAATCCAGCATCTCTTGCAGTAACACTCGATGTCTACCCGAGATTGATACTGAAAAATTACTGCATATTCCCTGCAAGTGACACTCAAATGCTCCGTTTTTATCGTAAACATCTCCCGGAAACTTGTAATGTATCTTTTTTCAGGTCATGACGGTGCTCATGGTCTCGGCATGCTCGACGGCTATACGGGAGGGATACATTGCTAAGTACGGCTCAGACCACATGGGGTGGATGACCATCTGCAATAGAGTCCCCAAGTTCTGCAACAGAGTCACAGTCTCTATTGCTCTGTCCTCCCTGTCCTTCGCCAGTTGCTTTGTACTCACAATCATCTCTGCTTATGCGCTGATGGCCTCTCCCGCCAGAAAGAACTAACAAGTTGCGTGAGTAAAATCTGTCGCAGATGGCGGAGGAGCGCGCTACTCCAGTTAGTTTTATATCAAACTCTTTTGAAGTAGGAATTGGGAGACAATGTACTTTCTGCAGAGCACAATTGATCTTATTCTTTTTTCCCGTTGATATCTATTGTGAGTTGGGATGACTTCATGTTATTTCGATCTGTACAAACCCATTTCCCCCACCAACATCCATTGACTGAACCCCGTACATGTTACAGGGTAGTCTGCACCAAGCCTGAGATTTCCACTAGAGTCAGAAATAAGAATGGATTGAGGAATATGTCAAACAATGTAAAGCTTTGCTCGAAATACTACTTTTTACGACCAAAATCACCTTTGGAGTATTGCTTTGAGTTCTGTCTTTCATCTCTCGCGGTCACACAAAACAGGCATGATAAATGCAGAACGAGCTAAGTAAGAGCACTCGCTGTATTGAACTGTCCGGTTCCATTCTTTCTGTATGCACCATTGCTGCAAAGATTTACGAGGTACACGGATTAGTAGAGTGAAATAGTTCTGAAAATAAAGGTATACGGTTGGACTTGGGGGGACCCTGGCAATCGTAGAGGTAACTGGTAGCTTTTCCGACATATGTGGCCACGATTCAATGCTGGCTCATGATCCTCGAGGTGCTACTTCAGTGTTTGGCTTTCATTTTCGTATTTTCCCCTGTTCCATGCTGAGTCAATTTGGGCAGTCAGTATAGCCATCAGGTCTTAATGACAACTAAAACTCGGGCAAATCGGGAAGTGTTTGCAGAGCCCTGCATTGCCGGAGTCACTATTAGTTCCTTTTCCGAATTTAATACCTATGCAGATAGAGGTTCACGTTTGTGCACCACCTGGTATACGAAAGCCCAATGGTTCCCTACTAATCCGACGAGAATTTGCGGGTGAATATTGTCTGTCTGAAACTTCTTTATAATCTGTGTCCACTGGCTGTGCAGAACTTGAATTAGCTTGTTGGGCTCTTGCCTCTTCTTCTTCCTCCTCCTCTTCCTTCTGTGATATCCTAGTGCAATTCTTCGATTCGTTTCATATTGAATTTCATTCATTGGTGGATTTACCAAGAATCAATGCTAAGATATTACTCTTCTCGTTTTCCTTTTTCCGCATTTCAGTACATGAGCTCCGACTGATAGCTTTGATTTTTATTCAAACTCGCTGCTGATAAATGCAAGTGACTGTATTCACCCAAGGACATCAATCCGAAAAAAAGAATGCGTTGCTTATTAGAATCCATCAGAAACAATCCATGGAAACTGACCTGCGACAATATTCCATATGATTTCATTGATTCATCATGCCTTCAAAACCAGTGTTCGTGTAACTGTACTGGATCCCATCCTTTTAGTTCTCCTTTCCGCCAAGGATTTTTGGTATTTAACTTTTGCTTGGGAGATGGCATCTCAAATAGATTGAGGCTTGCAAGTTGGGAGGCCAGAAAGAGAGAGAACTTCAGAATCTCTGTTTGAGTTTCTTTGCGTGCGCACATTCTTGAAGAATAATATCATTTCAACCTCTAAGGGTCAAATTCAATGTCATAAGATTTTGTTCTGCTCTTCAGTGTATCCGTGAATCATCATACAAAAGTCAGAACCAGTCGCTGTCAAGGTCCTAATCTGTTTGTCATGTTCCAAGTCTTCCTAGAATCGTATATTACATTGCACTCGATTGGCATGTTAATACGTTGACCTCACTTGTAGTTGCACGCATGGCTTCTGCAATAGCTTTTTGAGGTCGCCAACTTGGAAGGAGGACTGCCATGTTCGGAGAATATATTCCATTGCATGCCTGAAAACCCCTACATTATGTGGCAATCGGGATCTAAGCTCTGCCCTTTAATTGGCTATAAATAGGTTCTCTACACTACGAAGAAACGGCAACGAAGCCATAAGCAGGGGAAAAACAAGCTGAGGAGGTGAGGATCTCTAACATGGAGATGAGAGTCCAGTGTGGTAGCCAAGGATGACTTGCCTGATCCTTGGAAATTGTTCCACGAGAGGCCTTTTGGGAACTCGCCCTGGTTTCAGGCAGTTTCCTTGGCTAACTAGACAGGTTCTTCTCTTTCATGCTAGAGTTGCCCTCTACAAAGCTGCATGGTGGATTCCTCCATTCTCATGAGAACGATGTAAAAAGGTTGTTCCAGAGGTATATACATCGATGAATGTGGAAAGGGAGAGAACTCTGACATGGAGGGCAAGAGCAGTATTTAGTAGCCAAGGATGACTTGCCTGTTCTGTTGAACTTAGTTTTCAATAGAGATATTTGAAAACTCGGCTCAGCTCCTGGCAGTCTCCTTTGGCTAACTAGATAGGCTCTTCTCTTTCATGCCAGGCTTCTTCTTTCGAAGGCATGCACTCTAGGAGACTTCACGACACAGGCTAATTGGGACCCGGAATGGAAGAATTCAATGAGGAAGAAAAATCTGGCATGGACAAAAGGAGCCTATATTTAGTAGCCAAGGATGATTTGCCTGCATAAAACTTGGTATTCACAAGCAAATGCTTGAGGACTTGAGCTAGGATTCAGGCAGTCTCCTTTGGCTAATTAGATTGGCTCCTTCATTCATGCCAGGCTTCTTCTTCCATAAGATGCACTCAAATTTAACATCAGTCAGCCGGTAGAGCTTGTAAAAGGAGTTAATGAACTTAGCGAGGAAGAGAAGTCTGGCATGTCAGATGGGAGCCTCATTTAGTAGCCAAGGATGACTTGCCTGCTCCACTGAACTTAGTCATCAAGGCGAATGTTTTGAAAACTTGGCTCAGCTTCAGGCAGTCTTCTTTGGCTAACTAGATAGGCTCTTTTCCTTCATGCTAGGCTTCCTTTTTCCCCATAATGCATCCGCAACTATGCCATGAAAATGGAGCCATAATCTGTGTCCAGGAGTTAGACAAGATGGTGTGGATGGTAAGGGTATTTAGTAGCCTAAAGTGACTTACCTGCCTCATGAAACTTCATTTTTTATCACGAATTCTTGAAAACTTGTCTCGGTTTTAGACTGTCCCGGAAGACTAACTACATGTGTTCTTCTCCATGCCAGGCTCTCTCTTCTACAAAAAAAAAAAGCAGTTCAAACCAAGCATTTCCATCAATTTCAGTACACTCCATCTTGTAACTCCGGTTGGTCTTAACTGATTCTAGCCCAGTCCGAATCAGATCAGTATAACTCTCATAATCATAATTCTCCCCATTTGTAAAATTCAAACTAACATATTACCCGAGAAATTTTCAATGATTTAGAAGATAGCCAGCGGAAAACTCGGAGATGGCTTGCCAAAAATGTCTTGTTGAAAACAAACAGTATCACGGCCTTGGTGGGTTATTGTGGCATTCCACTCATCTTATTCAATCTTCTGGACCCTCCAATTATATCCTAGTGCTGTGGACAAGCTTAAGTGTAATAGGGGCTTCCCATCTGTTGGACTAGTGGCTTGTCAATGTCATCTTTTTCATTATTGTAGTCATCTCAAAGGCAACAATCTCCTTTAGCTCCACCTGATCTACCAATGCAAATGCAATTGTGATCCTTACACGCTGCACTTTAATTTCCAGGCTTGATTTCATTAAAGATATGGGGTACGCCAGCTACAGATGATTTTTTTTTTGTAGAGTTCGAAGCTTCTAAGAGATGTCTAGAAGTAACAAGAACAGAACCCACATCTGGATGCGGTGATCAATATGTGACTAATCATTTTGGGCGCAATCCACTGAGCAATGATCTAATAATAAGAATCAAAGAGCAACAGAAGACTTGTGAGACATCAACCCAACAGCAGTCATCATTCTTCCCGCTAAAAAGATGGCCCAGAAATTACTTCCCAGAGTAGAATAGACTCATTAACAAAGCACCGACAGAGAATTGGAACAAGCCTAGGGAAGATAGAGTTACAAGGTCCATACAAATTCTGGAGCATCGTTCCTAGGCCCAGCCAGGGTCCGGTAGAGGTACACCTTCTCGACCTTCTGCTTATCATGCCCATCAGCAGTCACAGCCATAGGGGCTCCACCACAAACAGCCTCCCCAACAGCCAGTTCTGACTCATTGATTATCTCCACATTCAGCATCGGCATCTCCCTCGCCAGGGCCTTGCAAGCCCCAAGGGTGACCCTGCAAGAGGACATCCAAAGGGATCGCATTGTCTCGTACTTCCCCGGGTCTGACAAAAGGGCTGCGTCCCCAAAGGGGCTGTCCCTGATCTCTAGCTTCCTCAGATTCTTGCATCCGTTCAGGACATATATCATTCCCTTATCACTTTTCCCAGCAAATGCAACAGAGAGCATCTCGAGCTGCTCTGCATACATGCCTATGTACAAGAAGACTTGATCTGTTAAGAGGCCCGAGAGGGAAAGTCTCCTCAGTCCTTTACAGGACTGGACGATCGCCCCAAATCCTTCATCAAGGGGGTGCTGTGTTACAGGATCTGCCTTTATGGGGTCCAGGATGCAGAGCCTGAAGTGGATAAAGTTGGGGCAGTTCGTGGCTACTGTGATCAGGGCAACATTGGTCATCTGGTAGCAGAAGTAGAGCAGTGATTTGAGCTTCTTGCAACCGTTGGAGATTGCAACAAGGCCTTCCTCTGTGACCATGGTGTTCCCAACTCCAAAAGGATCAGATGGGAAGACCCTCAGCTCCTGCAAATCTTTGCAGCTTGAAGCCACAACCTCCAGCCCTTTGTCTCCAATGCAATCAAGAATCTGAAATAGAATCAAAATTGTGCATCAAGCACTTGCCTAGATCACATAAAGGGAAACTTTTGACTCCATTTAAAAACTGAAGTATAAGCTCCTGTTCCAACTGGCCAAATCACATATAAATGATTCTTCTGAGTAGTCCTACTGGCATCAATCTCTGAAGATTTCTAAGCACTCCATTCAAAAACATTTTTATGCACAAGGGCTAAGACCAATATCTCTATAGTCTATACAAAAGGAAAAGATAATTAAATCTCAGGCAAGGTCAAGAAGACCATACCCACAGGCACTGGAGTTTCCCGCAAAGACGAATTAGCTTTATTTGCTCACTACGAGGAATACCCGAAGCATAGCTCAAATTCAACGATGTTAGGTTTGAGCAGAGAGGATAAATAGCAGATAGACAGCAAGGCGCTACTTCTAGAAATCCAGACAAACTCCTGATATATTTGCATTTCTCAATTGTATTCTTCAGCTTGTAGAAGGTCTCAGAATCAGGATCATAGATGAAAGACCCAATGCCCAGGTCCACTAACTGAGGAGCTTGCATGAGAATCTTCTGCAGTGAATCGAGGGGTACAGCACGGTTCACCCTCAAAGTCTTGAGGTTGGGAGATCGAGCCACGAGACGCTCGAGTGCTGCTGAATTAATTTCACCTTTAAGGCATGAGAAATTTAAAGTGACAAGAGATGTGCTGCTCTCGGGGAAGTGGTTCAGCCACTGGTTCCCGTGGTCCTCAACCTCATTTTCTTGCAAGTCTAGCTCCCTAAGACACCTAGTAACAACATATAATGAGAAGATGTAAGGAACAAGTTAGAGAATAGCACAAAACAAAATCATTATAAACCTAAAGTTTATTTTCTATGTAAAACTCTTTATTCTTGTCTCCCCTAGGCCCTACCAAGATATCAAGTAAAGTAAAAACCCTGCAAATAATTAATGAATAGGCTTCCCAGAATTAAAGCTCAACCCCGATCAAATAAAACTCAATGCAACGATTTCCCAGTGCAGTCATTTTAAAAATATTTTGTCCTCACATTGCACAGTTTATTATGTACAGCACTTATTAATAGTTCAAAGAACCACATTGTAAAGTTGCTCAGATGCATCGAAGAACAGTGATAATCTGAAATGACTCTGTACAGTAGTACATTCCAATGATGCAAATTAGGTCAAACTCAACTAAATTTCAGAATCAAATGAACCATTAAACCTGTGTTCGAACAACTTGTGGCACTCAGTATGCAATATGAACAACTAAGAAATCAATACATCTATCACGAGAAACAGCTACAAACTAGTGATAATCCTGCAACAAGTTGAAGGAGAATAAAGAGATCATAAGAAGCAGCAGAGAAAAACATGAAACCCACATCAGATATCTCACCTACAATCGGCAGCAATAAATTTTAGGCCATTGGTAGTGAACCCTTCACAGCTGACAAGAACCAAAGACTTGAAATTCGCAAATGATCTCGAGATCAGCTCAAGACTTTCATCTGTAACCACCATCCTCTTCAACCTAAGCTCCTCCAAGTTGACTTTACTCTTAGCCAAGGCAACGACCCAGGGGTCGACATGCCCTCCCCAGTCATGTGGTACCAGGTTGAAATCCGCAAAATGGGGCTTTCCCTTCAAAGAAAGGGAACGAATTGCGGGAAACCTCCCAATTAACCTCTCGGGACTGACTGCATAGCAATTTCCTATGAACACACTCTGCCTGCTAAGCCTCTCGATCCTATACCACGATTTACACACTAGGGAGATAGAATTACGGTCTCGGTGCGATGTCACATAATCAAACACATGCTCTATCGCTTCATCTGGAAAGTAATTCATCTTTTCTTACCCAGGCTCAACACCTGACTAGAGTCAAACCCGACTTTTCTTTCAGGAAAGATGAAACCCAACTTTCATTAAGATAACAAAAACGCTAGAAACAGGTAGATCTCAACCCCCAATAATCCCTAAACACTAAATCCGAACAAATATGAGAAAATTTTAATCGATAATGTTATTTTAAAATACTATGTTTCCTAAATATATGAGATATTATCTCTAACAGAGGGAAATCCCAGTGGAAACGAACGATAACTAATGAGAATCTTTCTCACATGCTCGTCTCTGCTTATCTGCAGATCTACATAAAGGCGGCGAGCAAAGTTACAAACTTTCTCCACCAGGAAGTGAAAACCGCCACGTCTATGATAGCTACAAGTAAAAAAACAGAGACGTAAGGTGGAGGAGGAGGAGGAAACAGAGAAGGCACTATGAATGAGCTCCCAACCGAGAGTTCCAGCTCTCAGAATCCAAGCTTTCGAGGGTAGATTCTCCCGGGCTCAATCTGCAGTCTCATGATAGCGTGAATCAGGTTCTCTCCGTCTCTCTCAGCCCCTCTTCCTCTACATTAGCTCATCTGGAGTCGATCTCCGAACATGGAGTAGCTTCAGCTTCAGAGAGAGAGAGCTCTTGCAGTGCTGAGATGGCCAATCACGGTAAACGCATTTCTGCCATTTTCCATCTAACCATGGTTAGATCCGACGGCTGGTGTCGCCTCGATCTGAAGTACGGAACGACTCAAGGACTTGGAGATGGCCACTGATGCACGTAAAATGGCGAGAGTACCCCCACGGGGGCCCGAATATTTTCTCACTGCCATTTTTTGGATAAGATCCAGAGTCTCTGAAGGTCCCCCCCACGCGCACATTGTGAGCGAGTGTCCTTCGGGTCGGGTCCACATCGGGTTCTTGCTATCGTGCATGGCGACTTTTTTTTTTTTATAAATCACTAGTATCTAGTTAAATTTTATCCCGTTGACTAATTTGAATCACTATAAGTCGACCCATTTAAAGAATTAAAAACTTTTCACCGTAAATAAGATATGAACTTGAATCCTCCAATTAAGATAAATGATAGGTATAATAGCGACTGCTCATACGTCTAAAAGGTAAAGTGCATTTTCTTCCCTTTGATTAAGACGGCTGAAATGTCGCGGGGAACAATGATGGGAGAACTTGAGATTCCGTAAACTGTAGCATATATAATATTACTCCCGATTTTAATAGTTAAAAAATTATTAATTTAATTTTTATTATCGCTCACACGTTTATATAATATTATCACTTTCTATTTTAATAATTAATAAATTATTAATTTAATTATTATTATCGTCCATACGTCTAAAAGGGCAAAGTGCATTTTCTTCCCTTTGATGAAGACGGCTGAAATGTCGCGGGTAACAATGATGGGAGAACTTGAGATTTTGCAGATCTGTATTCTATAAATTATTATCGTTCTCAATTTTAATAATCAATAAATTATTAATTTAATTTTTATTATAAAATTTTTTCCACACATTTATTTCTTCACCACTTTTCATATCACATTCTATACCAAATAAGCATATTGTATAATTAAAAAAAAACAACCCTATAGAGTGTATGATTTGTTCATTCAATATTCAATACATGCTACCTCGCATCCGAAGTGCGATAAACCTGACCGATCGAGGTTTAAATGGGTCGGATTTATCATAAAGTGATATTATCGCAAACACGCCGTCGTCGTCCTTTCTTGGGCCCCGGGGGGGTGGGGGGGGGGTGGGCGGGGTTGTTTTATTCTTACGTCTTTCCTTTATGGTCCGAGTCAACTTGGTCGGAGTGAGTCAAGGCTCGTGAGGGGTCAAACCGAGTCATGGTATCTTAAGGAATACAATGGTACCAACCCAACTCAACATACAAATCCCCCGTCTGTAAATAAGTTGATAGATGCATCCTTAGTCAGCAAATTTCAAATAATTCATATTCAATAAGGCTCAATCGATTCATTAAAAGGTAAAACTCTCATAATTACGAACATTTTTCATTCACTAACATACTCGAATCATAAGCCTTACTCCCAATGCAGGGGTAGATCCTCCAACTTCAAGAAAATTCTTGAAATAAATATTATCCAAATTTTCGTCACTACCCTCCATTTTTTTAATTAAAATATCTTATTTCTCCCTAATAAATTATCATAATACTCACCTTTTAATTTTCGCCATCTCAAATCCATCCCCTACTTGAAAGAGAAGAACGGATGTGGATAAACACGAAAGACAATGTCTGCTAATTATGACCGTTGTTTCACGTGTTTGTTCAGACATAAGCAACCTTATTTCTCTTAAATTCTGTAATAATAGGGCGATAATTTTTATATTTTTTTTCATTTGGGAGATGAGGCGACGACACATTCCTACTATAAAGAAATTATCAAATTTAATTAGACTTGTCAAAAATAAATACAATATGAAAAAATTACGTATAAATTAGAGTTTTTAAGTTATTACGAAAACAAGTCTACAATAAAAAAAAGAAAAAAATTATAAAAGTTTTGTAAAAAATGAATAATTATATAAAAATATTATATTTTAAAGATTTATTTTAATTAATATAAAACTTATATCAATTCATATAAAAAATTATTATTTTATTTGATGGAATTTTTTTGCCGAATTGACAGATTTAGAATCCCATGTGGGAAAGTTAATATGAAGCGGTGAGATACAAAGACTCTGATCCAATTTCCCACGTTGTTAAATTATTTACCTTCCACGCGTAAACGGTAGAAAATAATTAAAAATGGCGGCTCCATGAATTTGAAATGTGACCCTTTTTTTTCTTTTTCTTCCTTCTTTTTTCTAAAAGAGAAATTAGGCAGAATAGAGAGAAGCATGCGGCATCATGGCGCATGGCACAGCGACGTCGTGGTCCTCCTAGGTTTTCACCTTGTCTGCGTATAAATTCCTAGACATATCGTTCCCCACACGAGGACCGACAAAGGAAGGACAGACGTACCTACGTCGACGTCTGGATGGGACCAGTCCGTCGGCCGACTCCTTCACAAGTAGCGGTATGTCAAGCCAAGTCCGGCAATAACGGCTTTTTCGTGCTCGCTGTACACAGTGCTATAACTTAGCACAGAAGAAAAGAACCCGGTCTCGCTACAGATGCTCAATCCGTTGCCGCAGCACAGAACAGAAAATCCGATTCATGGAACATTTCAGATGGTTGGCATGGTGGGTGTCGGCGGATGGAAAGATCGTTCTGTTTCGCTCTCGACGGAGGCTCTTGAGGCAAAGACGAAGAAAGGCGAGAAAAGGGACGACAGGAGTCTTATGTCACTTTCAAAACCGAGCATTTACGGGGGGAAGATGACAGGTGGAGGACTGATCTTCCGTGCTGTTTCCTCTCACGTGTCACCCAGTTGAATTCCCGATCCACCGAGACGGTAATTCGGTGGTTCAAGACCCATTCCCATAAGGTAAGTAGAATTTCAAATCTCATGTTCAAATCCCTTCTAATATGTCTGTTTAAAAAACATTAGCTAATTGTGTACTGTTTGCGCTCGGACTTGCAGGACACTGGCTCCTTGAACTACACTAGACCTTCGGTGGTCTGTGTCAACAGGGCCAATGTTTTGTTCCGTTCGTCCGACATGATTATAGTCAAATATGAGAGCCCGAATATTGGGTAACGGTGAGCGGTTGATTCTCGTTACTGTCGTGTACTTTTTTTGTTAAAAAAGGTTGAATTCTTGAGGTTCTAGGCATGAAGGTTTCGGAAATAATATTTGATACAATAATATTGTGTCCGATATTGGATTAAGAATCAATTATTCGGTTTCTTCTCCGACTAATTCTTTTCTTGGCCAATTCCTTAGCTCTGGGCAAGGGTGAAAAAAAAAAAAAGAAGATAAAAGAGGGAGTGGTCATTTAGGATTCCCTCTTTGCAAGGTGGATGCTTCTTATTCAATACATGGAATCAGAATGCCCAGAAAACAAGAGGAGTACGGCAGATTCCGATGATGAGAACCGATTTCATACGTCTCGGTTACAGATGAGGAATAACGTCGCTGTCCATGTGTCCCATTTACTTCCTCCCTCTACTTCACCCAATGAAAGTCATTTTTCAATTGTCATCAGTAATTTTTTACGACCTAATATGAGAGATCAAAATTCACTCCTAAGCAATCTTTAGTGTTCGGTTTACATAATTACTTCTCCATCTACATCTCTGGTGAACCTACAGCTCAATTCATTTATTTTAGATAATATTATCCTGAATTCGAATGGGAAGTACAATTAAAAATGAGACCAGGTGCCCCCTGATCTATCTGCTTAAATAACAATTAGATAGTCGGATGAAGATCCTGCATTGATCTAGAGATCTTGCTCGACCATTTGTTTCCATCAAAGTAGGGGATGGTACTCTCACTCATTTCTCGCATGACAATTGGATAAATCGTGGCTCGTTGATCTCCTCTTGTTCAAGAGGCTTCAGCTGCTTCCCCACAATTCCAATGCAGGCGAAGTTATCCTCCATTTTCAAGGATGGTACATGGACTTGGCCGAGAAGCTTTGATAATGAGGCAATCTAGATGCAACTTTTGGTTGAATCTTCTATCTCCAAGGTCGTGTCAGGCGCAGTGTATCGGGGATGGTAAAGGCGTCTACCACTTGGAGCCCCATAAGGGAAAAAAAAAAAAAAAGGCAAAGAGCACATTGGCACAAGGTCCTTCGGTTTTCTGGGCATATTCCTCGCGCGTCTTTTGCTTCATGGCTCGCCATACTTGGTAGGTTAACCACACAAGAAAGACTCTCAATTAAGGAAACTACAACTGGCCAATTCCCTTTGCAAGTTCTGTAGGTCGGAGGCTGAGACTCGAGACCACTTCATTCTTCGGATGCAAGCAAATATCTAAAATTTGGTCTAATCTTCAAAATAAACTAATATCATTTGGGAGTATGGGCAACTGGGTCCAAGAATTGCGTCATATCTGCACAGTGTGGAGAGGCAAAAGTCTCGATGCCACCACTCAGAAACTTGCCTTCACTTGCTGCATTTATAGTATATGAGAGGAACGCAATATTCAGAGGTAGCGTTTTGAATCCTTGTCAGATACATGAGTGGATTATATTGCTGATCAAACACAGAACTGCGATCTCCCTATGATAGAGCACAAGCTTTATGGCAGCTCCATGGCTCAAGTTTTAGGTGTTGGTGATTTACTGTAACTCTGCACTCATTTTGCTCATTTTTGTGCACATGAATAGTTTCATCTGATTAATGAAATTACGCCCAACTTCAAAAAAAAAAAAACATAGATTGTTGATCACTTAGATACTTGGACAATTACATACCTATCTTATCCTTACCATCCTTTTATCTTTAAAAAAAATTAATAAATCTATCATATTCAAACATGAATTAATTATTGTAAATTGAACTTTTTAAATGTTGAATAGTGGAAAAAATGTATAATCTTGTCTCGACTCGTCGGGGCAATTCCCAAATATATAATTAACTTTGTATTCAAATAAATAAAATAAAATAAAATTTAAGAGAGGTTCATGTGATAACGAGGGAGAAGAATATAATTATTGCTTTGAGCCGTTTTGGGCAGAATCTTGCATCATTGCCCTTTGAAATGCAATGGACGACCGTTGCATGGCGACTACGTGGGCTTGCATGCCGAAACTCCGAAACTGAGAGAGAGAGAGAGAGAGAGAGAGAGAGAGAGAGAGAGAGAGAGAGAGAGAGAGAGAGGTGGGGAGTAAACGAGGGAATAAGGGAATGGATTTGTCTGGGATCCTCTCTCTCTCTCACTATGTCAGTAATTAGTTGAGCCTCTTCTATTAAAATCTTTATGAGTGGAATAGAGTTAAATGGATTGGAAAAATTTTACATAGTAAATGAATTGATGTATCTCGAATTTGAATTGATTGTGATATAATTAATTTTTAGATTGCACGTAAGCTTCTACCGAAAGGATAAGAAATGAAATGAAAATTTTACCGATAAAAATTTAATTTAATTTTGAGTTCAAGAAGGTGTCCCCAGTTTTGCCAAATTAATCTACTCCCCGTGATTAATTTGATTAATCATTTTTTGTAGTTCCCACTTCCTCGTACACTGTACCGCACAGCCACCACTAATGCTAGATGTAGGATATCTAGTGAGGATGGATATGCATAAAACTAGAACGGAGCAGCTGGAAAACGAGGCATTGAAGGGTAACGAGGAGTCCACTAATTAACGACAGTTGAACCCGTGACCTGTCCACCTCAGACCACGATCCTATTACGTCATATTATCTTTTGTCATATATATATACCTCTCTCTCTACCTCTAAAAGATCGAAGTTATATATATATATACATATATATATGGAGGAGGGAACTCTCGGTTGCTTGGGCAAAGGGCTCTTAAACCACGAGTTTCTATGCTCTCTCAACATCCCATCGTCCTCAGTCCCACTTGCAGGGGAAGGGCTCTCAAAGCCTGCATAATTGATTTGATTAAGGGACAACAGAGAGGGGGTGTGCGCGTGTGTGTGCAGCAGAAGCCTCAAAAACCGCCATTGATTTCTGGGTGGGAAGGTGGGAAGGAGCAGAACTTTAGCAACACCTGTGCTCTTTCCCTCCCTTGTCTTCTTCATCCCTTTCCCGGCCATTCGTCGCCCTCTCCGTTGGCCCCCTTCCGACCTTATCATCCTCTGTCTGTCTGTCTGTCTGTCTCCATCTCCCCCCATTTACACCTCCACTCCACTTCTCAATGCAAAGTTGAAAGCTCCCTTCACTCCCCACACCTATCCCTAACCCTAGCACTCTCCAACTGCAGTTAAGCTGTGCGTTCTTGCCTAATTTGAGTTCATCTACCCCTAGAAACAAAAACCCCATTCCTGATAGGAAGTAAAATATCTCAATGCATCCATTAACCCGCATTGCCCATTTGTCACAGTATCCACCCTCTCTCTCGCACGTCATCAAACCCTAGCCCCGGCCCATTGTCTCCCGCGCCTGGTCATGAGAAATCATGATCAGACATCTAGAAAGACCGAAATGTGCGTTTGATAAAAGACCAGACTTGACATTAGGGCGAAAAAGGTGAATACATCAGATAGGAGGAGTTTGATGCAACTGAGATCCAGACTCAATCTTTGATTCGACTCTCATCAATGAGATTTCTGTACTTTTTTTTTTTTTTTTACATTCATGAATCTTTTATAAAGTTGGATACATGGAAGAGTCACAAATGTCAACCACCACTGACCACACTGCACCCTTAGAAAACCTTGATCAAAACCCAAGAAGGGGGAGAAGAGAGGAGAGCCCCCTTCCCAAAAATGGAAAAAGAAATCGTAAAAGGGGGAAGAAGAGCTTTGAGCTCTCACTCACACACACACACACACACACTTGACTCACTGATCACCCGCATTATAACCTCGCTCACACACCCCTCTTAGTTGAATGCCGAGCGTCCGTCGCCCTGCAGCTCCCAAATCTCAGACTCACCACTCTCCTCCCTCTCTTTTTTCACTGAAACCCAAACCAAAGAAAAGCGAAAGGAAAAAAGGGAAACCTCAGAGGCTCAGACCCCCAAGGAAAAAACAAAAGTAAAAACGATAGAAGAGCTTATAATGATGGACAGAGTCATCATCGTCCCTCAGCCTCATCAGACCTCCCACAGAAACGGGGCCGCTGTCGCCTTGGACAGAGACAAGGTTGCTCGGAAGCCTGGCTGCTCCGCCGGGGCCTCAAGGGAGGATCCTGGCAGGGACCTGGTGGTGGCCGCCGGGGCCGGCGTGGGTGTGCGGAGGAAGAAGCGGAACATGGCCCGGCGGAGGCGTCCAGCCATCAAGTTCCCCTCCTTCACCACCACCACCACCTCCTCCTCCTCCTCCTCCTCGCCCTCGCCACCGCACGGGCCACCGGAGCCGTCCCCTGCCCCCGCACGTGTGAGCTCCTCGTTCCCTCCAAATTATTCTCCTACACATTCATATTTCTTTTCCTCAAATAAACACAATTTCCATTTTTTTTGGTTCGTCAAACTCTATAATTGGGTCTAATTAGCTTAATCAGGTTCCTTTTTATCCATCAATTTACTCGTATCAGTTTACATCTATTGCCGAAAATTCGAAAAAATGAGATTCATTTAATTAATTATGGATGGAAAAATAAATACCCCTTGTAGCTGAAGAAATAAAATTTCCCATATTAGTTTATCTTTTGCAGTTCTTTATTAAAAAAAAAAATCAGATCCATCCACTTTTCTCGTCGTACTATTTCATTTCGTCATATATTGTACAAAAGCCTCGATTGCACTTGCTGTCACAGAGGAGGGATCGGCCTTGAAGGGGGATAGCTAACAAGAATCCAGCCTCAGCCTTCTCGGTTGGTTGCAGGATCATTATCCCTTGCACTTGCTACGCTCTATCTTCCCCAGAATGTGTCATACGATTAAAGTCTGTATTAGATACGTTCGATCTATCTCATAGCGAAACCCGTTGTGTCCTTGCCCAACCCACGTGATTTCCGTCAGATACGGGTTGTGATTTGTGTAGATTGGCAGATTAGCTAGTAGACTTCACATATGTCAATGCAGTCACTTGCTTCGTAGAAATGTATTGCTGCTTGAGCTGCAATCACAAAATTCGGGTCTTAATCTGTTAGATGCACGAAGACGCAGGACTCGGCGATGCAGATTAGGCTGAAAGTCAATTACTGATAATTTGCCAGTTCTTTTACACTGTCTGGTATGAAGCAACTGAACTAGATGTGAGGCGGTTTGATTTTGCACAAAGATACCCTTTCTCGAATCGTCCTGATACTAGATACTGCATCAAGCATGGCTCTCTAAGTTTAGAAAGTGATTTGGAGCATATTCAGACACAATCTTGATGGCCAAGCTATCACAGGGAAACCCAAATGTTGATCTATAAGCCTCGAAATCCGAGAATTCTCATCGAATATTCACAGTTTGGATTGTTGAAATATAATTTTCATTTTCTTTGCTAATTAAGTTCGAGCTTATTCTTTTCAGTCTCATAGGAACTCTTGGAATCACATCTTAGTCAAATGACTGCTAAATTTGTGCTATGATTGTACAATTTTCTTAGGGGCTTGATCCGAGGAGGCTGCGATTTCTTTTCGAGAAGGAACTCAAGAACAGTGACGTGGGATCGCTCCGAAGAATGATTCTTCCCAAGGTAATTGGTGCATACAGTCCAACTCTCCCCATTCCGAACGAATGCCATAAATGAGTCAATCTGTTCGAGCGAAAGAGGGTTTTACCAATTCACCGGTTTATCGGATGGATTAATGACGTGGCTGTGTTTGATCGTTAGATCGATTTTGATTTCAGAAAGCAGCGGAAGCTCACCTGCCGGTCCTCGAGTCTAAGGAGGGGATTCCCATCAGCATGCACGACATAGATGGTCTCCACGTTTGGAGCTTCAAGTACAGGTTCGAATTCCTCTCTCGAACTAAAAGCATATAACAGGTAGGACTTCTCTCGCTCTGTCTTGGCTTGGTTTACAGCAGATGCTACATTAGCATATCAACTGATACATACAGACACACGCTTTGTTTTGTTTTGAATTTTGTAACCGCTTATAAATATAGATGATATCGATGTACAGAGTTGACGGTTGATACGAATATTAGAAAATTCATTCTGAGATAACGATGGCCAACTGAGAAGTTTTGTTTTATTCTGAATGCAGGTTCTGGCCGAACAACAATAGCCGAATGTATGTGCTCGAAAATACAGGTACTTGGTCGTTTAATGGTTTTTCGATTGTCTGTGCTGCCGAAAACTGTAATGAATCATCTCACTGATCGTCGCATTTCTCAGGGGATTTCGTCAGCACGCATGGGTTGCAGCTGGGAGACTTCATCATGGTCTACCAAGATGATGAAAACCAAAATTACGTGAGTCGTCCAGCTTCTGTACAGATACTCACTCATCGTGCGATTTCCTCGAGTCATCTTTCACTGCTGGCTCGCGTAAATATCTTTGTCTTCCCCGATCAGGTCATTCAGGCGAGGAAGGCTACCGAGGAAGAGGATGTCTACATGGACATAGTGAAGAGCAACATCGACGATATCTTCCTCCAGGGTAATTACGACCTGGAAAACAATGCCAGCTCCTTCAGCTATGAGTACTGCCCTATCCTTGATGACGACGGCATGTCCTTCATCTACGACACAACCTTCTCAAGCGACTCCCCACTCGATTTCCTGGGGGGATCCATGACCAGCTTCACCCGCACCGGGCCGCCCGAGAGCTTTGGATCCGTCGAGAACCTCTCCCTTGACGACTTCTACTGATGTCTACCGTGAAGAAATTTAGCTGATGGAGGGAGGAGCTGCATTTTGCCTAAGAAGAAGAAACTGAGAAGGGCATTTTTTTTTCCTTTCCTTTTTGCGTGCTCGGGCTTATTTGATCGAGTTTAATGGCACTCACGATCACGAAGTTTGTTCCCTTTCTCGTATCTCTTCCTCTGCTGTAAACATATCATCGAGATGTAGTCCGTAACTGCAAGCCCGCTCGTGCAAGATTGTGTATGTGCTTGAGCTAATTATGGAATAAGAAAGTGCCACTCTCTCTGATCGCACTTTTATCTTACGAGGTGATTAGTTTTTTCTATGATGGTACTCGCCGAGTGAAGTTGAAACAGGATCAATTCAATTTGATACCTTCAAAGAAATGATGATCATTATCTACCGTGCCCTTCCAGCTCAGTCGGTAGAGCGCAAGGCTCTTAAGTTTGTGGTCGCGTGTTCGAGCCCCCCGGTGGGCGTTCGTATGTTTGTTTATTTATTTATTTTTGCATTTTGACATTTCATAATTTATATATTACATTTTGTCCAAAAAAGAAATGATAGAGAAGTTTGGGGAGCAAATTGAATTTATATATCACATTTTATCCAAAAAAGAAATGATAGAGAAGTTTGGGGAGCAAACTGAAATTTCCCCGATGTATATACACTTCAAGAGAAATTATGAGCCAAAGAACAAATACACGATTTTAACACGAAGAAGCCTCATCATTTATCATTGATCACCACCACCATCGGCCTCTGAATCTCTGATGCACGGGAACTCCAATCTCCGCCATAGCTGCTGAGCTCTCTCTCCTTTCTCCTTCTCTTGATCTCTTCCCCACCCCCCCTCTCTCTGCTGTGGTCGAATCGATTCAATGGCGAGCAGGTACTGGGTGGTGTCTCTTCCAGTGCAGGGCTCCACGTCTGCGTCCTCTCTCTGGAACCGCCTCCAAGAGCAAATCTCGAGATACTCCTTCGACACACCTCTTTACAGAGTACTTTCATCTCCACGTGTCTCTCTGTGCGAGATCCGATTCAGAGAGGATAGCATTTATCCCATTTTCTTCTTGAGTTGTGAGTAAATAGCCTTCCTTTTGCAGTTCAATATACCTAATCTCCGCGTAGGAACTCTGGACTCTCTCCTTTCTCTCAGCGATGATCTCCTGAAGGTAATCCAATCTTCCAATCTCCATTGAAAATCAGCTTACTTTTAGATTTCTGTGATCCGCAAACTGGCGATTGTGAAGCGATCTTAATACCGATTCTTTGGAAATAAAGGCTTTATCTACCAGCTAGTCAATTTTAGGAAAGCTTATGGAGTTGCGTGTGATATAGTTCGTGGAATTGAGTGGTGTGCTGCTATCTAGATTCATTGATTTTTCTACACGACCTTCCTTCTGTTAGCTGAAATAATTAACACCTGTTTTCCTGGTCTGATAATTGTATTCTTGTCTATGTGGCTCAATTGCATATGGAATAATGGAATGGCCAGTCAAATAGCTTCATGGAGGGAGTATCACACAAGATCAGGCGGCAGATTGAGGAACTGGAGAGGGTGTCAGGTGTGGAGAGCAATGCGCTAACCGTAGATGGCGTGCCTGTTGATTCCTACCTCACAAGGTAGTTTAGAGGTCTCACAGTTGTGTAGATATTTATGAGTGACTCAGCATGTGTTCTACGGATTGATTTTTGGTTATTTTAGAAGGGAGTCTACTCTATTATTTCATCCACTTGTTCTACTTTCAGGATTTATGTTTTTTTCTTTCAGCAATATGTATGCCATGATAACTAAACCTGGATATTGGATTACAGGTTCGTGTGGGATGAGGCTAGGTACCCAACAATGTCACCTTTGAGGGAGATTGTTGACAGCTTGCAGGGTCACGTGGCAAAGATTGAAGATGATCTAAAGGTATTGCATTTTTTACTTCGGTTCTATGATTTGTATAGATATTAGAACAGTATGGTCATCAGCTCATCATCAAAGCTCTGCTTTACAAACTGTGTTAAATGTGGCACTGGGTTTAGATTTCTTATTTTCATTTTTCCTGATATATGGTATGAGTTCTTTGATTGAGGAAATTTTGGCACCATTGGTGGAAATAACAGATTGGTCCATTGGTTTTCCTTAGAGGCTGCTGCGTTCAGTAGATTCTCTAATATATATTGCTATTATATGCACGTCTAGCTCTTGCTATTTATTTATGGATAATTTACAATTTTTACGACCTTTCCTATTGGAGAATTTTGTTGGCTGTAATGAACTGCTTATTGTCTGTAGTTTTCTCCCAAGGATAAGTAGCTGGTGAATGTTTGCATCTGAAACATCAAAATTGTCTGTTAGGTCCGTGTTGCTGAATATAACAATGTACGCAGTCAGCTCAATGCCATAAACCGGAAGCAGAGTGGGAGGTAGAAGTATTATCTTTGTTCTCATTGCATAGTGTGGTTGACACTTATGACGAGCATAATTGCTCTGCCTTTTTCAGCCTAGCTGTTCGTGATCTCTCCAATCTAGTAAAAGCAGAGGATATCATCGTGTCAGAAAACTTGACCACTCTTCTTGCTGTTGTCCCTAAATATTCTCAGAAGGATTGGTTGTCAAGTTATGAGACTTTGACAAGCTATGTGGTAAGAATTGTAATTTCTGGATATTCCTGCTCTTGTTTATTATGGCGATTTTGAAGCATCACAAAGCATGTGCATTTAACATCTGATCTGATTCCTTAGCTAAATTCTATGTTCTTTCAGGTCCCTAGGTCTTCCAAGAAGTTATATGAGGATAATGAATACGCTCTGTATACAGTGACCCTTTTCCGTCGTGTTGCAGACAATTTTAGAACCAGTGCAAGAGAAAAGGCATTTCAAGTAAGTCGATCTGCAGCTATAATTGTCCTTTTATATAAAAGTGTTTGATAGCCTTACCCATGCATCAGAACGAACTTCATTGTGAAACCTATCAGACATCTTTATTGTACCACTATCATAGAATGTATCAATGTTGCCTGGGTGTTTTCTGAGGAGATTTGTGATGATCTTCATGTGTCTATCATGTGATGTAGATCCGTGATTTTGAGTATAGCCCAGAAGCACAAGATAGTCGAAAGCAGGAGCTAGAGAAACTGGTGCAAGACCAGGAGAATCTGAGGAGCTCTCTTTTGCAGTGGTGCTATGCCAGTTATGGAGAGGTATAGTTTCATGGGTCACTGCTAGACTTCTAGCCATTATGGTAATCTGAATATACGACATGTGGATCAATTCTAAACTCATGACTATCATGATATCCTGCAAAGCTATGCAGACTTTACTTGCACATTGTTTGTAACTTGGATTCTATGAGCCATGCTGTGGTTGTACCTATATAGTTGCTTGAAGAAATAAGTGTTTGTGCCATGATACCTAGTTTCTTTGGCTTCTTACTTCTGGCATACATATTTTAGCACTTCTGAACATTTCAGTGAGCACTTTTCTGCAACTACTACTGCTTTGCTGTGGATTGCCTCATAAATTTCTATCTTGCAGGTTTTCGGTTCATGGATGCACTTCTGTGCTGTGCGTGTTTTTGCAGAGAGTATTTTGAGATACGGCTTGCCTCCATCCTTCTTGGCAAGTGTCAATGTACATCTTGGTGGAAATTTTATCTATATTGACTACTTGGGAAGTCGATTTCTAATAATTGAAATTGTCTTTTTTTTTTTTTTGGGATAACTTCAGTCATGTGTCCTGGCTCCTTCGGTGAAGGGTGAGAAGAAGATCAGGTCGATCCTTGAAGGGCTGTGTGACAGCACGCACAGGCATGTCAAAATGTCTAATACTCAGGACTGGGATAACTCATCAACCATCTCATTCTCCCGATGATCCGTTCTCGGATAGAACTTTGAATTCTCCTCTGACTCTGTCCTATGATCTTTCTTATGCGTGGGGTTTTTTTTTTTTTTCTTTCTTTCAATGCAGCGCGTACTGGAAATCCGAGGATGATGTGGGAAGCATGGCGGGCCTTGGAGGCGATGCAGATTCCCATCCTTACGTCTCATTCACAATCAACCTGGTGTAACCGAGTGATTCTATGACGGAGTTCGCAAAAGAGATTATCTGCCAGAGAGCGATGACACTGCAGAGTGTTTTCGGTGCTAATGTACATTGAGCGTAAGACAATCCCCAATTCTATGCTCATCTTTTATGTAATTTCGGCAATTTCGAGTTCCAAGTTGTCTCGGGGTTGAATGTCGGAGTGAGGCCTCTGATTGACGGCATGCGTACCTGTTTATTACTTTTGCATGTTAAGATCCATTTATAATTATTACTTAATATAAAACTATTTTGGTGGCAAGTTCATTGTGTTGGTGAATTCATTTTCCAGCGCGTATACACACACACATAGATTTGTTGCTAAATTAACTAGTGCATGTCCAGTCCACTTGATACTCTTGGCAGCACCCCAGTGGAAATTTAACATTATATAGGGGGACAATTGACCCAGTGCCTGGCCCCTCAATGCGGAGCTTCTCATAATCCATAAATTCAAGCTTGAAGAAAGATGCCTGCTCACACACACAGTTGCTGAAGGTCTCCATAAGGATGGTCGTGCTCAGCCATAGCTCAACGATAGGAAGGGCGGTCTGCCCTGTGCATCATTGTCCCGTGCCATTTTTTTCCCGATTTTCAATAGATCAACTTTTGAAAATCGGTATCTCAAGGCACACAGCAACTAAATCACATGACAGTCCTAAGCACTGGTGCTTAGGATGTAATCAATCACATGCGAATAAATATGTAGAATTAAAAACCTTGCGAAATCATTCACCATGATAAACAATACCAGCCCATTATTCCTCTTCAAGCTCATAACTCTGTCCCCACCCCCACTTCTCATGTCTTTTCGGAGATGAATTGTCTTCAAATTTTTTTCTTGTCATTGAAATGCAATACACCAACCTAGCTACAAAATGACTCGAGAGGATCACACTAGTCCCCTGTGAAAAGCCATAATCGAGTTAAAACACAAAATTCTGGGCGCTGAGTTCTCAATGTGAAAAGAATAAATCCCAGATGGTCTTGAGAGCCATTCAAGTAAAGCTCCCACATATCCCTACCATCATAATTATTAAATCCCTGTAAGGAATGACATCTGACATCGGAAATTGCTGATGAATGCTGAATCCCCCTTGGTTCCTGGCAGCTTAAGCCTTTGCAGCTGGAGCAGCGGGAGGGGTGACACCACCAGTTGTCGGCCTAAGCATGACGGAAGGATCATGTCAGTGCAATTCAATACAGCAAGAGGGTAAGATATAGACTAGTAATGTTTCACACAAAGGAATGGAGATGTTCACGATGGAATGGAATCTATGCAGAAAACTGGTTCGAGTTTATATGTCGACTCCATATCATGCCATTTCCATTCTTTTATAAAGGACAGGAGGTCAGGAACAGCATGGCACTTACAGTCCAACGAACACTTTGAATGCATCATAGATACCCCACTGGGCACCAGTGAGAGTTCCAATCATGACAATACGGAGTGGAAGCCCACGGGTGAAGAGCCCCCACAACCCAAGCTTCTTAACAGCCTGAGGTGAAATAGAAGAAATAGAATGTAATGAGGATAATGAACTTCTTGATATGGAATTTAGACACAAAGTGATCTACCAGGAACCACATGTTAGAGAAGAGCACCCACATCACCAACAGTTGCTCCTTTAGCATTGTTGAGGAAAGACACAAGATTGTCAGCGGGGTGAGACACAACTGCACAGAAAACACCAGCAATGTATCCACCAGCAAAACTCACTCCAAGCTGCAAAGATTTGCTGCACTGATCCTTAGGCGTGGGAATGGAGTACTTGTAGATCATTTCAACGATGGTCTCAAAAGATGCAAACTTCATCATGGTATCTGTAGATACAGACACAATTTTAAAATTTTTCCATAAAGTTTATAGTAAATTAGCATAACATTTTATCAAACCACAAAATAAAACATGTGCCTGTGCAGATAATCTCAAGGTTTAAAGATCAAAGAGAGGAAAAGGTGAAATTATTCCGACATGCTAAAATTTTTTTGGATCAAGAGATCACATTACTCCACACTCAACAAGTAAGAAACACATCCATATGTTTCAACAGACATCTGGAAAGATGCCTCAACTCTGCAGGATCAAGCTAGCCCTAAAATATAATAGCATATTGGAAGTATTTTCATAATTGCTAGTATATCAAAAGCATTTCCACAATTTTCGAAAAATATAATCAGTCATGTTAGGAATTCAAAAAGTTAAGAGGATTGGTTCTCAAAAATAAGGCAAACGTGATGATTCTCACATAAAATATGGGGTTCAAAATAACCATTAATTGCAATGAAGGAATCTCATAAAAAGAATTTGACATGGTTAATACAGGAATCTTGTGATTGATCTGCCAAAATGATACAACAAAGGATAGTCCATGATAATATAGATATTTTTCTTCAACAAGGCTACAACTTACATGGAATCTGACGGCCCCAAAGAGGAGCAATACCCTTGTACAACCTGCAGCAATTAACATATGATCAGAACAATCGCAATCAAGGTATCCTCACCAAATTGGCATAATGCAAAACATTAATTGTCAAACATACCCTAGAGCACCCTCAGATTTCACGAACTTAGGCAAACCATCAGCTAGACCTCTAGCGAAGCCAGGCTGAGTTTGCACCCTGACCTTCACCGCCTCGAAGGGACATAGAGCAACATCAGCAATCACCTCAGCAGATGCGGAACCAGCAAGGTAGATCAATGTCTTATATTTGGAAGCATATTCTGGTCCAGCGAGGTCAGAGTAATACTTCTTGAAGAACTCATAAAATCCAAACTTGCAGGCCCCCTGGGCACTGTAACCCAATAGAGTGGGCACCCAACCCTTGAAGAAGCCCTTGACACCCTGCTCCCTGAGCAAGACGCCAAAGCCTGAAGTGATGCTCTTGTACTTGGCAGGATCAATCTGAAATATCAACCATCAAACACAGAGATCATGTTGATATTATCACCTGAATTTGCTAGTCAATACCAAATTCACAATTTGTTAAGTTGCTCACTGAAACATCGTTGTGCACATATACACAAATACATGCATATGTACATTTGAACATAATCAATATAAGAAATGCAAGCAAATAACAAATGGAGGATACTGAATAGAGAATATGAGCTGATGATTAGAGATAGGTGAGAAAGCGATCAAACTGATTTGCAGACATAAGTTCCGGTGTGCTAGCTTCTAAACAATTGCAGCAAAATGCAATCCTACTATGTAGAATTACGGTCAACGGAAATTGCAGATATAATGAAATAAGAAGATAACCCAAGATACATATAAATGTGCAAAGAAAATGACAATGATGTAACTTATAATCTAGACGCTGGAGAAGTCGAATCAAATTCACGTCCTATCATTTTGCATCATTAACCAGAAAATCGGACGATCCAACCCTCAAAACAAATCCACTCTTCTAGAAAGCTACGCAAAAAACGAAATTCATTCAAGAGATCTGTGCGAGGAGGACCTGCATATTGCACTTGACGAGGTCGAGAGGGGTGACAGCCGTGTGAGTGAGACCGCAGCTGAGGATACCACCGGCAGTGCAGGCGGCGTAGAACTCCGGGGAGTACATCGCGATCTTCTTGCTGGGCTCACTGGGGGCCGGAATCACGAAGCTCCTCTGCCCCGCCGGTGAAGGCGCGGGCTCCCGATCCACGGCCGATAACGAGCGAGACCCAGCTCCGAGCATGTTCCCAAGGAACAAAGGCTTCGTGGAGGAGGAGTATAGAAAGGCAGGTATCAGTGATTGACGGGAGTTATCGGAGAGAGCCATTGAAGCCGATGAGGAGCTTGCGAGCAGAGAGAGCGAGAGAGGAGAAATGGAGGGAGGCGTTAAGGGTCGGCTTCTTCTCTCCCAATCTCTCGCAGCCCTAAAATGGCGTCTCTGTAGTGCGTATGCGATTGCGACGGTCAAAAAAGATGTTAGAAATTCTTTTCTACTGGCCACACAAAAAGCGAACACAAGGGAGGAGCAAGGCCCTCGCGTGATATCCACGCGTCATAAAATGCCGCCATGGTTCGAGTTATTTGCAATCCTGCCACTGTCTTGTAGCTGTGGGAAGCCTCGGCCGTTCGCTTATCTCGAAAACTTCTGCAATGTGGTTAATAACTTCAGCAGTGTACTCCGCATTCGAAGACCCCGAGAGTCCCGATCCTGATCTCGAGAAGAAGCCTGCTGATAACTAAGCTTACAGAACCAGACACAGTCCCGGAAGCGACCGATAGCCCTCTACAGGAGTTCAGGATCATTGGATACCCGGAGCCGGAGAAGAGTGAAGCAAACTGCAAGTTTGAGTTGATAGGGCTGGTGGAGGAGAACCTACGGGCAGCAAGCGGAGCTAGCGATGAGGGACGAGAAGAAGCGGGAGATCATTTAACTAAGATGAAAGGCCTGAAGGCTGACCAAGGGCTCTCCAAGAACGGCTAACGTGCCAGAAAATTGACCGAAAGAGGATTGACAGCAGCAGGTATATGGTTGCTCGTTGATATCCAACAACAACGTGTAATCATATCTTTCTGCAAGTTATTCTAGTATACATACGTTGTCGTTCGTGGAGGTTTTTTCTGCCGAGTTCAGCACAGAAGACACGAGCATCGACAGAGCAGGATCATGTAAAATGCCGTGCATGGGTCGAACCATATGGGACTTAAGGTTCGGTCAGTCTCGATGATCAAATCGATATATCCTCATCAGGTAGACAATGTATTCGTTTCTGAATGAACAGAAACCAAGCTCCAGCAAAGAGGGAACTCGTTGCAGAGACCAAATATGTACAGTGACATAGCTAGGAGGGCTCGTGGTGCAGTAGTGCTGGGCTTCTGGCTGATGCAGAGAGGTCTTCGATTCAATTCTCAGGGTTTGTACCTTTCGTCCGTCCAACAGAACCGACCGAACTCTTGCACCGTAGCCAGCAAATGCAAGAGCTCTTTCCTGGTTTTCTCGATTTCAAGGTTTAACTTCCAGTCAATTTCAGGAAGGTATATATACTGTTTCATTCTTTAGGAGGAACTTCTGCAGGAAGTTGGAGGTGGAAAAATCAATCTCCCATGGAGCTTTATCCTAATCCCTGTATAACCCACTTCTTTCCTCTTCGGAGGGCCTCTGCAGCAGATGAGTTCAGCTCATCCAGCTCTCATATTGCATCTGTGACCACACCCGATCAGCTAGCCACACTCTCACTGACGACGACTAAGTCGCCAACCCTACTATCATATGAACATTGGACCTCCCTTAGTCGAACCGATACGGCTGTCTCCAGCATGTGGGAATTGCACTGGTAAACATACTCCTCAGATCACTATAAAATACCGAATCATGTGGAGAAGGTAAGTTCACTCACAACTCTAAAAACGAAACATGCACTCTTTCAATACTTTTACCCTCCAACATTTAACTTAGGCTTCATAGTATCATTCCAGATAAATCCTACCTAGTTTGGCCATCTTGTTGGTCACACAGCTGCGCCAAGATTCATCAGGGAAGCAAAACTTATGCGGGAATTAATAAGATTCATCATAAATTGAGAAGTTTCACGTGAAGAAAGAGAGAAATTTCGTCCTTCTCCTCTGGGCTAACGAATAAGCAGTAATAGAGTTAGCTACAATAAATACATTCTTGTGACTCAGGTTTTGTCGAGTTTCCACTTGGCTACCTCTATGCTAAGTATTGCCGTGGTTGTCCATGCCTCTTTCGGGTCGACCATCAACGGAGGATTAGCGTTTTCCTTCCCGATTGGGGTCGGGTACAGAGACGACTGCCGTGAGATGGTCTTTCTTCTTTTACCGCGAGCTCTGCACTCAGTCCTCCCGGTGAACTGTTGTTAACTAGACGAGAGATCTGCACAATGCTTGAAGGCGTGACCCGTCCGGTAACCTGCCTGGTACAATGCGAGACTTGCGTAATGTCGAACTTACTGACTCTGTTTTTTTTTTTTTCCAGTCAGTCTTTTGGCGATGGTCTGTTCTCTCAACCATCGGTGGACCATGATTTTCCAAGATATGGTTCAGATTTTCCGATGGGATGGACTTTGGGGAGTTTGAATTGAAGGAGGAGGTTAGATGCTCGGAGACCTCGAAGACGATGGAGTGGGGACAGAGCAGTAGGTGGCGGTGAATTCGAAAAGATTCACGAGAAACTTGGTGGGGTCGGGTGGGAGAGACGACTCGGTGCCGGCCATTGCCGTTGATTGATTGATCGATCTGTAAATTTGATGGACGATCGAATTCAACAACTCAAAGAGGAGAGAGTACAGGATCTTAAATTTGCCATTCTCAAAATAACCATTTTTAGTAAAAAAAAAGGAAAAAGAATTCGATAAAAAAATGAAGATATGATAGAATGGAGTATCTTACACCATGGTTGCAATTACATTTTTAGAATTTATTTAATGTAACCGTTAAAAGGTTAAGAAAAGATAACACTCATAGAATTAATATTAATATGTCATGTGGTATTACCGTCACACGAAATAATTCTCTTTATATGAATAGTAATGCAAAAGGCATTAAATTTTCTTTCTGGTATATATTTGATGGGCATCCGTGCCTTTCACTTTGGTGTGATTAGAAGAATTTGCAATTCTTTGATTTTTTTTAATAAGAATAATTAATTTATATTCGTAGAAAATTTATGGAGGTTTGACCAAGAAGCAGTTAAAACGTTGTCGCACGTGCATGGAGCCAAGACCAGCCTCGAAAAACCGGTCATTCCTCGATGAACTCGTGGAACTCATGCAAATCTCAGTCAAAATGTGACACGTTATCAACGTGTAACTTCACAAAAGTATCCCGACACTAGTTAATGATGATGATGATGATCCTAAAGTCCACAAATTCCCCTCAACCCACAAGAGATGGAAGCTTACGTAGCACCCGCTGGATTCGAGAGCTGAATGCCCACACAGCAATGGCTACACATGGTTTGGCACTCATATTGGGTTATTACCTTTATTCGGCGAAATGCGAATCCTATGGTGTATGCTTGGAGCCCCTCGGAGCGGTTAAACTTGACATGAGATAAGACCTACGGCATCGGCTTCTTCGGTTTCGAATCGAGGAAGGCAACCGATGGTCACTGCCACTGGTCAGCCAAGACGAACATGGCTGATTGTTCTTTTTTTTTGTATAAACCGTCGGTATCCAGTTGAATTTTGTTCAGCTGACTAATCCGAATCGCTGGTTGTTACATTCCACGCCTCATTCTATTCCCTATGCATTTGTATAACCGTACGAATTGCCCTATAATTTATGTCCTGTCTGTTACGATGAAGAGGAGAAGTGCTGAAATGGAGTTAAGGGAGGGAGTAGACGGGGAAAAGGGGAGACCAAGGCCAAGAAGCCGCCATAACCAAAGCTCAGAAGCAGAGTAGAGCAGACAGAGTCACAGAGGGGAGAGACAGAGAGCGAGGGAGAGGGCTGCTTGTATACTCTTTCGTGCCCTGAAGAAAAACTCACTTCCTTTCTTCCTGCTCTTTCCCTGAAATCATATCCACAGGAAAAAGACTGAGCAAGAAAAAGGAGAGGCAGAGAGATGGTGCTGGGACCCAATGGCGTCGTTTGGACGGATGGCGTCCAGGCGGAGGAGGAGGACGTCTTCTCGTGGGCCCGGAACGCCGATGCTCCCCCCACCGCCGCCGAGGAGGTTGGCCCGGAAACTAAGCAGGATGACATCGCTATGTCCCTGTCCTTCGGGTCCATGCTGGACACCGACGCCGCCACCACCTTGTACTTCAACTCCCAGCAGCCCCCGCCGGACCTGCACAGCCTTGCCTTCCTCGACGACTCCTCCGCCTGCTCCCCTATCCAGCCCTCGTTCCTCGGCATCGACCTGGCCCCCGAGGCATTCCTCCCCACTTTCAATCCCCCAAACATTCTCCCGACCCACAATTCTAACCCCGACGCTACCGCTGTCACTCCCCCCGAGCTGAGTCCGGGCCTTCTCGGATTCTTCGACGGTTTCGAGGGCCCCTCGAGCCTGAATCCTCCCATGTTCTTCAACCGCCCCAAGGCTCTGCGGCCGCTCGAGGTGTCGCCTCAAACGGCAGCCCAGCCCACCCTGTTCCAGAAACGAGCCGCAAGGCATGGCCTCTCGGGCGGCATCGACTCTGGAGAATTCGACAAGAAGAAGCAGGTGGAGGAGGACGTCGGGGATGATATGGTATCGGTGCTCAATTACGAGTCCGATGAGGGGAACGATCAGATTGTGAGCGGTGCATGCGGTAAAATTGCAGTCGGAAGTGGGGATAGCACAAGGAAGAATGAGACTCTCAAGGAAAGTAACGACGCATTGACGGTAGGCGGAGACCAGAAGGGGAAGAAGAAGGGGTCGCCGGCGAAGAATCTAATGGCTGAGCGGCGGCGGAGGAAGAAGCTCAACGACCGGCTCTACATGCTCCGGTCGGTGGTCCCTAAAATCAGCAAGGTAGAAGAATCCGTTTTGCTTAAAAAGAATGCGTCTTTCTTCATTATTGTATTTCTCCAGAGTGTCTATTGAGTTGGGTGCTCTCTTGATCCCCTCTGCAACTGCTGGAAGAGGAAAAAAAATGGAACTTTTGGGGCGGGGGGATCATCAACGTTTAATGGACTTTTCGAATCCCATAAAAAGCAATTCTGCATACTCTGTGGCTTGAAAAGGTGGGAAAGTGCTTGGGGTTGTAACTGGAGACTAAGTACAGGAACACTCTTCTGCATGAAACATGCCCCAGATCAGATCCTGTTGGGTTTCACTCTTTCTTTTCCCAAGTTCAAGTATGAGCGATAGTTTCACATCCTGAGACTATACCCTTGGCATATGATTGCCACTTCTTAATGTCTGAGCCGGTTCTGCAGATGGACCGAGCTTCGATCCTCGGGGATGCCATCAGCTATCTAAAGGGGCTTCTGCAAAAGATCAATGACCTCCACAATGAGCTCAAGTCGATGCCGCCCGGGATTCCGACCCCTTCGACAAGCTTCCACCCGCTGACTCCCATCTCTCCAAGTATCCCTTGCGGTGTGAAGGAAGAGCTGGGTCCGAGCTCCTTGCCAAGCCCCAAAGGCCAATCTGCAAGGGTACCCTTTCTCCTTTTTCCTTTGTCAATCTGGGTCGCGCGTATGTAAATATCGCGCAGATTCGCATGTGGGCACGAGCAAGTAGTCTATTGCGTATCAATGATAACGAAAACGTGTCGTTTGTCGTCGAATTCACAATGTTAGGGCCGCTCGGAGGCTTTTGAAAATAGTGGGTCCTTGAATCCGACTTCAACAGTCCAGGACGAGAAGTGGGATCTTAGTTGTTGCACCAACGGGCCTATTCTTCAATAGCGAGAATTCCTGGCGGAGGTTTATCGTAATTCCGCGCTTCATTCGGGGGGCTATTCTGTTCGTTGTAGGTGGAGGTGAGGGTGAGTGAAGGGCAGGCTGTCAATATCCACATGTCCTGCGCGAGGAGACCAGGCCTCCTGCTCTCTGCCGTGAGGGCTCTCGACAACCTTGGATTGGACGTTCAGCAGGCCGTTATCAGCTGTTTCAATGGATTCGCCTTGGATGTTTTGAGAGCTGAGGTAACACGCACTCCCTCTATCAATCTTCTATTCTCCCCATGCTTGATTGTGCGAATCGTTCTTGAGCTCGGGCAACTTTGAGTACCAAACACAGCCCTCCGGTTTAGATCCATAAGTTGGCGACACTGCTTTTCATCTGCATGTTGACGAGATCTTGATTTGGATCACACAGGTGAGAGATTTAGGCAAAATCAAAAGTGGCTGTGACGTGTTTTCTCTGCGTATAAATCCTGTTTTCCTCATTATCTTCGAGGACCCAACATACTTTTTGACCTGCATATGACGTGCTGTCAAGATACTAAATACTGGAATTCTTAGATGCTATTTTATGCAAGGGCATTTTGAGCTGAAATTACACCGGGACGCTTGCTCCCTCTGTGTTCCGTGTCTCAGCAATGCGGGGAAGGCCAAGAAGTCCTCCCGGAGCAAATCAAGGCAGTGCTCCTCGATTCAGCCGGCTTTCAGAACGTGATATGATCAGAGGCTCATCAGGATGATGCATTTTTAACGGTGGATATAAAGGGACTGCTAACCCAAGCCTTTAGTTCGGTGGTAATAAGTTGTCTGCACATAGCTTTGTGCCTGCTCATTCTCTACTGTCAATTCAAGGATTATGATTAATGAGCAAGAATATCAATTTGGAAAACGTAGGGTTGAGAAAATTGTGTGATCTTTTTAGGGGTGACTCCCCACTTGCTCAGCTCTAGATGGGATGTATAAGAGTTTTTCACCCTTCGCATTTCAAGTCAAAGGTCGAAGCAGGGCCCCAACACCATATATGAGTAGAGAATGCCATTCCCTCAACAAATGGCGATATTCCTGACGCTACAGTTTTATTACCACAAGCACTGCTATAACTACATGATGCGGATAATAAGTAATAGCATATAGAAAGGCTCCATCTGAGTGAGAATATCCATACCGGCTGTTTCATGGATAGGTGGCGGACCTCTCGTCATCAATATAAGCAATATCTCCCAACTTGTCGCATTTATATTCCCGCTACCATCTTTTCCCGGACAAAGAAATCAGCTGTAAGAAGCAAAATCTGGTTACAGAAATGGAATGGTTGGCAAAAAGAAGGGGTATATGCTTCAGATCGTTCAAATAAGACATTCATATTCCTATTTACACCCCCACCGCACTCCCCCCCCCCCCCAAAAAAAAAAAAAAGAGACATTCATATTCCTATTTACCACAAGAACCAGTGAGTAGAATACCACCACCGGCCAACTGTAAAAGTGCACACGATGATTTGTTCAATATAACTATCTTTTCTCTCCTCCTCTAAGGAGCTTCCAACATGCCGTAGGTATGTATAGCAAGGAGTTGGACCTGTATCAAGTCACAATAAAATCCCAAGTTGATGCGATACAATACTGACTGCTTGAGTACACGCCTTCCCACAGACATACAGCTACTGGGAACTACAGTGGTTAAAGATGTTTTTTTGTGTTCCTAAGAAGAAGGGATCCTATCAGTAGCCCAATTTGAACCAAATTCTAGCTGACTATAATTAGGTCAGTCCCTTGTGGACAGACACATCGGGACCTTGACATGTAGGCAAGAACAATAGTCTTCACTTCACGGAAAGGCATCCATATAATAGATTTAGGTGTTGAATGAAGATTCTAAGAAGCATATGGGACAGCAGAAAGAACCAACCTGGCGAGCAACCTGGGCCAGTCGACGACTGTCTCTGGATGACTCATTCACCATGCTTGATCTCTTAGACCTTTTTGCGGTATCTTCTGTATCCATTACCAGCTTCCTTATGTTGCCCTTTTCAGGAGAGGTATCTTCATTGGGACAACTTGACAAGTCCTTCTTGCGCTTTCTGTGGAATGTGTACTTAAGTACTCTGCTGTCTTTAGCTTTAGTAAGTCCTTCAGTATCATGATCAATGGCTGCATATTTCAAATCTGAATTCTTCACTGGACCATCAGCTTCTTCCGGGTCTAGACCAATAACTGGAATGCCATGAACTGCAGCAGCATCACTTTCCTGCTCTACCAATTGAGACTCATTTGAGAACTCTTGCTCATTCACAATAGTGGGCATGTGTATCACTCTGGCAGAATCCTCTGTACCTCTACTTAACAACAAGAGTGGATCAACACATTGTAGTGATCCCATCTCAGCTTCTTCTTTACTAACATTAACACAACCTTTGTCTTTTTTTATATTGGCATCAATTAGGCTATTCCTACAGCGGCGAGCAACAGACCAAAGCGAAGTTGCATGAAACCTCTTCCTGACCACTTTCCTTTTCCTCTTCCCTTTGAGGATCTTACCTTCCATAAGGGGATCAGTGTTGTTATGCTGCTTTTCTAGCATCCCGGTGGAATCATCCTGCATGTCTTGTTTGGCATCCATTGAGGAAAGTTCAGCAGGAACAGCTTCACCAGCTTCAGTATCACCATTTGCCAGGTTGCAGTTGGCAACAAAAGGAGAAGATTGATTACACCTCACGAGCTGATGGGAATAGGACATGCCTGAACTAGATTTGGACCTTGCAAATTGAGGCTTTCTTTTCCGTCTTATCTGTAGCTTATTCTTCATTTTTTCTTGCAACAACTTCTTTCTAGTTACCATGCGACTTGCCCTGGGAAATGTTAGGGTTGATTCCTCTCCATTCTTTTCACTTGCCTCTGATTTTGGCCCACCAATTGCTAAAATACATCTATTATCAACCTTCCCCTTAGCCAATACCACATCAGGGTGTTGCCTCTCGAATGCACGGATTCTTTGCGTACATCCATTTCTATATGGCTCAGGCTCTGCACTTCCCATGATTATTGATGCAAGAGAGCTATCACCAAAACAATTCTGTAAAGGAGAAACGAATGCTTGTCTCCTTTGTTTATTGGCATCAGGCCATTTGTGATCTTGAATTCTCTGATTAAAAGCTCCATTTACAGCAGAAGCTGCTATACTTTCGAGTTCTGAGTCTGATGGGTATGGTACAATAGGCTCCATAATATTTGAATGGTCCTCAGGAATTTCACCTTTTGGGTCAACAGGTTCTTCTTTGGCACTCTCTCCACTGAAAAGTTGCATTTCATTCTTCCTCTTCACCACCTCATCAGATACGTTTCTCAATTCCATTCTAAGATCTAATATCTTGTCTTCAGCTTCCTGTAGTTGTGCTTCAAGCTCTTCTATCCTCCTCCTTTGGCTTATGGCATTAATCTCAGCTTCAGTTTCCTGAAAATAAAATCTTTCAGTCACCAAGAAAAGGTAAACATTTTTTTTTTATTTAACATCTGACAGCTATGCTAAAAGCTCAAAAGAATGCAATAAAAGGAATGTCTAAGTTTTGCATAAAATTCATGAAAAGTAACAAGTTTAGTTACTCTAGCAAATTATCAGCAAACATGTCCAGAATGCTTGGCAGCACAATGGCATACCTGCAAAAACCCAGACTCTAGGGAAAACAAAATTTTTTTCCAAGCAAGATATCTCTATTTTACTACATGGATTCTGTTTCAATCCGGCTAAATATCCTTACAAAATTCCAACGTACTAAACTTCAGTGGCAGAGAACTAACAAAAGAAGAAACACTAAGGTAGGACGAAGATTGACAGGATAAAAGACAACACTTCGATTATCACTCTAGCAGATAAGGCTGATTTATCCCACCCAGATTTGTAAAAGTCATTCAGTGAACATATCTTTCTGTCAGTTATTCTCTTCAGATAATAGTAAAATCAATTGTCAGTGATGGGTCCATGATGTTTTACTCCACAGGCACAATACAATCTCAAGTTTATGGAACTCAGACAACACAAAACCTACTACTCAGTGCATGTATCCTCTCAATCTTCAACCGTAAATTCAGCAATATGTTAAGAAAGCAACCTGATAGTAATATTCAGTAGAGCTTGACTCTTAAACCAGATTTTAGGGTATTTCATTAACAAAAACTCTTGATCACACATTTCTTTTCGATTTCCAATCATTAGAGATAATTTAATCTTTGATAAGCATCTTCCACAGGTCCAGAAGAGAAAATGATAACAATGCATCCTTGAACAGAAAAGAGATGGCAGTGGAAGGGGAACAGAACAATACCTTAGAGTCGATCATCTTCTTCAAGCGAAGAAGCAGCCGGAGCGCTTCATTCTTGGCTGCACTAAGATCGTGCTGAGACCGAAGTGCTCTACGCTCTGAAGCCATGACACGAGCTGCTGCCTCCTTGGCCGTGTCCAGAATGATCTCCGCGTAAGCCTTCTTCAACGCTACCATTTTCTTGGAAACACCAGAAAACACCAAAAATCAGCAACACGGACAACAAAGCTGGCGCAGAATTCGGTCATTCAATCTGAAGAACCACTCTGAAAAGGAAAAAAAAAAAAGAAAAGAAAATCGTGGCAGCGCCGGAGGAAAGCGAGTCCAAAAAGGAGTGAGCTGCGGACAGCGATTTTGCGGTGGCGCCGGCCGGTAGCTGTGGATTTTCCTGCCGAGAGTTGAAATTAACATTACCTCAGACTCTTCCATGATCGGGAGAGAGATCGACGATTCGCACTGCGCGGGGAGCGACGAGAGGTAAAGGGAACTTCTCAGTCTCTGTCTGTGTTTTCCAGTTTTTCCGTTTTCCCGGCTTCGTTTCTCAGCTGTCTGTTACGAACTGAAAAGGAAGCCGGACTGGTCCTACATGCTTACCATTCTGCCCCTCCATTTGGATTAAAATTACGATCTTGGCATAAACCCTTTGGTCCGGGTCAAGAGACTTGTGATTGGATATATTGACCGTGAAGCTGTAGACATTCAGACCAGTGAATGTGAATGTCGGAATATGTCAAGATGATGATCTCGACAACTAAACATTCTCCAAGTCGACTGCTTTTGCTGGAATTTCTCTGATTTCCCGACGCTGCTCCTTGATGATTCTTGAACTCATTGCTGGAATTACGGAATGCGGAGAAGTCACTTTCCAGCACTGGTGGTATTCTTTCTGATTCGCAGATGGCCAAGATATTCCCCATTTCGGGTGGTTCCCTGTTTCTTAATCTCAGTCGTTCGGGTCATTGCAGATCCATCACTCTCATGTTGTCGTCCGCAGTCTGGGAATGAGCTTTCCATTGCTCATCTCAAAGCTATGATGGCTCCTCAAGTTGTTACCTTCCCTTGAACTCATTTCTTGCCTTCTTCTAGCTGAAGTTGCTTCTGCAAGGATGATCCTCGAGCTTCGGATGACTCTGCATTTTACAGCTTTGCATTTGTCATGTCCTGATATCCATGGAAATACAGCTTCAACATGTCCTCGACATTGACTTTCAGACACATCTTTTGTGATTTTCTGTCTGTGTTCGACCTGCTATTTCTCTTCACGAACATATTCATTTGTCGCCTCCAGCAGGTCTTCCTGCTAGTACACAAGTTATATTCACTCGTTCACGAACAGATCCATCAAATGAATAACGTCATGCTCTAGATATAACCCCATGCATCTCCCGAAAAGAGAAGACAGAACACGCTTGTGCAGCCTATTCTGAGACTTGCGAAGCGAGGAGCTCCCGGGAAGCAGCTCGGTTCGCAGCCTGGTGGCAAAAGCCTCTTCCGGCATATTCCCAGCAGCCTCAGTGGAGTTTTGCAGGCAGACCTGCGATCCGGAACAGGAACATCGTTCCAGATTCGACCGGGAGATCCCTGTAACATTGTCATCGATCTCGCCCGAAGCCAATCAACTCCTCCTTCTCTCAATCCTCGCCCTCCTTTACCGCAATGGAATGAGCCTAAACTTAGTGTTCCCTTGCAACTGACTTAGTCGGTTGAATTCTTCTGCTAAAGAACCTGGGACACTTTTGCTGCAGAACTCCCGTTAGGCACTATTCTTCGAGAACAGTGCGGCAAAAGTGTCCAATGTTTACTTGGTGTCTTCGCTTACCCAGTGTGCTCTGACTTCTTGCGTGCGGTCCTCATAGCGAACATCACCTTACCGGCTCTCACTATCCATCTCTCCGGTCCTTATTTCTACCAATTTCCCCATTGAACTAAGTTGTTTTGACTTGAAAGTTCTAGTTCCAAGTCACCTTTCGAATTAATGGCTACCAGAAGCCACCATGGGATTGTACACACTGTGTTAATGGTTCTTTGGAATCTGCTGGTTCATAAGCCTCTTGGTCTTGTAGCTGGTTGCCTCGGCCTGAAAATATTGAGGCCCAGGATTTGTGTAAAATTGGGTCAGCATGCAATGTCTGAAGGTCAGTGTATTTTGACAGAGCAAACTTGTTCTGTGTTCTCTGTCTAATGAAGTAATTTGCTTACCTCTAGAAACTTCAAGAGTTGTTTATTGATTGAGGTGGTGATGCATTGCCTCCACATCTATATGTTATTCTGCTAGAAATTTCACTAATGAGAATCAAATTTTTTGAACTACTTTGTTATCCTGCAAATATTGCTGCACTACTAGTCCTCTCTCCTCTCGATGGATCGCTAATTAGTTTGTTGATGGGCATCGGCCCGTTCGTCCAACCTCGCTCCCCGATTTGATGGTCAAAGAGTTGTCCAGATGGATCCCACCATAATGTTCCGGCATTATATGCGCAGGTACATGTCTATTAATTTTTATGTCTCTTGTCGGGTCTCACTGGTTCACATGTTGCTCAAGCAGTGTCTGCACTCATGACAGGACTGGTTCTCCTTGTATATATATATATATATATATATAGATATATATGATTCTGACTATATATTTCTTTTATGTGATCCATTACTTTTTCTTGATATAAGAAAATCAGTCAAAAGAGGAGAAGCAAAGGAAATCGACAACAGAGATTCACAGGCAGCACAAAAGCAAACAACAGTAGATCAGTGTCAGAAAAGCAACGCACCTGGGCATTAAACAAAGCGACACTTGGGTAAATGCGAGGATGAAAGAGCTGAGTGTTCGACAAAGGCCGCTGGTGGAACCCCAGCTGAGTCAGTCAGCAGTGCAACCGTACATCGATCTACACCACGTCTTCCTCCTGAGGAAGAGAGGATTTTCGAGCTTATGTATATGTATATGTATATAATTAATCCAATGAGCCTTTCCAAGACTGTGTTCACTGCTTTCCTCGGGATCATCTTCCCCTCACTTCCCTTCCTGAATTTCGTCCGTCCACATAAGCAGCCTGTACTGATTACGTACGTAGTAGTTTACGTATCATGGGGTATCTGTAAGATGCTGCTCGTGTGTCCCGGATATTCCGATCACCCGAACTAGCCAATGCGAAGTGGGAGAACCACGAAAAAGGCTATAGATAGAGCTAGTGGTGGTGAGCGTGGTGTCACCAAAGGGAAGACGTACACTACAGAAAAATGAGTGGCATCCTTCTCATTCACCACCATCATCTGCAGACAAGACTACGACCCCGATTTTCTTCGATCAATGCATTGTTTTATATCATTTTCGCCTGAGGAAGACGGAAACTATATTGAAGAAAGACTCTACCATACCAGACCAGATAAGGATTCATATCGCCTTCTTTAAGCTCTTTCCTGCAAAGCTTTCCACTCCATTAGACAGATCTCTTACAGTCCCAAAAACAAGGCACCTTCTCAGAAGAAAATCCGCGGTGAGCCCATGTTGTGTATATTATATATGTCTTGCGGGATTATGTGGACACTGTGAAGTGATATCACATCGTTGGTGACCATGGACAGTAGGTCACGTCAGTATCAGCAACTTCAATATATATATTTTTTAATGTTTGGAACTTTGACCTCATGGTGGCATACGTACATGGTCCACGAAGATCGAGATCCGAAGTATAATTTTTTTGATATTCAGCATAAAAATACAAAGTTCAAAGAAAGATATTAGGAGGCATTGGAAAACCACAAACCAAATCCGTTTGTGGGGCAAGTAAGAAACAATTTACTCGGGAGGCACTTCCCATTGAAGGCGCAGCAGCTGTTGTTGCTCCACTGTGGTTGGTCTTCTGCTCAGGTTCCTAACGCCCATTATGCGATGTCTAACATCACGTCGAACTGCACACCAAAGCTCCTCAACTGAAGCCAAAACTTTCCTGTGCTGATAATCATTTCGAGCTCGCCAAACATGATCAATATAGGCACTCTAAGCATGCTTCAGTAGGAGTACATGAACTGTTCTACCTTTTAGATTATGCAGAGCCCAGAATATTTCCATCAACCAATCTCCTACTGTTCTAGTAATTCCACTTGTATTTAGCACCTTTCCCCTTACTTGCTTAGTATAACAGCAAGAAAGAACAAGTGGTTTCAGCTTTCGTCTGCTGACTTGCAGAAACAACAAATAGAATCAATTCTAGAACACCAAGTTGTCATTACATCCAGAGTGGGCAACCTGTTTTGCATAGACAACCCACAAATGAAGCTGTGCCATGGTACATAATGCCGAAACCATATCAACTTGTACCATCTAGGCCTTTCCCCCTTCCTTCCAGCACATTCCAAGCTGCAGTAACTGAGGATTTATGTTGACGAGTAGCAGAACCAGTTTACCCCGCACTCCCTTCGATCCTGACTTTAATCTTAATTTTCCGCCCTTTGCCTAGCTCATATACGAGAGAGATGGTTGCTATGGAATTCATATTTCTGCTCTCTAAATGCTATAGTTTAGAGATTGAGGATAGGATAAACCAGTTAAATGAAGATCACGACTGCAGTACAATTGCTCTAGCTGTGCTATATCTATACAGCTACTACCGGCCAATATAATGATGGGGGAAGTTGAATACAGTCCGAGCAATGACCAGTTCCAATACAAAAATATTATGCTACACGAGTATATAATGACATGCATAGTGATGATGAAACCATATATGGATTTTGTCGTAGTACGAGAAAGGATCAAGGAAGGAATTGTTAATCTTATGGTCCATGAATCAATGCCATAACCCAAAAAGGAAAGGAAAAGAAAGCCAAAGAGCCCTCCGATTGATGTTGCTAAGGCAGCCAATGAAAGGAATTGATCAGTCTAATGGAGTTGCTTTATAGAAACAGTGTAAGGTCATTAGGAGTTCTTACTTTTTCCTGTGATGTTGGCCACAACAATTATTGCAATCCCTTTGTACAAATCAACATCCACTTTCCAAAGGGGAAGGTGCATTTTCGATGGAGGAAGTCGTATCATCCATGCATTCCGTTTGGGTCTTGGTCCCGTATCTCGTTGCGGGGGAAGAAAGGCCGTACATGTTAATGCATCCTGGCTTGTTATCTAGAGCCTTAAGGACTCCCCCACCATCACCATCTGCAGCCACTTGCACTTCTTGCCTCCGTTTTCTCAAAATGTCTTCAGGCCGACAGTACAACGGACACCAGTTAGCCGGATTCCAACGTCCCTACTCTCATACTCCTACTTCGAGAACGCATTCCCAGGTTTGGGCATTTCGCAAGACTAGAGAACAAGTTTCTCCAAAATGTCTTGGAGACACCAGAACAATTGATTGAAAAACAATCCTTGATGTCTCCTTAAAGTGCGGATGCCACATCTATATCTGGTAGCAGTCTACCTATTGTCCATTTGCACGTAATGGTTCGGCGGGCTTCGCTACATGAACCAACAAAAATACAAACAAAATAGGTGGAATTTACATAAAACTTCGTAGATTTTTTCAGGAGCAAACCCCCATCGGTGTGCATGCTTGCTCTGGGATGTCGTGATGATGTCGCCATTCTGGCCCCATCCAAGAAAGAACTTCCCCTGTAATGGAAATCTTCATCAGATCACTAACAAAGGAAAGAGGCCCGCATGGCACGTTGCTCAGACTGCCACGTATCCCCTGAATCACTGTATGCGACTGAGTAATCCACGAAGACGAGGGAATCAAGCAAGCACACACATCGTTCTTCTAAGGGAAATTGGGAATGGAGTTCGGTAAAATGACATCGTTTTTGAATATTAGAAGACCTCTTCTGTAACTCAAAGAAAGCAAAAACATACCGTAGTTTCCATGGTCATTCGAAGAGTTTCACTGATGAGGATGTTATGGAGATCTGTGGTCACAATACCCAGCAGGTTGAGAGGGCTTGCATGAGTCCATCTCTCATTTTTGTTTTCTTTAATCTCCATTTGCTTTTAGAGCGAAGCTAAATTAAGCTTTGAGGGAGCCAATGCCAAGCAATGGTAGCCCCTTCAACTAGTTATTCGTCTGGCTTGGCTCACTTACACGTTATTTATTTTCAGATCATGATCCGAGTGGAAGAAGCTTTTCGCATTTAATAATTATAATCTGATCGGACTTCTGTGGGTCGACTCCGAGTGGTCTCTTTCTCCACGGCATTGATGCGGAGATGAGTGGGGACACTGTTTTGCTATAAAATGGAGGGGGACGATGATGATGATGCAGATCTCAAACATATATGTCAAGAGGCATAAGGAAAAGAAGAGGAGGGAAAGAAACCGGACATATGTGAGAGACATTCCAACACAAAACAGCAGCAACTGTTCATGTTTTTCTTGCTACCACGTCGGTCCTCTTTCGTTTCGTCACCTTCTTCTCTTCTCTCTGTTGTTTCTCTTTGATCTCAGGGCCGTTCCAGTTGATCAATAATCATAATTCTGTCTTTCTCCATTGATGGGTCTCAACAGGTCATGCGTCCTCCTCATAGGTACGGATGTTCATTCTTCTGTGTTTGACAACTCTCCTGGTAACCAGTAACTTTTTGGTTATGGAGTGAGGTTCGGGTCGATTGAATCCAATGTTTTGTGTATTTTTGCATGCAGTGATTGCGGGAATGGAGCGGTTCGCATTCAAAGGGGTGGCGTCAAACCTGGTGACGTACCTCACTGACGTGGAGGGGATGAGCAACTCGTCGGCTGCGAGGATGGTGAACAGCTGGTGCGGCTTCACCTCCATGCTCCCTCTCTTCATTGCGCCTCTAGCCGACTCCTACTGGGACCGTTGCTCCACCATCTTGGCCTCCGCTTTCTTCTATATCTCGGTCAGTCCCGATTATGTGATCTTGATGACTAGTTACTTATCACATCAACCTGATCAACCACTCTTACCCTGCTTTTTGTGATTCTTCTGCTTCCTTGGAGTTGGAGATTCCCTCTCTGGAGCGTTCATTCTTGATTTTCATTTAGTCGGAATTCACGGCCCTCCCCGAGTTCGTTCTTTTACACAGTGACTCCACTCCGTTCCAACGAAGTTTGCTAGCTGAAAAATCTTTCGGCTATGATGTTCTCCCATCTGTTATCAAGTTCGCTGGTTCTAGTCCATCTCTCGCCTCTTCCATGGCTGTACTAACAACGTTCGAACTCAGGATCTTCTTCTTATTCAAAAAACTCTCAAGGGTTGGGGTACTAGAACTGGATTTTCCTGGACGAGCGACCTTGAATGTCTTTCAACGTATATCGAGCAATCCAACTTCGTAAGCCGAATTTCACATGTTATTTTCTCCTAAACTGAAATGATCTGATAACTGTCAACGTTTTTTATTTTAATTTTCCTACGAATTACCTTAAGTTAATATGCTTATCCGGATGAGGACTCAATGTTACTCAGCAAGCTGATGTGCGTAGACAGTCAGATTAATCAGATAGAGACATGAACTGCAATAATTCAGGGTAGATTCGCATAATCGTCTTTTCGATGGTGATGCTATAAACAGCATCTTCCATTGAATTTGCTGATTCAAGTCAGGTCATCACAGGTGATCAATTTAATATGTGGGAGATGACAAGTTCCTCACCACCAATTTAGTGATTGAGAGTTGAAACCAGCAGAAGACATTAATTGCTGCAGGAAAGAAGAAATGAATAAATAAATAGATAGGTAAACTAATAAAATAATGTAATGCTAATGGAAGCCTCCAGATGCCCGAAGAAACAGGTTTTTGCGTTTGGAGGTGGAATGGCACCATCGCCCACTAGTTTCACCAAGAAATGCGCGGTTGACTATGATGACAATGGAACCTGTGACAGACAGATACATGCATAGACTGAATTGATTTTGTGTCAAACGGTGTTCGAGTAATTGAGCTCAGCTTATCTCAACATTGAGACAGACCGAATTCCTTGTCGTTTCCACCCAGTGCTGATATTCTCTGTTTCCTTTTTCTGCTATTCTGAATGGTCATGGCTGAAGGGGCTCGTTGCGCTGACATTGACTGCAATGGCATCGGCATGGTCCCCAGGGAACAAACCTAGCTTATCGTTCCTCTTCTCGTCGCTGTGCACAACCTCTGTCGGGCTGGGAGGCTACAACCCATCCCTCCAGGCTTTTGGAACAGACCAGCTCGAGGCCGAGGAGAAGGAGCTGCCCCATAGTAAGGACGATCGTGGCCCACCCGACAAGAAGAGCCTGTTCTTCCAGTGGTGGTACTTTGGGATCTGCACCGGGAGCCTGTTGGGGACCACGCTGCTGTCCTATGTCCAGGACACGTTCGGTTGGGTCATCGGTTTTGCTATACCAATGGGAGCCATGATGACCTCCACCGTATTGTTCTGCTGCGGGAGCAAGATTTATGCCCACGAACAGGACTTGGACGTCAACAAGAGACCCTTCAGGTGGATGGCCAAAGCCATTAAGGCAGTTGCCTCCAAGTTCACGAGCAGCAGCAGCATCAAATTAGCTGATGGAGACTCTGAACTGGGAGAGCTTGAGTAAGTCCATATCCTCAATTCCTAATAGCAGAGTTTCATGATCAGATTCAAGTGTTCATGATGTTTGAATGGTCATTACCATGTATAGGCTGCAAGAGAAGCCTCTCTGCCATCATAACAATCTCGGGACCTCGCCAGGGGATGTGAAGGAGAAGAGAAAAATCTACATGCTTGAGAACGTCAAAGTGGTGCTCCGGCTGTTGCCCATATGGATAACCCTCCTGATGTTTGCTGTCATCTTCCAACAGCCGACTACCTTCTTCACCAAGCAGGGCGCAGTGATGAGGAGAACCATCGGAAGCTTCAAGATCCCACCGGCAACCCTGCAGAGTGCCATCACCCTGTCGATAGTCCTCCTCATGCCCCTTTATGACAAGATGCTCATCCCAGTTGCCCGCATCTTCACCCGGAACAAGAAGGGCATCAACGTGATGCAGAGGATGGGAGTCGGGATGGTCCTCTCCATCATGGCCATGGTGATCGCTGCCCAGGTTGAGACCAAGAGACTGGAAATAGCTAGGCGAGAAGCTGGGAAACCTGGTCCCAGGACTGGACCAGACCAGGCAGCGCTCAGCATATTCTGGTTGCTCCCACAGTACATCCTGCTGGGCATTTCCGATGTTTTCACAGTGGTTGGTATGCAGGAGTTCTTTTACAGTGAGGTCCCTCTTCGGATGAGGACAATGGGGTTTGCACTCTACACAGGTGTCTTCGGTGTGGGGAGCTTTGTGAGTGCCCTGATGATCTCCATCATCGAGGCTTCCACGAGGGGGCACAGCTGGTTCCCCGATGACATGAACAAAGCTCACCTAGACAAGTACTACTGGCTTCTTGCTCTGACGAGTGTGCTCAGCCTACTCGTGTACATAGCGCTTTGTAAACTTTACAGGGGACAAAGCAGCGTCGATGACGATAGTTGCACATAGGTCCTTTTGGTATGATACTCCAACAGTTCTTTGCCCTTCTCTTTCTTGGTTTTAGGGATTCTTCCTTTGCTTTGATCCAGTGCAAACGTTGACGAAGGTGTAAATACTGACAATAAAAAGTGATCCTTTTGCTGTTTCACAATGAGCTGAAGTGATCCTTTTGTCAGCCTCTCCCTTCCAACGTCTGTGAAATGTTTCCGAGAGCAGATTGAAAGAACGCTTCAGGTGATAAAAGTGCCAATGGTTATATATAATATTAAAAATGATTTGTTATCTTACATCACTCAGTAACAGGAAATCACAGAGAGTAAATGCATTCGACCCACCAAGACACTAAAGGTTTTCACTAGACTGAGCTTCATCGCAAGTTCAATTTTGTCATCACAAGGACTAGTGAAAAGGCAAAACTGAATAGGAAAGCTCTGCGCCCCTGCTCCTAGTTTCCTTCCAAACAGACCTAGAGAAGATTAATAGCAGAAAACTACACTTCTTGTCCCAGTGAGCTGCAGACACTGAACTTGCCACAATAGTACCCCCAGCCTTCTTATTGACATTTCTTTCAAAATCCAAACAGATACAGCTTTTCTTGAAATACTGAGCAGCCCACTGAGCTTGAATCAGAAGAACAGGGGATTTCTGTAAAGCACATTAAATATAGAGTACACAGGTTGATGCACCACTCCACAGGCAACGTTCAAACTCCTTTCATCTGTCGACCTGCATCGTACATGCTTACTCCTAAAAATAAAGATTGCTAACACCAATTGCTTCAGGAAGATGAAAATCAACTGACGTGATATGTGTACCTTTCATGCGCATTTATCTAATCATTCTTTCAACACCGGGCCAAGCAAATTGTCCCAACAAAATGGCAAGAGGCATCCGAAGAGGGAAACAATACACATGAAGGCCAATGTTGACGTTACTGATTCTTCAAAAAACTGGTGATGAACATGTAAAAGTCGTACATAACTAAATTCTCAACCTGATTTTTCTTAAGCGTTGTTTTGCAGCTTCAGGGGATAAGAATGTCTAAACTGTCAACATACAGGAAAATGGAAAAGAAGCTCAACTATATGAAGATCTTTAAAAACAATGAATGCTGTGAAACCAGGATGGGCAGTAAATCATATAATTCATTATTCAAAATAAAAAACATGAACCTAAGATACTAGTTTGTACCTTTCAGAAAAGATACTGATTTGCTGATTTGCTTCTAGTCAGTCGGGTGCAGAAACTCAGATTGATTAAAGTATTCAATAGTTGAATCTCGCCTGTCATTAGGCATTAAAGAACAACATTCTCCTAACTCGTTGTGTGATTCGAAGATAGTCTCACTTTCTTATTGCTATTATGATCATTTTATTTCAAAAGGCACTCTCCACCGTATAAGCACTGCAGAAGTTAATGCATTTAGTAGCACAAGAAAAGAACATGAAGAGCCAGAACAAGGTATTGCGAACAAAGGACCAAATCCAACGGGCATTGGTAATACATAACTACAACCTTAGTCCAGACAGAGCTTCCTCAATTGATTGGTAGATGATAAACCCGGGTTCTTCCGCAGTAGAACAACAAACTAAAACCGATGCGACCCTTTTAAGCCACTATAAGTATCAATCAATGATGAGAACCATGACTGTTGAAACTCATATCCATGGCTCCACCATCACCGTCATTCTCTCCCACACTACCCTCTTGTCTGATCCCACCGCCATCAACGTCCACCTCACCCAAATCCAAAGTAATCCAGGCATTACCTTCAAAATCCTAAACATCTTCTCCAAGCGGGCCGTATCTCTAATCTTCTCTGCGAATGCCATTTCTCTGCACGAAGATTGAACATTCCCCCAATATCAGAGCCACAAGGAGCGCAAGGTGGCAATTGAACTGAAGGGTTGCGATTGCCCGGGCCTGGTAGTACTCTGGGTACCCTTTACACTTGATAGTGTGTAATTACCCCGGCTCTTGTCGTGCAGCGAGCACCCATGTGCGACCCTATTGATAAAGAAAGGTAGACCCATCTGCGGGAACCACGTACCCTGAAGGATCAGCCGAATCCCGCGTCCCAATCTCGCAAAAACTTTAGCTCTATGGGATTTTAGTCCGAGAACTGTAGAGAATGCGCAGGCGGTGACGGGCACGAGCATGAGGTCAAAGTGCCTGTTCTCGACCCGCTGGTATCCTCCTCCGGAGATGGAACAGCATAAACTCCTCGGCATATCCGAACAGGAGGACCGATTCAGCAGCTCCGAAGGTCAAGGAAAGGACTTTGTGGAGTGACTGAGTAGCTTTAGCACGGGGCAGAGGAGGAACAGTGCGGAGAAGGCTAGGGACTGTAGCTGGAGGGCTGAACCGACTCTGTCTTGCTCGTTGAGGGCGGCGATGATGGAGACCAGACAGCCGAAATGAACAGAAGTGAGAGGAGTGAAGCGAGAAAGGATGAGAACGAAGATGAACTCATTAGGGCCAGTTCGATGAGGTTGAGGTTGACCTGCGATTAGTGGGAGATGATGACGATGATGGCGAGTTCGATGTCGTCCCTGATTAGGCCGCGCCTATCAGAATGAATCACTCGCCTGCGATGGTGAAGCTGAAGAATTCCATTGTCGGATCTCCCTGTCTCTCTCTGGGGTATGAGCTGGTACTATAGACCAGTTAAGTCGAGAGTTTGGTTGCAGAAATGAACAGCATCTGTAAAAATAAGTCAAATTCAATCCAGCAGCTATTCAGAATTCATTCCATTAGTTCAAGTTCGAGCTAGTTGGTTTGGTGAACTCTCTCAGTCACTGAACTTTGCTTACAAAGTCTGACCGTATCTTTGAAGCATTAGCAAGTTCTTAAAGGATCTCCTGCAGATGATTGAGGCAAATTCTGTAACGATTTAAAGCATCCGGACTGACATGGAACGAATCTGATATGAACCCAATAAATTCTTGGTTCCTACATCATGTTTCATTTTCCATGAACTGAGTTTGATTTATGTGTACAGCTTTGGGACTTAAAGAATGGGATAATCATTTCACTTTTCGCTCGATCATGTGCATTTTTATGCAGTTTCAGGACAATCAATACTGATTCCGGAAAATCTCAAGGACCCGTTATATCTGCATGAGTGTAATTGGATATCAGGAATGGATGAGGCCCTGCAGAATCAGAAGCTCTTTATAAGAGTGTCTGACAGAAGAGAACTGCCACATCCGAATTCATCGATGGTGAGGCAGATCAAAGAATTGAGGATAGAAATTGTATTCGAATAGCAACAGCCTCTCATAACTAATTGGGTGCCAGTGGTATCACAACTTGACTGCTACCTAGCCCTCTGCACTCCATTGTTGTCAATCTACCTAGTTGCAGTGGTTATCATATTTCACTCGATGACCGAACCCAGATCTCACACAGGGATTTGTCTTCTGCTGTCCGAGGCTAGAAGAGGCTCAATACATGGAAAGCTATCCCTCCCGGGAAGAAAAGGCAATCTCTACTGACTAGCCTGAAGTTTTTGCAGATCTCCCCAACTCCATTCTAGCTAGAGAGGCAAAGAACGCACCTAGTAACATGTTCGAGGGTGGACTACAAGGTCGCAGTACGCCCAAATTCTTTTAGGAATCTCACTGTCTAGGATGGAACTTCACTACCTTGGTATTCAGTCAAAAGTTACAGGCAGGTGGACCTTGACACCGGAGACTGCTCAGGAACATTCTATGGAATTCGTCTACATCCTGTCCTCGTTCAAGCTTCATGGGTTACTCAAACTAAACGAGTTTCACTAAGATGAGATTATGTGCATATACACCTTGAGTCCTTTGTCACAGACTTGGTGCTAACCATCATGTAAATCCCGACCATTCAGAGGTGTTTGATCATGACTGATGCCTTCTTAGTCCGAAGTCCTATGCCCCAGTGCTACTATGCAATACCAGATTCTCTTCTCCTTCATCAATTTTCCTTGATTTGTTTATTGAGTTCTTTACCGAGCTGTGACCAACTCACTGCAAATCCCGATTCCCAGGTTGTGCACCTAAATGCTCTCATTGCTTCACTTTAAAGAAATCTAGTTTGGGAGTATCAGGGCGGTTGAACAAGGCCAACTAAAGCTATTTAGACACTCTTTTGAGCATGAAAAAGCAATGAGCAGAGTGAAGATCATTACTGATTCCTGTCTCCAGTCACACGCATAACTTTGAAGTTTTTGAAGTTCATATTCCAGTAAAACTTTCTCCTCTCCGATCTTGCTGACTCCAGCAGACACAGTACTGTGCTCGGGCTGATCTCTCAGTTATGGGACAAAGCTGATAATACTGAGCCTGGCCAAGAAACTATTCATGGGATATTGTGGCATTAACAATAGATAGAGCCAAAGACTCAGAAGACAAACTAAAGTTCGATCAAACTGGAGAAGAGAGGCTGAGATGAGATTGCAAAAGATGGACCAAAGTGAAAAACTGTTACTAGTATCAGGTACTTATCCGGGAAAACATTTCTACGGTCGGTCAAATCAAGAGCTACATGAATGGTTGTTTCCTCTGCGTTTTCCATGAATGGGTCCATGGCCCTCTCTCTATCGTCTCCCCGTCTTCTTCTTACAATCAACCATCCGTCCACACAGTAGCTTATCCAATCGGAGATAGAAACATGGAAATCATCAGTTTCTTGTTCTACTTGTGTTTCTTGGCTTTGGGGTTTCAGGAATCCGTAAATGGACGCCCGCTTTCAATCTCCAAGCCCGACCCAAGAAACGCGGCCGCAACAGCACGGTGGTTGGTCTCCCAGAATTCATGGGGCGTCTTAAAGTAAATCCCTTTATGCTTCCGATTGTTTACCTCTTATGGCTGTGTAGTACCAAGTTCTTGAGTTTGTCAACTGTGCCCGTAATCGGGTTTTGGTGAATTATTCTCTTGTTTTCCGCTGATCAGAAGATCTGTGACTCTTAGTCGTTGTATTGGTATCACTATTTTCTTGATACAGATAATTGTCATGAGATTCCTTCTTGATTGAACTTGAACTTGATGTGTGGATTGGCTTGTTGCTTCATGTTAAGTTTTTTTTTTTTTTTTCATTTTTGCTCGTGAAGTCATCTGACTTGGTTCTGGAAACTACTTCCTGATATTCAATTTTCTTCCCATGAATTTTAGATTAAGTTGTTCTGATTTTGCAGTACCATCTCCAGTGAGCTGGGTGGAGCCCCTTTTGGGTGAGCTTTCTTTCTACGCAAACTCAGTTCAACTCTCTACTGTATTCTGTCTGTTATTCGGGTGCATAAATTTTGTTTCCATGTGAATCAATCAATGGAGGATTAAGCATGTGAGTTTCACCTAATGGGCTCTTTCTATTGTCTGCTGGAAAATGAAAGTGGCTTATTACCAGATAGAGGAAACAGGTGAAAACTTTATCTTTGACTTCGGAAAATTCAGAAGAGAATCTCACATCAGTGCAGAGGAGGTTTTTTGCTAGGATTATGCTGCCGGTTATGTGCTGATCGTGGTCCGTAATGATACTATTGTCCACCAAGTTTGAACTTTTCTTATTACAAGTAGCATGTTTGGTCATAATATGTGTTATTCGTGTGAAATCCAAAGGGGATAAACAGTTTGTTTCAGAGCATTTCATGCAGTTAACTTCTTGCAAAGAAGTTGAAACTTTGCTAAATAATTGATTATACTGCTTCTTTTGGTCTCTCCCTCATTGCTTTTAATCATATTATTGTACAGGAATGTGGTATCCTTTAGTGATGGTTTACCAAATGAGGGCAGGGGTATCCCCTACTTCTATCTGACCGCTCTTGACCCGACTGCTAAAGATGCCATGAAGGATGAGAGGGCTTCACTTACAGTCAGTGAGTACCCATTAGGAACCTGTGGCAAGATCGACCCGGAGAACCCTACTTGTGCAAAACTCACACTTACTGGAAAGGTGGGTCCTGAAACTTACTGACATTTGCTTGAAAATTGGGAGATTATTTAATTTAATCAAGTCGGTTTGAAAAAGGGAAAAAGTCTTCTTTGGGTCCATGCTTATAGTCTTTATTTTCTAAAGCTGGGAATGGAATGATGAGAGAAGAGGTGTTTGGTGTTGCTATTGCAGTTGAAAATAGTTGAAAGGAAGTCCGATGAAGCACAATATGCTCAAAAGGCCTTGTTTACAAAGCATCCTGAGATGAAGGGTAACTGGGACTTCAACCATATGTCATATTTTTTATCTGTCATGACATCACCTTACATTTTTTTTTTTAAATTTGCAGCATGGCCAAAGAGTCACAAGTTCCAGTTCTTTAAGTTAGAAATTGAGAACATATTCTTGATAGATTGGTTTGGTGGCCCAAAACCTCTTACTCCTGAACAATACCTGCATCCGAATATGTAAGTTCTTTGATGCTCTTAGCACGAATTTTAGGAGATATCACACACACACACATATATATATCTAATAATTTCAAGTAGTTATTGTTGGTGCTGATGCTATATTGCCTTTTACAGGAACAATCTCGACCTGTCCAGTTAATGATAGCACATGCTCATCTGTTGTCCTTAGAATCGACATGAGATTGGAATCTATGATATGACCAAATGTCAATTGTGTGAAAACATTGTTTTGCGTGGCTTGTACGGCTGTATGATAGTTCAGGTTATTGTCTGATACAGTAATCAGGGCAAATGAAGTTGGTTGACCTACAGATATTTCTTGTAAATAATGGCACTGTGGTGCTCCTGCAAATAAAACCATTTCCCCCGTCTGATAATAACTTGATTCTGGATGATGAAAGTGGGTTTTCAGTTTCATTTTCCTAATTTCTACATTGGGATGGATCTAGATACGCGTTATCATGATTGTTATCTTTGTGATAGGACTAGGGAAGAGGTGAACATTTTGAGGAACAGCCAGCAACATTCACTAGTTTCAAATAATGACCGAGACATACGCACATTCTTCACTTGTTTTGTCTAGCATAGATGAACTTCTTAGAAGTAACTGTGGGCACTTTCAGATTGGGTCATGAAGGCTAAATTCTTCACCATCTATAGATCCAATCTGCTTAAAGGGTTACAGAAGTCTGGTGATCTATTAAATGACAATATACTAGTCAGTCAACCCTGAGAAATTCCCGTGTGATCAACTTCCCACTAAATGTTAGTTAATCAAATCTCCTAGCTAAATATATACAATCAGATGCTCAATATACTGAAACAAGTAGCTATAGCTAAAAGCCGCTTCCTATAGAAGTTGAGAGACTGATCTCTGACGCCTATAAATGTTCTCTCCTATTACTACATAACCTCAGGAACAAGGGAGATCTGCATCTCTTCCCCGTTCGGAATTGTAGAGAAAAATCCTTCCATTCTGTGGAGACCATACTCGTCATATATGTTTTGCCCGGAAGACAGCCACAGATCGAGAAGTTCTTTCATCTTCTCATGGAGTGCGAGCTTCGTGCTCTTATTCGAATCCCTCTGGAGTCATTCCTGAAGCTTTGCGTTCTTTAGAAGGAAAAGTGCACCCACACTGGCTGCATAATTGGATGTTGCAGACTTGCAGCAACTTCAGGAGGTTAAACAATGTGAGTTTAGTAAAGAAAAAATGGATTCAAGACCTGACCCTTTCTCTTCTCATTTCCCTACTGCCATGAGACCTCACTGGAAATACATTTTCTGCTTCCAAGATTGCTGGAGAGAACCAGTCAATGATCTTTTCATTTTGATAAAAGCGGGGGATGTTTCGTCATGTTCTTCAACTTCTTGGGAGAATGAAACAGAACGTCTCGGACGAGGTATGACGTTTCGACCCAAGAAACCGAGACTGAATGGATACGCAACGTAGGATGGAGAAAATTTATGGGAAATTGTCTCCAAGTAGGCAAAATGCATTTCACAGAAACTCCCAACGTGGTCGATGGACCTATCAAGCATAGTTTTTAAAACCGGACCGGACCGGGAACCGGTGTAGGCATGGGTTCATGAGTTCATGGGTCGGACCGGGGATTTAATGGGTTGAACCGCATGTTTAATAAATAATATTAATAATATAATATTACTAATAAATTTACATAATATCATAATTTGAATATAATTTATAACAAAAATTATTAATATAACCATTATATTAAACAAAAGTTTAATATAAAATGTAAATATAAGTTTAGTAAAATAAAATAGGTACATTACAATGGGTTTTTGTTTTTCTTTTAATTTTAAGTCGGTCGGTTTTTTCCATGGGTTCAATTGGGTTCACCGGTCGGACCGGAAACCGGCCGGTTCAATCAAATTTTTTCTCTTTTAATGTGCAATTGAATTTTTTAAATGAACCGGACCGAATGAGTGGCCGGTTCCTATCGAACCGACCGGCCCGGTCCGATTTTAAAAACTATGCTATCAAGTTTTCACAGCAGAGCAGGAACAGAAGAATATCGAGTGGCTTGCATAACTGGCCAGCAGATATTTACAAGTGGCAAGCAATAAACCCAACATGCATTATCATTTTAGATAATATTTTTTTATTTTAAAAAAAACAGCAACAACAAGAAGCAAGAAAACGCAATATTATATCCTCGTTCTCCGGTGGAGTTTCGTCGTTGCCTCCAACTTTATGTGAGTTGCAGTTATTGGTTCGTTTCTCTGGGAGAATGACTCTTCAAGCTTCATCTTTGGCGGTGGGCTTGCCGTCCCTCGCGCCGGCCCGTCTCGGTCGCCCCCGCCACCGTGCCGTTGTCCGAGCCAAAGGTGAAGGACGTTAGCCCCTATCCGTTACTTACTTCCTTGAAATTTTTGGGTGTTTTCTGTCAATTGGAAATCAAAATTTTGATCCTTTATGGTTTTAGCCAGCGTTTCTTGAGGCACCTGGTGTAGATTTTTATGAGTCAGCTGTTACCCTGTTAAATCTTGCAACTTGGTACCCAGTGTTTGGGTAATTCTTGGTTTCCCTCCTCTGGTCTGGAGTTCATTTCTCTCAATTTTGCTGGGGATCCCCTAAATATGTGAGAATTTACGTCCACCATCATTCTGCCGGTGAAGAATCAGATGGGAAATTCATTCTGCACTATCGTGGTCTATGAGGGTTCAGCTAATTATCAAGAAAGCCGCTAAGAAATCTAGAAAAATAATCGGTTACTGCACAGATGGAGTTAGCTACTATATGCTCTTTCTCTTTACATGTGTTTGGAAAGTGCTTCTGTTAGTTTCAATTTTCGATTTGAAGCTTCATTTACTGAATTTCATCATAGTCTCGATAAGATGGCTCCACTCCACAGACTCACTGATTCGACCCATATTATGTGCCTCAAAATATGGGATTTTGGATTGATTTGGTTCCTGAATTGCCTATTGGGTTATGCAGTGGAACCTTCAGAAAAGTCTGTTGAGATCATGAGGAAGTTCTCAGAGCAGTATGCTCGGAGATCAGGAACATACTTCTGTATGGATAAGGGTGTAACATCTGTTGTGATCAAGGTACGCTTGTTGTGATGTCTCTTCTACAGTTTTATGTACTCGGAGTACAAAGTGTCCAATTAAGTTCAGCTCTTGCATTAGCACCAATTTGAAGGTCTCTGAAGCCTAAGACCTCACTGGATGGAACTGAAGTGGGTAAAATAGTTGATTAGCTGTTGAAACATGGAAGAGAGAGAGAGAGAGAGAGAGAGAGAGAGAGTTTATGTTCATGCTTGTGTTTGTTTCATGCCAAATCAGTTACATTTCCTGACAATGTTTGCCATCTAGATTTCATTCACTCTTCTGTCATCATCTCCCCACCAAGTGACAAACTGTTTGATCGATTTTCTCTTTTAACTTTTTGGCTTTTTTTTAACCGGAGGGGGGAAGTCCCAACTGTTTATATTCATTGTCTTAATTTCAAAAGCATAGAGCACTATTCTTTTGAACTTATTATATTATTATTAATGTGGCATTTGTTTGTAAGCACTCTACAGTTTCTTGAATATGTCAGTGCATAATCGGTAAACATATTTTGATGTCTTTTCTCAGGGATTGGCTGATCATAAAGATTCACTAGGTGCACCTCTTTGCCCATGTAGGTAAATATATTCAGTATAACCTCGACTTTTGGTTCTATATTCACTAGGAAAAGGATTTGGAACTCGATCTTTAGATATGTAACTCTATTAATTTCACTTGCACAATATAATTCGTGGTAGAAATTCATGGCAGACATTATGATGACAAAGCTGCAGAGGTAGCACAGGGCTTCTGGAACTGTCCATGTGTACCGATGAGGGAGAGGTATATTCATCCTTTTTTGGGATAGTTGGACAGGACAAAGCTTGGTTATGTTTTGATCACAACTGAGAGAAAATATGTTTGCTAATGGTTAACTTGAGCTCTTTTCCTTTCCTGTTGCAAAATTATTCATATCATTATTAATTGCAGAGAGCTAATTGCTTGGTATAGCATGATTAGCATGGCAATTTGATCAATATAACAAGGTTTGAGAATTTTGTCATTTGAGGTTTATTCATTTGATGAGTCTAGAATTTCTGAATTGAGCTTTTGGTGCCCCACAAGGACATTAATGTGGTGAAGATTATCATATTAAAATTCTGTGCGATGCATTTTTGTTTCTCTATGTGCTGAAAACCTTTACCTGATTAGAGTGTTCCAGTGTAAGTTGTAATTTACATTTTCTACAGGAAGGAGTGCCATTGCATGCTCTTCTTGACTCCAGAGAATGATTTTGCTGGCACTGATCAGGTGATTTTTCACATAGTTAGATCTCCACTTTGGCAATCGATGTTCACAATAATATCTGAAGTCAGCAATATCTTAGCTTTTCTATTCGAAATGTTCAGTCGTATCTTACTACGTAAGCTGCTCTTGTTATGCAGACCATATCCTTGGATGAGATATGGGAAGCAACAGCCAATATGTGACTCCTTCCCATATCAAGTCAACTCGGGTCAGGTTTTTAATTGCCTTTTACTTAGATTTGGAACCCCGAGAAGCTGAAAGACTATTCTGAGAGGAAATGAAGAAGGATGAAGGGTAGTAGTACTCTTTAGCCCCTTATTGTTTGTATATTTGTATGTAAAGACTATAATATTTTTGTTTGAAGTATACGTACTTTTCTAAAGCTCAGCCCATTGTGTGGAAAACAAAAAGGTTAATGAAATCCTGCTCCATGATGCTCTGCTCTTGCAATGGAAGACGGAGGAACAGTCCAAGCGCAAGAATCTACATAATTTGGCCTATAAATATTCCCAGAAAACTTCTTGTAATTGAGTTGTAATTTCTCCAAATGATCAAGACAAACCAAGACCATACTATCACCCACATTATCATCATCGACTTGTGTAGTCTGACCCCAGTACGTCAGGATAGCATGTAATCGATCTCGATGGAATAATCAAAAGGTGCCTCCAGTGACATATCTTCAAAGGAGTCCCATACTGATCGGCAGTGAGATGCAGCGCTTGAAGCCGTAGTGAGCATTAACAGGCCAACAATCGCATGAGCCCTCGTGGGCATTGGGAATTGGAAAATTTGTTTGGTGCTCACAAATTGGAATAAGATGACTTCGCAAATCTTGACTGATCAAGGTTATCTTAACCTAATTCAGTCTCCTATATCATTGTATTGAACGGTCCAGCTAATTTGCATCGACAATCATTCCTGTTAAGCATCAATTTTGAACATAGATACAGTCATCTTACTTTATGAGTAGCATTTCCACTTCAGCTATTGTATTGTACATGAGAAATGACAATATCAAAGTGATGATTATGGAACATCAAGGACCAGAACAAACGTTCGATAGCTCACCATGTTTAATGTTTTAGAAATGGAAAGTGAGACTCAGACAAGGATTTCTTCTTCATCCGCAAAGCTCAAATTCAATGTTTGTAACTTGAAGCCTGCACCCTGTATAGCCGCAACCAAACTGGAAGCCACCCCAGTTGCTTGTATCGTTGTCTCTTTCATTAGCTGTAAATACAGAAGAAAACATAGGATATATTTAAGGAAGTACTAAAACCAAATGCAAAGTGAAAACATAAGATATATTTCTTGTTTAATATAATCTCACAATTATTCAGCCAAAATAAAAATCCAAATGCAAAGCACATTCTGCTGGTATGCGAAAAGTTTAGCATACTTACAGGAATTAAAGCATTATTCAAAACATGTAAATGAGAAATGCTTAGGGGAAAATGTGAAGCCATGGAGTTCTGGGTCATTTTGTATTTAGAAGTCCAGAGGATAAATTGCAAGACAAGTAGCAACAACCATTCAATAAAAAAAAAAAAAAGTAGCAACAACCACGATTGATAAAATGCTTTGCATTGATGCTCACCTCAACACTAGCTATGCCTTCAACTACTTGAACCTTCAAGTTGCTAATGCCTTCTGTTTCCTATACGAATAAAAAAAACATGAGCTTATCTTGGGTTGATAGTTTTTTTTTTTATGAGTATTCAATAAAGAAAATTCATCAATATCACATCATGAAGATGCGTAAAGTCATATACAAAGATATTTTAGCTATACAGAAACATAAATCACTCATGAATACTTAACACTGAGAACCCCCTAAATCATTTTGGGTTGATAGATATGAGAAGGTATTTGTCAAACATAAGTTCTTGATGTAAGCAGTACAGCATCTGACCAAACAATACAATAAACTTATTGTTCAGATAGCACAACATGAATATTCTTTAATAGCCAAAACATAAAGAGAGAAAAATGGCTTTGAGCCACTCTCACAAGTCCCCAAAAGGATAAGCAGATCTTATTCTTGAATCATTATCAGCATTTCTGCTTATATAAGCTTTGAACCACTAGGCTAGTACCCTTGGTAGTAATTTGCTCTATCAGTTACATATGTTAATTAAAATCTACCCCTAATTTACTTGTCTACATAGAAGTGTCTGTACAATGACAGTGAAACTAACTGCTGATAGAACTACATGAACATTTGACTTTTGGAAGAGAACTGACAGCTCATCATCGTTATCAGAGTAATATTATCCAAACATATCAGATTTCACATCATGGGAAGTGTACAGAAGTATGAACATCATAGTCTACCTCTAATGCCTTTGACACGGTAGGCATAACACTTTCATTCATCGTACCCTCTGCCTGTACAAGCATAAACAGCAAGTTCAATTAATTACATATGCAAGCGAATGCAGCAGCCTTTGCAATTAAATATGTACCTCCATAAATACAACTGCATAAATGAAATATCCGTGCAGAGAAGGTTAATACTTCTTATCATCAGTCCAATGATTTTTCAAAATTCAAAACTAAGCATCTTGAACTATATAGCTAAACATTGCAAGCCCAGTTCAGATCATATCCACGATTGCGAAGTGAACAATACTCATGCTCATTTGCATCAACAAAGTCGAAGCTTGTTCTATGTATGATCGGAAACATCAATAATTATCTGAAACAAACTGAAGAGTACCCCTTACAAGTTATTGAAAATCGTATATTTAGGCATACACCTCCGCTAAAGAAGGCAAATAATTTTGCTTGTAGAAAATAAGGTTCCTTTATAGTCCAGAACTCTCAGGCTCTTCGACACAGCTCTGGATGCATAAGCTGAGACAAATCACTCATCTAGCTCATAGAAGAACGATTTCCCTCCTAACTCTAACGTTTCCCAGACCGCCAAAGCGGTCAATTCACATAGCAAATGAAGTGAAACGTCGCATACAGCAAAAAGAAACTTCCGCGAAATAGCAGATTGCGTCGGGAGCAATCGTGCAGGTTCAAGAATTTACCTGAAAGAACATGGTGAGAATGTCAGAAGGGGAAACGGGGACAGCAACGGCCGGCTGCTCTTCAACGATTTGTTGTGGGGTCTCCTCCTCGGCCGACCCCACCCTCACACTTCGTCTCCCATGACCGCACTTCCTCCTCAACGCCAAATGCTTGAAGGAATCGGCGCTCTTGATGGCCCGGAATTGAGAATTTCGTGGAGGGAAGAAGAAGCTAACGAGTGAAGGGCTGCGAGTTGAGTGAGGAGGAGCTGTGACGACGGTTAAGGCAGAGAGTGTCGCCATTGCTGCCCTGCCACTAAGAGCTTGTCAAAGAAGGCTAGCTAGGAAGTTCGTAGCAGAGATTTATCCGGTCGGAGTAATGAATGCTATCTGCTACCGAGGGTCTTTTTGCATTTCATCCAAAGGCTGGGGTCAATATGTAAATTTTCATTCTTTTAAATTTGCAAGTAAATTTGACCTGCCTCCCCAATCCCAGCTTCAATTTCTGGGCTCAATTTCAAGACAACATGGCATCATCCATGCACTGGAAATTGACAAATTTATCTTTATGATGTCTACAGGTAGTATCATGGAGACTAGAGTAATGCCGGTTAAATCCCCTCTAAAAATGTTAGTGTGGAATGTGAGAGGACTGTCTAATGAACGCTCTCTGAATAAAGTGAGGGACATGATCCATACTCACAAACCGGATATATTGATATTGATGGAGACCCGAGTAAGCAAAAAAAGGATGGGCCACCTTGTACATCACCTCCCGTTTGATGATTATGCTGCCTCGGATACCTTAGGCCGCAAAGGGGGCATCTTGGTGATGTGGCATGAGGCATACAATGGTGGGCTCTACTGAACAGGAAATACACCTTATCATGGAGGTAAGTAATTCAAACGTTCACTGGCTGTTATCTACTATATATGCAAGTCCTAAGTATGATGAGCGTGTCCTATTATGGGAAAATCTACAATTCATCTCAAAAAATCATTCTTTTCTGTGGTTAGTCACAGGGGATTTCAATTAAATATTGTCTTTAGGGGGAAAATGGGAGGTGGGCCCATAAATCAAACAAGAACTTTGAGATTTAATGAAATGCTTATCTACTGCTCCCTTATTGATCTGAGCTTTTTGGGACCTCAATTCACATGGACCAACTTAAGAAATCTTCCTGATCTAGTCCAGGAGAGGTTGGATAGAGCAGTGGCAAATCCCTATTGGAAAACCCTGTTTCCTGAGGTTAGGGTCACTCATCTTCCGAGAGTACACTCGGACCACTATCCCATCCTTGTGGATTGCAACCCAACCCCAGACTATTGGGTCCAGAGGCCTTTTAGATTTGAGTCCGGGTGGCTGTCTCATCCCAATTTTCAACATTTGGTTTTTGAGTCATGGAAGGAAGGGCAAAATCAATTGCTTACAGCCATAAGCTATTTTCAAAAGAAAGTTGTTAGTTTGAATAAAAATGTTTTTGGTAATGTTTTCCAAAAGAAGAAAAGAGTCATAGCGCGCTTAGCAGGGATTCAAAGGAGTATGGCTAGGCATCCGTCAATTTCTCTCTCTAATCTGGAAAAAGAGCTTCGTAGTGACTATATCTCAATTTTGGAGGATGAGAGAGAGTTGTGGTTGTTAAAATAAAAAATAGAATGGTTTCTAGAGGGTGAGTGGAACACCAAAAATTTTCATATGAAAACCATCATTAGAAGGAGTGGAAATAAAATTTTTGCTCTAAAAAACTATGTAGGCGAATGGTGTTTTGATTTGGGAACTCTGAAGGAACGAGTGAATAACTTTTTCAAACAATTGTACTCCTCTGAAAAACTCTTTTGCTCAAGATTTTTAGAGTTGGAAGTGGGCCTCAATAGGCCTTTGAATGGCCAGGCCTATGAGGTTCTAGAAACCCATGTATCTGACCAGGAGGTGTGGCAAGCAATGAAATCTTTGAAGCCCCGAAAAGCTTCTGGGCCTGATGGATTACATCCAATTTTTTTTCAAAAGAACTGGGGAATTGTGGGTGGATCTATCTGCAATTTTTAAAGCATATTTTTGAGAATAGATCCATTCCTACGGGTCTGAACGATACTCTCATATCATTGATCCCAAAATGTGAAAATCAGGAGAGCATAGACAATACAAGCCCATAAGTCTCTGCAATACGATTTACAAAGTTTTAACAAAAGTTTTGGTTAAGAAGATAAGGCCCCTCCTAGAACATATTATCTCACCTTATCAGGGCAGCTTCATTCCTAGTAGAAGAAGCTCTGATAATGTTATTATCCTTAGAGAGACCTTATCTAGGTTGAAAATGAAAAAGGACTCAGTGGGTACGATGATAATCAAGCTAGACCTTGAAAAAGCATATGATAGATTAGAGTGGCAATTTATAAAACAGGTTTTGGATGCTTTCCAATTTCCCATGAACTTCATAGAGTTGCTGATGAATTGCATTTCCACTGCAACTACTACGGTGCTTCGGTGCTTTTCAATGGGGGCAAGTTGGAATCCTTCCTTCCCTCTAGAGGAATAAGATAGGGAGACCCAATTTCCCCTTATATTTTTCTACTTTGCATGGAATATCTTTCAATTTTAGTTGAGTCCCAAAAGGAGTGTGGACAATGGAAAAGACTGAATCTAGGGAGGGGGACCATGTCTTTGACCCATTTACTTTTTGCAGATGATATAGTCCTTTTTAGGGAGGTTGATGAAGGGACAATAGCCTACATGAAATCTATTTTGGAAAAGTTCTGCACCCTTTCGGGACAGAAAATTAGTATAGCGAAATCTATGGTTATTTTCTCGAGCAACACACCACAGGAGCTTAGGGAAAGGGTCTTCAATGTGCTGAATATTTTAGAGGCACAATCTTTTGGTAAATACTTGGGGTTTCCCATGGAAATGTGTTTGGCAAAAGCCTCTTCTTTTGATTTTCTCATTGATAAGTTTAAGAATAAACTTTCAGGATGGCAAGCTAAATTTATCTCAGCTACTAGTAGAGTGACCTTAATTAACTCGGTTTTAAATTCCATTCCAAATCACATTATGCAGTGTACTTTATTACCACAGAAAGTTTGTAACTCAATTGATAGAATTAATAGAAACTTTCTTTGGGGCTCTACGGAGGGGAAGAGAGGACTACATTTGGTGAATTGGGAGACAGTGACCCTCCCTAGAGGCAGCGGCGGCTTGGGGATTAAAAAAGCTGAAGGTAAGAATTTAGCTTTGTTAGGTGAACTTGCATGGAGAGTAAGGGATGACCACGGACCTTGGGCTCGACTACTTCAATTGAAACAGGTTGGTGTGAGAGGTAGGAACAGCAATGCACAAAATAGGGTGGCAATCACTATTGGGTCGAGGGTGTGTCAGCTAGGTGAGAAATGGAGTGTAGGTAATGGGCGAAAAGTGAACTTTTGGACGGATGACTAGGGTAGAAAGGGTCCCTTGAGAGGAGTTGTCCATGGACCTTTGAATAGAGGAGAAGACCTGCTAACTGTTTCTATAGTTATAGGCGAGAATGGGCAATGGGACTTGTCTAGTATTTCTTTTGACTTTAGTACAATTGCCTTAGAGTTCTTCTCTAGCATCCCTAGGAGCTTAGATGCTGAAGTTCCTGATAGAAGGACATGGGGAATGGCAACAAATGGTAAGTTTTCTACCAAATCTGCTTATGATTTAATATGCAACCTGTCTGACAGGAAAACAGATTCGGAATGGAGCTGGGTTTGGAAAAATAAAGCCCACCCAAGGGTTCAGTTCTTCCTCTGGATTTGTGCTCACCATAAAGCACCAATAGCAGAGCATTTGTGCAGCAGAGGTATGCAAGTCCCCCTTCTTTGCAAAGCTTGTGGCGATCAAGTAGAAACTCTAACTCATGTTCTTAGAGATTGCCCCATTGCAGCAGATTCTTGGCACAGGTTAGGTTATCCAAGCTCAGAGAGAGCTTCCTTTAATACTCCTATGATAGAATGGTTACGAATTAATGTGTTAGCCTATGAGAAGCATCGTCTAAATATCCCATGGAGTATTGTTTTTACATGGGCAATTTGGTATCTTTGGAAACAAAGAAATACAGGCCGATTTGAGGGCTTGAAGGCCAGCAAAGAGCTGCCCCGAAGGGTGCTCGAAAGAGCAGCCGAATTCTTTGCTTCCCTAGCCCCCAGTAAAAGAGTTGAGAGAGTACCAATCCAAATTAGGTGGGACTGCCTGCCAGCGGGTTGGGTAAAGTTAAACGTGGATGGATCGGTATCCGACAATCAATCAAGAGCTGGAGGTGGAGGAGTGCTGAGAGACTCCAATGGACTTTGGTTGAATGGTTTTGGTAGATGCTTGGGCGCTGCAAACAGCCTAGAGGTTGAAGCGTGGACCCTTAGAGACAGCCTCTCACTAGCTCGAGATTTAGGCATCACACACCTTTTTGTTGAATTGGATGCTAAGGTCCTATTCAAGCTGGTTTGGGGCACTGTCGAGGCTAATTTACTTATTGCTCCCATTATTGATGATTGCAGGAAGATTTGCCAAGGCTTCCAAGGAATTTGTGCACGCTACATATATTAGGAAGCCAATGCGGTGGCAGACTTCCTAGCAAATCACGTACGGATAAAGGACGATTATACTCTCTAGTTGACAATTTTTGCGCACCATTTTGATGTAATTCCTGACTTGCTATTCCATGATCTAATGGCCATTCATGAGCCCAGGCTTGTAAACATGGAGGTTCCACAATAGTAGAAAGAACACTTACCTTTATTACCAAAAAAAAAAAATTATCTTTTGATTTACAGCCGAGTGCATAAGCCCATACCGTGAACTTTGATCGACACATTCGTACATTACTAGCTTTGAATACCACCATTGCTAATTCCCTGAACAAATTATTATAACACGAGGAGAATTTCCCATCACCCTGTCCTGCCAAAGGTTTACTTGGTGACTGAACGACACAGCAATCATAGCAGTATCAATCTTTTTTCCCTTTTTGGGTTGTAATGAAAGCCCGGGAGTCTAGAAGATGGTAAGAAACAGAGAGGGATAAAGTCGTATGAAGTTATACTGATAATATAGTCAAATCAGACTTCTTGATACTAGTGGAGGGCGATGCCATGCACCAATCCTACTTTGGCCCTTTTCTCACAGCAGTATCAATTACAGATAAGTTTTGGAAAGATGGATAATCCCAGCAACTGAGAACTTAAACAGCCATATGGAAGGGGGAGAACTTCATCAGCTACCTCTTGTCATATCCACTTCAATCTGCCCATCTGCATGATGATTCAGAAGGACCAGATCTGAGAATTTTCATTAAAAACCAACAGATGTAATGCTCATTAATCGAGGAATTTCACGCCACTTCATCCCTCACCCCTGAGATTCAAAGCAAGATTTGCTTGAGCATCAGCTTCAGAATTGAATTCCTGGACAAGCAGTAGGGTCATTAGATCAACAGAACACACATAATGACAATCAAGAAATGAAGAGGGCATCATATACACTGTACTATTAATTCGGTAAATATACTTAGATGGAGTTATGTACCCTGAGAACATGATTGATCTCAAATGTTGTGAACTTATCCTTGAGCTCTTTGGCCACTTTACACAGGTCAGCCATGTTCTGTTTCTTTATTTTCCATAAACCCTGAACCTGTTAGCAGAAAGAATGAAAACAGCAATTTATCAAAGAAAGAAAAAGGAGTTTGATGATGATGGGTTTACATAGAAGATGCACGAATTAAGCAAGCAATATGGGTGTGCAAGCCAAAAGGCAATCTCCAACCAGAACATATTGACCTTGATACGTCAACACCATTTTAGTCGAGAACATATATGATAAGCCCCACAGTTTATTAAGTTTGCCCTTGTCAACTATCATATCTGTCTCTAGGCAAGAGCACAAACTTCCTTTTTATTATTTTCACCTTCACCTGTCACTTAACCAAAGGCAAATCCAAAGATGGGAAAACATAACCTTATACAAGGAGGAGCTTACCAGGGTCTCAACCAGCTGAAAGACCTCCTCTAACAACAGTGAGGCACAAATTAATGTGACATTGTGATGTTTGAAATAATTTTAAATAAATGGCCCTGCAATATCTAACTAAAGACTTAGAGACCAAGAAGAAGGAATTGAATCATGTCCTTGTGCTTGTATACATATGTGTAAAAATACTTGCCACCAGTAGTTTGCCCCAAATTAGCCAGTGATGGTAGCTTGCTTAGCAAATCGATGGCACCACAATATCTTACTGAAGGCTTACAGATCAGGAAGAAAGAAATGAATCATTTCCCCATCCGTGTATACATATGCATAAAAATACTTGCCACTAGAAGTTTGCCCCAAACTAGCCATTGATGATAGCTAGCTTAACAGATTTCAAACAGCTAATTGCAAACTGTTGCACTGCCCTTAGTTTCTCACAACTTTTATTTCATTTACAATTTTAGCCAAGAAAAGCATTAAATTACAGATATCAATCACATGCTGTAGGACTATTTATTGTTCAGGATCACATTTGCTCAACAAAGCACTACATAGTTAGCAGCAGGATATGTTCCCTCCATACACCATTGCTATCACAAACACAGAAAAAAAAGGTCATAATCGAACCTGTTAGATCCTTAAATTATATAATGGAAACCGGCTATACTATTCACTGTCAGGCAGTCCTCCCAAAAGCAAACAATTCAAAGTCTGGTCCATCATAAGAAATATTTCCCAACAATTACTTGACAAAATAAATAGACCAAAGAGAGTAAAAAAAGGGAATAATGCAGCAACAAAAGAGTATGAACCTGCATGCAGATGAGCTTTGAGTCACCCTGGACACGGATATGCTTAATCCCTCTTTGAAGAGCATATCTCAGTCCCAAAATCAGACCTCGGTACTCAGCAACATTATTTGTCGCAATACCCACACCTTCACGCAACCGAAATACCTAGCAAAAACTCAAGTCCAAAAGCATGACTGGACAGCCTGTATTTATATGATTCAGTAGCCAAAGAAATCGCATACCATGCCTCCATTTTCTGTTCGCAGCACTGCACCTGCCCCAGCTAGCCCTGGATTTCCCTTTGAAGCTCCATCAAACTCGAGAGTACAAGAAGCCTAAGCATATACAAGGAAGCACATACAGTAATCCACCAGCATAATAGAATAAAAGAAGCAAAGTGCACATAAGCAGCAACAGATAGTCCAAAGGTGGAACAGAAAATCTACTCCCTATTACCCAGTAACAGCTTTAACACTTGAGCTTCTACTTCATTAATTCATCCGAATGTGTAATTATATCTTTTTGCAAACTGAAATGACCAAATGATGGAACCTATAAACCTAAATATGTCCAACTTCTTGTAGGGGAAACACCTAATATATCCAATAACTTTACTTGTTGCAGGGGTAAAGAAAAAAAAGGAGATTCACTCATTTAACTAGAAGTTGGAGACAAGGTAACACGAAGCGGCAAGAAGCAAGTGAAGAAAATATAAGCCTAAGCACCAAAACACTAGTGCATCAAGAGGTCTCTCATACAGAGAATTAAATACCAATAACAACTCAAAAAACGATGGGTGAGAATATTCTCTGAGTATGAAAGAAACATGAACTGTAAGAAATTACTTGCCTGCCCTACCATAGTATTGTCATATTTGAATTGTTTCCTCTGGGAGTTTGCCAATATTGAAGCTGCATCTACCGCCTGCTGCTGAAACAGAAGACATGTGAATAGAAAATACTGGCAGAAGCAGTATGAAGCCACATCAAACCACATGTCCAAATATTTAAAAGAAAAGGTCTGATCTTGTTTTTCATGCTTTCCACATTCTGAGTTATACAACATAAGAAGTGTCAGAAGAACAATTCCAAGTGCAATATGTATCAGTTGTGCTCTTTGTATTAATTTCAAATAGTAAGAGAACGAGGGTACAATCCATCAATTTCTCTAATCAGCAGATATAGAAAATAATCTGCCCATTGTATGCTGCACACTAGATTTATTCAGGACACACCAACTGTTTCTGTGAACTTCAGAGAATTATCAGATAAAAGTATATCAATCAAAAAGACAAAATAGGGTGCTGATCTAGCTAAGAAATATAAGCATCAACTTACATAAGAGTTTGAATGAAGCATTTCTAGAGTCCTCTTTGCTGGAGACTCCTTGGGTTGCATGCCTCCAGAAGAAGATGGTTGCTGGTAAATAATCAGAAGTGGCTTCTTATGTACCATTTAGAAAGTTGTACATAAAAATATTTTATATGCATCTTTAAAAGGAAGGAGACGGCACTTTCACAATCCAACCTAATGAAACAGAAGTAAATAGTCTCTCCAGTCACATGCTTACCACCAAAATAGTCATTTAAAATTCAGCAAAGAGAAAATACTGCTTTTGATGGCCTTGTGCATTAATCTGACATATTACACAGCCGGACTGAATAAGAATCTACAAATTTAGATAAAGAATCGACCAACAAAAACATTTTTCTCTCATGATATTAGGCCAAGGGATATCACCGACACAGTTATTCTGCATTCAGTTGCAAGGACACAGCTGCAGTCATCTGACCTGAATTGGGCAAGGAGTAAGTTGGCCAAAGATATCGTCTTTCACATCAGCAGCATTAATGGTATACAATGCATTCTTCAGACCCCGTGACTTGAGATAATCCTCAGTGTCGTTCTGCAGATGATACCCTTTATACACGCTCACCGAAGGGCTGGACACCTATCACAGCATTAAAGTAACTTGTTTCAGTCATAACTACTTCTCTTTCCAGGTCAATATATGTATAGGCAAAATGATCCCCAATGAACTTGGTAAGAATAATGTCAAAACATTTGTGAACTTGAACTTGGTAAGCACAACAATAAGGCAATCCTTCCCCAATCCTCAGAATTTCCCATGGCTTCCCATGGAAACACGTCTGTCACTATCAGTTTTTCCCAACACTCCGCTCCCTCTGGCTGACTTCATTGCTTCCCCTGACTGTCCGTTCACTGCTTCTCCAGATATGATTTCCCACGAGCACCCATTTCACCCAAAAAAAAAAAAATCCAACTTCTCAGCATAATACCTCTCTTTATACATCGAAAGCTTATTTCATGCTTCCCTTGTTCACCGAGCATACATTCCGTCCTTCAAACTTCTAGAACAAAGATGGGTGGTTTTTGTTTCAGTATTTTTGTAGCCCATATTGTTCTCCATTCAGACCAGGCATAACCAAGATTTTCACACAACACCCGAAAGTTCAGACGGCTGAGACCCTCCGTACCCAAGCAGCGTATGAATAGACCGCAGTAGAGGAAACAAAAGGGGCAAACTTACAGAAGAGCCAGCTTGTTCTTGGCAGTCGCTGAAATTCCTGTAAATGCCAATGACGTCCCCCTTCCTCACGACGTAGAACGCGTTCATCTCGTCCTCCATCGGCGGCAACGGCACAACGGTCAAGAAACAAAGCAGCCCCGTCGCCGCTAAGGAAACGGCAGGCTAACCCGACAGCGATCGCTCGGCAACCATCAACAACCTTCGGGCACGTAGTCACTCCAGAAGAAGCAGCAGACGATGGATCAAAGATCTCCTCGAGGGCACTGAAAGTGGGAGGAGCAGGAAAGATAATCCGCGGCCTACATGCGTATACCTACCTACAAGCTAATGAAAATAATTCAATCCAGTCACTTTAAGAAAATAAATAAATAATATACATATCTTTTCTTTTTTTGCTTGAAAAACAACAGATTTTTGAGCTTGAATAAAATTATGTTTAATTCCGATTCAAATCATGGAGTACTTGGAATCGGGTGTTATGAAGAGAAATTAGCTTGCAGTAGTGACTCTGATAGAGCCCATTCCCTGCACTAAGCCCCTACCACATAGCAACTAGGGATTCCGTGTACCAGACCACTTCCTGCACGTTGATTGACCTTGAACGTGTTCCGAGTGTCGCTCTAATAGTCACATAGAGTAAGCGTTTAACTTGCCAACCGAGGGGCGGCGGGGGGCGAAGGCTGGCCCGGGTAGCCTCAGTATGCGGCTGCCACAGGTGCCCGCACGAGCCCAAAATTATGAGCCCGTGACAAGTGGGATCGGGGAAGGAGAAGGGCGAGGGGGGAATCCAAACTTGAGCGTCAACGGTGATCGATATCATCATCGCTCAGCATGGTGCTGGCCGTGGTGTCTGAGATAGTCTCGTGCATCGGTAGGACGGGCGAATAACATCGCCGGACAATACCTTTGTGGAAGGAGTGCATAATTACAGGGACCCAAAATGTCTTCCAAGTCCCTTCAAGGAATGCAGCTGCAGAATGTCGTGGACCAGAACTGTTGTATACGCGAGTTGACCTTGGACATTATCTATAGATACATACTCCATGCTCCATGATCGATACAAGATACGTGTTTAGCCTGCCAACTGAATTTTGCTCATTTACAAGACTAGCAAATTATACCTATACTTGGAGAGAAGAAAGAAACTCCATACAGCAGAATGGAAAAGCTATGCGTGAAGAGATGACCGGGGAGGAGCAGATTCTCTCTTTCTCAGCTTCAAGAATCCCAACTCCCTAAGAAAAATAACGGTATGGAAACAAGAACGAATACACGATAGCTTGGTTCATACCAACAATATTTCATCCGTAAACTGAGCAAAAGAGGAGCACCTTGATGTTCATCAGCAGCAGCAGCAGTAGCAGCAGCAATAAAAAGGCCTTTTTTACTGTGGCACTTAACAAAAGGTCACAAGTTTCCCTTTTCACTAACTTTGTAACCCTTTAGAAAGCACTCATTATTGCACAAATGTCTCCCCCAAATTAAGCACTTATATCTGTAACTATCTATCACTGGGAATTCATGTATCCATTTTGTTTGCTTTCTTTCCTATCTGCGCCTCCTGAATCTTCTTGGGAACCAGGGACAAGCAATGCTCCAAACACAACTGATTACAAGGAATCCGAGAAGACATTGTGAAATGAATATAAGTACTTTTTGTTTTTTTAGTATAGCATATTAGCTTGAGCGAGTATCACTTCCTCCTTCCCAAAGTTGGGTCAAAATCACACTCAGATTTGCTTAAGCTTTGGTTAATCCTCTCAATTCGCACAAGTCGACCCACTACTAGCACTAGGTATTGCATTAAGATTGTCCAAAGCTAGAAATCGTGAGAAGCAGAATCAAATTCAATAAGACTGACAAACCTTGAAAGCAAGCTTGTTTGGCTTTATCTTGCTTCCTTTCTGACCACTCAAACTCGACTTGATCTTCAAAATGAAGCCGAATCCCAGTGGACATCAGGTCAAACCCAGGGTAGCTTGTCTCCTCCTTCCATAGGAAGCAAGAAATTCTCAGTTCTCAAGTGCCAAAAAAATAAAACAAAAAGGAAGCGCCAGCCAAATAACCACCAATGTAGAAAATGCAGTTCATATTGTAGGACCATCGCTCGATGGTCATCCACATTCAGAACAAAACTGCTACAGTGTCACAACAGAAAATTAGATTATGATCCTAATGTCAAGCACATGAATAGGCTCCAGAACCAAAGCATTGTCACACTTCTACAGTGTTACCAAGTACAAATGAGAACACCTCTCTCACTGGCGAGAACTCCACAAGCCCAATATCCACAGCATACCCACTAACAGGCAACTTCAGGTCCCTCAGGACACAGAATCCTTCAGCCATTCGTGCCCTCGGGACCTCCTGGGCAACAGCACAGTATGGGACCCATGACTCAGGGCGGTATTCCTCTCCAATTTCGATTCCTTCTTTCTTCATCATGTCACACAGCTGTGAGTGGAACTGAAGGAGAGACGCTGTAGGTGTTGGAGTGAGGAAGAGGATGTCATTGTCATTTGAGAAGCTCCCGATCACAGAGAAAGATAAGGAAAGCGGTTCTTGTTTTGACGAGAAAGTTTTTATAACATTCTCAAGCTTGGAGGGGTCCACCGAGGGGGCAGAGAAGAGGGTGATGTGGGGCCGAGACTCAATCTCAATGAGCTGGGTGCTAATTTGGCGGCGGGCCAGGACATTCCAGGCCTTAAGCACCTGGTTCTCGAGAGCTGGGTCGAAGTAGAGCTCAATAGCATAACCTTGTTGCAACATCGCCTCCAAGAAAGAGAGAGCAACAGGTAGTAGATATCTGACCTCAAGAGAGCACAAGAGAGATGAAGTACCCTACAGCTTATAGCATCTGGCCCTCATCCATTCTGAGATCTGAAAAAGAATTGATGTTGCTTTAGCTAGTTATGACAAGTACATGAGGACATGATGCAAGTAGAAGATAACCATGAGTATCACTTCAGCAAAAAAAAAAAAAAGAAACTAGAAGATAACTATATTCATGAAGCACGTTGATTAGAGAATAAAAATTGCCAATAAACTACTCAGAATAACCATCAGAAGGCCATTGTAACATTCAAAAGCTGAAATATTATAAGATCATCTTGATCTGAACTCAATTGCCTAACACACAAACCAAAAAAAATTGCACCTGAACTCATACCGGTAATTAGCTGACTTGAATATCTTAGACTTCAAGGCTGATATCATCAATTCATATTTCACAGATATGAAAATAATGCTATTCTAATATATAATAATTGATAATATATTTGTCTCTATTCTTGAATGGATATACTGAGTACAAATGTTTTCACAGCAAAAAATTAGGGTGTCATATTTAATAGAACAGAAAGGCATTCTTCCATATTTGCATCAAACATGAATAGTAGAACCAATTTAATATATGAAGTTAAATAATTTCTCAAAGTAACTCAGTGCCTGGTGGTGCATCTTATGCAAAGAAAAGCATCAATCCCTTATAAACAACCTAACTAAATATGAGAAGTGCGCACTCCCGCATCTGAAGTGCAAATGCTCTCTCCAAAATAAGTTGATTATTATTATCACCCTCAACTAACAAAATGTGATAATGTTGATGTTCCATTCATCCCAGCAGATCCTAAGCATTTAATCAGCGAGACATTCTACCATATCAAGCTTGGGAATTGAGCTCAGGCAAATCGAACACTCAGAGTGATTTTTGTAACAGGAGGCGACCTACTAAACTTTGTTACAACCATAATTAAACCTTAAAACATGGCAATCTATCATTCTTCTATTGAGCAACAGACATGAACGAAAGATACCAATTTCTTGAACTAGATAAGTCCAGGAACACTTCATAAACTTAACCTACATGAGAGTTAATCCAACACCACAGCAATTAATTCTCCAGCTTTAACTGCTGACTGAAAGACATGAACCGAGAATGGTAATCCCTCGGCAGCCATCTACCAAATCAGAGAAGGACATGAAACCCCATCTCTCATAAGTCAGAAGAGATCCTACCGCACAAGCAGTCACAATTCATTATTCGATCTCTTGTGATATCCCTCAACCAAATCCAAACTGCTGAACCCTACAACATGAAAGAGTACGCTTCATGTACTACCCCAACGACACCCAATCTCAAATTATTTCCCCCAGCAACCGAACCAAGAGATCGCCAATGAGAGCGAGCAGCTCCAGAACCGATCAAAGCAATCAAATTACAAGCGCAATTCCCAAGAAACGATGAGCTTGAAACATCCCGCCGTAGGATTTCATGGAAATATACCATCAGAATCCCGTAGTGCATGCAGAATCTTACTGATAAATACGCTCCCCACCTCTCGAACTCGAAAAAGGAAAGGAGAAGAAGCCGCAATGTGAGAAGGGTTAGCCGAGCCGTTAAACTGGCCGCCGGTGACGGGCTTTCCGGCGCTGGCGCTTGCGCCGGATCTGAGAGAGTTCCGGGAGAGGAGTAGGAGGGGCAGCAGAAGAAGAGTGGGGAAAGGAAGAAATGATTGGGTGAGTGTGAAGGTATCTGTGGTCAGACTCCCGGCGGTCAAATTGACAACAGGGATTCATCCAAGTTTTGCATATTTAATTTTCGCACCCTGAAGGTTGTCCAATTGTCCCAGTTCACTCCCTGCTGGAGATTGAGGCTTCCTCCACTGTAGCAAGATTGCTACCACGACCCACTATTACACATTTTTAGATGACAGTTCGAGTGTATCTCGAACCGGCACATTGAACTTTGGATCATTTGGGTTTTCATCCCGTTACCTCTTCATGGATGATCACTCGATGGCAAATTCGTGTGGAGATCACGTTCTATGATAATAAGAAATACTAATAGTTAATGTCCGATGAGATGCACACATCCCCTTGCAAACCCTCGTAAAGCTAATATTACATAAGAAGAAAGGGAAGGCGTTTTCGAGTCTTGTGTAGACGAGGAGGAAGGAGCCTCCCGGAATGGCCAAAAGGTCGAGAACTTGAAGATCGGTTCGACTTGACAGTACACATAAGTCGAATCCATGAGAGTCATCGATGCATGCCAGTGTTAAAGCCCTCACGGATCAGCTGTAGCATTGGCCTGTCGTGCTTTCATGGTGAGATCGATCGATGATGACCCGATGAGGTTGGTTGCACGGGGATTCGGCTGATTGTTTTGACCTGACCATCCACGGATCGAACCGGCTGCTGCTGCTGCTGCACATCCGTGGTCCAAGAACTCCTCCTCTCTCGCCCAAGTTCGCCGGCGTTGCGCGGGTCTCACATGAAGAGCATGTGGCTATCCTTCCCGAGATCCATAGATCCCTTGCAAGAAACCGGGATGGAGGCATACCGGGACGAGAAGTCACGCCGGAGGGACTGTCCATCGTCGAGGTGATCCTTGTTCCCCTCATCAAAGTTCATCGCGTAGCTCAGCGGGTCGTACCGGAACTGGCTGCCGGCCCCGGCTCCGACCGCGCCGCCGTGACGGCCGTTGGCACGGTTGCGGCCGAGCCGGCGGATGAAGGTCTTCCACTTGGGCCCAGCCACCTTCTCGGACCACTCCCTCACCTTCTTCCACCCCCGGGTCCACCACGGATCGTCACGGGCCGGAGCCGGATCATCTGCAGCGGTCCTTATCCGCCTCCACCAGGGCGACACGGTGGAGGATGAGGAGGGCCCCCGGGAGGACGTGAAGGGGATCCAGAAGCAGCAGCCCCGCTTGGAGAAGGCGACGTCGGCCTGGTCATCGGCAGCGCCCAAGGCCTGGTCCCGCCGGTAGGAGATCTCGAAGATGTGACCAGACATAATCTGCAAGATACCCAGAAAAGCGGCGAAAAACCCAGAGAGAAGAGATTACAAATATATATATCTCTATATATATATATATATATAAACACACACAGCAGGGCTCGTCTCCCAAGGGGCTGCACAGAAGAAGCGGGGAGAAGAAGAAGAAGACGAAGATGATGAATGATGATGATCACACCAGATGCAAGCCCCGGCCCTGCAATGGCGATGATGGGTTCTCTCTCTCTCTCTCTCTCTCTCTCTCTCGTAGCTCTCTCTGCAGAAGGAGAGGAGACAGAGAAGAGGGAGAGATTGAGGGGGTGAATTAACGGGCGGGGGGAAGTTGCCAACGGAAACATCGCTGGAGTTGCTATATTGGTCGATATTAATGTCTCTCATCTTCTATGAGCCCGGAGCACGTGAGCCCCGAAGGAAATCGTGGCTCTCGGCCCCCCCCCCGGCACCGTGCACCGGGGGCGTTTCTGGGTCGGAGACCGGAGATTCTCATTTCCATAGCAGTAACATTAACAAGTGACACAATCTCATATACGCATTGGGAGGATTTGGCTAATCCCATTTCCTTTTCAACCTAAAACTGCTGTAATTATAACATGAGATCTCAGCTACCACCCATGTAAAGGGAATTTCGAGGGCGACGGCAGTAGCGCCGATCTAGCCGACCCGCCACGTAACGTTCGGACTTTCGTATTCAATCGCTAACACATGGAACGACTAAAAAGGACACAACCACAGGATGTCTTTTAGTCAAATGTACTGCAATGGATTCCAAATCGAGATCTCAAACCTTATGAAAGCAGGTTTTAATTCGGTAGGTTACTATTCTGGGGGGCAGCAAAGGGTTCGAAATGAAATCTCTTAATCATACACGCACACACGTGCACACACGTGTAATCATGTATGATAGGACACACACACACACACACACACATATATATATATACTCCAATTATGCTTTCCGTTATTTTTACATTAATTTGTTGGCCACAATCCGTTGACCGAGCAATAAACTTAATATCATGACGCAGAGCCAAGTGATCAATGGTTGGAAGAGGGGAAAAGAAACGGAAAGGCATCTGGTTTGTTCTCTGGGTGGTGGGGATGGGGTGAGTGCAGTTTATGTAGTTGAAGCGTCTTTCATCAATTAAATAAAAGATTCTATAGAAAATTCTCTTTTTTTCAAAAAAATATTTAAGAAATAGGGATTTATTATGTAATAATTAAAAAATTATATATTTAATTTTTATCACAAAATTAAACATTTAAGAAATGAGAGTTTAATGTGTAATAATTAAAAAAATTATATATTTAATTTTTATGACAAGATTATTTTTCACATTTAATCTTTTTATTTTATTTTATTTTAAATTCTAAAGTTTTCTATATTGTAGTGATACCCATTGGGGAGCTCCTCTAATTCCTCCATTGGTTCTCTTTAGCAATTTGCAAGGCTAGTAAGATCATAGTTTCTGAAAATAGACCGGGCTGACTAGTTCAACGGGAACTGAGCATTCATTCAGTCTGATTTTTCAAATTAATCTAATTATATTATAAATATTGGTCAACTCCATTTAAATTGGCCGATTCCTGATCGAATCGATAAATCCAATTGAATCGGTAAAAAAGACTGAGTGATTTAAAATAAAATAAAACAAGATTGGAGACCTATTGACTGGCATCGTGACATCGTCAATCCATGCCTTCTCTCTCAGTTCCGCCGAATCAAGACATAACAAATAATTTTGGTATGGGATAGGGTATTTGAAATACTGATTATTAAATAATTTTAGTTTTAATCATATTTGATTGTGAGACTTTTTTTTAGAATGATTAAATCCATTGAATTTCGAATCTGACCTATGAACCTATTTGTTGATCGGTTCCTGATCCGATCCGATTTTAAGTTCTAAAAGCTACGAGTAATATTGCATGGGATTCGGTTTGCAAAGATGGGGAAGAAATTTCACAATTCTTGACCAATGATGGGGTGCGCTTCCCATCGACTGTGGCAACACCAACCCCGCCCCACCCCCCCGCACCGGACTTTGACTCACTCTCTGTCCACAGCAGCATCAGCTGAAATTTGAAAACGCAATTTGGCCGTGTTTTGATCGATCCTTCGACCCGGATCTGAGGCGGTTTGGATTGAGAGTAGATGAAGATCGAGTTGAAGAATGCTCGTGTTCCCCTCTGCAAATTTTTCTGAAGGCGCACGTATAAAGCTAATAAGCTCCTTGGAAGATGAACCGATCCAATTAAGATCCCCACATCTTCCGCTGCGATTCCCTCCAAGCAGCTCGAGTGAACGGACAAAGTGGGCAGTGACCACCACCCTCCTCCGCAGACTAAGGGAGGCATCCGCTTGCCACCCTCCCTCCACAAATGGATTCTTGGGTGTGGCTCTTTATCCCGTACGCTTTTCCAATTCTATGCGCAGCCTATTCAGCATAGCATCACAAAAATGGCCAAATGCCTCTCCATTCCGGGTTTTTAGGAGCCCTTTTGGTATCCCTTTATTTTCTTGTGTCAATTTATAAGACTCCGAGCCTGATGCCTCTTCCTGCCAGGCCCTCCTAGCCACTTCTATACTACCTTCCTCTGTGGTCCAAGTAATGTAGCCACCGATCGGTAGCGATTAATTCCAACAACAGAGCTCGCGTCCGCTAAATTAAAATTAAGTTAAGGTGGCAAATCTGACACATCCTCGATTGGGAAAAATTCATATATTTTACTATTCTCTTTTAGAATAACAATTTTAAATCATCATCCACGTATATATCCTCCCATGAACCAAGCGGTTACTCAAAGGGGAGGGAGGGGGTATAATAAATTTTACAAATGTCTTATGCCTCCTAAGTTGGTCAACTCACTACCAAGGTTCAACCAACGTCAGGGTTTACTTGCGCTTCAAGCGAACGAAAAGGAGGATACCCGTTTGCAAAAGTCAACCGGTTGACTTCCCAATCTCTTCCATTTGCTTGCCCCTTAGAAATCGTCATCGGATGATCACTTACGGTTCAGGCCAGCAATCGACGAGCTCTCTCATGAGGCCAAGCGAAAGCCTCATCGGTTTCACCAGTGGCTGAAGCTCAGGACCTGGGAGCTCGCGCTAGCAGGTTCAAACTATAATGTCTTGCGCTGCCCGGGCATCGCAAGAATATTACTGAAATAACTTGTAATTTCATAATAATACAATAATACGACGATCAATTGATATCGTACTATTCTATGTGACAGTTTCCTTGCACTGGTCGGTCTTTTTTAGACATGTAGGGCTCAGAAGGTCTGAGATCTAGTAAAAGGGTCCTTGAATATGGTCAAATCAAATTAAAATGAAATGTTTGTGGAAAGTCACTATCACCTGGATGATGACTCATCTGAAAAGCATGCTCCAGCTTCCACTGATGGCGATAACCTTTGGTTCTTTTGAAGCTAAATTCAATCATGAGGCTCGATACCAAAGAAGAGGTAAGCCGTCATATCATAGAAGACAATGATAACCCAGATAACATGAATTGCATTACGTCCTCATGATATGCATATGTCATGCTGCAGGTGCTTAGTATTTATGACCTTAATGCGTGTATGACAAATGGTCGGGGCAAATCAGAAAATGGACCAGCTACCAGATGCCAAAAAAAAAAAAAGGTAACTCGTATAAGCAGCGAACCATCATGTGATGGAGCTGTTCACAGAAATCAACAGTAGAATCTGAGGTTTCATAGATCAATGTGCAGCATAAAATCTTATCCTCAACAAATCAATGCTCAGAAGGTACCCATACATCCATGAAAGTGAAATGGAGCATACGACCCAAAGAATATTACAGGAAACCAGCCAAAGGAATACCTCTACCGATCACCTCAATCTACAATAAGGGCGTTGGGAAAATGAATATGACTTCAATTTTTTTCCCAAGAGAGAATTCAACGGCTTAAAGCTCATATATGATAGTAAAAGGGAAAGAATGCTCACTAATGATTGTGCCTCAGAAGGCTTGCATCACGAACCTAGGACAAGCCCTCACAGGTAGTACTGGTCACACGGAGGACAGCCTGTGCATTTAGAGGGGACAGCTTTGATTGGCAGAAGTCGACCCAAGAGCTCGTCTGAGAGGAGTTGGAGACTGAAGATGGAGCAAGATCATGAGATTTCTCGTACACAGTCTGCAGTTCCAAGAGGAGGGTGCGGGCAGCTTCTCTAGATTCAGGAAGCTGGTCACTTAGTTGGGAGGCAGCTGTTTGGATAAACTTATCAATTCCATATACTTTTATTCCTTCCATCCCCTGAAAACAAGAATAAGCAAATCTTCAAAGGCATGACTAGCACTTGAAAGAGAATGAAGTAGAAAAAAAAATACTAAACAAAAAAAGGCACTAGCTATTCGACTTACAAGACGAGGAACACATTTGCAAAAGCACATTGATGCCTTTGCCCGAACTCGAGGATTCCTGTTTTTAAGATACGGTTGCAACTTGGGCAATAGCAATGCAGGAGACACTGAGGTAGTCATGGCTACCAAAGCTTTCTCAGCTGCCTCACATACAAACTTCTTATCTTGTGAAGCTTTAAGAAGAAGCTGTACAAGCTGGAAAGATGGAACAATAACGGAAGCAACATAAACCGAGGTTAATTACAAAAAAGGATAAAATGAGACAAGGGCAGAACTTGATCGCATATAGAATTGTTACCAGAGGGTCCAAGAAATCGATTAACTGGTCATTATAAGCAGTGATTATGTCTGCCGATGTCATTATTCCAGTTTTACAGACTGCACTTCTTGGATTCTTCAGGGACTTCACCAAAAGAGTGATCAAATCTCCCCTAAAATGCAATCCGTTGAAACATTATGGAGATGAAATATATGGCTCAGTGAGACGCAAGTTGAATGAGGAGAAAATAGCAACAGAACAGGAATTTACGACCCAACTATGTGTCAATCAAGGACTTACAACATATTGAGCATGACTTCCTTGTGGAATAATGCTAACCGTCGAACATTATTCAGTGTACCACACACCATAAGCCATTCTTTGGATTCTAATCCAGCTAAGACAGACTGAAATACCCGGGAGAATAAAATGCACATATGTGTTAGCTAATACTGATTTTGTACCTCAATATTATGAAATAGAAGATGTAACATTCAAATGGAGGTCCTCTGATACCTTAAGGGCTGCATCAACATCTTCCACATCAGTCAACTCCTCAGATTCGATATATTCAATTTCTGAAGTTCCAACATCTCCACCACCATTGATCAGCTGATTTCCATTTGCAGTGATTGGAACCAAAGAGGCATAACTTTTCCTCTGACACTCCTCAAGGTTTTTAGTTGCATTCTCAGTACAATTATTCATAAGAATTCCTTTATTAGCACTTTGGCTTTTTCTGTGAGATCCAAGTAGCACGTTATGCTCTCTCAGAGCCTTTTCTGACATTATCCTTGGGCTTTAGGCTGAAAGCAAAAAAACAAAGGGTATAAGCACGATATTACAGATCAAAGCATAAAGTATGTGACATTATCCTTGGGCTTTAGGCTGAAAGCAAAAAAACAAAGGGTATAAGCACGATATTACAGATTAAAGCATAAAGTATGTCTGATGTTCCAGAAATCGAACATGTAGTAGACCTCTAAGTCTATGAGTGATACCAAATTCACATGCTTAACTGCTGAACCTCAATTTGAGGACAATGACCAATTGCTCATTATTTAAAGAAAGATATGGAATCTGACAACAGGTCCTCACATTATCGCAATAGCATTGCCGTATCAGTTTAACAGAGAAATTAATAATTCACTGCAATTACATCCAATAATAAACTTAATGTTAACAGCTTTTTTGGAATCAAAGCCAACCTCACAGTAATAAAACTTATTATTTAGTATCCAGCTCGGCCATCGATTCACTATTTTCTGACAGTTGAAGTTGGGTTTACATGACATTTACTAACAAAGCCAACAGCAATGAACAAATTTATTTTCAGATCAAGTAAACATATCACTGCCAGTAAGAAATGATCCCCGCTTTCTTCATACACATTGCACAAGTAATATGTAGCTCTTACGCAATATCCAATATACCCCTATATTATTTTCTGAACCAACGCAATGTCTTTTCCCACTAAAGCTTGAAACTACTCCCATCATATATTTGCCAGATAATATTCCCACATATCACTTATATTTATCTCCCTTACTTGCTAAAAGAATTTTCCACTGACAGTCTGCCTCATCCCTTTCAAACGCCACAAGGAGAATTCTTGTCAGACACTAGTAGCCATTATATCTCAGCAGCCCTCTCCTGCATATTAATTTCACAATTCATCGGCTAGCCACTCACCAGCACAATTATCATTTTCAGTATCTTCCACGATAGTAGCAGAGTAAAATTAACCAGAGAAGAACTGATAGCCACAGAATACCTGCTGCTTAAGTTCATTCTGCTCCCCAATTTCCAGATCATTTATTTACTTTTCTTAACCCAAAAGACTGCAATGCAGATGTTTGAGCATTTGCGTGAACAGTGGCGTAGGAGAGAAGAGAGAGTAACAAACCGATTTTCAATTAACCTTAAAACAGAAAGTCATAACCAACCAGAAAATTATTCAGATCTCACCATAATGCTTCAATTATATATACTTCCAAAAACATTAGAATTCAACTAATTTAACAACGTACTGATAAAATAAAAAACTTATTTAACAATGATTAGGCAGGAATCATTGAAACTACAACTACATCCAACATTACACTCCAACAGTTTCACCGAGGAACCAAGAGGAGATCTACAGCTCTCAAACATCAAATGAAGACCGCCAATCAAGTAAGCAGCAACAGATGCAGCAAATGGAAGAAAAGACCGCAACACACAGCAAGATCTCGCGTCATGGATCCTCACCTCTCAAAACAAACTAATTCACTCACTCCGATTCGATGAATCCCACAGCTTCCCGACCAAAACCAATCCCGCGCACACAAACAACAAGAACACATCAACTTCCAGGGTGGATGAACAGATGCATACACGGGGAGCGAGAAGAGTGAGACAGAGAGAGTACAGAAGCAGCGCCGCGAGATTATCCGCTCGGAGGAGGAAATGTGATCGTGGGCGAGAAGCACGAGAGGAAGCGGCTCTCTCTCGCAGCCTCCTTCTCCCACCGTCGTCGCTGTCTGCGACTGGAAGACTGGCGGACTTCCTCTGTTATGCAGTTCTGAGTCTTGTCTAGAGATAGAGAGAGAGAGAGTACTAACTGCGCGGAGACTGGAGGAGACGTCGTCGTTTCGACGACCCGACCTTGACCGCCTAGCAAGGTTATTGCATGTGAGCGCTTTTTTGTTTTTTTTTTTGTTTTAATTCTCACGATTCATTTTTATCTTATAAAATTCAAATTTTAAAAATTAATTATAAAAAAGGACATGAAATTATCGTAATTAAGATATGGTAGCTGCATGGATGATTTGAAATTATTTTTTTGGAGAAAATGAACGGAACGATATTAAATTTAAAAAAAAAAGGAATTTGCGGATTTTAATTTAGAGCTATTTATTGCCAGGCAAAATGCCATCGGTCACTCCAATTATTTACAAGAACGCCATCTTTAATCCCGTGTATTGTGTGTGCACTTGCCCATGTCAATCACTCATTCCTCGAATCGCCTTGAAGATTAAAGTCACCATTATCGATGAAATTATTTATGCTGAGAGAGTCTTACGATTTAAATGGACCGGTTTGGCTTAAGTTGATTAATCAAGATTCAATAAACTCATGAATACCGGTTAGTTTGTACTAAAAAAGAAAATTAGAACTATGATCCATTATGTGATTATAAGAAATAAGAAAGGCTATATATTCAGCGTAATATGCAATGAATTCGTCATATAAATTAATATGAGTGATCGAGCCTTTCTTATTTTATTTGAATATTTTTACCTTTCCCAATATTTTAATCTCCGTATGCTATTTTTTGGATAAATTTTATACGATAAACTCATCGTACCATGCACGCACAAGGGAATTAATTAATGAAAGGAAAAATTAGAAATAAAAAAAAACGGTTTTGTTTGAATTAGAGGTGATGCTAGTTTGAGTCTTGATGTAGACACACCAACACTCTTTCTAGAAAATGACGCTTTATCATCATCCTCATCATCATTTGGAAGGATTCCTTAATTAATCATCAAATCAAAATCTTCCTATAAAAAATATGGATAAGGTGTAGGGTGGGGTTAGGGTTAAGATCCTTGTTAGGAATTTTGCACTTCAGGTGCAATTTGGGCATACGACCAAACAAACAATCATAATCAATTGATCATTCCACTTACAGCTGGCACCGCCCAACGGACAGCCCGAACATACCGGTCTCGGACGCCCGGTACAAATTAACTTAAATAATTATTTTTTAAAAATAAATTAAAATAATTTATATTTTAAAATAATTTTTATAATAAAATTGACCGATTAATTTAAAATTTGTATAATAAAATTGACCGATTAATTTAAAATTTGTATTAATTTAATAACTAGTAAAATATAATTACATATAATCAATTATTTTTTTAAATTCTTCTAATAATTTTTGCTTTACTACAAAATTTATTTTTGTACTTTAAATGTGACACGATCTATTTTTATGCCGATCTCTCATGCGGGCTGATAATACCGGCCAAGGCATGATTTTTTCACCTTCTATACTATGCGAAATTTTACCACCTCTAATTCCACTTTACATCCTACCTGGGAATGGCACTTAAATATCCATATACGGTGTCGTCGCTCGAGTAAAGAACCCGGGAGGTGCGCCGAACTGGAAATGCTTCACCGCCGGAAGGCAAACGACTCGCCGATTGACGGACTGAGCACGGTGACAGGCTCACACACGCCAGCTCCCGGTTTTCAGTCGGAGGAAGACGATGTTTTCGTGTCTGCACGTGTGTCCCATGAGAGCCTTTTTTTTTTATTGGTTGCATTTTGTATGGATCGAGTAAATGCAGGCAACCACGGCCACATGCCACCACCACTATCCAGTTTCCACCTTTGTCGGTGCGTCCCACACATTAATTCTCCCTATCATGGCTTTCCCATATTGTAGTAGTTACTATTCAATTGTTATGTTTTGATATCTCTGGTTTAATATTATGAATGGAAAAAATTTATATCTAAAAAACTTCTAGCCTTAAGTGTATCGATTCAATTCAAGCAGAATTAATCGAAATCCAATAACCCGTACATATATAAATATACATATATATATATTATAGTTTTAAAAACCGGATTGGGCTGATCAGTTTGATAAAGAATTGGTCACTCACCCGATTTGGTTTTCATAAATAATTTAATTACACTTCAAATTAGGTCAAATCTAATTAAACTGGTCGATTTCTAATCATATCAGTAAATCTAATTGAACAAATAAGAAAATTAGTCAACTTAAAATAAAAAATAAAAAAATATTATAACACATTTACTAACTTATATTCATATTTTATGATAAATATAATGACTATATTAATAATTTTTATTATAAATTATAATATTATATCAATTTATTAGTAACATTATATTATTAATATTATTTATCATCCATATGGTTTGACCTATTAAACCTTCAATCTGACCCATGAACCCACACTTTAACCGATTCTCAGTCTGATCTGGTTTTAAAAACTATGATATATATAAAGATTTTGTATCCATTAAGCGATGAGGGCTTGACTGAAAGAAGTCAGAGATCGGGGGATGAAATTGAACAAACGTAAGTTCCAAGGAAGAAAGGCTAAATAAGTCGGAGCAATGAAAATCTCCAGAACACACACAATGTCATACTCCATTCCACAATACGGGCAGAAAAATTCCCACTTTGATCGAATCGACGTACCGAATAAGATAAACCAAACCCAAAGCCAACGACGCAGATCATCTCCGGCAGATCTCGTGAATCCAATCACAACCGAAAAACAATGGGAACTTAAATAACGAGGGATTGCAGTGCTCCTATTCTCACATTCTGTCTTCTCTCCTGCGAGGGGCACAGGTGATGATCTCATCGACCCTCAGGATCATCTCCGCCGCCTCGGTCGCCGAAAGCAGCACTGCCTGCTTCACCTTGAATGCCTCGGAGATGCCTAGTTCTGCCATGTCCCCCACCTGCAGTAGATGAAGACACTGTTTCAGGAGAACAGCTTATACAGTGGTCAATTCATTGACATCTGTGGGATACTGAAGCAGCAAAACGCTTGACAGAAGCTAACACAATTGCTCTTATATGCAGCTAGATTCCCACTGTTCTTCACCTCTGTCATTCTATAAGTACATCCATCAGGGCCTACCAATGGCAACCTAGAGGATTCATCTTGGGTGCATGGGAAATTTTTCACTAGATTGATCGGGTCTAAAAGGAGCATCTTCAGACGAGAACAGTCACACAGCTGGACAAGCTACACGTTTGAACGGAATAAAATGTTGAAAGTCAAGCAATCAACAGGATCAATTTAGGTTGAAGAATAATCATATGATCCAATCTGGACTAGAACCTTTCAGGGTGCGCTCCATGGATCAAGTGATATAAATGCAACAAGGTAGCCAAGATAAAGAATATCAGGAAAAGACGTACAACAGGTGCTTCTGCACAAGTAGATCATCAAACTCACAACTCAATTAATGGCAATAAGAAGACCTGTCCAAAAATAGAATGAATAAAAGAAAACAGACAAAGATAAAGGGAGAACTTACAGATCCAGAGATGACATCTATTCCAGCAGTGCATCCTTCTTTGTGGTGCTCTGCACGGAGTTGGGCCACTAGTTCAGCACTGTCCAAACCTGCATTGTCAGCAATAATAGTGGGGATGGCCAAAAGTGCCCTCGAGAAGGCTTCAACGGCGTGGGACTTCTTCCCTGGAGTCTTGCGTGCAAGTTCATCCACCTCCTTGGCCATTATCATCTCGGGCCACCCACCTCCAAGTAAAACACGGCTGTCATTTACCGTCTGAGACAGCACACACAAGGCATCATGCAGGGATCGCTCAGCCTCATCAAGGACATGGTGGCTGGGAAAAAAAAAAACCATGACAAGCAATCAGTAAGTGCATCTTAGAACATTATATTAGCTTCAAGAATATAAACAAGTCCCAACTAATCTTGAGCTTTATATAAATATAGTCTGAGGTAAAATTGGAGCCAAGTCAGACTATGAAAGCCAAGAATAAGGAATCTTGATGAATTGGTAGTGGAAAAGATTTAAGGGTTGCAGTTAAACTAAGGCAGCATCAAATATCAAGAAAGGATGAACAGAAGTCAACAAAAATAAAAAAAAAGGGTGAAATAATGTTACCTCGCGCCTCTCAAAACTATAGTGCAAGCTTGACCCATCTCAACACCAGAAAAGTGAATCAACTTATCCTCACCAATCATGATTTCCTCAATAAGCTTGCAATGCCCAAGTTTGACTGTCTCAGGATTGTCGAATGTTGATACGATCTCCCCACCAGTAACAAGAGCTAGGCGCTCAATACCATCAAAATCAGCATGCTCAATTGCAAGTATTCCAGCATCTGCAAACAGTTCTTCTGGAAAATTATAGATCAACTGTCTGTTGACAAAGCAGTTAATCCCATGGGCAATGATCTTCTGAACCTTTTCTCTCATCTTTTCTTTCTCAGCCCCTTCGATCTCAGCAACCTTAGACATAGAGTCAACACGAACACGAGCTCCATATATCTTCACCTTATCTGTGTCCATTGCAGTATTTGCTACAAGAATCTTTACATTCTCTATACGTTTTGGTTGTCCAATTCCAATTTTCTTATCGAGAATAAACCTGAATTACAGCCATAGGTGCAGTTAAAGCTTAATACAAAAAATTACATATATTAGCAATGAACTGATGGATAAATTTAAAAGGATGCAGTTGACTATTCCACAAAAGATCTTCTCGAGAATGATAGAAAAAGAGTTTTCCCAGGCACCACTTATCCACAAGAAGCTAAGAAGCAATAATAACAATGTGGTTTCATAAAAGTATGTACAGAGCTGCAGATTGAAGGAAAGAAAATTCAAGTGCAAGCTATTGTTTTCATGATGATGTATAGTCTATCTACATGTTAAATGGAGCAAAATCATTTGAAAACCTCAAACTGAAAGATAACAAAACTCATGTGCATCCCACCCTTCATCCAAGAAGGAATCCTTCAAAGATCCACCTGGCTTCTTAATTATCTGGATAGCCTCCAAATTTGTACTTCCCTACAATTTACAACAAGGATACACAAAAGAGAATCTCAGGAAATTTACAAAAGAAAGGAAAAGAATTGACTGAATAATATTTTTCTAAAAGAACAATTATATTCAGAAATTAAAGACTCAAGAGAGAGCTAACGCATGGAGAGACAAAAGAAAAAGGATTTTACCTAAGTCTATTGTCTCGGCTAAATAAAATTTTAGTTAATTTATCCAAAAACAAGAGAGAATTAAATTAACAAAAATAATAATGAAGAATAAATAAGCATATCAAGTCAATGGGCTTTTCACTGAGTTTCGAACCTAAGGATATTTATTTATCAAAAAGGATCATTGAAATATAAGAAATATTAATGCTCCTATAATTTGAAAATCTACAGAATGAACATCAACAGAGCACAGAACCCATTCATGATAGTAACAGACAAATTTGTACAGAAGACAAGAAATAAGCTAACAAGATTGTTTAACTCTAACAGGTAAAATGCAGAATTCACCTTTAATCGCATGACAGCATCGACAGCCAGTTTAGCAAAATGATCCTTGTCTTGAGATAATATCTTGGAACTCAGTGTAGTCATTGCGATTTTCATTAAATCCGACTGGAATTTTTCTGTGCCAACAAACATTAGAAGTCAATAAATACATAGTTTAGAGAAAAGGACAATCTCACTGCCTCAAAAGTTTTATTGGAAATGACCCATGAATTTTGGGCTAGCTCAGAGAGATCAAAGCCTCCCCAAAGAATGAAAGGTGACCCGAGCAAGAAAATAACTGCTAATACTACCTGCATCATCTTTGTTATCCATAACCTTCTGCGATAATGCATTACGAGCACATTCTGCAGCCATCCGATAGCCTAAGAATAGACAATCATCAGAGACACCTAATCGATGATACATAGGTCGAAGAACATAGGGAGAGGTAGCTAGCTTATAGATAATGCGAATACTTGGAGTTGATAATATGCACAAGTAAATTTTCCATGTTTTTTTAATCAGTAAATAACATAATTTATTCATCAAAGTTAGGGAGGTTGTTTTCCTAAAAAATACATAAGTTATGGTCTGTCTCTCTGTAGTTCATGATTTTTGGCAAGTTGTTGATTGCCAAAAATTTTCCATGTTTGAGGGAAAAAAATCATTGCTAAATAGATTAAGTGAAAACATCCAATAACTAACCAGATATGATGGTCATTGGATGGATCTTAGCAGCAACTAGCTTTTCCGCCTCCCTCAAGAGTTCACCAGCCAAAACAACTACAGAAGTGGTACCATCACCAACTTCATCATCCTGAACTTTAGAGATATCTGACAATTGAGTTAAGGTAACAGCCAGAATGAATGCAGCATCTACCTCAGTTTTGGCTATACACATGATTTTATGTGGGTGAGAACCTTATGTGACCAGGAATATTAAGGTTTGGTCAATTGGAAGCATCATTTTAAAAGGATACCGATAAGGACTTTGGCTGCAGGGTTGTCTATGTGAAGAGACTTCAAAATAGTGGCACCATCATTGGTAACCGTAACTTCACGGCCTCGGCCAGTCGATTGCAGAATTTTATCCTGTGCAGAAATCCATACTCATCAGAATTAAATGCCAAAGCAAAATACCAAACTACAATTAGCCAACTTATCCAGCACCCAGCGCACCTACCATTCCCTTGGGCCCCAGAGTGGTCTTAACCAAGTCCGCAATTGCCATGGCTCCAACAAAGGACGCCTGTTGCACAAAAGAAAGAATACAATGAAAAATAAACACCATTAACATGCGGGAAAGAAGAATTGCTAGCTGATCTACACTACAAAAGCTAAAGCACCATATCCAGAATTAATATTCGCATTTAAACTCATATAGAGTAGCTCAGTTCACTTTGTTATAAAACTTACCATTCTGGCTCGCTCGCCTTTCTCTTCGCTGGCTTCATCTTTAAGGATTTTCTCGACCTAAAAAGTTCCCCAGAAATGGTAAAATGAAAGTGCTCAGAACCAGAAATCAAAGAAGAATACAAACAATCCCCAGGCAAGAGATGAACACTTTGGGCAGGTTATTCAATGACGTACCGCCATCAGAGAAGCTAACGTTCTGGACTGGGATGCAGGATTTCCTCAGAAGCAAGCCTGCTTAGGAAAAGGGCAGTTCAGTTTCACTCCCGAGAAATGGAAAACCATCCAGCACGCTCATAAACCCAGAAACCAACAAACTACAATACCCTAAAGAGTTAATGCCACCTCTTCACGTTCTAGTGAGCAATGACAGGACGGCTGTAGGGGGCGGAGAGGAGCTGCCGCTGCCGTACCGTCAGAGAACACAGAGAGGAATTGGAGGAGGCGGAGGTAAGCCCGAGGAGCCGCAACAGCAGAGGGAAGTTGAAGGTTTTGTAAGAAAGAGTGAACCTCCAAGAAAAGCCCGCAGTGAATGGGCTGGGCCTTAGGTGGAGAAGAAGAGTTGGCCCGGGCCCATTAACGGTTGGGTTTGGTTCGGCCCTAGCGGTCCAAATTCGACATATACGTATATATATATATATATATATCTGCGATGCTGACCAATCGAAGTGTTAGCTGTACCCCAGCCCAGATAATTGACTACCGTGATATCTCCTAATCAACTTTCTATAAGCAATCCATGCGATAATCACATTATAATTTTTTAATTAAAAAAATTACTTTATATTTAAATTTATTATCTTACGACCAAATGGTATTTCTGTCTCCCATAAACTAATAATATATAATTCGCCTGCTTCGGGTTGAAAGCTCTCGGGTCGGAATTAATGTCTGGCCATATAATAAACAGCTGTTACCTCCTTGTTCTTCTTCGTCTCCATTTTTCTCTGTTAATGGTGGTGGGAGGGAAGCTTCGATCTCGGTCCGTAACTCAGGCGGGGAGAAAACTGAGCCGAAAGAGGAGTCTCTCTCTCTCTTTCTCTCTATCTATCTCTGCCTCTCTCTGCGTAAGGAATTGTCAGCCGTCGTGGAAGGCGAGCTCGATCGTCAGTTGAAACTCGAGGCGCGAGGCCATCGTGTGGATCCTGGTTGTATCCCGTGAGGTCAGATTCGATTCGTAATAGACTTCGTTTGGCTGAGCAGCCACGAATTTAATGGCTTTGTTGTATCAGTCAACTGTTTGACCAGCTTGCCACTATAATGGTCACCTTCAATCGCTGCGAGTTCTTTCTGCTGATTCATTGATGTGTTGTCGTGTTGAAGAATTTCCTGCTATGGCGTGAAAGGTATAACTGTCACAAGAGGTGTGGCTATCTTTATGGTGGCAACGTTGGTCTTGGGACTGCAATTCAGCTGTCCAAAGTTCAAGCCTCCTCATTGGTCCTCTGTGCATCATACAGGGCAACCTATTTTGCCAAACTAGTAAATGCAACTACTAAGAAATGATGATGACTAATAGGGCTGGTGGGAGAAATCCTATATGTTGAAATTGCTCCTATGATGTCAGCTGCCATTTAAATGAAAAACATTCCAAAAAGTTTCGTTTTCCTGAATCCCATCATTCTTAATTTATTGATATATTAATTCTGCTGAGCAAATTGTCTGTTATGTTCAAATTGTTGAGCTTCCTCTCCTCTTGAAATCTCATCTAGGTCCTCCGCTTGCCCTCATAGTTTTGTTTGTTAAATCTATTATTTTTCCAGTTTGCAGGAGTCCTGTGCTTGCTCTACTTTGGATTCAAGACTTGGGCTTCACGAGTTCTAGGATTTTATTTGTCCAGTTTGCAGGAGTCCTGTGCTTGATCTACTTTGGATTCAAGACTTGGGCTTAATGAGTTAAAGGATTTTTGGCAGGAAGTGATTATGGTCATCTAGATCTAATGGCAGTCGCCTGCATCTCATCAAGCACTAGAGAGTGGAGATGGATCTAGTAAGCAATGTGACTGCCTCATCTTCGGATTTAGATGGGATAGTGACACCCTTTATGATGGCCATACAAATTTATGAGAAAACATTGCAGGGAAGATATGTCTGTTCAATTTATTTTAAACTGTAGTGTGACTGTGAACTACTATTAGGGATTTTGGGTGGTCTTATCAAGGTCTTCCACAACGTTTTGGCTGTCTTTCAAAACAAAACAACAGTGCCACGAATAGTAGCCCAGACGGACTTGGCAAACTCCTATTTGTCTTTGTTGGTTGTCTTCAACACATCTATAAGTGTTGAGGGTCTTGTATAAACAGAGACCATGGAACATGCATTGGAGAGGAAATTTCCAGTCAATGCGAAAGATTACAAGTTGTATGAAGAAATTGGTGAAGGTGTCAGTGCCACTGTCTATAGAGCTCTTTGCATTCCACTTAACGAGATTGTTGCAATCAAGGTTCTAGATCTCGAAAAATGTAATAATGACTTGGTATGTTCATTATTCTTGCCCTGATAAAGTCTAAGTCTCTTTCTGTTGTATTTTCTTCACAGATTTTCCTCTGCATAATGTGCCTTTGGTAACAAACTGATGTTTGAATTATTAGATTCTTTCAATATTCGAAAGTTCTCCTCAAGTACATAGATCATATTAGAGACTATTTTTCTTGTTTGCGTCAGTAGGCTATGCATGGTACAGTTTCTGGCAGCAATCTCACATCATCTATCAGAAATTCTCATAGAAGAAAAGCTGAGTAGGCTGCCTGGAAATTCTGTTCAGTTGGCATCTCTTCTTCCATATTTCACATGAAGTATTTTCAATTTTTCATGCTATGATTCTTTAAACCCTAGTTCGTTCTTCTACTTTCTTGATATGGAAGTCACAGTTGCATGTATCTTGAGTATATGAGGATTTGTCTGCAGGAAGAAATATTCAATCATATCTCTAAACTGACTCTTTGGATATGAACTTGAGTTAGTCTAGGAACTTGTTTCTGGCCATTTGAATTATTTATTTATCATTACAAAATCTTGTACAGGATGGTATTCGACGAGAAGTAAAGACAATGAGCTTGATCAGTCATCCGAATCTCTTAAAATCACACTGCTCTTTTACCAATGACCACCATCTTTGGGTTGTGATGCCATACATGGCTGGAGGGTCTTGCATGCATATAATAAAATCTGCCTATCCTGATGGTTTTGATGAACCTGTAATTGCAATATTGTTACATGAGGTTCTCAAAGCTCTTGTCTATTTGCATGCACAAGGGCATATACATAGAGATGTGAAGGTATTGAATTTTCTGGTATTTTATGTTCTCTCTTTTGCTGAAGTGCTTCTCTCTCTCTCTCTGCTCTTTTCTATTTCCTGCCTTGCTGTTGGATTATGATATCTTAATGTTCAACAATCCTTTGCAGTCAGGCAACATATTAGTCAATTTGAAAGATGGTGCTGTCAAGTTAGCAGATTTTGGGGTGTCAGCTTGCATGTTTGATACTGGAGATAGGCAACGTTCTCGGAACACTTTTGTTGGAACTCCCTGCTGGTATTTGTTCCCCTATAACATTTTACACAGTGCTTTCACTTCAAATGAATATAATTTTAAAACTCAAAATTGGAGCCTTGTCAGCAGCAATTAAGCAAATATACCAAATTGTTAACATTTGAACTCCTGCCAGGATGGCTCCTGAGGTTATGCAACAGTCACATGGATACGATTTTAAGTAAGTATCTTCATATCATATCTCTGTCTCCATTCATGTTTTATTGTCCCTTGTCACAATGTGCCAATGAAATTCTCTTGGCTGAACTCATGTTTAATTTTATTTTTCCTCAAAAGAGCCGACATTTGGTCATTTGGAATAACAGCCCTAGAACTTGCTCATGGCCATGCTCCATTTTCAAAGTATCCGCCAATGAAAGTAATGACCTACTATTCTTATCTTAATATGCTTAACATTTTATTTCTTTCCTCTATTTTAGCTGCTCACATGACTTATGTAGGTCTTGCTGATGACTTTACAAAATGCCCCTCCTGGTCTTGACTATGAGAGAGATAGGCGTTTTTCAAAGGTGAGAACCTTGTCACTATAGTCATATGATAACTGCTAGTTGTTAACATACTCTTTACGAACTTTCATATTATTCAGTCTTTCAAAGAGTTGGTTGCCACTTGCTTAGTCAAGGACCCTAAGAAACGTCCTACTTCTGAGAAACTTCTGAAGCACCCTTTCTTCAAGCAAGCTCGTGCTGTCAACTATCTGGCACGGACCATTCTTGATGGGCTTGCTCCACTAGGTGATCGCTTTAGGACATTGAAGGTTCTTGCTTATCACAAACTATTCCTTGAAGCAATTCTGCAGAAAATGTTCTCTCCTTTGATGGCTTCCTTGAATGATTCTTCTTGTCAGGAAAAGGAGGCCGCTATTCTTGGACAGCACAAGGCCCTTTATGAAGATAAGGAGCAACTGTCACAGGTAAGAATTTGGCTTTGGACATTAAGCAAGGTAACATGTTGGATTTGTTTCTTTTCCAAGTTAATGAGTAAGATATGGCCTTTGTTATTCTTTTCATGTTTCTTTCTTCTAGTGTGAAAAATATTGAAATACAAGGTTACTGATGTTCTTCCACCATGTTGTACATTAGAAAAATGCAACTGAGTGGATGGCTAATCTAGTGAACTTTCTGGATTTACATGGTTATGAAGCAATCAGAGCATTAAAGCTATTGGATGTTCGTTCTTAATCAATATAAATAACTGCCAAAGGATTTGTAATTTACCAAATGTTTTAAACTTGCATAGTACAGCTTGTGTTTGGTGGGTGCTTTCTTTTTCGGTTATTAAAATCATAAAAGGATCTGCCAAATTCTTGTTTCACAAGGATTAGATTACTCCTCTTCCTGCCGGTGGAATTGCGCAGCCATTTCCTTAAAGATCTTGTGCAATTGAACTTTTCAAGGATAGTTTTAGTCTCTTGAAATTCTTTTTCTTTGAGAATTTCCAACGAGATTGAACAAATTCTTGTGTGCCTTGCAGAAAGAATACATTCGAGGGATTAGTGAATGGAACTTTAACCTCGAGGATTTGAAGAGACAAGCTGCAATGGTTTGGTTGACTGTTTCTGTTTTCTGTTATGTGCCAATCATGCATGTGCTTGTTTGGGATTGTAATTTCAGGGGTAGGAAAATTTCTTAGATAGAGAAGTTTACTTGCAGATTGGAGAAGATGTTGGTGATGATTCCAAAGATGTCTCCACAAAGCAAAAGGATGGACAGGAGGATCTATTTCAAGGGGAGAGGCTGTCACCTGAGAGACTCGGCCTTTCAAATAGTGCACCCAGTGAGGAGGTATTGCTTCATTTCTAAATCCCCAAATGTTTTCTCCCTTTATACCCACAAACTCATTCAGTTAATCAAATTCTCATATACTTCATTACAAGTACTGATTCTTTAATCTTAATTTATTTTAGGGTGTGTTTGGTGGTCTTCATGATTTGGAGAGATCCCTTGCTTCATTTCCCATTAAACCGCTGCAGGCACTTAAGTATGATTTCCCTTCTCTTTCCTCTTTATCACCTTTTTCATTTGTTCTGTGCTCAATTTCATTTTTGGATGCTCCACTTCAGTCCATCCCTTGCTTTTTTTCAACCTTCATTTCCTTTTCTGGTGAACTCTATACATCCGAGTTATAAAGGCAGTTTTGTTTTTCCTGGGAAAATGAAGAAAAGACCCATTCTGTCCACAAGTTCACCCATTTTTTGACTTCCCTAATTTCGAGCTTCCCAACTTCAGTATCTGGTGTTTGTTTGCCATTCTTCTTCTGAACTTTTAACCAACAAACAGATAGTAGACAGAGGAACTAAATAATATCTCTATCTGCTCATAGAGGTGAAATAAGCCTATATCTATGTCTGAGTGTGTTGAATATAAGTATCTGTCTGTGAGTAATGACAGTCGCATGCATCTTCCAGTTTTTCTATGGCAACGGTTTGCCTAATTCACAAGTCAGTAATTCCCAACTTCTTCACATTGATAGGCTCTCTCAATTTAGGGTGCGCCACAACTGGACTCCACGAAAGTTATTGAAACTTCATGATTCTGATGTTATGTTCTTGCATTGTTTCTTTGGAAATTATAAACATAATGTTGCATTGAGCTAATTTTTTTTTTCAAAGGTCATTCATATTGTAATGGTTACAGAACATATATCATTGTCAATCTCTTCGATCTTTCTTTTGAATCCAGAGGATGCTTTGATGTTGGTGAGGATGACCAAAATGCAAGCACTCCAGCCTGGAAGGGAAGTTTGTCTGATTCTGAGGAGCAACTTCCTGAAAAATCTTTGTCAAAAGATACTGTAGATAACGTTGAAGAACTTCATGTAGAATCTGCATTGACGGCTGTGGACTCCAAAACTGATAGAATTGAGGACGAGCATTGTGGGCAGGATGGCCTTCCACAGCATGATGCCCAGTCAGCAAAGCAAGATTCTAAGAAGCCTATTGTCGAATGGGAAAGGTGGCCTGTAGTCCTTACTTGTTAAATGAAACTTTCTTCAACATGAGCTTAAACTTGACTAGAAAACAATCCCTGTGAAAGCATTTTTAGCAGTTTCTTGCTGTAATAGAGAATAAAGTTGAGTCTAATCCCTGCATGCCCCTCTCTTTTGAAGGCCTCCTTATATATTTGTGATAGAAGGCCAGGCATGCGAATTCTGATATAATTGCTCTCTTCGTAATAATTATCATCAAGATCGGTTACATTGATTTCATCAATTGTTTTCTTGAATTCTCCTTAGCCGCTTGGCTGCCTGGTTTTGTAATTTCTTCATCATCCAAGGGCATTTTTTCCTGGGCATCCAAGGGTAATATATTGAATGCGAGTGTCGTGAGGATTTTTTGGTGTATCTTTTTGGAGGATACAACATTTTTTTATCTATCCTCTATGCAATTACCACTACTGGAAGAATCTTTTAGAGAAGGAACTATACTTGTACATGGGTGATTATTTTTTGAAAGCTCTTTCCTTGCTCATTTAGTTCTTTGGCTTATCATGGAGCTATCAAAAGCCTGAAAAATGTTGCTACATTTTCTTGTGTTGCTTGCTGTATATGTGCAGAGTAAAATAAAAGTCCAATTTTGCTTTGCTTCTCACATGGGGTTTTGTGTTCCATTCTGAAGGGATGACTTGCAGTTAAAATACAAGTCCGAGAACAGCTGCAGTGGTCAACCATCAAACTGGCAGAAAGGGGATATTAACAGACTTTCAAACAGTATGTCCTTGAATAATTTTATTTTATGCAAATGATTCTGCTATATTTTTGGTCGATTAGAAAGACACTGCACGAGTAATTATTTCTTCTAATTTGCAGTGGAAGATGCATCTAATGGTGCAGTCATCCAATGCAAGGGACGTTTTAAGGTCACTTCAACAGATCTCTGCCCCAAGGTAATGTTGCTCTTGTCTCTGGCAAAAGAGTAAAGGAGAAGACCTCATGACCAAAATTTTAGTTTTTTTTCTTTTCAACATTTATTCGTGAAATTTGTTGAACATCTGGCTTCTAATCCCCTGGGAATACACGGTCTTACTCCAAAAATTTTTTTATTTCCCTCTCATTCAGGGTTCCGCATCTAGTTTTACAGCTCCAAATTCAGCTACGAGCCCACTACTCCCATCGCTGCATTCTATTTTGCAGCAGAACGCCATGCAGAGGGTATGCTAGTTTATATTATCTGATCTGATACCTGTTGCGACAATTATATTTTTCGAAGTTGATCTCTCAAAGTACAATTTGGTGACAGGAAGAAATCGTAAAATTGATGAAGTTCGTAGAGCAAACGACAGGTACCGCCTGTTTCCTGTTTCTGCATGCTTATTTCGATTCATCTGCAAATCTACTGTAAAATGGACTTGGACCTCCATCTTATGAAACAGATAAGCAATCAGAATCTGCTGAGGCCGTCACCAACGAACTGCTACAGGTCAGAGTTCTTCCGCTACTTGCTTGAGAACATATTAGAATATTATTTTATGTCTGCATAAAAGTTTGAAAGGAGAAAGAGTTCAAATATTATTCTTTTTGGTATAGCTGGCTTGCGCGGGGGTCGTGGGCTAGATCATTAAAGGCTTAGTTGGTACTCCTCCCATGGGCAAGAATTGTCCAAGATTTTCTTGTTTCCCCATAATTTGTTAACGTATGATATATTTTTCTCAGGCACATCCGGCCTCTGTGAAGGAGAGGGAGCTGCAATCTCTTGCAATTCATCTGCAGCAGAGGTAAGATTGATAAGTCCCAACTATTGATCGAGATGTTGCTACCATCACTGTCCAAGATGTCCTACTGAATGCCGTAACCCAATCGATTTCCAGCGTCGGAAGCCTTGTCGAGGAGCTGCAGAAACAGAGGACGAGAAACGCCCAGGTATGCAATTCGCGTAATTCGATATTCATATTTCCCTGCAGCAAATTCCCCTTCCTGAGGCGGCGAACCTTGATCACATCTGCAGCTCGAGAAGCACATATGTTCTCTTGCCAACCAGAAGTAGAGGCTGATCTTCACATTCATCACCGGCACCCCCTCCTCTCACCGCAAGGGTCCATCTCAATCCGAACTCTGAATGGCACCACCAGAGTTATATAGAGACATTCTTTCGATTTTATTGTTTCATCATCATAAATGGCTTGGGTCATGAATTTTGATCTCTCATTCTTTGATCGTGGTTGCTTCTTCTTGTTTTAGTTTTTCAAGTCTGCGAAATCTGTGATTGCAGCAATGTGTGTGTGGTCCAATAATAAAAGATGAAACAGAAATGTAAGATTATCCATTTGTAGACCTGTTTTTTTACTCAATCCGATCAGACCATGTTCTCCGTTGATCTTTTGTCGGGCAAAGAACGACGGATGTAACCTTATTCAAACATATCTAAACTTTCAGATCAAGTGTGTCGAGCTCCCTGAGGAGCTCAGCCACCGACTCAGCACGAAATTGAAAAGCTGCAATGGCTGGGGCTCCTTTTGTCGACCCGAATGCAGATTAAGTGTGGGCAGGAAGGTTTCGGTCTCGTTGAAACGAGTCCTGATTGACATTCAAGTCGAACGGGCCGGCAAGAAGCAGGAGTTCGGTGTCGGTTGGGCATTTCATCAAACACCTAATCTACATAGGCGTAATCCGACAACTAACAACTCCGGCAAGAACATACTTGATTCCGTGCAACATTTCCTCGGACAGTTCATCCCGCCTTCATCTTCTCTCTTGCCACCTCCGATGCACTGCAATCGAATTCGAGCCTTATGGTCATCAAAACATTTCGGTTGTATCCACATTTCGATCTTATCCCGCCATTTCTTGGTTACCAAATAATGGCAACTTTTGCACCGGCCTCCTGGAGTTGCTTCTTGGCATCCTCGGCCTCGTCCTTTGAGACGCCTTCCTTGAACTTCTTCGGAAGCCCCTCGACCAGCTCCTTGGCCTCCTTCGAGGCCAGGCTCGTGAGGGCCCTCACCGCCTTGATCACCGCAATCCTCGCGCTGTTCAGGACGTCCTCGATCACCACGTCGAACTCCGTCCTCTCCTGCGCCGCTGCCCCGCCCGCGCCAGCAGGAGCGGCTGCCACGGCTGCAGCTGGTGCAAAGGCGGCCGCGGTTACGCCTAGCTTGTCCTGAAGGAGGTCGACGAGGATGCGAACCTCAGCGAGGCTGGGGGAGGAGATCTCCTCGCCGAGCTTCGAGATCTTCTCGGGGGCCTCGACGGCGGAGAGGGGATGGAGGTGGGAAGCGCGGTGGAGGGAGGGCGCCCTAGAGAGGGAACGGAGGGAGGAGTGCGTGAGCTTGAGGGAGAGCTGAGGGTAAGGGGAGGAGGAATAAGAAGACGGGGAGAAGGAGGAGAGTGTCGAGAGAGCCGTTGCTGCCAGTTCTTCACGGACGACGATGTCGACGATGACGAGGAGAGGACAAGGAGTGATGGAGCGAGCGGAGGTTTGGGAAAATTACATCTTTGGGCACTTAAGTGTTCATCTAGACCACATTGAACCCTCAACTTTGATTATAAATAATTTACACCCCGTAGTTTGTTGTTTCAACTTCACAGCCCGAAGCTTGCCTACATTTTGCACCATCATGCATTCAAAGGTTTAAATATGGACTCTGTTTCATTTGTGCCGAATTGCACGTTCCATTCAAAGTCCATGTTGAAAAAGTCACAGTCTCTGGTGATCTTGAATGATCTCATCGTTGTTCCATGGTTGCAAGAGAAATTAGACTTGTCCGACGTTTGAACCGCTAGGAGATGTTCCGATGATCGCCCACGTCCACCCGGGCTTCAGAATCCGATCAACTTTGGCTCAAGAGCTATGGCATCCAGTCGTCTGTTAACTATCATGGGTACCGGAGAGAATCTCGACTCTATCTTAGCAAGACCCGAACAACACCTTGCAGTACGACGTTTCAGAGTAACACGGGCCGCCGGCAGACTGTGACTCCCGATACACTACCAGAGCTTCAACATCAGCCCAGGACATCACTGATCCTATTTGGCAGCTGAGAAGAAAAGCATAGTATCCTTTCAGGGACGGTGGAGATGAATAAGTAGTCATAATCAACCATACTAAAAATGAGTGGTAAATTGATTGACTGTCTACAGCTTCTTTTACCCGAGTGGATATATAAAATGTGCCATCCAAAGGGTATCCACATAGTAAGTGTATTCTCCTATCCTGTAAATTCTACAAGTCGGGGCATCCATCAGTCGAGTCGCTCTCACGAGATTCCATACCCCCCCAGTCTATGTGGCTTCTCGTTCACCACCTCCGGCGCTTCCTCCCGTACCACAGTGCGAACGCAGCTACTGATGCAGCCACAAGGACACCAGCAGTTGCGTGCCACACGTACACCGACCTCTCGAGAATAAGGCTCGGGCCACTGACCTCAGAGGGCTGAGGTGGTGCCGGAACTGACTTCTGACACACTGCCGAAGCAAAGTCCAGGCCCAGCCTTTCCAGCTCTGCAGCATCCTCGATCACGGGTTTGAGCCTCGTGGCCCTCGCTATGGCTCCGTACTCCTCCTTGGTCCCTCCCTCAAGAAAGGAACCAACTAGGTGACCCTTGCTTACCCAGAAGGCCCCAAACTTGCTTCCTGAGAAGTCTCCAAAGTGGACAACTTCTCCTGCATTGTCCCCATAGAACTGCCACGAAAGAGCGAAGACTCGAGAGTAGAAGAAGGGAAGGTAGTCGAAATCCCCAGTTTTCTCAGGTTCCATTATAGCAGAAACAGCATGCCTGGCGGATTTTCGGGCTGAGTCAACATGCTCGAGCCTTCTGGTTTCACCAAATAATTTGACAGGAAAAGTTGCAACATCCCCTACAGCATAGACTGAGCTGTTGCTCGTTTGCATCCTCCCATTCACTTTGATTCCACCCTTCTCGAGTGTCAACTGGCCCTCAAACAGGCTCGTGTTAGGACGGATACCGATCCCCACCACAACCATGTCTGCCGGGAGATGAGTCCCATCCCGAAGAATCACTGCTGTGACCTGTTCAACAAATTAAATCCAGAGTTTAAGAGTCTAAACATCTCCAGATAGGGCAACTATGAAGTTAACATTTAGCCATGGAGTGGCTGTCAACAGTCTGTTAACCAGAGCTGATCCAAAGATTTAAACTTTCTATCTGAATGAAGGCATAATAAGAGAAAGAAACAGAACCATTAGTAAATGCAGTGGAATCCCATTCTCCTATTATTAGGCTTCAAAATACATGAGAGTGTGAGCAGATCTTCTTGATTAGGATGGTATACTGATTATTACTTTCTATTAGGGACCAGCAATGAGAAGCCATTTTCACGTTTCCACAATCATGCCAGGAGAAACAAGCTGAGAAGCAAACTTACCTTTCCGTAGGAGTCAATGTCGAATGAGGACAACACAGTTCCTTTAATAAAATTTACTCCTTTAGCTGTGTAGTATTCTTCATAATAAGATGCAATTTTTGGTGTAAAAAGTCGAGCCACTGCAGAAAAGAGCAGACCAATAAGGAATTTATTTGTGAAGCAAAATGAACCCTTTTCCAAGTTTCTGCAGAATATCTTTTCCAGATGAATTCAATCCACAACAGCCTTTATTGAACACAGATTTCATCTTAAAGCAATATGGAGAAAAAACCTGTTTAGATTTTATGTTGAAGAAATATGTAGAAAACATTTTAAGTGCTGTAGTACTTTCAAAACCAAAAAATCAACCACGAATCTTTCAAATGCTGTAAAGTGGTTCCTTCTCTCTTTTCTCACAGCCTCATAAAATGTAAATGCTGGGGGATCTCCTTTTCCTAAACCAATGAAACTACATATGGATTGAGGAAGCGTGAGATTGTTTTTAGTTTCCTTTTACCCCATACTTGCCTTCCTCAGAATCACTTTTCATTAGATCAGGGGCCTTTTTGCACTCATCACCAAAGTAGATAATAGATGGTAAGAGCACTACAGCAGAGTACTCACTGCAATGTTCTTCTGGGAAAACCATTGTGACATTTATTTTATTGATAACCAAAGATGCTGCACATTCCATTCCAATGTAGCCACCACCAATCACGACAGTATTCCCACCAGCAGAAGAAGGCATCACTTCGATGATTCTGTTTGCATCAGCTAAATCCCGTAAATAACAGACATTTGCAGCATCTGATCCATTAACTCCAAATTCCTCAAGCTTCAGAGCCTGCGTAAACATATGAAATCCACTGAGGCTTGCTCTGTGGATTTGTAAACAATTCAAAGGAAGCATCACAAATGTCTAGAGAATCCCTGAGCAAATTTATCCTTGAAGTTTTGCAATATTTAGGTTTTCTTTTCTTTTTCTAATTAAATTAGTTTTTAATGTATGCATCGTTTCAATTAAAATTACATGAAATATATCAAGTGATTTCACCACATATATAGTGAAATCTGGGAGCACAAGCAATAAGTGCTGATAGTCATCATCACTGCCCACAAAATGCATATCTAATATTTGAAAGCAACAAGAAATGTCAGATGGTGAATGACTAGTTTCATTACCCGAGCACCTGTCGCAATAATAAGAAATTTGTAACTTATTGTTTCTCCCATGGCAGTCAAGAGTGTCTTGCGCCTCACATCAGCAGACTTGACCCGAGTTCCAAGGACTAACTCGATTCCTAGAAAGGTATTCCAAACAGCCAACAATTTCAGCAAAACACGGGGGGCAATGCATGTCAAAAAGAGAACAAGTTAAGAAATGATGGGTTAAAAGAGATCATTCAACTTAAATAACTTGAGATTTATTGCATATAGCCACAACACAAGCATGGAAATATAAAGTCATCAGCACCTTGACATGTATAATAATCAAGAAGATTTTGAGATTGCACAATTATTATCTCCATTAAGCACCTGATACCATGAAATTACCTCCCCAATTTATTTGGCTGATTAAGGATTGTGTGCTTCTTGAGACAGGATTTAAAACTGCTTCTAGCTTCATCTGGAGCACATATCAAAATATAAATTCAAACCAGAAATTGACGATAAGTATACTACCATGTTCCTTGTACCATTTGGGAGTAAGCCTTTCCTCATTAGCTCCAACGCAAGTGTGAAATGATGGAAGACGTGCAGGAGCTACACATACAACATATTCTCATTAGCAGAATAAAAAACTTATCTTTCAGTAACCAAACCAGTCGCAAGCATGGTGAAACATGAAGAGAAATGAGTTGGAATATACAGGATTATTCCATACCTTCCGGGAGCAAGTAACCTTTGCTCAATGCGGGTCTCTCATAAGGTGCAACCTGAAAGAAACACCCCAGGAAGCAAAGATTTTCAAGAAGAATATCAAATAGCTAGAAAAGTAAATGAAAATATTACAGGAAATGAGCAAGTATGATATCTATGTATGACATATAGATGACAACATGCTAGAAACTTCTGCAAAACTGTTAGCTGCTAGAGAGTAGGCATTCTGCACGACATTGCACTGTACGAGGTATGATGCAATGTAAACATGAACTTTTCAGATTCAAAATATGAACACCTGAGAGTGGTAAAAATCTATACTCCATTGGAGCCGATCTATAAAAGGAGGATGACATTAAGGACGGGATTATTACTTCCAAATAAGACGTGGTTAAGATGTTGATGAGTCTTTGAGAGTCACGTACTTTTATCGTTATAACCAAATAAAAGTATTATTGTGCTTACTTGAGACGGTAAGAACTGAGAAACTAAATAATGTCCTCACCGAGCTAGCGGACAACTGCGAGCAAATTGAACCACCGAAAGGCTATCAAGCCAGTGAGAAAAAAGACATGGAGAGTGTCAATTGGCGAAAAAATTCAATCGGGCAATCCATTGCAATCGTCGAATGTCAAATGAAAGTACAAGCTATCAAAGTACTAATCAGTTAAGCTTCCGACTGGGGAGAATCGTACAGCGACGTAGCATTGGAGAATGACGACAACAACTGAAAGCTGAGGCGTTGACTCTACAAAGAGTCATCTGAAGTGAACAATACCCATCTAGGGTATCGATGGATTAAGCTTGGGAGAAACAAAATATGAGCACTTGGGCTCATAATTGAGCTACCCCTTGCGTCAATGCCATAAGGAACCAAAACTTATTGGAAGGCATCAGCTTCCGAGGAAGAAAAAGCGTGCAGCAAGATGAAAATTTGGAGAAGATGAAAAGCAAGAACTGAAGCAAACAGCTGTTATGCTCTTAGGATGGTGGAGGAAGTTAGAGAGAGAGAGAGAGGGGGGTGGTGGCGAAAGAGACTTACGGGTTCGTCGGAGATGATGCAGAGCTCGCCGGAGGAGACGCCACGCCTGACGAATTCGAGAGCAGCGTAGCCGGCGGCTACTCCTCCTCCTAGTATCACGTACACGAAAGCTCTCCCCATATCCTCCTCCCTCTTCTTCCTCCCTCCTCCCTCCTCCCTTACACGGAAGTTGCAGAAGAAATAGACTTTTTTCTTTTTATTTATATTTATTTTTTCCCCTAAATAAATAATGGATAAACTGTTTGTGAATTATAATTAAATATAAAATTTATTTTCAGATAATCCATTAAATAGTAAAATTAATTTTTATTTAATAGAAAAACACGTTAATGCAAATATAAAAAAATACAAAATACAAAAAAAAATTAAAAAAAAAAAAGAGGGGAAAAGTTCAGAAAAATGTCTTGGTTGCAATCGGGTCCATGCTGCAACCATGTCAAAAGCCTTGAGAGTAAATTATGCGGGGAAATTTTGCCCTCCACTGGACTTGGACCGACCCCAATCACTACCAATTTTATATATTGCATTCATAATTTTTATCCAAAAATATATATTTATTTATCTCCAATTTAGAAAGTTGAAATCAAGAAAAGAATGCAACTCTCTTAAAATAAAACTATTTTTATCCAAATACGTGAAAAGGTTGTATAAGTTTCGCGGTGGTGACAGCTGATGGGAATTTGGCGTGCCCGTCGTGACAATCGGCGGATGGGCACGAGGGGGAGGCCGGTCGAGGGTCGGATCCGACCGTCGATCTCCGGCCGGCCCTCGAGTCCTCTAGCCAGTGACAGTAACAGATCGAGCGGTGGGCATGTGACGGATGCATTCATTCCCCATCGGCTGCTACAACCACGAGGCGGAGACACCTCGGGAAGTGTGGAGATGGGCACGGAGACGATGACGGACGGATAGGCTCTGGATGGATGAGTTCCCTCATTCTGTCTCGCTGCTGCTGCCACCACACATTGCATGTGTTCGTGATATGCAGAGATCGATAGGTAGAAGAAAGCATCACTTTATCTCTTTGTTTTCTTCTGTTGTGTTGTGCGGTGGCCGTCTTCCTCTTCTTTGATTTTTCCCTAAAATAAAAACCAAAATACAGCAAATATTTATGCATATAGTAGATAGTTCTTAAAACGAGCCGAATCAGAAACCTATTTATGCATGAGTTCATGGATTTATATGTCAGATCATGAGTTTAATATGTTCAATCACATACTTAATAAATAATATGTGATTTGATGGAGATTTAATGGGTCGAATAGCATAAATAATATTATTAATAAATTAACATAATATTATAATATATACTTATTTATAATAATAAAAAATTATTATTATTATAATCATATTAATTCAAGTTGATTATAAAATATAAATATAAGTATAGTAAAATAAAATAAATATATTATAATATATATTTTTAAATTTTAAGTCGATCGATTTTTTTACCGATTCAATTGGATTCGCTAGTCGGATTAAGAATCTGCTAGTTCAATCGAAACTGACTTCATTTACAATATAAATTGGGTTAATTTTGAAAACCAGATTAGGTAAATGGTGAGTTCCAATCAAATCGGTCGGAGGAGGTTACGTTTTAAAAACTATGATATTATATGCAATTTTTGCCCCTATACTATGCCCCAATATTTGATTTTCATAGTATATTCCAATCTTATAAGTACAAAAATTTTCGAAGTCCAACCCAATTATATCTTAACCCATCCTCTATGTCAGCAATTTCACGTGAGATGCTCCATGCCCGTGATTGATTATTTTTTTTCCTTTTAAATAAATACTATGTTTAGAAAGAGAAGGCGGGGGTGACCCCAACTGGGGAGTCGGGGGGGAGGCGGCGCCCTCAGTCGGCGGCAATCGGGTCCGGTGGTAAGTGAATTTCCGAGCAACCATGACGCTCGGCCTAGCGATAGAAAAGTACGGTACGAGAAAGAGTGGACCATTATATATATATATATATATATATCTATGGTGTCCAATGCAACAATTCATCATGTAGTGTCTATCCATCATCTATATCATCTCTAAGAAATGCCAGTGCCCATCAATGGAGAATAGTATAATCAAAGAATAAAGTTTCTGCCATGGCTATGGAGTGTGCGTGTGTATATATATATGTATGTATGTACCCGGAGCGCCGACCCGGGTGGTCGTGCTGTGGCTCTGGAGTGTGTGTGTGTGTGTGTGTATATATGTATGTATGTATGTATGTACACGGAGTTTGGACTCGGGTGGTCAGTTCTCTTCAGCACGAGATTATCTTCGACGGGGCAGACTCGGCCGGCTTGCCCTGACTCAAGCAGCCGGCGAGCGGAGGATCCGTGTCGGTCTTCAGCTCCCCGTAGGCCTCCCAGCATAGCGCATCGTACAAATGCCGGCTTGACTGCACCGGCTTGAGCTGGATCCCGGAAAGGGATATGCCGGTGCATGGGACGCTGTTGCTGCAGGCTAAGTGCACCGGCTGGACCGTGTATGTTCCTCGGATGTCTGCGTAGGTCACCCCTGAGACCGCCACGGCGGATGTCTGGTTCTTGCAGCTGGAGCCGTGGTCGCAGTAGTACTGGTCGATCACGATCGGCGTCTGCACCCCCGAGACCTGGATGTTCGAGAAGACGACGTCCTGGACCGAGCCCGAGCCTCCCTGCAAAGAGAGGGTTCTTGACTCTTCTGAGGACAAAACCGAAACCAATGTGGCTCGACTCCTAATTAAGACAGTAACAGGGACAAATAACAGCTAACCTGCCAAGTCTTTATCCTCACACCGGTCATCGTGTTGCTCATCACGGTATCTCGGACGGTAACATTCGATACGCACGCTTCGGTGTTGCCCTTCCCGAGGCTCCCGATGCTGATCCCATGCCCCGGCCCACAGTTAACGTCGTGGATGTATACGTTCGAGCATCCGGTCTGTACGGACACACAGTCATCGCCTGCACACAACAGAACATCAAACAAACATTCAGCAACAGAAGTTGTTCTCGTCCTGGTAGTCCCCGAATGTTATGTTAGCAAGGAGAACATGACCGAGGAGACTACCGCAGGCAAGATCCACGTCATGGATGAGCACGTTCTGGGAATTCTGCAGGTGGATCCCGTCAGTGTTGGGGCTGTCTCCGGGGGACGAAGTGCTGACGCCGAAAACTTGAACGTTCGTACAGGAGTCAAACTTGAGGTGTGTCTGAGGGCTGTTCTGAATCGTGATTCCCGTGACGGTCACCCGATCGCTCCCGTAGAATCGAAGCACCTGAATTGTAAGACAGGCATGAAAACATGTTCATCGTCTGATCGGTCAAAGCGAACGACTGCAGAACCGGCATCGTTGTCTACAATGCGGGATGTTCTGTTTATAGCTCGTGCTTGAGAATTGGTACTTACAGTTGGCTTGGTCTTTGGCATTTTACCGAGGTTCGATTCGACGCTAGAGCCATGGATCGAATCGGCTTCAGCGGCTACAGCATTGTTCCACCACACCGAGCCTTGCCCTTCGATGGTTCCCTTCCCCGAGACTGTGATCCTGTTTAGCTTCTTGAACTCGATCCACTGCAAGAGACCCTCTCCCCAAGCACTCGAGCTCGTAGGGGCGATGATCTTCCCGTCCAACTGCAAGAAAACTACCGGTTTATTTTCGAGCCTACATCCTAAAGTGAGTCGAGAATTGTTAGGGGGAAACTAAATGAAAGGAGCCAGTGGATCGGTTTAAGTTCGTTGGAGTGAGTTGACCACCTGAAATACGATGTCGGATTTACAGTTTGGTTCGGAGAAGGAGATGGGTTTGAGGAGGAAGTCGGAGCCCGAAGGAACGAGCACAGTCGAGGCCCCAGCTTGACAAGCTGCAGACCATGCCGCTAGGAATGCCTGCATGTCCATGAATTGTAACAGAACCGCTCATCTGAATGCTTACCCAAAGCGTAATGCTCAAATCAAACAGTTCCCGAATTTCAGTTCATAAGTTGAGGCGAGGCGACCACGGAATCTTATTGGAAAATCATAGGCGAATTCTCGATTATTAGCATGAATCCGAACTTGTCGTGCATATGTAGCTCACAAAATGTACCTTGCTGTCATCCGAAGTCCCATCGCCCTTTGCACCGAAGTCCAGCACATTGAAGACGGTCAAGTTCTGGTGTCCCGAGGGAGGAGGTGGCGCTGGACCTACTGGTTCAGGGGACGGTGCGGGTGTCGGAACTGGTTCTGGTGCTGGGGTGGATGCAGGTGGTGGCGGTGGTGGAGCAGGATGACCCTTCGGTGGCAGCAGCGGAGCTTGATGATGATGATGATGATGGCCCCTGGACGGTGGCTTGTGGTGGTGGCTACCACCGCCATGACTCTTACTCATAAGCCCCACAGATTGCCGGTCGGCGGAGCCACCCCCGCTGTGCCACCAGTGCTTGCCTTCTCTAGCATGGCAAGTTTCAGAATTACCACACAGAATCAACAGCACAGCAGCAGCCTTAACCATTAATATGGCGTGTTTGTTGAACTCAATATTGCTGCTGCCCATCGTGATCACCGTAATGGTCTCACTAGGCTTTGTTGTTCTTTGATTAGAGGCTAATTGATGATGGAGATTAGGAGGGGGTTTGGTCTGTATTTATATAGGGACCAAATCAAAGCCCAACCTTCAACTCTTTGCTACTGTTCATACGTGCGTGGAACAGTTCCAGGTGACGACAATGGAGCTCTTTTTTTTAAGTGCAACATCCACCTTAACTTACCATTTTCTCTCTCACCAAATCATTTTTCAATTCATGATTCTCTTCTCCATCTGGAGCATACGATCTTCTAAAATCCACTGGATTAGACTAGTCTAAGACCCACGTAAGAGTAAAGCTTCTCCGATCATAAATTTTATCCGTTTGCAAGGATTGAATCGATAGTTTTCTTTTACGATTTTGACTTGTTAAAAAAATTGTTCAAATGTAATAGGAAGTGAATCGATAGTAACTACTAATCCAATTTCAAAGAGGCAAACCTATCTCTTACTCATAGGATCACGTATTATTATATTTATTCGCAAGACTCGAACTTTTGATAATTGAGTGGAGAGTTGCACGAAATCATTTTAGTCTATTCCTATCTATTTTCCAGGAATACTAAGATCCACTACTGACAATTTCTTTTAAAAAAGATAATCAAAATAATAAGTTTTATCTATTCATTTAAATTAAGATCGAACGAAGCTTACCGAACGACAAAACTCTCCCCATCTTGATTATATTATCTTCGTTTACGAGACTCTAATCTAGTTACCCGCCACCACATAGTTGGTCAATAACTTTATGGGTCCCACAGACCGTTAGAGAGGACAATATTTATATGCGAGGAGGCTGGGACGTTTCCGACGACTTTGCTCGTTCTCTGATCAATTTGCAAGAAGCAGGTCATGACGTAGTTACGTACGAGACCCTGCCGCCTGTGCCGATAATCTCGTGCCCCTGCGTGCTACATCCCACGATCCACTCACTTGTCTTGTCCCCTTGGAAGAATCCGACCCCCACATGTGCGTTGCTTCCGTGTTCTCGCGTCCCGGCGTTCAAGTTCAGGAGTACACGACGATGGGTCTCGATTATAGTACTTGCCTTCGATCTGGCTCGATCGCAAGATTCTTCCCCATTAGGGTCATGTGCTACCTTTCGAGCGGGCACAAGCGAGGACTAGCCGTGAGCTCCGGGTCGGGTCCGGCCACAACGTGCCCCAAGTGCAACGGGGGACGAATGGCGGACCAGATTGCCATGACAAATATTAAATTTATTGTAAACTCATAAGAAATCATGTTGGTTTATATTTAAAAGTTCAAACGGATAGGTGGCGGTACCCACCTTTTTTATAAGTTCATAACATTTTCTTCATTTAATCGATATGGGATCGTATATCTCAACACTTACTCTCACTTGGCAACGTGGTCTACTTTGTCATGTACCATTAAACACTCGCTCTCAATAACTGTCTATAAGACGGATACTCTTCTTCCAATATCGGATGAGAGGGACAACTAGTCATAAGTTGAGCAATTTTCTTCCATACTTGCGCTTATATTAACTGATCACGAACTAGGCTTCTAGAGTCAAGTCGGGCGAGGTAAGAGCTCACGAGTTCTAATACCATATTAAATTCGTTATGAGTTCATAAGAGATCAGACCCATTTCTACTTAAAAACTCAAATTGATGGATGACGGTATTCAACTTTCTTACAAGTTCACAATATTTCATTTATTTAATCGATATCAGAACGCATATTTTAACATTCAATATCGATTAAATTCAGGAACGTGCTTCATGTACGAAGTCATCGTTGATTCAGAAGAGTGAAGCGACGGCGCCGCCGGACGCAACACTCGCCGATCGAGGGAGGGGTACGGATCAAGTTTATGGTCACCGGGGGGTGGGCTTAGTTTAAATTGCAGAGTCGTGTCAGCAAGGCAGACAAGTATGGGACAAACGTACAAAAGCTATACCTACAACAAAAATAGGGTTTGCTAAGATGTCAAAGAACAATAAGAACAATACGACATGCTGATGGGGCCACGGGACAGCGATACGATTGAAGATTTAAGAATATTGTCGCAACTAAAAGTACATAAAGAAGTTCGAAAGACACGATGCGGCCAGGGAAAACCCGATCCAATAAGATATCTTATTGTATTAATTTATTGAAAAAATTGATAATTAATGATTAAGAGTCACAAATTTCCGCATGAAATCTTCACCGTGGACGGTTTTGCCTTGCCATGAGCAAATGCAGCCCTTGTGTGTCGGGCAGATATTAGTGTGGCTTGCAAGGATCAGAATCCATAGCTAGCCAGTGGAATTATTTAATCCTAATTAATTTTTTTTTTAAAATATTCCTATCTTATTATGGTAATAATAATAGGAAGTTTAATGGGTTAATATCAATTCGGGTTTGAACAGATCTATCACTAGAGATTTCTCCAAGGCCTTTTGCGTGTTTGATTTCGCAGAAAAATGAATTCGATCTTTCATCTAATGCCGTGGACTCAAAGATCTATTTCTGCCTTTGATTTTGCAGCAGATCTCTGTATATCATAGTTTTTAAAACCGGACCGGACTGAAAACCGGTGTAGGTATAGGTTCATGGGTCGGACCGAGGGTTCATGGGTTGAACCGTATGTTTAATAAATAATATTAATAATATATTATTACTAATAAATTTATATAATATTATAATTTGAATATGATTTATAACAAAAATCATTAATATAACTATTACATTAAACAAAAGTCTAACATAAAATATAAATATAAGTCTAATAAAATAAAATAGATACATTATAATAGGTTTTTATTTTTTTTAATTTTAAGTTGGCCGGTTTTCTTACGGGTTCAATTAAGTTCACCGGTTGAACCAGGAACCGGCCGGTTCAATCGAAATTTTTCTCTTTAAATGTGCAATTGGATCTTTTGTAGGAACCGGACCGGGTAAATGACCGGTTCCCAGTCAAACCAACCGGCCCGGTCTGGTTTTTAAAACTATGCTATATATGCTGATGGGGGCGAGTTCTTTCTGTTGGGTGCTCTAGTCGTCCTTCACGGCGTTGCCGGTTTAAGCTCGAAAATGGAACCCTTGGCCCACCCGACCGGGTCGTGTCGGTTTCATGACTGGTGATGAGCCCAACTGGCAAGTTATGGGAAAAGTTGCCCGGCTAAGGGCAGATCTCCCACAGCAGGATATGCTCACCGTTGAGGATGCGCTACATCTGCACAAAGCCAGCATTTGCCAGAGAACCATGGCAAATGATGGAACTCCTTCTGGAATGATGATGCTTCTTTTCACATTTATTAATCGAACCTGGCGTATGATTTTTATCGAATCATGAACTTGGTTTTGGAGATCCATAGGCTTCGATCCTTGGTTGGAGTATCGTCTTGGAACATTCTTGCCCTTGTTCTTTGATCACTGGGTATTCACTGCGCAGAGGCTGCTAACTCGTGGACTGCCTCTCGAATCCTCGGTAGTTCCTTCTTGACCCTCCGGTTCCTAATTCTATGGCGCCTGCCATTGATTAGCCTTCAGCAGAAGAACTGATGCAGGCATGAATACCAGGGATGGAAAATCTGGGGATTTTCTCAAGAAATCCTCGAGTTCATGAATGGATAATGGAAATGTCGACTCCAAACGATCGGAGCTGACTTCATAAAAAGTGATCTTAAGATGTCTTGCTGAAGATAACCTCGGAATTCATAAAATCAAACCGTTGATGGGAAGAGTTCCTTTGCCTCTTCTTCTTAGTATCTTACAATCTTAAGAGAAGGGGCAAGTGCAAGATTGATCTCTGAAACGATCAATTTGGACGATTTCCAGCAATGCACTGATGATTTACTGTCCAGTGTGAGAATGTTACATTGCTCTACATTTTCCTTTCTCAGATCATGAAGCCTTCAACTCTGGCTTCATGCGTTTCGCTCCCGAATACAAGAACACTCCCACAAGAGCCAATGCAGTTCCTGCACAAAGTTTTCCCAGCAGCGTACCGCTAAAGGCCAAAATGCTAGAAAATCTCTACAGATTCACGAGAATTAAGAGCTGGCAAATGTTGTTATTTGTCAGGCAAAATTATGAGTTACTTACCGAGAGCGTTTATTGGAGAGACTGCAGTCTGGAAGAAGATGACCGACGAGACTATAACGACCACTCGCTTCACACAGTTCCCGACCGAGTGTGTAACGGGAGAGACCATCCCAAGTATGCTATAGGAAACCTGCCAAAGAAGTTTTGTTTGGATCAACAGAAGCTTCATCATCGTGACAGAGAAAACAACCCCAAAGATATCCTTTTCTATGAGCTGTTTTTTTGCAAATCCGGTTTGTCTGATATGTTAGCTCTTTGATCTCATGCTGTTGTAGTTAAACAATGATATCATCTGTTTCCTAGAAATGAAGAACAAAAACTGGCAATTTCTCTGGGTCATCAAAGGTGGCAAAGTTGTTTCCTTAATTTACAAATTCACTTCAATAAAACTATCGAGAACTAATGAAGCAAAACTGATGAAAGGATCTACAAGAGAGATTAGGAACTCTTTCCATGAAAGAAAACCGAAGTGTGGCCTCACCTGCTGATATGAGTGGAAGCAAATCCCAGAAAAAAGGGATCTCACCAACAGCTGTTTGAGATTCAGACCTTGACTTGCCTGTCAACAAGGGCGGGTAAAAGCTGTGTGATGGAACTCTTTCTCAAGAAATTCTATGAGACAGAAATCCTTGCAGTTTCCATAGATTTCCACTTACAGCTGACTGCAGGTATGAAGGGCTGAACTTGATTCCCTCCATCAAAATAGCCAAGGGGACAAGAAAGATGAAAGAAATGGTTGTTATTACAGAGAAGAGGTTGATATTGTCCAGTGATTCCTGAAACCACCAAAAGAAAAAGAGAAACTAAATCACGGCACCAGTATAACAATGGAAAGCTTGAAACTTTCTAGCGTCTTTTAAGCAAGTAAAATAATTCTATGCCCATTTGCAGCATTCTTTTCTACCCTGTTGCAGTAATTTTTTGCAAAATCAACATGCAATTAATTTTGTTGACAAACAGTTGAATCTCGGCAGCTCATGTGTGATTGACTTTCGTGATTTTACCTCTTTTTTAACCATCAACTTCTTGCTAAGCACGTTACGGGACTGGTTGGTCAAGTTGGAAGCCATTGCACTGCCAAACCCGACCCTATTTGAAAAATAAAAGAGAGATGAGATGTGCCAGAATTGGAGAATGTAAGCTTTGGGAAAAGGGAGTAAACATTTGAAACCATTAGGTTTTTGTTAACTAGTGATTGCTTACCAATTGAAGGAAGCCTCAGTGAAGGATGCAAGGGCCACTCCACCAACGATGGGCACCAGGGAAGAAACAACCCAGAAAGAAGGCTTCTGCAGGCACATACCCATCCGAACTGAAGTCTGGTTAGTTCACAACTCCATCACACATCATTAGGAAGCACATACGGTTATAAGCAATATCAACAATGCCCTTCACCTAACAAATTTAAGCTTTCAGATCAGCTGGCAGAAGTCTCTTTAAAATTCCACACATATGGAAGGCCTGGAAGTTACACACAGCGAAAGGAGGACGGAGTGGAAATATCTATTTACCTCCCCGATGAAGAGTGCGGCAAGGACAACCGTGAAGAAGGGCTCCATAGCTTTGATGGTGTGGGTGAACGACACCGCTACTTTCCCCAGGCTAATGTTCGTTAAGAGGTTGCCCATTGTGTGCGCTATAGCGAGGGGTAAAATTGCTGCAAGCTGATGAACAACAATACAATACACTTAAAACCGAGACCATCCTTCTTAATGGCCCCAAAAGGATTCTCGGAAATTAACTACTCGGTTTCTTTTCTGTGTGTCGGGCGGGGAGACTTCGTCTGCTACTGATCAAGTAATCTCAGACGAGGGACAAGTTTCCAAGACATAACACCTCACATGCTAAATCAGAGAACTTCCCCTTCGACATATACGAAGCTGGAATACTTCCAATGAGCCCGACAGTTGCTACTTCTAGGGATGTCCTTTTCTCTCTAGCTTCTACGAGCTGTTACCCAGTTCGGAAGCAGCTCTTACCTGAGAGCGGGTGAGCTTTGGTCGTCGATGGAGATTGAATGTCCACATGAGCAGAATGATCACTGTCCCGCAAGCGAACTGGAACGCTGTGACTGTTGCTGGAAATGGATACACCTTCAGGACCTGCAACACGCCGTGATTGAACATTTAATCCATCCCCCCCCCTTTTTTTTGGTCTTTTCGGACTGTTGCAACCCCATAAAACCGGGACTTTGGCCTTTAGTACTGGCAGTACCAGTGACAGTCTCCAGAATTCCTATCAGCAAGAAGCTACGTGTAGGGCAGAGATTTGAATGTAACCTGCTTGTTGTAGATGTTGAAGTAAATGTTCAGAAGGTACCAGACACCGAACATGACTCCAAGCTGCAGAGTCCTGACCGCCCCGCTCGACTCTGCCGAGTCATCTTCAGGTGTGCTTCCCGGGACTGAAGCAGCCTTCACCTTGACACCATCCTCCCTTCTCCTTGAACTCGATGCGAGAAACCAAGAGGGTACAATGCGTGCATCGAACCGTGGAGCCGGACAAGGGCAGGGAGCTGCGTTCGGGGGCAATTTAACTGGGCTGAGGATCGGCGACCGGCTCCGAGGCTTGAGGAATGGAGTTGGAGGAGAAAGGGCAAGTGCTGCGCTCTGCATCTTCAATCAACCGTGGGCGTCCAGAGGAGAAGGAAGAAGAGGAGGAGGAGGGACAGGAGGCTCTGATGCTCTCTACTAACGTTGCATGTAATGCGCTGTCACAGCAATAAATTGAGCTTGATATGAATCCGCAGCTCTACGCCAAGTCTTTGACCGTTACCATTTTCCAAGTTCACATGACAACGGCCACCACAGACAGGGGAAGGACCCTCACGCCTATATAGATCCGAGACCCGGGACCTTGGCGCTTTCACGGTTTTCATCGCAAGGTTATCGCTAGGACGCTCGTTCAGGGGCACTCGGTAATGCTTAGTTCCAGGGTGAAGAGATATACCGAATCGTGGTACGATAGATACTCCTCGTTCCATACGTTCGATCCGACATAAGTATATCAAAGGGTAGTAATTAATCAGAGCGATCTATCGTGGGGTGGGTAGTCTTCTTGTGGGTTAGTGGTGTGATTGGAGGTTGTAGCTTTCTGTGAAAACGGATGGATGGCATTGAGCTTGATATTTTTCATGGAGGGAAATTGTGGCTTCAAAAATTCTCTTATTTTCTTAAAATAAAAATCTGGTTAAGATATAATATATATATATATTTGCTGGGGAATTTTCTGATATTCAATATTCAACGCAGAATACAGAAAAGACAAGAAGTTGCATGGACCACACGCACCCATCATCAACACACCGCTGGCTACCATGCAATTCCCACTCATCAAATTGAATGCAATTCGCATTCCACCTCCATGCATGTACATTCTCATTTCACCTCAGATGTTCACCTGAATAACAGAGGCATGCTCCCGGCCCCGGGTCACCGCGGATTCTTTGTTTGCACTTTGCATGCGCTATCGCGTAGAAGGGGAAGAGAAGGGAATGGACTGTATTTTTTCTGTCTTTTTAAATAACTGTGAACCTTCAAGCATTCCAACAGTTGCCCTCTTCAACAGGAATGAATAGGAGGAGATCAGTGCATCACCTAAATGCACGCGGGTTCCCGGAGCTTGGCCTTGAGATTATGAGCGACTGCATCGACAAATTCTTCCGTATTCAAGTAGTGCTCCCTCGATACTCTGCATAGGTCAAGGAGCATGCTTATCAGAAAAATTCATGGGCTGCGAAAGGAATCATAGCTTTAACAGGGAGTGCATATTGATAATGATCATCTTTCCTTTACCGTAGACTCTATCACGATTCTTTTCCCTTCTCCAGAAATGCTAGAGGGAACATGAATTGCGTTAGATACTATATTGTTCGTTGTTTGTATTTTCCAGAAGCCATGCTATTGAAAAGACACAGCTGACCCGGAAGCAAGACACAAAAAGGCCAGAGCACTTTCTTGTTTAAATGATCACAACTGTTTTAAGCTTTGAACTGATCTAGAATGATATACCAACATGGAGTTGTTAAATTGGTTGCTTTTACAAGAAACTGATCATACAAGCCAGTTCGGCTCCTCCCAAAAAAAGTTTGCTTATGTCAAGCAAAGATTGTCCTTGGATCCTGAATTTCAAAGGCGTATGCAAGTGCCGACTACTCTTAACAACATATTCACTGGAAAACAGCATTTTAAAAGACTTCATGGGACTAGTGAACAACTTAACAAGCCGTTTACCCAGAGTTCAACGAACATTGATGATGTAAATAAGAATACAAACAATCTTCCAAAGGCAACTTCCCCAATGCCAAATATGACCAAAAGAAAGTGGAAGAGCAACTCACTTGGGCCCATGGACCAAGATGGCGAGGTCTTTGGTCATTTTCCCAGCTTCCACAGTTTCTACACATGCTGCTTCCAACTTGTGAACGAAATCGACTAGCTTATCATTCTTATCCAGCTTCGCCCTAAACCAGTACCCATCACCAGCAAATTACTTGCACATTTTTATAATAATGATATTGTTTGCATTATGAAATGCAAAATTGCACGGATGAGTTTTAGCCAATACATTTAATACTTTTGCCTTTTCCCTCCAAGTCAGTCAAGGTATATGTGATAGTATAATCACAAGATTCATTCCATCCAAGAAATTCTAACACTGGAGATCATGATACCTGTGCTCCAATCCTTGGGTCCATGCAAATATAGAAGCAATACTGTTGGTACTAGTTTCTTGTCCCTTTTGATGTAACCGGAAATGACGAGTTACGGTACCATGAGCAGCCTCAGCTTCCAATGTCTTGCCATCAGAAGATAACTGCCGAAATTAAGATTATGGAGATTTTATTAGATGTTATCAACTAAGAAACATCAGCACAAACACGGTTGACAGGTTGTCTTTCATGTACTAACCAATACAGAAGTCATTAGACCAAGCGAACCAAATCCTGCACAAATATTCAGCAGAAGCAAGTAATGAAAAGTCATCATTAACATAGTGAATCCTAGATTATATTGTAAAAAGCTCAGCCAAGAGATACTTCTGAGGATGCACTTAATATCACTTCTTTAAAAGAACTTTTTGCGATTCTAATCGGTAGAAATATGATCTTTCTTTTTTTTTTTCATAATTCATCAACTCCAATTCCATGATGTGCATCTGAGCCAGACTCTGCCCAATTTACAGATCTCTGTGTAAGATCAAGATGTAAATACGCAGCAATTGCAAACAACCAATATGCGACACCTTGAGCAAGTAAATCACTCTGAACATCCCCATCATAATTCTTGCAAGCCCAAACATAACCTCCATTGCTTTTTATTGCATAAGCCACCATGTCATCAATTAATCGATGTTCATACCTAGAACGTCAGAAGAAAATTCATCAAACCAACCTATTATTACTATAAAAAGGTTAAACATGCTTGCGAGTACAACAATCACACACCATATGGAATGCTCTTCAAACTTGTGTTTCCAATTCTTTTCATATACCTCCTGGAATATATCCTTAAATCTGCAACACTATGATAAAGTAAATACATAGTTCCAAAACAAAACCTTGATGACACTTCAAGAAGTAAAATAGCCTATGGGGCATGAAAATTACCTGCCATCATACTTCTTGAGAATTGTGTTTTTACTGCTCAAGTATAGCGGCCACTTCTTCGAAAATGCCATTGCCATGGATGACTCCGCAAAAGCTCGAATGGACTTAAAAATCAGAATGACACAATTTTAGAGGTATGAAATTATTGTAAGATAATCATCATCATCAGGAAGTAAAAGTAAAATAATGGCAAACCTCCTCAACATTGTACATTGCAAGTGCAACACCTGGGCCCTTAAAATTATAGACGTCAAGCTCTACGGGCTTGCCTCCATCTTCTGGAACTGAGTGTTACAAACAAACATTTAAAAGCAAAAATGTCACAGAAGAAAGAGGTATATGAAATTGTTGCATGGGAGATGGTGTACATCAGCTCACCAAAGACCATTTTGAGCTTTCCAGGACCATTAATGATTGTGTCAGTAGCACGATATTGATCACCAAAAGCATGCCTACCAATACATATGGGTTTCTTCCACCCTGTACAATGGTGAATAAGCAAAAATAATTGTTTCTTGCAAATTCACAAGGGAAACGAAATTTCCAATATAAAAACCATTACCAGGTACAATTCTTGGGATGTTCTGGCAAAGAATTGGCTCCCGGAACACCGTACCTGAAGGAGTGAAGCAACCTCTGAGGTGTTGCAATCAATATTGAAATAATTCAGGACAAACTATTGGACAAAGAATCTTACATCCCACATTGTCCTGAAAACAAAGAAAGATCTATTTAAAAGGACATACCATTTAGTATGTTCCTAATGGTTCCATTGGGACTCCTCCACATGGACTTCAGACCAAATTCTTTGACTCTGGTCTCATCTGCAAAACAACAAACCTTGAGATACTGCAAGTAGTGAATAGACATTGTAAGTCATTTGACAGCATAACAGCACAAAAACCAAATGGAACTTCAAAATCAAGCAGAAAACGAGCCTCCTTGAGAGAATGATGCATGGAATACAATTATATTAACCATCAGGTTATTTCTCTCAGGGAAGGGCAAAGAAAGATGACAAACCTGGAGTGATTGTAGCACACTTCACAGCGACATTGTACCTGCACAAATGAAGAAATAGGCTAATCACTCGTGCTTTACAATTTAAGTTTAATTAGTTGTTACCTGTTCATTATTTGCAAGCACAATAAGGTATTGATTCCAAATCTTCAGTTCTCCATTTTCAGTAAGGTCTCCCTTGATTCACATTATACACTAGGGTGCTAGGCCATATATTAATTCATGATATTCTTTTAAGCATCATCTCTTCACTGTGATGGATATCCACATGGACAAAAGATTGCTGGAATTACATTAGTTAAACTCATGTTCGCTAGATAAAGGAGTTGGATTATCACCTTCTTTGGTAAATATGCAATCACAAACCTAAGGGGACTAATTTCTCACTTCCCTTCAATTGTATTTTCAAACATAGGAGATGGCAACACTCCTGATAAAAATGTACTTACTTTAGAGTGGCTTCAGCGCTCTCTACAGTAACTGCATCGTCAGTTGCATCACGATTCAATACCCCCAAATCATAGTATTTAATATCCAACTCTAGATGAGGAAATATGAGCTGCAAACAACGTAAAGGACAATGTCAAAATCAGGACGCACCAAGAAGGAAAAGTGGAAACGAAAATCGTAATAAAATGAGAATAACTACTTTATCTTTTATCATTCTCCATATAATCCTCGTCATTTCATCACCTAGAAGCATGAGAAAGGAGAAAATGAAAAGGGAATCAGTACAAGAATTCCAATCCTACATATTGAAAGAGTTTACAGAGTTCGATTCTCTTGCTAGTGAAACTGACAAGCAGAATCAAATCCATTCAAAACCCAAGCCAGTAATCAAACATGATAGAGCTTTTTTCTTTCGTGTCGAAACGTGAAAGTACCTGAAAGTTTTCATCATAATATACCGTTTACAACTGAGGAAGGCACTATCACGTTGCAACAATAGTAAAACAAGAAAACGAAAAAAAAAAAAGCTTTAACTTATAGTTTCGATCAATTCTCCGCATTTCCTCCTCAATCCTCATCATCCAATCAAAGCACCTTCTGGTGCAGCTATCCAGCAACGAGATTTCTTACCGTCCATCTCCACGATGGGATTCTGGACTTGGATTCTATCAGAAGAAGAGGAACCTGCCGCAGCGGCCGCAGAAGCGAAACAACGGAGCGAGACACGACCGCAGCCATGGGAGAAAGGAACTTTGCCGGTTGGAATTCCGCCATCCAAGAGGCGCCAACTCGAGGAGGAGAAGCCATTGAGGCGGAGCCCGGGCTTGGCTAGAGGAAGAAAGGAAGAGTGCGGCGAGAGTTTCGAGGATAAGAAGATGGCGCCGGGCATGGCGGATGATCGGACGGCGGCGGACTTCAGCATGCCAGTCGAGCGAGATTCTTCAGCCTTTTTCAGCAGACGGAGCGAGCAAGTGTGCCGAACCCATCGAAATTGCTTTCGTGGAGGGATCTTCGGTGAAATGTCATTTTGCCCCCACCCCCTGAGGATTGAGTTTGGACCCGTTTACATCCTAAAGTTTACATCATAACCTGATAGTACCCAGTAAGTTTCAACTCCGTCCTTCACGGTGCTCACTCGATCCTAACCTAATCATGTCAAACTTCTCGGAAAATTTTCTCCTAACCAATGCAGCTTAAATCGCCTAAAACTCGAAGGATACTGAAACGATGTTGCTGCGGCCTGCAGGTCAAGTGACATCGAACAATTTCGGTGCTTGGGACGTAGTGCAAAGTTCAGGATTCAAGATGGTTGGACATATAAATATAGGGGGCAAAACAAAATTTAGAGTGTTTTTGCAGGTTCGCGCCACTCAAATCGACCGGCTTAAACCCGGTTCAACTAAATGCCGGTTTAACCGACCCTCACCGACTGTTTAAACCCTAAACCCTCACCGACTCTCCCCTTCCCCAACCCCACCCACCACGAAATCTCTCTCTCTCTCGCTCTCGCTCTGAATGATGAGTTGTAATTATTACTCTCTATGCCGAATCCATCTGAGCCTGGATTATATTCTTGTCCCGGCTTTCATGACAGGCTCCTTTTTTTGAGTGAGCCGTGCAATTTGATCAGGGTTACTCGAGCATGTTTCCTTTCATCAGAAATATGTATGGATTGTACCTTAAGATTGAATGGAGTGATCCAACATACAAGCTCGATTTCGTGCGGAATGTGGAGAATAAAGATCATGGAGTGAATGATGAGATGTTGCTGAGAATGCACGAGCTCCTCTGCTGAGGGAGTTACCAGCCATGTCCAGAGTGAAGGATGACTAAATGCATCTATCAAAAGCCTGCGGTAGCAATTGCCGTCAGTGAGGGATATGGAATATCTGCCCATCTGTACAAAAATGGAGAAGGGGCATCTCTATGGTCGATGATCATAGGAAAAAAAAAGCTGAAGCAATAACTGACCATGCCGCGGGGAGATATCGAACCGCCAGTGCAACTTCCGATTCTTGGCTTCGGTGTTGTACTCATTCTAATGATGCGGTCTATTCTATTGCTCGAGAATTGCGAGGCTAACGAAGTTGACAAGAAGAGAAGATTACTATCGGGCGAGAGCAAGAACTGCCAGATTCATGGAAAGATCACACATCTGCCGAGTTGCTGTGACCTGCAAACCTTTGTTAGATCCTCTTCCTTCTGTCTCTGCTTTCTGGTGTATTCGTTGTAACTCATGACATACGAGGCGGCGGATTAAACACAGATATGTATTTTTCATGCTCGGCTTTTGAGCAATCTAGTCTTCTGTGCTTTACAATCACCACATGCAATGGGAATTCAAGAAATCCTCCAAAGTCTTGAGTCCAAAGTCTGAGAAATTACTGAACATAATAGGCCAGGAAGGGCACCAATGGAGGTCAGGCCAAAGCGATCCTTACTAACAAGGGGATCGGTTCAAAAACCGCACTGCAGTAGCAAATAAGATACTAAAGTTGTACAGGAGCACGGTACCTAGTCATCATCCACAACGACGCTAATTTCACCTCTCTCCAGGAGGTTGTAGAACTCTTTCGTCCTCCTCTGGTCGTTCCAGTGGTGCATCTTCCACAGGAACCCAGCAGCGAACCCGGCCGTGATCCCATATATGATTTCCTTCGTGACGCTCGGTCCCTTGTATGCGGCATGGGCTACCTTATGAAGAGCAGCCATGACTTTTTCACTGCGAACTTCAGAGACAACAACTATGTAAGGAGCCGCCTCGACAAGAGAAGACACCTACATTCATAACTAAATTAGGGATCCCACAAACAAAGAACAGACCTTTTGCAGTTCATCTGAAAATACTTCACCAGCGACCACGTCGTATAATAGACAATATGACCGAAGACAAATAAGAACTTTGGTGGATTATAGAAACTTTACAAGCAACTTTAGACAACATCGCAAAATACCCAGCAATCTACGGGGCCTAGGAAATTTTCCTCGTCTATCTTATCCAAATTTAATTCATGTGCAGGTTAGGGCTCAATGAGCTCTAGCAATAGTTAGATTCTTAAGAAGTGCACCCCAAAATTCTCTAGCAACTCGAACTCCGAAGAGTGCCCCAAAATCCCCTAGCAATAGATGGATTCTTAAGTAAGGCTACGTAACTTAACACAGAAAAAAGAAACTCACAATTTTAATTCACAAATGAAAAGGCATTAAACCCAGATTACTCCCAATTCAGCTCAGGCTCTTACAATCACAAACTGGTCCTAACAAAGATTCAAGAAGCTCCCAAGCCTAAGATTGGACGATCATTAAACATCCGACAGAAGGCACGGCTACCTACACGAGAAGCTGAGCTAAACGACTGCCTCGGAGCAGAGATTGGTTGGGGGAGAAAACAGTGAGAAGCTGGAGCTAACCTGTGCTTTGATGGAGGAGGAAGCTGATGGTGTCGAGGGGGGGAGAAGGAACATCTGTCCAGAAGATTTGAGAAGATTGAGGAACAACTCCACCACCATTAAGAAGAAATCGGTGAAGGAACATAAACTCATGCAAAATTAAGATATACATTTCTTAATAAATATTTTCAGGCATTTCTATCCTATGGTTATGGTTGGAGATTTGAATTCATTATCAGAAAATTAAATTTTAAATATTAAATAAATAAAGTAATTTTTTAAATTACTTATAAGTAAGGAAAATGAGAAAAATAAGAATTAAAGGATAAAAAATATAATAATAATAATCAAATATATAATCTTTTAATTATTATATCAATAATAGTAATATTACACTAACTTCTCTTTATAAATAAATCAAGTGGTTTAAATTAAATTAAAGTAATCTCATAATATCTTTAAACTATTTATTTCTAAGTTATTTAATAAATTTACTTATATATTTTCTCCAATATGTGTTTAACTCCAGTGGGCACGACCTTGGGGCTTCTCCATTTCTCTTTCTCCCTCAACATATTTTAAATTTGACAGGTATCATCCCTCAGAGTCCTCAAAGAAGCCCGAAGCCCGCATGCCTGGCACGTGTTGCAATCGACCAGATTCATCAGTCAAGATAAAATGCATAGGTTCGAGATAGCGGCTGCATTTATGTGGTCAACCATTACGCGGGTTCATATCCATAAGATTGCACAGATGTCGCAGAGCAAGTTGAAATTAGAAATGAGGAACAGGTGCAGTGCCATTTAAATCGATTGTAATGCCAGTCAGATCATGGTTTACCTTGTCCTTCCTCGTACCTTTTTTTCACATACGGACTTCTGTTCCCTGACTTTGTAAGGTTCGAACAAGCAGAGCCTCAAAGGAAAGAGAAGACACTTTTGAATCCGAGAAACTGATCGACTTCTGCAGTTTCTCCCGCCATTCTTAATGTGTCTGCATGGCTTCCTAGTTCTTCAGGAGCAGAGGACTTCCGCTCCTTCTTGACCGCTGGGAAGGGTCCCGATTCCGTCGGGGAGGAGCTGCAGTCCTTGACCATGGAAATGCCAAATGAGAGCATGCCCTTAGATGGGGTTTCTGAACTCGTTCTCATAGCAACTGATGTATTCAGTTTCTCGACACGGTCCAGATTTGAGAGGATTGTAGAATTCCTCGGCATTCTATGAGAATGTGCTCCCTTGCACGTGGTATGATTGGGTTGGTTTTCAGCAAATGAGCGATCTTCCATCCCCAGGAGAGGGTCGGAGTCCATGACCTTTAGCCCGTTGAGCACCGGAAAGTTCTTAGATTTCTTTCTGATCAGATCGAAAATCATTTCTTCAGTTAAGGGATCGTTTGCTGCTCTTTGCTTCATATCCAATGAGAGTTCACCTAGACAATGTCCACCAAATTTAGCAGCTGTACACAAAATGGAGGTGAAAGAAAAGATGCTGACAATTGTTAACAAGATTGGACCTTCTATTCCCTGAGATTGCGTTCGATCAGAGTTGATGTTGAACCCACAGTTGCTTGTTTCTGAGGGTTCATACAAGGGACTAAGAACACTCTGTTTAGGGATATTGTCTCCTAAATTTTCTGCAACAAATATCTCACAGTGAGGTTCAAGCAGCAGCTTGTCTCGACTACGCTTTCTTGTGAGATTCAAGAGCTGAGATGATGGGGGATGTGAGGTGTTTGAGGTGGACAAAACAGGGAATGATTTTGCCTTTTCACGAATGTGATCAAACACGGTAATCCCAGATATCATTTTGCCATCATCTTTGGCTTCAGTTGCAAGCTTGGCTTCAGTTTCTGCAAGAAACTAGCAATGCAGAACATGAAGAGAATAACGATTCCTGAAAAAAATGTTTTAAGCAATACCTTCGGGTATCTCCTCATCTAAGAGGTTAAAGCTGGGCCTGCAGTAGAACCATGAGGCGGTTTACAAAATTCAGAAAATAGCATATAAAATTCACCATTATAATATATGAAGTTTGATGATTGACCACTCACGCAGAACTATTTCTTTCGAATTCACCCAAATTATGGAAATCCCTTTTAGATCCCGCAGAGGGAAAGGACAGCTTGCTGCTTCTTGGATTTGAATATGCGTTGCTCTTCTCCCACACAAGCTTCTCGTGCAAATCTATGCCAACTGCATCAATAATTGCAATTAGCTTCTGTGTGAATCTTCAGTTGGATATCAATATCCATATGTTCCACAAAAAGGAGATCTCAGGTCCTTAACTGTATTCTTCGAAGATCAGATTCGCCTTGATGGTCATCTTTCCCTTGGCAGGGTGTGATAAGAGAACTGTAGCTTGGTAAGGACTGCAACAACAGACAAGTAAAATGAAAAACTTAGCTCGGCAAGCAAGGGATGCTTTGGCATACTACGGACAAACAGAAACAAGATTGGAATTGCACACCTGTTGAACTCATCCACTCTGCTGCCGCCAATTCAAGTACATGGATTAGTAGCTTATGGAGTTACTAAGTGAAACTAACATATTAGAAGAATAACCATATCAAACGAAAAATAATGCCAATAAAATGGTAGCATACTAGATCTTGACATTAAGGAATTTAGAGAATAAGGAGAGATTATGCTGTTTAAAATACATCTGATGTATCCCATAACAAAAGAATAACCTGATTTTCTCATGGAAATGAATCAGGTTATCTTCTTCTGAGCCCACAACCTGCAAGAAAGAGATTCCAATCATGCCTTTCTGGCAGAAGAATAAAACTAGAAAACAGTTGAGAGAAACATCCCACTTACATACCATGTCAGCGTAATGCCTTCTACTTGACTGGACAGGTCCTGATAGCCTAGTCAATGTTATCAGAACTTTCACTTTCCCTTGCTTCAGGCAGTCTGTCTCCTTGAGTTCCATCTGAACTTTTGGAGGTAATGACTGTAGAGATTCCTTTATTTGATTCCCAAATGGGTATTTTCGACCAGTCACTATCTCTATCTTCCTTGGATCAGCCTGAGCTAGTTTCTCAAATGAATCAATGTCCATGGACTGCAGTGCCTATAGTACCAATTTTCCAGGGGAAAAAAGGCGAGAAGACAGAAGTTAGAAAATACAATCAATAAAGACTATCATCACAGTGACTAAGAAAGCAGCGGAGAAAACCTTTGCAGTCACCATCCCAATGCCAGGTAATTGTCTCAACAAGTATTTACTATTATCCCACAGTTTCTGGTGTAATGACTTGGCTAGGAGGGTTGAGTTAAGAGCTCCAGCGTAACTTTTCTTGTGTATGAAATACTCTTTCATGCACTTTGCAATTCTACACCCATTTGAACATACAGAGTTCATGTCCTGCATGAGACAATACAAACAATTTATGAGAAAAAACGAATCAACATTAGAGTAAATGCAGTATCATCTTTGTTGTGAGAAGAACCTGGGTCATTGAGAGATCATGCACCAAAGGATCACCGGTCAAAAAGTCATTAGTCAGAACAAAGATCTTCTCTTTTGTGGTTTGGATGCGCTTTTTGGGTTTTCCTTTGTCACCAAGAACATGGAACCGAAGCCTTCCATTCTTATCGATGTTTATATCATTTAGAAGCTTCTTCTCATTGCGTCTGAGCTGTATCCCTTCGTTCCAAGGCAATGATTAGAGAGACAGATTACCTAAGCAGGGCTTTCAAATAAAAACCCAAATTCACTATTGTCTATGACACTGTTCATACATGCAATTTCCTCAGCTCGGCAAACAATGTGAAGTGCATCTTCTAGTGAACAACTAGCTGGAGCCAGCATTATGTACTTCATTGTGTTGAATCTCAAATAGTACTTTGTCATCAGGCGCCCAGGCTCTATGCAAAGCAGACAAATGGTTGACATCCATCAATATGTGAAAGTCCATTTATATTTACCAAAAAGTGAATTCCACTTACAATAATATCAAGATATTGCATCAAGTTTTGATGTACCTAGAGGTTTCAATGAAAAACCATCATGATCACTCCAAATTAGGTGATGCTGTGACAACTCATTGACTTTCTGAACACAAATCTCTGATAAAATATTAAGTCCATAAGCTCCCTTGTTTTGCAGAATGAGTGGAAACTGGAGAGCCTCGTTTTGTGGATAATAATACCTTGCATGTGCTTCTCTATTTGTTCATTTGTAATCCCTTTCCTGACAGAGTACTTCCCTGGATCCTGATGAAGCATCATAAGCTCAGAAAGCAAAAGAGCTGGAGAATTATAATCGATCAAAGATTTTCTTACAATACATGCCTTTTTGGTCCTCACATACAAGTAGGAGCACTTGATCCATTCAATTGCACGTGTTATGTCAGAGATGGTCAGTTGAACTATCTCAGCTGTCAAATGCTCTGTCACACACGAAAGCAATCTGGAGGAAAATCACTATTATAATTGGTTTGTGTATAGAACATTTTGACTTGATATAAATGTCACATACTGTGATTCCACCACTTCACATCCATTCAGCAGATTCTCATAAAGATGGACCTAGGATCATGTTAAGAAAAAAGGATTTATTACTGAGTCATATTGAATCTCAAAGCACTAAGGTTATGGATCAAAGGTACCGTTGCTTTTCTAGTCATGATTACAACAGTTCCAGTATCATCAAAGGGTGGGCGCCCTGCTCGACCACACATCTGCATATTGAAATAAAAAATAGTTCTTAGTCAGTGCAGATGCAGACAGCAAATCATAGCCACAATGTAACTTGACTTGCCTGCAGTATTGTGGATCTATCATATTCCATATAGAGGCCTTTTTCTTTGTTGCTAGATGAATTGAAAAACAAGTCAAATGCACAGTATGAAAATCTTTGTTTACACCGTGGTGAAGAAAGTACACATACTAATTCCGTGTTGATTTGATAACCACGGTGTGAGCTGGTAAGTTGATCCCATGAGCAAGAGTATTGGTGGTGCACAGGACTTGAATATCACCCCTAAGAAAAAGTCCCTCAACAAGGTTGCGATCCTTCAATGCAAGACCTCCGTGGTGATAAGCAACTGCAATTGGCAGTCATAAACGTCAGTGAAAGATTGCATTATTTCCATGGTATTGAGTAATATCAATCCAAATTTACCGCCATAAGGGATGTAAGATTGCATTTGCTTGTCACTGGAACACAGTGTAGCTTCCCTCAATCTTTCATGTTGTCCTTTGTTTTTTATAAATGGACCAGAGTAACCAAAGGTCATAGCCATCTGAGTGAGTCGTTGTGCAACTTCTTGAGCTCCTTTTCTTGTAGAACAAAAAACTAGAGCAGATTTTCCATTTGAATATTGCATGAGGATATCTGCATTCATGCAAAGAGTATGATTACCATATTGTACTATGAAATGATGCTGGAAGATTACATATAAAAGAATTCCATAGATTGGTCCTTTGAATGTTCCAACTCACCGAAAACAAAGTTTTGAAGGCGCTGCATCATGTAACAGAAATAACAAAGGATCAGCACTTGAAAAGTGAACACGTGTCATGAATTCATCCAGCAATAACTAAATGTTTCTTTGGTCGAAGAGGCAAAGCTCTGTTGATGACAAGGTTTTACTCACATAGATAAAGGCCCCAATTAGTCATAGACAATATGAGGATGAGGAAGCAGGAAGAACAAGAACAACTTGCCTGTTCAAAAAGGAAGTCATTTTTGGCTGGAGTATATCCTACATTGGAGTAGAATGATAGGTCAGTTAAATGGAGAAGAAAAAAAAGCATGCAGATTATTCAGAGTGCTGGAAAACCTTTTTGCATGATGATACATTGGAGATCTCGGTTTTAAGATCATAATGGAAAGAGAATGATGAAGAAGTCCTAGTTGGAAAGATCATCAGATATGCCTACCTAGAACTCTGTGAGTCAGCTTCACTGGCCTCATTTCTTCTCCAAACCTGAGCAAATAGAACTTTGGTCAGGAAGCACCTCAATATGTGCATTTTCTGGAGAATAAAGATTGCAGCTGCATGTACCTTTTGATCCCTTGAGGAGGAACCATAAGCCATTCAGCTGCAGAAGATAAATTTAAACTCGGAGATTTACCACTACCAAAACCTTCAAATCGTTGAACATATACTAGAATACACTCTAGTGTTTCACTTTCCGTACCTAGGTCCTCTAAATTTGGGATTGTAGCAGAAACAGCTAGAAGCCGCACATGTGCAAGAGGACATGGCTTCAAATCAGGGTTACGAGCAAGCATTTTGATTCTACTGACAATTGCCTCGAGAGCTGCTCCACGGGGATCATTCAAAAGATGAACTTCATCAATGAATAGAAGTGCTATGTCACTGAAGAAGCTCAGCCCTCCGTTCCTTACGCGGTACCGAGTCACTGCATCAAATTTCTAAAAGAAACCTTATTTAGCAAGCCAGAAAGAATGTGAATGGGTAGCAAAGCTGCAGAACTGTTTATCCAATGTTTCAATAAAGGCGAGACATCAGGGCTATTTAATTTAAGAGAGAAAAAAAAAGTGTCCCTATATGATACACCATGATAAAAATTATCTAAAATACGACCAGAAGTTCAGGAACATGCTTTCTATATTAAGGATGCATACCTCTGGTGTTGTAAGGATAATGTCCGCTTCTTGTAGATTACGCACGTTGTAAGAATCATTATCCCCAGTCAGCTCCAGGCAGTTGATTCCCCATTTTCCAAACTTCTGGTTCCAATCACGGAGCTTCTCCTGGACTAAAGCCTTAGATGGAGCTATATAGACCTTCAATGCACAACACAAAGCAAAGAGTGCATCTCAAATAAATATCATCTAAGAAGGTTGATTATTCACAGGAATCTATGATAAAGCAATCGAACAACCTATTCCAGATTTTAAGAGCTATTACCGAACATCAGAAAGAGAAACTGTAAGCCACAAAGCTTCGTTAATATAAAAAAATTGACGCGTCATGAGATGCAGAGTTTGCTTGAGAAGAGGAAGCGAGGAAAATGAGCCATTTCCAAAGAGTCGAATCGGTAGAGGAAAATGAACTACTTACTGTCTTCAGAGTTCCTTTTGGGGGGAGAAATCTCATGTCCTCAGTCACGAACCTCGAGAGAAGCCTCAAAATGCAGAGCTCGAAGAGAACTGTTTTACCACTACCAGTAGGTGCGGAAACCACCATGTTGATGTCGGAGTGGTAACAGATGGAAAAGCACTCACTCTGTAGCGAATTGAAGTACCTGCGTGCATTTTGATAAAGCCGCATTAGACATCCGACTCATGATCAACTAAGAGACTCAAAAGTGAACGACGATCGTCAAAGCAACCGCAGCAAGATGCAGATAAAATCCAAGAGATGGATGATTCGCTGAGCTAAAATATGGCGCAGTATAAATGTCTACATGAAAAACTAGCTTGCCTCTACGTGTTCAGAGTTACCTGAAACTGAATACTGATCGAAATGGCGGAGGCAAGTCAAGCACAGACTTCAGCGAGTCTGAATCCATTCAGATGAACTTCTCAGAGCGGAATTGCGACGTAGATCTGAGATCTCCTCTCGCGGAGATGAGCAGCTGAGCGGAAAGCTGTAAAGACGAACATAGAACGAGAAGCCCTCCGTCTTTTGCCGCGAGAGGGAAGTGAAGAAATCGAACGGAAAAGCTTTTAAATGGTGGAAACTTCTGCTGAAAAGACCAAAATGCCCCCGACCAATTTGAATTAGAATAAAAAATTACATTTTTAAAGGAAAAAGTTAACTATTATTTTTTCCCAACTCATTTTGTCAATAGATTAAAAAAAAAGGTATTGACTTTTTGTGATTATAAAAGATTTATAGTTCAGTGGTCAATTTTGCTCTACGCCGTGTATTGATCATATTCAGAAGTCCAATATGCCTTATAAATTCATAGTCGAAATAAGTTCCGTCAAAATAAGTTTATTTGATCATGATTTTCTTTATTGAGATAATATTGTTAAAAGTATAATCCGGGTCAGTTCAAATGGACTTGAAACAGTTTATTCTATTATAGTTAAGCTTGTTTGCTTAACGAACTGATCCGATTACGAGTTACAGTTCATATGAATATAAACCGGCTCGAAACCATTTCTAAACAAACTGGTTAATGGTCCGGGCCGATTTGACCCGTAAACCGTCTATCTTTTTAATTTTTTTTTAAAATAATTTTAAATGAATATTTTATAAATGCATAACTTTTTTTTGTAAACAATATTTTGATTGATGAACAATATTTTGAGTTGATTATATGAATAATATTTTTAATCAGATTGGATTAACCATACTTTGATTGAATGTCTCACCTATTTGTGACAGTTGATTTTTCAACAAATTATAAAAAATTGCGACACTTAGCAAGTAGAGAACTATAGTTCACGATCCGAGCCGGTGCGATCTAATTTCGTAATGGTTTCAGGTCGGTTTAATAGGTTAATGATATATGTTAATTACAGTTTAATCAACCTATATTACTGATCCATCTCATAATTACCCATCCACCTAATAAAAGTAATTAGGAGCTGAGTTGTGAGCAATTCGGATCAATTCCGGGCCAACCCGCTCCCATCTAACAACTCTACATTGAGATGGAAGGAGAACTGTGTGGATAATAGTTACTTGTTAGGTACAAGCAACTTAGGTCCATAGGCTTTCCCTCCCTCTCTCTCAGTCACACAGTCCGAGTAGAGAACTTAAATGAAGATGGTGAAGTTGCAGGAGACCAGTCCATATTTTGTCCTCGCAGTCCCACTCACCATCATACTTCTCACTGCTTTCTTCTTCTCCCGCTCCTCTACTAACCCTAACACTCTTCCATTTCCAAGCCCCTCCGCCGGCTCTCCCCCCAGCCGGAGCTCGACCGGCTGGAGGGACGGGTCGGGGGAATGCGACATATCCTCCGGCGGCTGGGTCCCCGATCCGAGCAGCCCGCACTACACGAACGAGACGTGCTGGGCGATCCACGAGCACCAGAACTGCATGAAGTACGGGAGGCCGGATGCCGGGTTCGTGAAGTGGAGGTGGAAGCCGGAGGGATGCGATCTGCCGCCGTTCCAGCCGTCGCGGTTCCTGACACTCCTGCGGGGGAAGTCGGTGGCCTTTGTCGGAGACTCCGTGGCCAGGAACCAGATGCAGTCTCTGATCTGCCTGCTTTCCCTGGTAAGATCATATAGATCGGAGGCTTCTTCTCCGGATACATTTCTCAGCTCTTTCGGGTTATAAGAAAGAAAAGCAACAAAGGCGTAACAACTGCGAAATTTAATCTAAAATCGAAGTTAGCAGATCCCCATCCGACATTATTCATCGCTGAAAGAATACTTAAAAGAATCCTCCGATGGCGATCTTCTGTCGCAATTATCGCATCCCGACTGTGCGAAAAACGTCCGTGGAACTTCTAAGACAACTGCTACATAGAGTAGGTAGTAACTTTAGTCTCCTGGTCTGATACCCTTTTGACAAAGAACCCGACAAGGCTTGATCACCCAGTGAGCCATGCATGGAATTGTCAACAGAATTGTAGCGAAGGATTAGGTATCGGTCAAAGAATAATTATTTTGTTAGTTTTTCTTATACATTAGATTATCATGTTGCAGACAGATCCAAAAGCTATAGCCTTAAATAATAATAATAAATGGCTCACTTGTTTTTTCAGGCTGGATATCCTGAAGCTATTTCATACACACCAGATCAGAAATTCATACGTTGGAGATACACGGCCTACAATTTCACCCTCGCAGCCTTCTGGTCACCTTACCTGGTGAGGTCGGTGGAGGTGGACCCGGATGGCCCGACCCACAACGGCCTCTTCGGCCTGTACCTGGATGAGTTTGACGGGCAGTGGACGAGCCAGATAGATGAGTTCGACTACGTGATCATCTCGGCGGGGCACTGGTTCTTTCGCCCGCTGGTCTTCTACGAGAACAGCCGAGCAGTCGGTTGCCACAGATGCCTGGCAAAGAATTTGACCGACCTCACCCGGTACTACGGGTACCGGAAGGCGTTCAGGACTGCTTTCAGGGCCATCAATGGCAGGAAGGATTACAGGGGAGTCACAATTCTTAGAACATTTGCACCGTCGCACTTTGAGGGCGGGCTGTGGAATACTGGAGGGAAATGTGACAGGACGAGGCCGTTCAGAGCCGATGAGATCGGTCTCCGGGGTGCACAGCTGAAGCTGTACACGATACAGCTGGAAGAATTCCAGAAGGCAAAGGAAGCTGAGAGAAGGCGAGGCCTAAGGTACAGGCTGCTCGATGTGACTCAGGCAATGCTGCTCAGGCCTGATGGGCATCCAAGCATTTACGGGCATTGGCCAGAGGACAGGGTCAAGCTGAAGAACGACTGCGTCCACTGGTGCTTACCAGGGCCAATCGATGCCTGGAACAATTTCCTACAGGAGATGTTAGAGACAATGCATCGAGAAACACCACATCAGGAAAAGCTTAGCTGATGAGGCACTTGCATAATGTGACCAAGTCCTATCTGACATTTTACCCATTACGTTATTCAATAGAGATGATTGGCATATCCTGTCCATTCTAGCAACAAGGCAGGTACGAATATGTATAGAAAGACCTGAAATAGTGCTTGAATCACCAATGACTACCATAAACCTCTATGATAGCATTCTGAGAAAGAACATGGAAAGGAAACAGACGATCAAAAAGAGTCGGGGTTATAAGGAAGAAAGTTAAAGGAATAAGAATAAGTTAACCAGAAAGAAGATTGCAAACACACTATTATTCCCTTTGTAGGAGAATAAAAGGTGCTCAAGGTTTCCGTATACACGATCCACTGTCTTCCTAGCCAGCAATTACTAAAACCTCTAATGGTGTCCGACTTTCAAAATCAACCTCATGTTTATAGCAATGAACTGTCTCTTAACTGAAACACAGTTAAGAAGTGCCTATGCACTGCTTACACAGCTAACAAAATAAAGTATGCACTGTCTCCCTCTCTTTGCAGCATCCCTTTGTACATTCTAACTCGTACCTATCTAGAAACTTAAGTTAAAGATTGCAGATCTCTAGGAGTTACCTCAGGGATGACGGGGAATGAGGTACCACAGGACCTGTTGTGACCCAGCTATTACTGTTTCAGGGTCCTCTGGGCTTTCAAAGCAGACAAGCAACACTCTGCTCATGATCATTGTCTGCATTCTGCCTGTCCATCACCCTCATATGTTGCCACAGTCAGTCGGAATGTTCTGCAGGCCCTCCAGAGACCCAAACTCAGGCATTGAAGATTACTACCTCCTGTCGTGAGATAGTATTTCTGGGAGGTGTAAAAATTTGATACCAATCTCCATGTTCTGAAGAACAGCTGAAATAGAGTAGAAAGAATATCATGTAGAATAATTATATTTTGTCATTGCGTTAAAACGGAAATTTGTAATTATGCTCAGAACAGGGGACAATGATATGGACTCCCCCAAGGGAAAGGTCCATTAACTTCATGCAGACTGTCCTCCTCAGTCAGTTCAACAATAAAATGATCATTTTGGTCATTCAAAGTATTAACTAAGACAAAAATAATGCAATCAATTTCCATTCAATGATAGTAGAATTACTTTACTCGGGCTCTTCCAATGTTCTCAGAATGCAACACTTCCAGATGATAGCGGCAACTTCCACCAACCACCGAGAATTCCGACCAGGGCTAGTTTTTGGTCTCTCATTTCGACCCGTGCAAGACAAAGGAATTTGTAGTCATGGACTTCAACTTTATTTGCATGTAGAGACTGCAGAGGACAAACAAAACAAATTTCACAAGCAAAATGGAGATTACTTGGGAAAGAACTAATTCACTTCAGTGGAAACAAATTATAGCTCCTCTTTTACTCGTTTTTGTCCCCCCAAAACCTTATTAGGACCGACCAGCATGACCGTGAAAAGGACCAACTGATGACCTGATTCTTGGAGGAAAGCAAGGAATATCAGAAAAAACTACTGAACTGGCCGAATTTTGTTATAAAGGGCAAATTTCAGCTAGTTTCTCACTGAATCGACCAGTTCTTCTTGAACCAGATTAATTTTCCTTGAAAATTCATTTTTTCTATTAGTCAATCTTCTATTCTCCCAAATTGGATTGGTACTCGGGAAATCCATTTTGATGCCACGGACCTATAGGCTACAGCACAAACACTATGATGTCCCTTTGAATTTGAAAACTGGGGGAAGATTCACGAATCTATGCAGCAAAAATGCAGTTCGAAGAAATGGTGAAATATTTTATTATGACAACCATAAAGCAACCCGATAATAAACACCTGAGCAAAAATTTTTCTAAAAAAAACATTAATAAACACATCAGCAGAATATTAAAGGGGAAAAATGATAACACACCTGGAATCTAGAGATGCGATGTCCTTGGAGCACAGATTGATAGCGCATCTACAAGATTCAACATTTTCAGTAAGGATTTCCTTTTAATCAATACTAAAGACCAACGTACGGAGTCATTTCATGTTAACAGCAAAATAAAAGAGGTGAGATCCTTTACCTGCTCAATGAAAAGATAAACAGATAAAGGGCTCGGCTTTGTGCTCAGAAGGAAGAGAATAACTTTCACTGCTAGATGCATAGGATGATCCAAGCTCAACAACACAGTGAGAGCAAATAAGACAGGGAGCCAGAGTTTCCCAGCCAAAGTCCAGAAAATTGTCTGATTATCGTCCTCGTCTGAACTTCCCACAGAATCTTTTTGCTCAATATCCATTAAAGTCACATGATCTACATCATCGAAATTCACAAAATAAGCTCTATCTGCGTCGTTTCAAAAGATACCGAACATCTAATTATCAATCTTTATTGTCAATCCACCAGCAGAGATGGACCACGGACCATCAAAAGATAATGTGATTTCTGGTCGAATGGTGATTATTCCAGCCACAAGTGAGGCACCGAAAGCACTTCCAACGCCAACTTTTCCACCTAAGGATTACAGAAAAGAAAAAGGAAGAGAAATTTCAAGCGGCCCCATAGCATGCCAAATTCATGAACAACGGAATATTATATGCATCTTAATTGTCTCAAAGATTCCAATCATCATCCACAAAAAGCAATTCTTTCCTTCAAGATAAACAAGGATGTGATGTTAACCATGTGATAACGTGAAATTTGGACTTTGTGATTACAAATATCACTTCAGCTTGATGGCAGCTCATTTTCCGAAAACCAAACCGAGAAAGAGCGTGGCTAGAGAAAGAATCCCATTGGATTCTGCCGATTCGCAATACCAGCTCCGAGCTTTGTAAACAAGATCCATGCGCAAGATTACCTCGGCGACTAGAATTCGTCGTACCCAGAAACCTCCTGCCGAGCAATTTACCGCTGAACGCAGCAGGCCGGGTAGGCTGTCGAGATTCGGGGCCCTTAATCCATGACTTTACACGGACCAGCCCTGAGGAAGAATTGAAGGGTGCATGAATTAAGAAGAAAGTTCAAATCTTTCACCAGCAAATCAAGAGAAGCAGAAGGTGAATATCATGGGAACTCACGCGGAGGCATGGAATGGGAGAGAGACGAAGAAAGAGATGCCCTGATTGGACGTAGAAGCCTTGCTGCTACTTGCGACATATCTTCCTTCCGCTCTGTCTCCCCCCTCACCTCATATTTCTTCCCATCTCCCTGTTCTCTTCCCCGTCGATTGCTTCGGCAAAGGCCAACTCGGAGAATCGGATGTTGCTGTCATATCATATCATGTCTTCTCGGTCACTGTGTGTGCGCTCGGGAAAAGTGTTTTCTCTTTTCCGACGTTCTGCTTCCACATTCAATATTCGAGATGCTTATAGTTGGATTTGGCTGTGAGCGAGCCGAGAGGAGCCGATATGGCTAAACATCCTCTTGTGGTAGAATTGATGACATGTCGATAACACTGATGATCCGTATATCAATCATTCAAATTTAGAGTCGCACGAGCCCAAGTGCACTCCCCGATCGACCCATGTACGTGGTAACCATCCTCTAATGCGGGGATGTTTTAGCGATGTTTCTTCCATCAAAGCCACTTTGATGCCTAATGTGCAAAATTGGGCAGACACCATTCGGTCGGTTTCTGCCCACCGGGGGTTTCTAGCCGTTGCACAAAGAGAGCATCTTGACGCTGTGAAATGTTATGTGAGAGATTTGAGTAATGAAAATGTGGACACAAGGATAGTGATTCAAGAAGGCATGGCACCTCAGAGACATCCAAGATGAATGGTTACAGAAGACAACTTGCAGTTCAACAGGACATATGCACATGATAGGACATGAACAAACAAGAGTACCCACTCTGGAGTTAAACCGGCTCATCCATGCTGCGCCCAACATACTCAAGAAGGAGAGGGCAAAATGAATGAACAAAAAGTATAAACCATTCTTATAGGCAAAGGGGAACCTAATACCAAGGCAATCTTTTCAGCTCCGATCAAAAGAAACAGTCTGTAGAGAACTATCGGCCAAACCAACCTCTAGGGGGCTGAACATTGGAATCATTCATTAGCTTGTCCAACACTGCATTCAAGTCCACGGACTGCCCGTTCTCAGTCAACTTCCGGACTGTAGCCCTCACTTGATCTCTCGGGAAACCCATACTTGCGACTTTGTCCACCACGTCGTCTACAGGGGGCCTGTTCCCCATTCCACTAGATCCTGACCCGCTATTTATTCCTGAAGCAGTGGGTAGAGCCTGAGACAGAACACGAGCAGTTGGGAGCTGTGGATACCCGCCTCCACTACTACCCTGAGAATGCTGATGAGGTTTCAATGGGGAGTTGGAGCCATACTGAGGGGAAGACCCACCATAAGGATGAAGATCAGAAGAAAACCCAAGACTCGACCTGCCAGGCTGTGCCTCATGCATCTGGGCCGGGGATCCACCAAACTGATAGGATGGAGGGGCACCACTATGCGGAGGCTGAGAGGGCAGAGGTTTACCGAAGCTTGGTGGTGGATGGTGCATGTAAGGCGGCTCCTGAGGATGAGGTCCTAGAGCAGGTTGAAGCTGAGGAGGATGCATGGGCTGCAAATATGGAGGCTGCTGAGGTGGTGGGTACTGCTGATTTTGCTGAGCTGAAGGAGGTAGCAGCTGTTGGCTAGGAGGCAGCTGGTATTGCTGATTTGAAGCCTCTTGAGGTTGACTGGGTGGTGGGAAATAAGGTTCTTGCTGAGGAACGGAAGGATTCGGGAGCTGTGGGAACTGGTTTGACATTGGAACTGAGGGCGGAAGAATCTGCTGAGAAGGAGGTGGAGGAGGAGTCACTGTTGGGGGAAGAGAAGGAACTGATTGTTGGAAAGGTGCAGAAGAAGGAGGAGGAGGTTGCTGAGGAACATGAGACTGCTGAGGTAGAGAAGGTGGTGGTGGCTGCACAGAATCTACATTGGCAGTGTTGTGGGGTTCTTGTGGCTGATCCGGCTTGGAGATCTGGAGCTTCGCAAGCTGAAATTGGCCTTCCATTATTTCTTGCTTGCCTTTGATAACTTGTACACCATTTTGGACCTGCATGTGTTGAAGAATGTTGCCACCAGCTATTGATAATCACAATAATCCTTGAAATGATACATATATATAGCATACATGATAAACACAAACATCATGAAACAGCTGGATACGAGGTGCATCACATAGATTGCAGAGAACATAATCACAAAGGAGAATGGGCTGAGCAGGAACAATTCAGTATCAAAGGTGTTTGCTTTCTCAAGTTTGAGTTGAATAGCCACAAGGACTTGAATGAGTAAATTGAAAATATCAAATAAGATGGTATGATGTAGCCATAAACAAGGCATACATACAACAGAAAGCAACCACCTATATCAACTGCAGTCAATAGCTAATAATCTGATACCAAAGATCCTGCAAGAGTAGTGCTTTGAAAGTTTAGCAAAATATAATAGCTGTTATTGGTAACTGATTCTTTCATAATAAGCAAACTCCTGGTCCTCTTTTGCATTTTTTATGGCCGAAGTTGGTTTATATAGACATGCAATGACATTGGAACGGACAGTGATTACCAATAAGATTGTTTTAATACACTTCATCGGATTATGAAAATTATCTGCACGCATTCATTACATAGAGAAACAAACACAAAAAATAATAGGTCTTTTCACTGTGTAACTGAAGAATTCAACTAAATTATATGGATATTTGCATATTTGCATCTTCCCATGAGAATTATTGGAACTTTTGACTTCCAAATGAATTGAGGGCTACATGCGCAGCTTCACAAATTGAGGACTCCTAATATTGAGGATGGAACAGGAGTACTCCTCGCTAATCCAGAAATTAAGCCAATGCTTCTACTTGCTAGAAATAAAAAATGTGGCAAGCCATTAAAGTGCATTAAGCGAGGCAAAGATGGGGCGCAAAAGTACCTCTCTAAGCATATTTTCCAACTGCCTCATCTTTCCATCCGTATTCCCATAATTGGTTCCTGCAGTTACCCTTAAGTCATCCACAGAATTCTCAATGTTGCGGGTTCTGCTTTCCAGCTGGGTCAGCCGAGCACTAAAACCATCCAATGCATGCAGCACATGATCAATATGTTTCTTTATGGTCTGATCAACCTCGGACACTATGGATGCAGTGTGGGCATGTTGATCCTTCTCAAGAATGACTTTTGCAGGTTCAAAGGAATCCAAAGAACCGTAGTTCTGCATAAATATTGAACAAGACAAATATCTAGAAATCAAGTAATTGGCGAAGTAGACCACTATCAACTGAGCCGGAGACTCACACACAGTAAAATGCCTTCAAGAAATTACCTATGCTACTTCATTTCATCACAAAAGGCTTGAGTATCAACTATTACACACAGCTCTACTGCTAGTATAGCACATAGCTCAACATCCTACTCATCTTAATAAAAAGATCACATATTTATAGACCCAAATATTTGCAGAACATCATAATCCCAGATTGTCATTGACAGACAGACATCTTTGGTAACTCACTTTGCTAAATAATTTAGTTATCTGCCAAAAGACCAAATTTTTTACAGTACAAGACAAAGAGCTCAAGTGAACCACCCAGGTCTTGGTCTCAATTATCAACACCATCAGGAGACAATGCGAAATTCATGTGCAAATAGCTAGAACTCATGCGCAAAAAGTCACGGCAGAAAGCTCAATCTGATCCAATTAAACTCAGAAGCTGAACGGCCCCGCAAGTAATTCAATCAAGTACTAAAAATCCAACAGGAAACTAGCAACATACACCAGATATAATTGAATAGTGACCAATCACGCCGTACCATATCCATAATTGAATAAAGACTCACCCGAATAGGAATGTTGGTGTTGGTCTTGGAATCAACCGAGCCCCAAGCTCTAGCTGACGATCCACCGTCGAAGCTCAACGAGTTCGCGCTGGAAAGCCCGGTGGAGATCGGCCGAATCGGCTGGAAATCGTAGCTGGGTACGACCTCCCCCGCCCTCAGCCCATCGATCTCGTCGCCGCCACCACCATCACTCCTGCCGCTGCGACGGTCCTCCTCCGGGTGCTTCATGAGGTCGATGAAGTCCTTGCTCTGCGTCTGCGCGTACGTCGACGACGCCAGATCCATTATCTGCTTGTCCATGTAATGCGACGTGTTCATCGAATCCGACGGCACTCGAGACCTCGCGATGCCCGGGGTTCTCGACGTCTCTCCGATCGCTCGTAGAGGACTAGGTGAAGATGAGATGATGTGGTGCGAGCTGAAAAAGGAAACAAGACGAAGAACAAAACAGAGAAGACTAGGAAGTAGACGAGTTGCGGTCTATTAATAAGAGGGAAAATGTTTTCATGGAAAATATAAAATAAGAAAAATAAAAGGACGAAGCGTGTCGGGTCTGCCTGTGGGCCGAAGGCCCAAATTCAGTCAATGGCCAATTGGGCTTGTTGATATATTATTGAAAGCTATAAATTTTAGTCGAGTTGGCCCGTTAAAATAAAAAAATATTTTTCTCACTTCGAAAGCTAGATTTTACTTTAAAGATAAAAGATATCGAATTATCTCAATTAATTTATATTATTCATAATATATCTAATCTAAATGGTATGAAAGGTATTGGATCAATTCGGAACAAAATTGATTTCAACTAGACCTCAATAAAATTCAAGTAGCTTCTCACTTCGAACATGAGATTTTACTCAACTATAAAGTATGTCAAATTATCTCGAATAACTTATATTGCTCATAATGTATCTAATCCAAGTGGTATGCAAGGTGTTGAACAAATCGGAACTGAATGGATTCCAATTAGACGTTAATGAAATTCAGGTAAATTATAATTCTAACTCAAGAAAGGATTCTCGAAAATTATAATACAATCGAATATATAAGGGTAGAGCCGACAAACTCTAGCCTGACCCGATAAGAACAAGCATGGGCCAAGGCTTATCGAGCTAGGCCGACACCATTTATATTAAAATAAAGTAACGATCTTAGACTACATTTAATGTATCTTGGATATGTCAATGGATTTAGATGGTAGGAAGAGGGAAAAAATTGCTACTTAATTTGAGTTTGGATTTTTAATAATTATTTCATTTTTAAAAAATCACAATGAAAGTTTTAGTGGGCAGGACCGGCGGCCCAATGAATATCCGGGCCATGATCGCCCCTATCATGAACGGGCCAATGTATTATCAGGCCGTTGTCGGCCCAGTATGATATGCATTGGGCCACACTGGTCCAATATGATAAGACCCGACCGGCCCGATTTACCAACCCTGTCTAAGGGAGAACTAATTTGCTCGAACGAACTTTGATTGACCATGACTTCCACGTCAAAGCACTAATTGCCACGTCGTGTGCAGCATCAGATTCATAGCTCGACAAGATATCTTGACATAATGGTTTTGCATATTTCATGAATTTCTAATGATAAAAAATGTGATAAAAATTCATATGCTAATAATTAATATTATAAAATACATCACATATATACATAAAATTAACTAAAACCTACTGAAATTTATGCTAAATTGATGAAAATTAAATTAAATTAAATTAAGCTGATGAGATTATATCTGACAATAGGAGGAGTTGTCCATAACTCTTATCTGTCCAAGATAGCCAAAATTTCTAAAGTTGTGCAAAGTCAATAGACAGGTTCACTAGCCAACAAGGCAGCCCCAACAAGAAGTTCGTGAGGCCGAGATCAAAGAATCTGATGACAGAAGAGTTCTGTAGATCGCTCCGACCGTATATTGTAGTTCTGTCGGGTTTTTCTCCTCGCAATGATAAGGTGGAGTCGAAGCGCGGCCATGAAGTTCCCAAGAGCCAAGGATGCGATGCAGATTCACGGTAAAGTTGAATGGGGCCATTTTCTCACAATGGCCGAATGACAAATCCCCTGTCGACCATCTTCTCCACCAGCTCCTCATGCTTCTTCAGTTGCCCAGCCTTCCTCAGCTGACCAAGAACCATATCGTAGACAGGCAAACCCGGTTTCAAGCACTTCTCCTCGATCATCTCCAAGAAGTACTTGTAGGCATTGTTCCAGTGCCCCATCCCACAGAACATCAAGATCAGAACCCGGTAAGTGTTCACGTTCGGCTCCACTCCATTCTCATCCATCTCCCTCTTGAGCTTGAGAACCATGTCTGTGGACTTTGACTCCACAAACATGCTCATCAGGATGTTGTAAGTCACAGTGTTGGGCGAGCACTTCAAGTCCTTCATCCTGCTGAACAGCCGGTGAGCCCCATTCACATCCCTCAGCTTTGCAATGCACCGGAATATCGGATTGAATGTACTTGCATTGGGAGGGCAACCCTTCCGGACCATCGAGTTGAGCACCTTGATTGCCTCCTCGTGTTTCTCGTCCTTGCAGTGAGTCTCAATGAGGAAATTGAAAGTGATTGTGTCAGCCTCACAGCCCAGCCTCCTCATCTGGTTATAGACCTGGAGGACCTTCTCGGTTCTACCAGCTTTTACGTGGACTCGCATCAGGTTGTTGAAGGTGATTGAATTTGGCGCACAGCCAGCATCGATCATCTCTGCAAAGACGTCGTGAGCACGGGTAATCTGCCCGACTCGGCACAGGGCGTCGATCACTATGCTGTAAGTGTACACATTGGGCTTAATCCCAACGTTTTTCATTTCCCCGAACACCCTCTCGGCTTCTGGGATGTTACCTGCCCGGCACCATCCGAGGACTAAGCTAGTGTAGATAACAACATCAAGCTCGAACCTTTGCTTTAAGCTGTCGAAGAATGTCTGAGCTTCAAGGGCCCTTCTCTTCTTACAGAGCATGCCGATAACAATGGAGAAGGCATACTTATCTGGGCTGCATCCATAATCCTCCATTCGGTTGAACGCGTGGACGGCCTCCACGGCCAATCCCGCCCTCACGTAGCGGCGGATGAGGATTGAGAAGGTCTGCACAGAGAAATCCACTCCCCGGGATTTCATCAGGTCGATAATGTGCCACGCGAGGTCAAATAGCCTGACTTTCCCGGCAAGATCGATCATTTCATTGTAGGGCTCTGGGGAGAGGGCTGCTTTGGGCTCAAGGTTGGCCTCGGTAGCCGTCGTCGCCCAATTGAAGAAGGCCAGGGCCTGGAGGACGGGGATCCCGTGGCGAGGGGCGGCGCATCTCTCGATGACTTGGCGTATAACGGCGGTAGAGAGAGGGATAGGGGCCGCGGCTGCCGCCTGGGCGAATTGCACGGAGAGGGAGGAGATAGTGAATCTGGGCTGCGGCGGGACGGGGTTGGGGCTGGGGTTCTTGCGGTGGTGTTCCTTGATAAGTGCATAGAGCGCGTCGGCGGTTAGAGCTTCTCCTGGGGAGAGGGCGCCGGAGGTCGGAGCTGCTTCCAAAGTCTCGTCCTTTAGACCATCTTCTGGTCGCTGAAGAGCACAGGGACGACGAGACTCGACATCGACTTTAGGAACGGAAGGGGAAGTCTGCGCCGACAAGAGCTGGTCGGCAACAGGGGCTCCTGGCCGGGAGATAGGGGCCGAGCTCGGACCAGCTTCAGGAGTCTCATCCTTCGGGCTGACTTCGTGAAGCTGAAAAGCAGAGCAAAGGCGGGACTGGATGGCTAGGTTACAGAGAGAAGATATAGACAGCGTCGACGGGAGCTTCGGTCGGAGCAGCGCCATCGCCAACGGCGGCTCTCTCGTGAACGTTCAGTACAGACACAGGAGAGGTAGAAGAGAGGTCACTGACCTTTTATTGGGCCAATTGTGCCGGCCCATTTCTCAAGTCCGGCCCAAACCTGACCGAAGAAACATTAATCCACGATCTCGCGTACATCGATTCGATTCTAGAAGGTTACTATTTCCGGCCGACGACAACTGGGCTGGAGAAATTTCACTTTCAATTGTCCGAAAGTGTTCCCGAGGATGCAACATAAAATATTAGCTTGATGTCGGGGGGATTGTAATTCAGGAGTTAGGCTAAAATGCCATACATTCTTCATCCATGCCATACTATGTCTCTGTTACCATAACTTCTCAACTGGTTTTCATCAAGCACAGGCCATCCAGTCGGAAGGAGTTCGATCGCAGCTCGGACCCGACCGGCTCCTCACGTTCACGTTGAGTGGAAGCGAGTGGTACTCGATCTGGTGCTGCCTGAAAATCTCGACCATCTTCTCGACCAGGAGGGTTCTCCGGGCCCACCTCTCCCCCATCTCCTGATGGTTCATCCGGTGAGTAACCCACAGGCCCAGCACCACCTTGTTCATCTCCTGCACGTCGTATATGTAAAACGTCGGAGAAGGGTACCAGTGCTCGGTCTTGCTCTCGATGTACCTGCAAAAGGAAGTTCGATTGAATCGTTCACACAGTTTGGAGTAAATCCCGAAGGCAGAAGTTATAGGAGGATGGTAATGGTGAAGTATTCTAATGAGTGTAGGTATACTCTTTTATGTCCTGTTTCATTTTGTGAATCTTCTCCGCCAGGGTCGATATATGGAGGCAGAAGACGATCTCCTCCGCCATATGACCGCTCCGGTTATAATTACTTATCGGCTTCGTCGCTAAGACGCTGTTGGGGTATCTGATCTTCAGGTTGTCACCTTTTACAAACACTGTAGTCAGTATGTTCATCTCCTCGACTATCAGCTGAAAGAAGAACAATTCCAGTGAGACGAACAAGAAATGGCGATATCGATCGGACCATGGCGAGATGTGGAAGAGACTAGAGAGTTTTATCGTGGTTAGGGCTTCTTACATCGACGCCATCCACTTTAACTCGATCACCGACATCATATGGATGCATTACGAATAGGAAGATGATCGACTCGAAAACCGTTTTGCAGCTGTTCCCGAAGACAAAAGCTAACAGCAGAAGCTGGGAGCTTATGAAGACGAGGAACTGAGTTATGTGAACCCCGAGGATGATGAGCCATATGATCCCAGTCACGATCCCGACGATCACGTTCACCATGTTGTGGAGATCGTCGACAGCAGTGTTTGTGTCGTTGAGGGACCGAGCAAGTGCCTTCCTCTCTTTGAAAGCCTCGATCTGCAAGGAAATTCAGTGGAAATCTCCCGGTGACAAGCCGGCCGAGATTGAATTTGGAACCAACACGAGTTTTATCAACACACAGATTAAACAGCAGCATTCAGAATCCAATCAAAATCTGTTGCTCGGGAACAGCACGGAGGCATCCATATTCCTCAGAAGCATAAAATCTAGAGGAACCCGCATCAGTTAACAGACATCAAGCATCGTTTAGCATCTCTTACCACCCAATTTTCGAGGGCTTGCTTTTCGATTCCCTCGCTTTCGGCTTTTGCTCCAAACAGGCGTATCGTCTTGGCAGCATCATCCTTGCTCATGAACCGCATCAGATCATCCAGGTAAATCAACCTGCGATGCAGTGAAGGAGACAACAACTCATCAAGCTTCCATTTCTCCAAAACAAAGAAGTTTACGTCAAATTTGACAGAACATAAGCGGTTGATCGAAATAATTACCTGGACTTCGGTTTCACCACGTTGAGGAATATCTTCTTTGCCACCTTTCTCGCATGTGCCTCGCTTTTGCTGCCGATATGCACGTGAGATGCGTCCTCCATGTCGGACTCGAGAATCTGCTCGTCCAAAGTCAAGAGAGATCCGTGCTGAATCATATGCACCATCTTCTTCATGTACCATGCTGATATGCTGTTCTTTTGAATCTCCTCATTCTTCTCGAAACTCCTGGCACCGTCATTGGCCTTTTTCCGTGGATTTCCGGCTTTTGGGAGAAGAGCTTCTGTTAGACTATTACCAGCTTCCTTGTCCCCAGTCCTGTGGCTGCTTTCGACCAGTAGTTTCGAAGAGAGTGTCTCGATCACATACTGGTGGAAGAGGGCCTCGTGGATCCTCTCGAAGTAGGTATTCACGTGAAAGGACGAAGCGAGCGCCTTCATGAGGAGGGTCTTCAAGAGCCATATGAGGGCGGCTACTTGGAGGCACAGTACGATCTTCGTCACATAGAGCAGAATCCGGCTCCGATCACTGTCAAGCTTGGAGTGGAAGATGGAATGCCACACGAGCAAAACGAGGCCCAGCCATAAGAAATTCTGGAATGCCCTTTTCGATCCGTACGTGAAGTACAGGAGCCGTTTCTGGAGATGAAACTGCCGCTCTGCAAAGATCAAGGTGACCCGGACAAGGCAACCCGATATCAGACGGCCTGACATCAGAGCCAGGAGGAGAATGTCCCATTTCCATAGGGGAAGGTCCCACAGTGACTTCCTCTTTAAACCAGGGACCAGGAGGGTGAAGGCTAAGGCCCCTACTATGATTCCAAGGACCAAGCATTGGAACATCAGTGACTTACCGAACTTGATCGTCTTCAGTTCACCGATATGGTCTGCAGCATCTTCATCATCTGCATCTTGGGAAGTTGGAGCAAGAAGACCGCCCGACCCTTCTGGGAAATCATTGAAATTATCAGATTTGGTTAACTTCCACAGGGCCTTGCCTCCGACAGAAGCTTTTGGACCTCGCCGGACAGCTTCAGTTACTGCCTCATGGAAAGTCAGTATCTCCAATCCCTTGGATGTTCTACGGGAGCTGCTTCTACTGCTGTCCGGGATGTGGTCCACCTCAACCATGATCTCTCCTATCGACTCGGCCATTGTTGAGACTCTCGAGCTTATGACTCAATTAGAAACACAATGTTGCTCCATATATTGCATTTTTCAACAAGGCTATCTCCATGGCCGCACCGATGTGTCTTTTCATGTTCTTCCACTAGAATGTTATACAGTTCATACTAATAAGGTAGGAAAACAGAAATGAGTGGAGAATATATGCCAAACGATTTTCACGTTGAGTAAGAGTTCCATGCCAGAGAAAGTCATGAGTGATGGATCACTAGGATGGGCATCTACCCAGTGAAACATGTAGCAATTCAATTGAGGACAAGGAGAACCGATGCCTGATTGATCGATGCTTGATTGATCGATGCTAAAGGCAGACATTAATATTCCCCATCTGGCTCAATCATTCAGTCACGAGAGCTGAATCTCTTCTTTCGGAAAATTTACGATGACTGAACCTCATTTGATTAGCAGAGATGATTTGAAGAGTTCCGGTAGCAACCACTCAGCCATGGCCCAGATGTACAGACATTCAATTTCAAGAACCGTCATTGAAACCGCTTGTAATGGAAAATTCGCTCTGAATCTCATCTTTCTTGAGTTTACTCCCTAGTTAAGCTGTCGGCAACACTACATGAGTGCAGAGACCATCTTTACTCAGTTCAATAGTAATGATTATAGTTCTACTCGACTTCTCCATACTACATCAATGGAGAATGCTCGCATTCTGTGATGAGTTTACTCGCTTCCAGAGCTACAATGCGACAGAGAGACTCATGAGTAGCCCATTTCACAGAAATAAAATCAGTCTAACTATTAAGCAACAAAACTTCGACACCAGTTTATCACATTATAAGGGATTCATTGAGAATTAGACAGCAATACCTTCTGATGTTTTAAAACAGAAAAGTCATTGAAGCTACAAGGAGAATGCAACAATGCCTGAATTCATGCTTCCACATTCGCCACCTCAGTGCTGTTTTCGGTCGCATCTTGGTCATTACCCGCACAACGTAAATTGGGATAATTTCGATGGTTAAGGGAATGCAGCCAGAGAGCCACGACTCCCTCCTTGTGCTCTGCTGAGGCTATGTGAGAGTATATGTACTTGATCTTGAATTCCTCGGCTTCTTCCTCGTATGCTTTCATGGAGAGCTCCTCGTGACTCTCTTTCCATTTATTGTTGTACGATGAGAAGAGGCACTCATCCAAGTAAAGCCCGACCTCGGGAGCAGTTGGAACGTTTATATTCACATCCCTGCAGAAATGAATGTGTTACTGAGATCAGTACATGACAAGGACGAGCAACCTTTCAACAAAACCTCAACCTAGAAGCTTACTTTTGGAATGCTTTCTCAAACAAGGTCTCCAAGGCACAGTTCCTCATGATCGCCACGGCGAGGCCCATCATCTTCCGTATCTGATGGAGCATAAAGCTCTGGCCCACAACCTCGCATTTAACAAACTCGATGCCTTCGACAGTGACTGTTTTACTAGCATCGAAAGAGATGATGTAACGACGAGCAGATGGGTCCTCGGCCTTAGTTCTTGTGGTGAAGTTGTGGAAATTGTGAGTTCCCACATAGTAGTTCAAGATTCGGTTAAACCTCTCCCTCTCTTTCTCCCCATAAGTGAATGAGCTACCCTTCATGGGTTTAGCTTTTCCCTCACTGTTTTCTCTCTTCTCATCGATTGTGCCTGGCCCAGCGTCCACCTCAAGGGCTGGATTTTCAGCAGGGGAATCTGCCCCTGCTACAATAGGACCTCTACTTTCCAATGAAACAGTTCCTTCCTCTACGACTCTGCTATTCAATTCAGTTGCTCCTTTTTCCTTAGTCATGCCATTCCCTTCCTCCATTGTTCCTGAATTCAAGTCAGCATTCACATTGAGCTCAGAGCCCTCACTCATGCCGTTGCCAGGTAAAGCATGATTCATATCATTAACTTCATCACCTGCAACAACTGTTTCCAAATAATCTGCATTTCCATCCCCATTCCTAGCGTTGGCAGACCCTTTTGAGTCAGAAAAACAGCGCTTCCCCATCACACCGACCACCTTCCTCCCTCTCTCCGAACACTCCAAGCACTTCACAAGCTCACTCCCCGACCCAACACTCGCAAGCACGCTTTCTCTATCCCTATGGCAGCTCGGGTCAAGAGCAAACACCGGAATCAAGTAGACATACCTCCTCCGGTCACAGAATTTCTTGGCATTGAATGATGCAGTTACACGCTTGTACCCGAAGATCCGAATCTGCTCGGGAAGCAACGAGTTGAGCCGGCCCACGAGCCCCGGCGGGTCCACGTAGAACCTGCCCGACACGACCTGGCCCACTGCACTGACGCCCTTGTCAGTCCGGGCTGACCGGGCCCAGTCGTAGCGCTTGGGGTTGCCGCGGTCCGGCTCCGGGACGGCTCCGGCGAGGAAGAGCGCTTCCTCCAGGTCGCCTTCGATGGTCTTGGCGCCGGGGTTCTTCTGCATCCCTTGGTACCCAACGCCGCAGTAGGCGAAGAAGATGGCGATCTTGCGTCGCTTGTATCTGGGCTTCCTCGGGTTGGCCGCGTTGGCCTGCTCGTCGTCGGAGGTGGCGGTGGTGGAGGACATCTTGGGCCTTTTGGGATCGGGTTCCTGCTGCGGTGGTGGCGGCGGCGGAGGAGACCGTGGAGCTCCGATGTTTTCGTTTTCCATTTTCTAGGAAAAGAGAGAGTGGACTTCGTGGAGATTAATGGAGTTTTCCATTTGCTGGCTCCGACGATGTGTCTCCACATTGTAATACTAATAATACCCTAATAAAGCCCAAGAAACTTCTTCAACGTCGTCGTATTTTCAGAAAACCCATATCCACTGCCAAGCGTTACTTATTCAGAATCCCAGCCAAATCCCGCCCACAAGGCTCGACTTTAGTCATTGTTTACAACCTGTTTTTGTTCCAGTTTGCTGTTTCCGACTTCCAAATAATCATCAGCCATTGCCACAATGATGCCTTACCATGTTGTTGTGCTCATCTGACAAAGCAAACATAATACCCCTTCATGGAATATATCAACGATGTTCGATTTCATGAGATTAGATCATTTGAACTGTTGTGATTTAATGAAGATTACAATCAGTCGATCTGCTGACTGCTCGTAAAAATGAATCCCAATCATATTTGGGGAGGACAGGACCAGTATCAACCCAAAAGACACAACTCACCCGGTAAGTCTTCATCATCTGAACTTGCATCAGAAGCCGTGGCCTTGTAGCCTTCGTCTTCCATCTGCTTGCTTAAGACACGTAGTTCCCATCGAATTTCATTAATATGTGGATGCACCTCATCCCCGACAAGAAACACATGAACCCCACTCTTTAGCTCGATCCAGCTGCATCCAGGCTCCTTATAGACCCCCCGAGCTCTCATCAAGCTCCGAACCCTCTCAACATCCTCCTGCTTGCCCAATGCAACGTAAATACTCGACAGCAACACATAAGTAGATGATTCATGTGACCCGAGCTCCACCAACTTCTCCCCAGCATAGGCTCCAAGTTCATAATTCCGGTGGTTCTTACAGGCACCCAGCAGGATCCGCCATAGGCGGAGCCCATGATTGACAGTTGCCGACTCAATGAAGTCTTTGGCTTCATCAAGTCTCCCTGCTCGACTCAAAACATCAACCATACAAGCATAATGCTCAACTCCTGGTGTTATGCCATATTTCTCAGACATCATGTTGAAGTAACCCCGACCTCTATCCACGAGACCCATGTGGCTACAAGCGGAGAGGATGTTCACAAAAGTCACCCCATCGGGCCTCACGCCTTCCAGAAGCATCACCTCGAAGAGCTCCAGGGATTGGTTCCCCAGCCCGTTTTGGGCGAGTCCAGATATCATTGCATTCCATGAGACCACATCCCTCACGTACATCCTCCTAAAAACTTGATTCCCATCCTCAAGGTCCCCACACTTTGCATACATGGTCGAGAGGGCACTCCCGATGGGAACTTCAAGGCCAAACCCATGCTTAATAATGGATGCGTGTATCTGCTTCCCTTGCTCTAGAGCAGCGAGACAGGAGCATGCTCTTAGCACACTCACCATTGTCAGCTCATTCGGTAAGATCCCTTCCACCTGCATTTGGCAATACAAGTACAGAGCGTCTTCATTCTCCCCATTGTGTACATACCCGCTAATCATCGAAGTCCACAGCACAATATCGGGCTCCCTTAGATAATCAAACCCCTTTCGAGCATCGTCAATGCCATTGCATTTTGCATACATATCAACAAGAGCTGTAATAACATATATTTGGGGCACAAACCCCAACTTCAATGCGTAAGCGTGCAACTGTTTACCTTCCCTAATGCCACCAATATCACCGCAAGCACTGATGACCCTAACAATAGCGAACTCGCTGGGTCCAATCCCAAAAAGATGCATTTGTGAGAACATCATGAGGGCCTTATGGGATTCACCAGCCTGTGCAAAACCAGTCATCATAGCCGACCATGTGATCGAATTCTTTGCACTCGAGAATTCAAATGTGCAGAGCGAATCCTCAAGACTGCCACACTTTGCATACATTGTCACAAGAGCATTCCAAACCGACACAAATGATAACAGCCCATTTTTAACAGCAAGGCAGTGGATTTGCTTTCCCGTGTTGATTAAGCCGGGAGCTGCAAATGAGCTGAGAATGCTGCTGAAAACGAATTCGTTCTCGGCCTCCTTCTGTTTCATGTGCATCAAACCAAAGAGCTTCAAAGCCTCATCTGCAAGATGCTGTGAGGCATACCCAGAAAGCATAGTGGCCCAGGAAACAGTGTTTTTTTCAGGCATTCTGTCGAACGCCTTTCTAGCCTCCCCGACAAGTCCTGTCTTGCAGTACATGTTCAGAAGCGAGCTTCCGACGTAGATGTCGTAGAAGCAGGCCGTCTTGATTGCCAGCGCATGCGCCTGCCTGCCGTCATAAGAGCCAGCAGAGTTCGAGACAGCAGTGAAGACCCCCGCAAAGGTGTGGGCATCGGGCAGCTCGTTCTCCGCCCTCATGCGGCGAAACAGACCCAACGATTTATCTGCCCCACCCACCTCCTGCTGGGAGTACCCGTTGATGAGGCAGTTCCACGAGATGACGTCCCGCTGGGGCAAAGCATCGAAGACAAGACGAGCTTTCTCGACGGAAGCGCACTTGGCGTAGAGGTTGATGAGGCCGTTTGCGATGGCCGTGCAGGCGAAAGAGCCCGACTTGAGGAGGCAGGCATGGAGAGCTGCACCGGCCCGGAGGTCCCTCTGACGAGTAAGCCGCACAAGGGCGTTGAACTGGGAGCGGTAGAGCGGAGGAATGTTCATCAACTCCAGACACCTTCAAGTCGATTTCCATCATGAATTTTACCAAGAACCCGACATTGCGGATCGAAGTCCTATGCCGAATGCGTTGTTAATCAACGGAATGCTCAAGTCCTATGCAGGGTTCGGAACTCGGGACAATGGCTGGCTGGCGGGCGGGCGGAGCTGACGGTCTTCAGCTGGTCTAAAGAGCTGGAGATCAGTAGAAATTTTCTCTCATATTTGGTCCTCATACAACGCAATTTGTTTCATCATAACCCCTGTGAACTTTATTCATATGATATGTCCGAGTGGTCACTGTCGAGAACCGATCGCCCAAGTCCAACTCGAATCACCAACAAAAAGCACTTGAACTTCAGTTATAAATTGTCCCTATCGTCAAGCAATCTCAATTCACGAGCCACTGCTAGCAATAAGATTATGTTTAAATCGAATGACTTATAACAATACAGAGTATATCAAAAATAGTCGTATTAATTCCAAGTAAAACAGTGAGGAGATGTTCAGGAAGTTCTTGTGATTGTAGAATGTTGGTGTAGGGCGTCGAATTTTATTTGTGAAATTATTTACCGTTCAGTAAAGTAACTAAACTATTTAATAGGTAATTTCTTTATGTTAAATATGATCTTGTTCTCTAGTATCGTGAATGGAGAAAATTCACTATCGTAGAAATTTTTATATTATAACTGATTAGTCCATCACGAACCCATAATTTTTCTAGCCATTTCCTGATAGTGGGTGAGTGGGATTCTGGATACTAGACGTTGTATAGAAAATGATGTAACATATTCCTCTGTGTAATTGAACCACAGGAGATAAACCTCCATGAAACGGTTCGGTTGTTGAATTGCAGCAGAAGGGGACAAGACAAACAATCCTGGGACCGAGGGCCAAAATGTGGGCCGGATTGGCCCAATGAAAATAATGCTATAGATCGTACTGGGCTGGATCTTCAAACACAGGCCCAGATTCAAGGTTCTAGCCCAGTCCAAGTACAACAACGAAGTCCGTCCGATGATGATCCATATTATTATTGATTAATGTGTGAGTGAGCATCGGTGACATGATGAAGCATAAAAACACGAGGGGACAGGTCGAAGCCGATGCTGGAACGGTGGTGGAGGGATCGGTCTCGAGGCTACTTCGTAGCGTCACCGAGCAGACGAGATAGAGATTGATCTGTGGTCGGAGTTTGTTTCTCTCTCTCTCTCTCTCTCTTTTAGACTTCCAAGATTTACTTGAAAAGGAGCAATGGCGGCTCACTAGACAGACCAGAGTGTCGTATGGAGGACAGGGGCGTGGATCTCATGAGTGGCTGGCTACCCGAGGGCTCTCAAACTTGCTGCAATGATAAGGCCACTCACCACACGCACAAAAAACCATATGTAAGCAAAAAGGGTGTCCCCAGAAACAATGGACGCTGCCTGCTGTGATCTCAGTCTCGGTCTGGAACGAAGAGGTCCCTTGTTTGGTTCTTATTCATGGGACTCTATCTTGCAGTAATCCTCCGATTAATTCCCTCTTATCTCGATTGTTCTGGGCACTGTACGACTCAGTTCATATGATCTCGTGACTAAGTTCATATGCATTTCGAGATTCGTTTCTACTGGTCCTCAGCCAACACCGGCTCAATGAAGCCGACAGGTTAAATATCTCTACGTTCGTCGTATCTCCAACTTCATCGATCTGTCTCATTCATATTTATTGACACATGTATCCGATCATGAAAACCTCCTCTGATGAAACCCTAACGTTGGATATTGATCAGATCTCCTGGGAAAAAAGGGTTAGGATGTTGTATTGGGAGGAGGAGATAGGATTTTTCAAATTGGGTATTAGATTAAGAAAATGGGAGAGGGAGAATCTAGGGATATGATTGGTTCTGACCACGCACCGGCAAGCATGATTGCCTCGATTACTCTATTTATAACCTTAAATAGAGGTATAGCTTCTACAGAACAAAATATGTATATGCATAGTTATATACATGTGTGTGTATACACGCATATATACATTAATCTATGTGATGGCAGAGGAAAAAGAGGTGTAATGATCATAAATGTGGCAAATTTGAGGCATTACGTGAAAGCATGAATGGCTGAATCCAACTTTGTAATCATGAAAAAGGGTGGCAAATTCGTACGTGCATCGAGACATCTGCATACACTTCTTCCTCTTTTTTTTTGCACATAAAGTGTGTATATTATATATAATGTTCTATATTATATAAGAAACAAATATATATAGATTATGTAATATGTATGTGGACCTGCATGCAGGTTTCCATGCCCATCGATCTCCTGTAACTCTTTGGCAAGCTAGCTGGCAAGAAATCAAAGACGAGTCATGTGTACATACATGTATGTGTACGTTTCACGAAACCTAAGACAAATGCGCCAAATTAGAGAAAAAAGCTTTGAAGGATATTAAGGTTTAATTGCTCTTTTGCCCTTTTTACCTTGGCTCAAGATTAAGGGTTGTATGGAAAAATGGTTGGTTAATTACTGTAAAAATTTTATATATTTATTATTTTGTATACTTAAATTATATATATTTGAAATAATTTTTTAATTATATATGTGTGATTAGTAATGTATTTGAATATTAATTTTAATAATAGATGATATGATTATTATTTACTGATATAGTATAATAATTTGTCGATAAGTTACTAGTATAGTATCCCATGCTGATATTACAAAATTTGGGTAATATGACGTGGTAACATAATGAAAATTTTATTAACGTATTATGTTATATAATACTATTAAATTTCATATTAATAAATTATTAAAATTAAAATTATATTTATTTAAAAAATTATTTTAAAATAAATATAATAATATCAAATATATAATATTATAAATATAATTATGACAAAATTTTATGTACAAGTGAGCTTAACTCAAAGTGGAAGGGAAAACTGACCAATCCAAGGGTGCTAATTAATTCAAGTGAAGGTCAGAAGATTGACTGACACAATGTGACAAAACAAGATAGATTCACATTATTATAATTAAAAAAAGATAAAATCGGTAAATTTTATATGGTATTTTACGGTCCCCTTGGAATCCAACTATGGAAATTCCCCCCCTTTAGCGCCAACCCTCGGGCTTCTAGAATGTCTTTTTTACCTCATTTAGGGCTTTAAAAAGTTCAAATCAACTTTTAGTAAGAAATAATTTATTATGTCTTATTTAGTAATTTAACGGATGATAAGTAATTGTTCATGTTCAAATATTAGAATTGTTTTTTTAAATATGATATTTTATTATAATATCGGTGATCCAAAGATTGAATTTAAGATTGAGAGAGTCGACTGAAATTTCCTCACAGATTCCGTCTCCATCACATACTAGTCTCAAGATACGTTTTGGCTGACTCGAGGATATCGCGAAATGCAAAAAAAAAGAAAGAATATCGAGCTACTCCACCCGATCGCACGTTGATCAGCAACTCTTCACCATTTTTAACTTGATTATTATTCTTTTCCCTTCTGTGGTTTGAAGAATTTATGCAGTCGAACACATTGACCTCTCGTGGCGACATTGATCAGCAATTTCGAGGTTAATTAATTATGCGCGTGTTCCTCGATTCAATGTTGACCCCCCACCCTTTTCATAGTCCCAATGAATCAATCATGGCTGTGGCAGGGACTACAATCTCAGCCAGAGGGAGGAGAGGGACAAAGAAGAGCCTGTGGTATTCCTAAGGGTGATGGTCTAAAATCTGATCCCTTTATATCCTATCATATCATGTCCCCACAGGGCAAAGAACAAAAGTCAATGTCAGCAAACGTGCTTCCCTCTCCTGTGTTGTTAAATCTTTTCCTCTTGATTTTCTTGCCCTTTTTTTTCTTGGGAAAAGAAAGATAACTGTGTCGATTTTGATTAATTAACTAGCCAGCTAGCTGTAGGATGTAGTTGGAGAGGTAGATTTCATGCATTGAATATCCTCAGCCAAATTTCGATTTGCTGGCATCATCATAATTAATATGCATGCCCACTCTTGATTCCCTCACTTCTTCCTTTTTCTCGATGGCAAAAGCAAAAAACAGAAAAAACAAACGGAGTTTGTTTCTTTCATGTTCTGATGGGTTCCTGTAAGTTCATTGCAGTTCAGACATACTTACACAGCTGTTATTTTCCATGACACCGCACGGCTGAGACTAGTCCTCAGCAGGGCATCGAATTAGCTCCAACCACGAAGTGTTTTCCATGGGTTTCAAATGCTGACACCGCAACAACAATCTGTCCAATGCAAAGCTCACTTCAAGTTGTTGATCAACCAGATCCCAGCTCATATAGTTGACCGAATACCAAGTGGACGCTTTGGCATTTCCTGGGTTCTCTTTGGGCGAAGACTGTAGATGGAACACATACATGCACAGGTATATGAAAAATCAGGTAACTGTAGTAAATGTTCGAGGGGAGTTCCGTCATCATCATAATAAATAAATACGCTCAGCAGAGCAGAAGGGGTTGCAGAGTTGATGAAGATGTCAAAGAACGGCAAATACAATAAATTTAGAGAGGAGGGAGGCTGAGCTGGAGCCAGTGCCGTTGTGGGGGAGCTGGCCATTTAATCAGGATGCGGTCACCGTGTTCAAGGGTTTGTGTAGGCTGTGATGAGTGCGACTTCTCAGTCGACAGAAGGTGAACATCTTCTCCCCCTCTCAGCCTCTGCGACTCGAATTTAATGAAATAAGTTCGACGTTTGAACCACCCAATAGAAGAGTTAACAGTACTAGAAGTGGTGTGTTACTTTAATGAAATTTGCTTTTTACCGTCATTCTTATGAATTTTTTTTCCTGTATTACGATTAAAATTGAAAATGAGACTAAGTAAATGTGATCACACGTAAGACTATAGACATATGAATATGCACATATATTCATTTTGTGCAGAAAGAGGGTGGAAATTGATTATGTCTAACTAGGGCTACGATTAGAATTTTAGAATTATTTTTTACCTATGCGTGAGTGTTCTCTTTCAGAATTGCCTACGGATTTAAGAGTCCAGTTTCGATTGAGAAGAATGCATGCTTAGTAAAGGCAATTAATTAGGAGGAATTTTCAAGCTGGAAATCTTGATGGGTTTCTTTAGAGGGGGGTTTAAATGGGAGTTGGAGACCATCACATAGGATTCCTCAGTTATGTCGAAGGACCGAGTAGGACCCAGCGGTGCTAAATGGCCAGGTAATGGAATGGCGATACTGCATGAGCTGTTACCGCCCGACCCACGTCTGCCGATTCAACAGTGGGGGGACGACACACACGGTTTGCATCGTCGCCATTAACGGCCTATCAGGAAAACCGGCCAGACCACACAACGTGCTGGGACTAATGCTTCTTTAGATTGAACTCGGTCTAAGCGAAATGTTTATAGCTCGACCTCGAAAAGTACAAAATTGATGGGGGTTTCGTGTCGATTAATTATTAGGATTGCACTGAGGAGGAAAAGGAAAAAAAAAGTGGGTCAAGGTTGGCAATGATATATATAGGAGAAACAATCTTTGGTCATCATCATTGAGCCTTGGAACATTACATGTGAATATTACGACTCGAAAAGACAGCACCATTGATCCTTCCAGGCGGAAGCTATTTTCTCAGCTTGGTCCCGAGAAAATTTTCATAAATTTTTTGTCCTTTACACTGTTAAATTACGTTTTACGTAGTTGTGGATGCTTTGGAACCCTAACTAAAAATTGGGGGTCGACTGAAATAATCCGATTATCTTTCTCCTTCCCGTTCGATTTTTTTCTGCATTTTTGTTAAAACCCCAGTGCCGGAATGGCAACTGGGGGATGATAAGTTGAGATCTTGTCTTGCTATTTATTATTTTTATATATTTTTAGGTTTCAATCTCATTAATATAGAACATGAATCACATGGGGAGAGTAACCATGATTATTCACTCCTATATTCTTCTTCTTCTGCCTCCATATGTTCATACCATGAAAGCAAATTGCCTCTTGAGTTCTGATGGCACTGTTACTCATCAAACTGGCTGAACTCTCTCTCTCTCTCTCTCATTTACTGTTGCAGCCTCGGCTTCATGTCTCTCTTACTACGCTCTCTGTCTCCATACTTTTTGTCATCCCCACCATCCATTTCTTCCTCTCCATTTAACCCCTCCCTTACAGAGAGAGTAATATATATTAGGCCCCCAGCAAGCTTAGATACAGAAAAGAAAAAGCAACTACGAACTTGTTCTTTGAACAACGAACCAGAGGGAGATTCTGGGAAGACTTTCTGTTACATCTATTGGTTCATGGGGGGGTTTGTCAAAGGGTTCCTAACAGCGTTCATTGGCATTCTGTCCACCTCCACCCCTCTCTCTCTCTCTCCTTCCTCTGTTGTTTGTGCAGTCGGATTGGACGGAGGTGGGCATACTGCCAACAGTGCTCTGTTAGGTTCTCTTTGTAAAACCCCTTATGATGTCTGAGACCGTCCAGCGAGGTCCACAGGCTCCGTGGTTGCTTACTTAGATCAAGGGTAAACTGTGAAATCATCTCTCTCTCTCTCTCTCTCTCTCTCTCTCTCTCCAACTGTCTCTCTGTGTGCGTGTGGGTGTTTTGTGCTTTTATTTCTTACTGGGTGGATGAATTGATCGATTGGTAGTTAAGTTATTCTTTGATTCAGGCACATGAGGCATCAATTTTCCGTTAGGCCAATGAATCTAGAAGTAGGCGGGAGAAGGAAGGGAAATAAAGGACACGGGAAGTCCTAGCGACGATGGATTCCATCTCAAGATGCTGCTGCAACAAGAGTTCTTCGTATGGAGTTGCTTGCTTCTGTCGAGTTCTCTGTGGTCTTCCCCTTCTTGTTCCTTCTTCTGATAAGTACAGGTAGCTTTGAAGGAGTTAACGTTAGAAAAATACATATACGCTAATATATGTATATATATGTACGTATACGATTCTTCCTTTCTATCCACTCTTAGCTTCAGACTCAAGTCTTTGCGTGTCTAGTGAGTTGATCGTGACTATAAACCCATAGACTGTTCATCGGTTGACCGAGATCCATCATCTTAGAGGCTCTGCGGGTCGATCTTTCGTCTCCTTGAAAGTCGAAACCCTAGTTCTTCTGAGCTCCTTTTCCTCGTAATCAGTGTATGCCATAGTTCTATTCTAGGGTTTTGATCTCTTCCGCACACCCAACATTACTTGTTGCTGAACAAGGCGCGTAGGACTTGCGAAATCGCGGCATCAGTCTCGGCATCCTTCATCTGAATGTATTGTCGAAGATCCAGCTTCATGTTCTCATGGATCCGTTCGTTCTGAGCTGGTATATCTCTTGTAGAAACCCTAGGATTCATGTGAACTGGATTTACCAACGAAACATGATGAAGCTCGCATGCAATATCTACGTATTATGAGACTGAATACCGATGAATCTACTTAAAACAATATTTCCTAGCAATGCATCGTATTGCAGTCTACCAAGTAGTCTACTAATATGTGCACATCTATGTATGTTATGGAAAACTGAATATCAGCATGTATACATGCATATAGTCTGTGTGAATGCATACGAGATGTATAGATCCTCCATGGCTGTGCTGGTCCTTAACTTCTGTAAACAAATGCGATGTTAATCTATTCCACCTTTGAACAGGGGGGGGGGGGGGCAGGTGAGTGGTATGACTCAATGATTTAGCCTTCTGACTATGCCATTGGAACAGATGAGACAGCCACAGCCAGACCAATTATCAATGTCTATGTAAAGGTTATTTCTTCGAGATGTTTGTGAGCTACGTACTGTACAGTACTTTAAAAAAAAATGTCATCTACAGATTAGGGTGAAAACGGTCCGGGGTGCCAAATTGAACCCGTTCGGTTACAGTAGAAGCTTCCTAAATGAGCATAGCTACAGTGTGACTATAGTCTTAGGAACATGCATGCATCATGGTTATGTTGGAAGTCAGATTGTATCTGTAAGCCCTAATTGCAACGGTCAACATGAATTTTCTACTCCCCAAGTGACTCCTAGCGATTATATGTTAATCACCTCTTTGCCCGGATCAATGGTACAGACGTTGGTATTGCACTCGCCATGTTCTCATGAAGAGATCAAATGGCTGGTTCCCTTATAGGCTGGGTTGCGATCCGTGGACTTTGGTCATTTGAGTTGGCCTCGTGGAGGGAAAACCATCAGAATGAGAGGAATTGAATTCAGAGTCATGGGTTGATCATATGACTTTCTTCATGCTCAACTCCATCGGTCGTCTCCGGACTGAACAAATATCTTTTTAACAGCTCGAGAGTTGAGGAAGAAATGGAGGTGGCACAGGGGATTTTTGCATTAGCAGCAATTTAATTGTATGGCAATCTTGCTTTAATTGATATGAGAGCTTGCAGGGGTTGTTACTGCACTATTGTACAATGAAGAAGCATTGTGAACTCTGGCAGGAATAAAGGCAGTTTACCCACCAGAGAGAGCTCATCCTCAGTCTTTCTACTAACACACATCCTGGCAAACAGTAACTGACTAGTTATTTTAAAGCGCTGATGCTAAACGATGGAGATCCACGTACCCGGAAAGCACAGCCTGGTTCCGTTCTTTCACCTTAGTCTGGTATGTCACTCTGAAGACAAGATTATAGCACCACGTTATGAATATCAAGGCATTTTCATGTCCATTACGAGACGTCAGCACCAAAGGGATGATCCAGTAGTAGGAAAATCTAGCCCCTATGAAACCAACCTGGAGCCTTCAATCCACATTTCAGTGATCAGAGTTTCCCCCGGGTAAACATGCAAGAGAAATCGACCAAATATGCTCTTGACCAGGCTGGAGTCTCCCCTGCACATGCACTTGATGATCGCCCTAACTGCGAGTCCCAGCGTGCACAGCCCATGCAATATTGGTCGGGAGAATCTTCACATATGAAAAATGTATCATATCATGATTTAAGATCGTATTTAGAGATTTCACCATATAAAGACAGAATTAAGGTAAAAAAAGCGTGTAGAGATATTTTGCACTGCTTTCAAATTCCTGATGAATCAGATATTGACCCCATTATATACGTGATCAACAAAACATCAAAACCCAAGCAAGATAATTAACATGAAACAAAAATTATTGTCTGTTAGTTTTCACGCCTATAACAAAAATGAATGCGGATCAAGCGTGCATCACCACACCAAGTTGTTTGCAGTAAGATAGCTTCTGTTTCACATGATTTTCTATACAACATCATGTGCTTTAGCAGTGCGACTTCACCTAATAGGTAACAGATGATCTTATTTATGGTAAGAAAATATGAAAGTTAAGGCAACTAACCCAGCAACTTTAGCTATCATTGGGTCCGAATGCAGAGGATTGTAGTCCCCAGAAAGTCTATACAGCAAAGCCTGATTCAGAAAGAAACATAAAGAGGGAATGATCCTCACAAAATAATGAGGCATCTTAGGACCTTCAAATAAAAAAAAGCATACCATCATTAAGCCACAGAGCCATATGATGAAAATAAATATGCCAGTAACTGCTAGCAAACAGCAATAACTATGATGTCAGCTGCAATTTTTTCTATTCCCTCTCATGCATATTATAATGGTTAACCAATTATCAGGTGTTCATGTTCAATGCAGTGATAAGAACTACAGGAAACAAAGGAAGATCTTCATAATTAAAACAAGAGCCATTGATATTCAGATGCATTGTATTTGGACACTAATTAAAATAGTTCACAATAGATGTGAGAAATTTAAATTGTGATATGCAAGCAAAACATCCTGTGCTTCTTTTGTGGAATTAAGATTTACGCCCAACAACTGAATTCCTTCATATCCCTCTCCAAAAAAATTTTAGCAATCAAGCATTCACTTTTAAGTTAACTTTTGCAATGAAGATCATAAACCATGCCTGTGATGGTAGAGTACAGTCCTCGAAAACTGAAAAAGGTCGCTCCTTGGGTATTCTCACAGCTGAGACTTGGTTGGAGGGATAACTTGAGTAGGAATATGGTCGGGATGATTCTGAGAAACCACCAGCTCCACGCAAAAATGTAGTTACCCTGCTCAACATTTGCAAAATGTCAATAAGCCCTTATGCAAGGTATGACTCCAAGGTAGCATTTTTAGACATGCTACCTGATCCTGCATAGATGAACATAAGATAGATCTAACAATATAGAGCTTCTGAATTTATGCAAGCATCAACTTAACAAAGCTGTTCCCTTAAGTCACCTTCCAGTCAAAAGATAGAAACTAATCACAGTACACGAGAGCTTCAAACATAGACTACTTTGTCGAGTTTCTATGAACATGTGCAGTTGCACCAAAATAATTGACTCGTGCTAATATCTATGCAATAATTGAGGACTAAACAAGTTTTGAATATTACTGTCCCTCTACGATTCAGGGAAAGCTCCACCACAGGGCAGAAGCTGATTTGTTATTACATATAATCTTCTCTCACACACGTAAACAAGCATCAATGAGAGGCAAATCTAACCTATTCATGCATATCGGTTCACCAGATACTTCATCAAAGCATCTAATTTCTGTCTCCAAGATAGCTGCTTTGCCTGGAAATAACAATGTAATAGAAAGAAAGAAGATAAACTACAAGTAGTATTAGGGGAAAATTAATGTATAAGAGGATAGACAATCCTGGTCACTTGAATATCATAGCCAACTCATGCAATATATGTAAACAAAGAAAAAGATAGAAAGAAGCTCAAGTTTTGTATATCGTACTTCCCACCAACAGCACGAAGAGACAAGTATAAGGTAAAACTTCAAAAGTAAATTGGAATTCCAATTCAAGTCATTCTGAAAAAGATGGCAAGATGAGAAGCTGGTGATCCTGCTGCCTCTAATGGCCTATGATAATAGTTATTCCCATGTTTATTTCGTCATTGGTTGTAAAAGCTACTGATTGCAGCTTGTAGAATGAAAGCAAACCTTTATCATGCAATCCCACAATGCTAACTTTATTCTTCAGCTGCATGAAAATCATAGCTCATTTTAGACTTCAGAAATGAAAGGAAACTTGTAACAGGAAAATGGCAAAAGAGATTGAGAGTGATGGACAGATATCAGCTGCTGCACATCCGTAAAGACTAAGGAGGAATTCTGAATAACATTTACGCAACAGGGCAAGCATTAAGCTAACACAATTCTAATTTTATTGGTGCCACCATATAGCTACGTTCAACTTTTCTGATTTAATGGCAATTTCAAGGACCACTCAAGGAAAAGCTGCCTGCTACTAGCAGTAGAGAGTCTCCATTTTCAATGTATATATGCCATCATTTGCACACTGAAAAGCAAAAATGAGAACACTTTCAATTGAACAGAATTGATCCTTAGCTTCTTCTTAGCTTCCTTACAGTTGCATTTGAAGGAAGACGCTTGTACAATTCTATGTATTGTTGTCCATGCAACAGAAGTCGGTGATCAAATCTGTCAGACATGAACAATCAACCACTGATTTCAGCATTTCACAAAACATATCAAGAACTCATCAAGATTCTCCGATAAATTACAAAATAAGATGAATGAATGATCTTACTACATTAAACAACACAAAACAAACGAGGCAGGGGAGCCTCTAATATTATGAATGAATTCTGGTGGATCACTCACCGCAACCCGGGGATATCCAAACCTTTTGGAAAGGACCCGAGCGAAAACAGAGCAGCAAAGGTAGGCAAGACCTGCGAGGACAAAAAATGAATACCCAAATCAGAAACTTCATATTCTTAAAAAACAAAAACAAAAGAACAAAATCAGAAATTTAAACATGATCCAACATACATCAAAGAAAACTCAACCTGAATGCACTCCAGTCCCTTCTTGTGGTGAACATACTTAAGCTCATCAGCATCCACCGCGTCGCGAGAGCAGGCTCCAATCCCCAAAGCGTAGAGAGCCACGTCTCTGGCCAAATGAGAAGAAGCAGCAACAATTATCAGCTTGTGTACGCAAGAATGCGCATTCATATACAACAACAAACCTCGCCGTATAAGTGTACGTTGCCTGCAACACATCGGACACACCAAAACAGAGCGTGAGTGTACAAAAAAAAAACAACAAATTGCCCCAAGAAGACAAAGGACAGGACACAGAAACAAACGGAGCCAACCTCGGGGAATTTGTGGGAGAGCACGAGCCGAGGATCGATCTTCCCGCCGTCTCCCATGGTACCCAAAATATTGAAGAAGCTAAAACAGCGCCTGCTGCTACCTGCTTCGAGCGACGAAATTACGGTGACCGGCCCGTCGGTGACGGAGGGCGAAGAACTGAAGCATCGGAGCAGAAAGCTTTCAACTTGTTCGATTTTATGACGCTTCTGTTACGGGTCAGGATGAGGGTCCGTTTTGTAAACAATAGAGATGGAGAGGCTCAAATCGTAACACAGATATAATAGGTCGGCTCAATCGTAAATACTGTAAGCTGCAGCTGAGGGGTGAGGAGGGGTATAAAAATATTTACAATTGAGCCCACTTACTACATCTGTATTACAAGTTCAGCACCTCCACCTCTATTGTTTACAAAAATGACCCCGAACCGTGAAGCTTCCTGGGGAACGTGAATCCGTGGCATGGGGAATTCTGACACTGTTCAGTATGAGTCGATAAAGTCAGGCATCACGGTTTGAATTAGATCAATACAAATTTATCGTACCCATCTGAAACTGTAGAACCGTCGGTAGAAGAGAACAGTAGGTTGGCATTGACCTTTTGCTGTTGATGCGAAAATTTTGCCGTTTCTTAGATGGTTGAGTGATGGATCAAACCTGAGATGTGCTCGAGTCCGACTCGTTCGAATAGATCAAATTGTTCGAACAGACGGGCGACTGCGAGTGAAAACATAAATGCACGAGCCGTGACCGGATCTCGAGTCGTTCCGGTACAACTGAGCAACAAATGCGGTAACTACTAGCAGGCGAATGGAGAGCGCAGCACCAAGAATCATCGCATCTACTGAATTTTCTCCGACACCAACCTTCGTGGTGTCTTAGTGATTGAATTCCTCCTCCAAGCAGGAAAAAATGCGCTTAGTATCGGGGCAAAGGCAGCAAGTGTCCGAGACAGTAGATCAGGCAATTCAGGAATTTCATGGTTAGAAGTCCAAACTACCGCACTGCTTACTCTCGATACTCTTGGTTGCGCCAGCAGGCCTATGATTCTTCATCTGGTCGCCATTCGCTCCTCGAGTCCTCCCTATCCCCAGTTTCGGCATTCCCCTGTTCAGCCCTTCCAGCAAAACGCAAGCCTTGCACCATTTCTGCACGTGAATTCTCCACGCTGTAAGTACTCGAACCACAATGTTCTTCAGTATATCTTTGATAATTCAGTCAGCCCCATCAGCAGTAGCACATCCAGAAATCTTGCCTGAAGCATGCTTACAGTTGTTCCAGAAAGACGCAAGTAATTACCTGGCTCGAAATGTAGCCACAGCGTTCGCAAGTTCCCTGCTCTGGCATTTTCGTGGATGTGGATATCCTAAAATCCTCTCCAGACTTGATAATGTCGAGTATGGCTCTGGGCCTACAAGAATATACTTTCAGGGTAATTTATCAACTACGTTTGTGTGAGCTTATGAAGGCAAGTACTCAGCAAGCAGGACCTGGAATGTGATATGAAAGAAAGGCCACCACTTCCCTGACATGAATCTGTAAGACAAAACAAGAAAAGGGAGGAAGGAGGACCAGTTTACCTGATTCTTTCCAGATCCTTGATGAACTCCCGAGCAAAACCGCGATATGCATTAGGAGAATAGATGCCTGCAGTCACAGTTAAGCACACAAAATTGTCATGAAACATGAACAAGTAAAATGACACATGGAGAATCAGAAATGAGTCCCTCTTAATTAGCCAATACATTCACTAGCATTACCCCCAAAATGAAACAGCAATCAAATGAGAAGCATGTGGAAAGTCAGAAATGATGCATCGCACGAAAAAATGAACCATCTGCCCAGAGTATAATGTCCATTATTCACTAAAGCTCTCACTAAAATGCCACTATCCACTCGCATATTGAGAATCAATCCAGTGTAGAGATTCAACTAGACCACAGTATTCAGATGAACAATATATGCCTTAATTTTTGAAAAAACAGAAATGTCTTGGATTCCACTAGTGTTGAGGGCATTGCATACATCCTCTTCTAAAAAATGCACATGCACTGTAAAGAAAGAAAGAGATAAATATAAAAACAAAGAGAAGATGCTGAAGCACGGGATGTTTGAAACATATATCATCATAGTTCATGGAGATTGAAAACTTACATTCAGTAGAGAAGTAATCCAGCTTCTTAAAATATGCATACGTAGAGATACGGTTAAGGCTTTCAGATGACAGATCAACTTAAAGCTAACGCTGACAAGACATAATCCAGGAAAAATGAACAGTCCAACTATAAGGATATATAACAATCTCCTTCTCATAGGTGTACTTGAAAGGCTTGCATCTAGGTATAGGTCCATCCTCACCAGTTGTAATGGAGGTGCATCTGCTCAATCTGTGATGTAATGGATTGATTTCAGTTACTGAAGGAGTGAATGAGAGAGGAAAATAGAAGAGATCAGTGACCAAATTTTTACCTCGCAATATCACCTCGTAATATGTTCAAAAGAACTGTTTCAGCAATATCATCAGCATTATGTCCAGTCGCAAGCTTGTCTACCTTCAATAGTGCAGCGCCTCGGTCAAGGGCCTTAGAGGAAAAATAGAAAAAAAAAATCCAGACTGTTAGGTTATGCAACAATATTTTTAGTGCAGTAATCAATGAGGAATTTCATTAATTGGGCATAGTCATAAACAAAAGGGTTGGAGCTGCAGGAGATTCATAAGCATGATATACAATTGATCATGTACATGAAATCCTGAGCCCCCACTATAGTCTTGCCTATACCAAAAACATATATCCCTTATGCAACACTTGTCTTCTCTAAGCATCTGAACGCTTAAAAATCTGACCAAGATAGGCTGGTAGATATATATACTATACAAGTGGAACGTACTAGCAGGTTTGACTATATAGTAAGGACAGTGATATTGAGTAGCTTTCTCTCAAATTCTTCATTTGAGAGTAGCTCACATGCACCTCCCTTCTATTTTTGAGAACCTATGCACTTGCTAATGAGCATATGCACATGACCTTAACAATGGAACACAGTTGTACGAAACAATTTTACCTGCCGACGGAAGACACCACAAAATGTGCAATTATTCTTTAAACCGATCATCTTCACTATTTCATCCATTGTCCATCCATACAGGTCCTTGTATGAAACAATTTTAAGTGGAAGTCCATACTGCAAACAAAAATGAAAAGAAAAAACGAGAAAGTAACAAATTATTATAATAAAGCACCTATAATTGGAAAACAAAAATATGGAAACGCAATCTGAAAAGCCAAAGCTATCCACAGAGGCAACTGGAGGAAATAGTAGCCTTAAAAGTGCCAAAACATACGTAGAAAATTATCAACTATAACACCTGAACTTCATTTCTCTTGACAGTCTCAAGTGAATCATCCCGGTATCCCGTGATTCCTTCATCAACAGACAAGAGGAAGAGATCCAAACCATAATTGTGTCGCTTATTCAATTCTGATAACACATAAGCAAGGACAGTTGAATCTGCAAAAATGTCAGAAAAGCAATTTCACCAACATAGAAAGTGGAAAAAAAGATTAAGCTGCAGTTTCAGCTCATAGCACATTATACAGGCACCCACAATGAACACCTACAAGAAACTACAGCAGAACATGCTCATAAAACTCGATGAACAGTCAGAAAGAAAGTAGTGCGCACTTGAAATGCAAATGGGCATTACATTAATGATGAATGGCAAAATTCAAAGGCCATGCTACAATAGCTGATTGAGAAAGACGTCCAAGTCACTTTCAAACTTCCAGATGGACAAAACCATGTGTCACTGTGTGAATAAAGGACCTTTGAAAGCGTAGTGCACCTCACAGAACCTAGTAATTATCAGCTCATCCTCTCATGTTTTGCACGAATTACAATATACAAATACAAAACTCAGAGCAATCCCCTTGAAGTAATTGCCCTTCCTCCAAGCCTAGACGACAACTTTTGCCCCCTCATTTTTGGCAATCAAGAAGAACAGTTAGTCATGATATAGGAGCTGCTGCCCACCTTTACCGCCGGAAGCACCAACGGCGATGCGTTCCCCGGGTTTGAACAACTGATTCTCAACAATTACTTGATGGATCTCCTCCTCGAAAACTGCATAGAAGCACTCCCTGCATATCTACAAAGCAAAAAAAACTCAGGACTCCGATCCATAGAACACCTATCGGATGCAACCCTTATCCGAACATGACACTCGAGAAATCAGAATAAGCATTAACCAGTCCGCTCAATTATGTCGAATCCTCCAGTTCATTCGCTACCACCGGGCTCACCTCTCCAAGTTCATGTTAATTTAACGAGCTCACCGATCGGGGGAAAAAGCAAGTGTACCTGCTGCAGGGTTTTCGGTCGCTTCAGCGCGGCCCTCCTGTCGTTGCAGATGCAGCAGAGGCGGCCGCCTTTTCGGGGCTTCTCGCCGGTGTCCATTTCCCGCGGCCCTTTTGGAGCTCCTTGCATCCGCAGACTATATCTACCCCAAAAATCAATCTAAATATTACGTAATAATTACGTAAATTTCATAAAATCCTAATTAGGATGCGAGGACTGAAAATAAGAAATTGTGCGAAAGTTTTGCCCTTCTAATGGGGGCTATATATGAAGCTAATATTTAGAAAATGGTCCCTGAACTTTCCATCATGTCAATTTTTCCCCTCCACTTTACTATGGCCAAATTCAGTCCCCAGAAAAAAGAAAAGAGTCCGATCTTCATCCCTCTCGGAGGGAAACTCCACATTGTCCGCACGCAACGTGCCCATCCACGGGGACTTAGCACCGAAGCTAGACAGACTCGTACAGAAGACCTTTCCTGCTTGGATGCACCCACAAGCTCGAGCCCTGTCGATTCGATTCAAGATGCATCTGAGATCCTAAGCCTGAGAACGGGAATGCTCCGTTCCCGGAGAGAACTACAGAAACTTACGTCGACGGGGTGTCAGCAGGATCGCTTTGTAAAATGTTCCATTTCCGTCATAAGAATCCTCTCGTATGTGTACTTAGACAACGAGTCCCACCACCACATCATGCATCTTCAACAGTTCCCAATAAAACCAATTTGTACAAGGATTCCACATGACAGATACCATAAAGCCCGTTTCGATATCGATCCACGAAAGCATTCGAAACACCCGGGAGCATGAGATGATCAGAGCTGTGTCATCAGTCAGTCTTCGGTCCCATAGTCGCCCTGCAGCCTGCGACTCAAATCCCGACTCAGTAGCTCTTCATATTCCTGCGAGGACAACACAGAGCGTTAGCCGACAAACCCTGACAGCTTAGGTGAGCCGACAAGGCCATACGCGAAGACAACAGGAAATTTTAGAGCTCACATTGGCGAGCGCCGCGTCGCTGCAGAGTGTGTCCAACAGATCTTGGGAACTGCTTCTGTTACCAGATGCTTGAACCGCACTCTCCACCATAGAATGGAAGATATCTCGGGGTGAATGTCGACTTTCAATATCCCTGACCACGCCCCCAAGTTCAGCCTGAATGAACGAGAAGAGCAGAAAATGAAGTCCGCTGCTATTACTAGCTTTAGCCCACATTCATTCACGATTTTGCATATCAAAGCAACCAAAGAGCAAGATTGAGAAGGTTTCTGCCTCTCCGTACTGGGATTATAGAATTATACCTGGTTAGTAGGATTATGCCACATCTCACTGGGCTGACTCTCAATCTCATGATCCGCAGCAGAAGGGAGTGATTCAGTGCCAGATGGTCCACCGCCAAGTGCCTGAGACACAATTGGCATCATTTGCTGGACCATCCTTGATAAATCTATACGGCCTCCACCACCTTGGCCTCCTCCCAAGCCAGCAAACATGCTCCCGAGGTCTTGGGAATCAACCTGCTGAGCAATTCTGCTCACCGTGTTCATCATTACCGGACTCTGTGTGAACTGTTGCAACATGTTTCTCAGTACATCGGGAGACCCGACCCCTGTCTGCTCTGAAACTCCTGAGAGTAGCCCATTTAGTGCAGGACTCTGCAGAACCTGCGACATCATCCCCGCTGCATTGAACTGAGACTCGGAAACTTGCTCTCTAGGTGACGTATTACTGTCTCTAGCCTGTCCCATAGCAGGAGAAGATTCTGTTCTCTTTGTGCTCACATCTGTTGTCTCTGAAGTAGAACCATGAGATAGTAGAGATTGCAAGAGTTGCTGCCCGCTTGTTTGCACATTTTTTCTCTCAGGAACAGTATCAGTGGGACCACCATCACCTCCTTTTGGCTGTGGCTTTGGTTGCTTGGCTCGTTTCTGTTTCAGAATTGAAAAAAAAAAGGTGATAAGAACAAAAAACCTTATAAACATTGCCACAAGAGACCCAGATAAGAACAGCAAAAGATACTTTCACCAGGTAAAACAGAGATACTTGAATCTAACCTTCCGCTCCAAACCTCCAAGGCCTAATCCCAGTGGCGTGCTATTAGTGCCTTCACGAGCATCGCGACTTCCATTAGAGCTAGAGGCGCCTTCAGACTTCAGTGAAGGCATTGAATCTCCACTTGGACCACTTGCATCTCTGGAGTTCACATGATCTCTTGAATCCTCTAAGTTCATAGTTTGTGAACTTTCAGCATAGGACTGAACAATTTCAAAGTAGTCAGAATAGTTTATAAAAGATAAATCACACCAGAGAGACCTCAAAAGACAAAACTTTGCATACCTTATCTGCAGATTCAAGCACAGACTCAGTAGATGAATGAGCAGGCCCCACACTTGCATTTACTACCACTAAATTAGGCTGTTCATGTGCAGAAGCAGATCCAACAGGAGCCTGAACAGATGTTGTAGCTTGACCTAGGGAAGTAAATAACTGCTTGGTCAATTACCCAGATCATGTTCCTAACATGGATTTTTTTTAATGATAATATAATCTTCCTAGCAAGTTAAATTTTGATAATATTGGGTATAACACTACCTGAAGGTGCTTGATTTCCATCCTGAATGTTGCTAACTAAGCTTCTAATCTGGGAATTGATTTCAGCTATGACAGATGATAGGGGAGTAGCAAGTTCAGGATGTGCTGAACCTGAGACAGGAATTGGTTGTCGGACAGTGGAACTCAGGACACTGCTAGGATTTGAAGAACCAGTTGTTGAGATGACATTTCTCAAGGGGTGTGTAGTTACTGCATCCTGAGAACTATCAGAATTACCACGTTCACCCTGAGCTCCATCCCCTGTACTTAACCTGCTGCCAGTTGCTGAAACAACAGGAGCAAGCGAGGTGCCTGTTCAAGAGAATTTGAGAGTACAATTAAGTTAGTCATACAGCTGCTCTCCAGGGTTGGATCACTTCGTTGAAAGGCCAACATAAGTGATCAATATGTTCTTACCGGCATGTATATGAATGTTTATGTGCCTAGGTGGGTTCCCAACACCAACAGGACCAAAAGCCACTGGGTTTACTGGAGGAACTGAGCCCCCAAAAAGTGAGTGGGTTTGGAGGTGAAAAGGCTGTAAAATAATGAAAAATCCAGATATCACTCTCGAGGCAACAGAACTAATCTCATGCCAAAAAAAGGAACTTAAATAAAGTTAATTCTTTTGTTTTCTATTATAATCAAGAATAAAGGTGACTGAACAATTGCACAGCAACACAAATGACATCATCCTCAACCATAAAGTCTATTTTCACTTTACTATTCAAGCTTCCACAACCATGTATAAGCATATGTTGATTATAAAGTGCATTGTGCCATTCCAAGTACATTGCTGAAACAAACTTTGAGTAGGCACTGTTACATTATTTTATCCAACAAGAATTCACCCATCAATATTCAAATAAACATCATTTCCACCAATCAACTTTTAGGAAGTATACTCTAACAAGTAGAAACCCTAGATTCAAGAGACCTCAGGCAGCAAGCTGCAAGTTCTGAAAGCAAAAATTGTACTATAACAATCACGAACCTGAACCATGATAGGATTTGGTCCCGAGGGGGAGATATACACTGCAGGCCCAGCATTTACAAAAGCTTCTCCCTAAAAATAGAAGCCAAAACATGTAAGTATCCCTGATCAAGGGAGTCATAAAAGCAGAAAGGATAATGACACTTACAGGAGACTGTCCCATACGCAGAGTCAGCATGGTGCGTCCAATCTCCAAAAATAGAGCTCCTAAATGTTGCATCGCAATCCCAGTTTGAGATGATTCTGTCTGAATTTGGCTCCTTATTGAAGGATCTGAAGATGATCCCTCTTGCTCCAAGCGTCCTGCGATATGCTACAAGTTGCAGCATTACAAATACCACAATTAGATAACAGCAAAAAGATGAATGGGAGTCCAAGTCAAGCATCACAAAATTCAGAGTATCTATTGTCTAATCCATCAACATCATCTACAGCATCATTAAGTCACTTGTCTTTTGCATGCAAGTTTCAAATCCCATGATAGATGCCACACCACTCTGTTGATTAATAGATTGTTGTGCAATTATGACAGAAAGTGGAATCCAAATTCTGGATCTCCATTTCTTTCTCAAATTTCAGCCACCCTGGTCATGTACAACCACTCTCTTAGCTATAATCCTGCAATATTGCTCTCCTGTTAAAAACCTCCAAAGATTCAATCATAACCAACCATAGCATGCTACCTCCACCAGAGGGGTAACACGAGTGGGCAATATCACCTCCCTAGCTAAGTATGAGAAGAAGATTGCTAGAGTTACTCACGGACAATGCAGAGACTGCCAGACCACTGAGAAGCTGCTCTGCACGGCGTAGAACAATGCTCAATGCCTCAGGAGTAGGCAAGCCCCGAGAACTTGGAGGTGATTCCACTGAGCTGGTTGATGGATTCTGCTGATTAACTGAATAAAGCAAAACAGTTCATCTTGAAGAAAAACAAAGTCAAATAATGAATGAATGAATGAGCATTCCAGTATTTTCACCATTACGTGAGAGTGTCTGCTCCATTCGATTCATGAATTCCAGAAGTGTGTTCAGAGAATCTGGAATTGGCTGAAAAAAGTAAGCAAGGACATCAAAAAATGTTCTATGCCTGGATATTAATTGTACTACAGGAAATGAAATACATCATTACTGAATTGAGGGAAGGTACAGGTACTGCAGCTGCTGCAAGAGGAATTTGCACAACTTGAGGCAAAGATTGGAAGGACATATTTGGTGTTGACTGTACAGATGGTTGGTTTCCGATGTGGCTCTGAACACTGACATTACCTTGCAAGCCCTCTGTTCCATTTCCTTGAAGGCCCTGACCTGGAACATTTAGCTGTAAAAGTAATATGAGAAAAAGTCCCATCATTCTTCGAAAAGCTAATTGCAGTATTTTGTGTCTATTGACTGCAGAAGTTTAGAATTTTGAAACCCATTTGTAGTAATATATTTACTTGTTACAGCTGCAACAGGCAGCTCTTGGAGAAAAATATTAGAATAAAACAGTGCTGTATTAGTATGTAAAGATCCACTGAGAATCAGACCACTCATTTTTGCTTATTCTGGTTCCCTTCGATAAATAGAGAGCTCCATTTACATATATAGCCACAGCTTGATTAAGAGTTTTTTCCAATTTACAGAAGCGTACTTGTAAACAAGAATCAGGTTTATTAAACAATATAGCCACTGCCAGGTAGTGGTCTTTGCTGATCCTCAAAATCTATTATCAACAAATTTCACTCCGTATGTTCACCACAATGAAGAGGTTACTCACCGAAACAGGGGACTGCCTATTTCCACCTGCATTAGCCTGAGCCAGATTGCCAAGTCCAATAGAGTTCAGAACAGTGCCAATAAACTGCAGGAGAGAAGAAGCCTATAATGATTCGATGAAGAAGGCTCTGAACCCCACTTGATGACCTTTAATTAATAATAAGAAAGCGTCCAATTGAAAAACTTGAATCCCCTAGTTGGCCAAAAGAGAAAATAAAAGCAATTCACCTGACTAATATCTGGTCCAATGCTTTCACCCTGATCCCCAATATTGAAAGTTCCAAGAACTACACTATGGGAAATTTGCCCAACACGGCCACGAGGGGCACCAGCATTGGCATTGTTACCTGAAATTTTCCATTTAACACCATTAGCATGGTATTCTCCTAATGACAGGTTGTGGGGAGTAAGAATAAGACACAACCTACACCTTCAGTATGGCAGTGCTTTTGTGAAGGACCTAAATATGAGCCTTATATTTGCCTTACTAGTCAAAATTACATATCCACAGTACGTAAACAACATGGAAACAGGACGATTGTCAAGACAAACAAGACAGTATCACAACACTAAAGAACATAAGGATCAATTCAACAGCAACTCAACACATTCTAGTCATCAAAGGTACAATGATCCTAGTCCATGAAACTTCAAAGAGAGAGATACTGGCAGTCAACCACTAAACTCTCCAATAACGAAAGCATGAGATAAACTCTCCAGGAACTTGTGTAGGTAAACAGCCAAAAAAAAAACTGACTTGACAGAAGAATAAATACCTTGGTTGCCGATATTGCTGGCTGTCTCACCACTTCCAGAACCAGATGAAGGCTGAGGCTGCGTAGGTTGCCTTTCAACTAAATGCAATGTGTCACCATTTTCAACATCTAAAAAATGTTAAGTGACTTAAAATCTAAAAATACTTTTACATTGACATGGAACAGAGCAATCAACAATTATCCAGATACCGTAAAGCTCTATGGTGTGAATGGATTGAGGAAAATGGAGGGAAAAGAAAGGGAGGATAGTAAAGTTTACATATTCCGCAATCCAAGCACATAATTGGAGATAACTTCTATTTAACTACATTGCCACATTGCAGTCCTAAAAAGTATAAAGAAGATGAGTTCTTTTTCAGAGGTACAATTAATAGACAGGTTATCATCTAACAACGACATGCTCATTGCAAGAGAGTCCCATCACTATCGCTTGGCTTTGAGCTATCATGGAGTATATCATGAGGCCGGCACTTCCATGACATTTCATCTTCAGTAAATGATTCAGCATTTCAAGTAATGAGCTAAACAAGCAAACAGATTAGATCAACAAATTCCTAATGAAAGCTCAATGCATAGAAACATTAGAATGACTGGTTATATTACAAAACTAAAAGCAAATGCCAGAAAATCTTTTGCAAACACAACTATAGGAAATACCGCCTAATTCTAGATCTAGAATAAATAGAACAGGAAATGTAACAGAAGGATACGATACTGAGAGAGAAGATGATCATCCTTCAAAACCTTTCCCCGAAAAATGAGCCGTTGCTGACCAGCAGAGAGACCGACGTCGTTTGCAATTTTCTCCTTCAAAACTGAAACTTGCACCTGAAATAATCCAGAAAATAGAATTACCAGAAGCTAATGCAGCACCAGGCAAGCATCCATCTCAATTTAAAAAATGGAAAACAAATAGAAAATGATTGGATTGAGGAGAAATGCAAGTTACTTGTGTACAAGTCAATTTTTTCAAATTGAGAGTAAAAAATCACCGCTAACAAAGCAACTGTCATAATTTTAAATACACTTACAGTATGCCCGTGGCAAAAGTTATAATGACAAATAACCTAAATATGCAAGGATGAAATAACTATATGACAACGTTAACTTAATCTATGCTTGCAGAAAAATTGAAGCTTACCCCCCAAAAAAATATTTATATGCTTGTGATGCTCAAATATCAAAATGCGTACAGAGCTCTTACAGCAGTAAACCTTCAGAAATGTAGAAGGAAATAAAAATTTCATTTCCGCTTACGTTTTTCTCCACTTGAAAATGGAACATCCGTGAATCTAGGGTTTTAACATTGAGCTCCAGAATAGAATCAGAACTTTCCCCAGAAACAGCATTTCCATGGGAGGATCCTTCACCAGGTAAATGTTCCGCCATGGGTATTACCTAAGAATTAATGAAAAGAATGAGCACCAGCCAATGATGAGCACGAAATAAGGGACGTCTTGAAACAAGCAGCAAGAAGCGCCCAAGATAACATGTCCAACAAGAACCCACTTCCGGAACCCGTCTAAAAGGAATTCAATTGCAGCTGCCAATGCAACACCACAACTAATATTCGCCCCAACTATTCCTCTCTATTCAAATGCAAAGCCTAATATACGACAGGAGGAGGCAATCGACTTTAAACATCCTCGGCAACGTACGAAAAGAAAATATTGGAAAAGTCTGCTGGCGGCAAGAAATCGTGAAAATCAACGCCGTGAGATCTCTGAAACGGAAACGCTGTCCATCGGAGCTCACGTCTCGAGCTGAGATGAACCCAAACCTGCACAGATATGCGAACAGCAGCGAAGTGCAAGGAAGATCGGATTGGACCTTGTCCGGACCGAACCTAGGGATACAGGCTAGATTGATGAAACTTGCCAAGATGAGCGGCTAGCGGACGGAGTAACGGTCGATTCAGATGTCCGCGGGAGGTCTGGAGCTCGAGCTGCGACGACGAAGGGCGGGGTTCTCTCCAGCAGGCTCGCCAGTCGTATAGCTTGCAGAGGTGGATCTGAGGAGCCGGCTGCGGCCATATTCCACCTTTCCTCTCCGAGGCCGGCAGGGAGCAGTCGGACCGCCGGCGGCCCATCAGGTCCCGGGCTCCTAAAATATGGGCCGCCAGTCTGCAAACCGATTATATGATTATGGGCCGAGAAAGCACCGAAGATGTTTTTCTTTCTCGTTAAAGAAAAGTTTTTTTCTATTTTTGAATTATTGAAAATAAATGAGAAAAAAGGGGCATATAATTGGTTAAAAGAAAGAAAGAAAAGGCAATTTACTATTTTACTTCATTTAAGTAAACTATTAGGTTCGAACATTTAAATAATATACGATTGTGATATTTTTATCCTTAATAAACCGAATCAATTTGAATATAAATTGGTTGAAGCATCTCGCATATTTAATGGAATGGACTGTTTTTTTTTAATATGATCATTGACTACAATTAATCCTCCGAAATTTGATCAACTACGATTAATACATTAACGAGTGGAACCGGTCCAATGTAAAAAAGAAAGAAAAGGCAATTTACTATTTTACTTCATTTAAGTAAACTATTAAGTTCGAACATTTAAATAATATACGATTGTGATACTTTTATCTTTAACGGATTGAATCAATTTGAATATAAATCGGTCGAAGCATCTCGCATATTTAATGGAATAGACAATTTTTTTTAATATTATCATTAACTACAATTAATCCTCCGAAATTCGATCAACTACAATTAATACATTAACGGGTGGAACCGGTCCAATGTAAATAATGCTCGTCTATGAACTTGAAGCAGAATTTGTTTAAAAAGAAAAGGGAAAACTCAAACCATCCGATTCTACTAGGAGATTCCTTATAAAGTTCATGTTGGATCAATTTACTACTGTTGTGTGTTGGATGGATGTAATCCATTCATTTTGTAGGGAAAGTGAAGGGGCCACATCATAGATCGCCACATCTGTATGAGAGGATTGGGGGCACTCGAGATTTTAAGGGCCTTGAAGAATTTTCCCCGGTCTAGACCCATTTACTTGTAAAGCATAGTTCTAAAAACCGGACTAGGTTGGCCGGTTTAATCGAGAACAAGCCACTCATCCGGTCCAGTTCCTGTAAAAAAAACTAAACTACACCTTCAATGAGGTAAATTCCGGTTGAACTGGCCAGTTCTCGGTCCGACTGATGAACCTAATTGAACCGATAGGAAAATCGACCAACGTAAAATTAAAAAACCTACTATAGTATACCTATTATATTTTAGCAAACTTATATTTATATTTTATGTTAAAATTTTGTTTTAATATAATGGTTATGTTAATTTTTTTATAAATTATATTCAAATTATTATATTATATAAATATATTAGTAATATTATTTATTAAATATATAGTTCGATCAATTAAATCTTAGTTCGACCTATAAACCTATGTCTACACTAATTTTCAATTTAATCCAATTTTAAAAACTATCCGATAAAGCGATTACATCCGGTAGAGACTACCTTTTCACTTCACATGGGGTCCAACCCTATTCGGACACCATCCCTCTATTGAAAGGTTCCAGTTCTGACCCTTCTCGTGTGTGAGCTTCATTAGTTGTGTTTACCAAATAAAGGGCATTATTGTAAACTTATAATTTTTTTACATACCGCACCAAACATTATTATAATATCTTTTTTTTTTTTTATAAATCGTCTGTATTCAGTTGAACTTTGTCCAGTTGACTAATCCGGATCGTCTCGGGTTGGCCCAGTTAAGGGATTAAGAGCTTCCCGCCACAGGTGAGACTCGAACTCAAATCCTCCAATTAGGATGATGAGTGCCAAAACACTTGACCACGCCCACAATTGATAACATTATTATAAGATCACCCCTTCATCCATTTTTCAAACGAAATAAAATACATGACAATTTTATATTACGCCCGCCTCTCCCGTGATTCGCCAGGTTTTCGTATGATCTTTTTTTTTTTAATGCGTAATACGACAGTACACGGAACAAGAAAAAGTCCCCTGTGCAAGTGGTCGGGTGTCGCCACGTCACTGATTGCCGACCACGGACAAAACCCCCAGTGGGCCCAGCGGGCTTAGCCAGAAAATTTGTGCTCGTCGGTGGACCCCACCATCCAGAATGTGACAGCAGAGCGAGTCAGAGCCACAGGGTCGACCGATTCCCCTGGACATGCCAGACCAACACATTTCAGTCCGGCGTGCCAGGTCAGACAAGTATCGGGCCGTGCGGGCCTAATAACCCGAAAGATTACTTTTTTTTGTTTTTAAAAAAGTATTTACACTAAAACAAAAGTAACAGTATCAGATCTTGTCTAATATATTTTGCCTATGTCGAAAGGATTTAGAGGATAGAAAAGAGAAAAAACATGCTAATTAACTTGAATTGTATTTTTTTTATAATTATTTAAAATCGCTCTTTAAAGAATTTTTACAGGGAGATTCTTAGTGGGCCGGGCCGAGCGACCCGATAAGTATTCGGACCATGCCCAGACCTAGCTTTATTGGGCCAATGTCTCATGGGGCCATGCTCGCACGGATTGTTAACGCCGGGGCGGCCCGATTTGCCGGCTCTAATTTCCATTAATCATTAAATAAAATATGCACAATGAGCTCATGACGTGTTTGGCTTGGTTATAAAATCTTTTTGAATTTTATATATGAATGATAAGAGCTAGAATTTTACATTAAATCTTTATTGAAAAGTCAATTCTATAACTATTTTATTATAATTATTGCCACAAGTCAACATTCTTAATGGATTGCAACCATCTAATATCTAGATTTTAACAAAAAAATAATATTTTTTTTTGTGTTTATTCTATGCATATTATGATATATAAAAGTTCATTTAATGTTAAATTGGACTAATTTAAATCCAAATTAAATTGATATATTAAAACATCAAATACTTTCAATATAAATTTTTTTTTATAAAAGCTCAAAACGAAATATAATAATTTATCGGATAAGTCGGAAAACTTATATTAATTTTTTTATCATTACATACGAGATTTATAAGTCTAAAATGGATAATAGAGGTAGAGGAGATAAAGAGAAATAAAAAGTATTACGATGAAAATTAAATCCATAATTTTTAATTATTAAGTTGAAAACATATCAATACATCAAATTCTATTTATCAAAACTTATATTAATTTGTTTTGGTCTCTGGCTTATATTAATTCAGTGTCAAACTTTTTTTTACATTAGTGATGTTCAATGTTATAATAATTAACTAATTTAGTAGACAGTATATTATACAACATATAATTCACCATTAAATTTCAAATACTAATTTCCACATTTTTTGAACTGAGTATTGCATATTGTCCGCTGGACTGTCACCCTCACGAAAAAAAAATCAGTGTCAGACTGGGGAGGGCGCGTGCGACCCACTGCCTTTTGACCTTATCCTAGCGACACGTTCCCACCAGGCACCAACCACATCCGTTCTTCTGCTGACACCTTCCAGTTATATACCCAAAGAAGAGAAGAAGCCAGCTTACTTTCAGCTTTCCTCATCGTTTGGAGTCCGAAGAAAGTTGACTTTAGCCTCTAACCACCACCTCCGTCTCTTGCCACACGGGGAGTGGAATCTTCAAGGGGTGTTATGGCTTAGCACTGTGCCTCCTAGTCTTCCGCCATTCCTGTCCTCTTCCTCTTCTCTCCCTTTTATAGCAGGCTCGTGCCAGCTCAAAGCTCAAGCTCCCCTCTCTCTTATCAGACCCTCTATCGTCTCACCATAGGGAGACTTGTGTGTGTGTGTGTGTGTGTGTGAGAGAGAGAGAGAGAGAGAGAGGATATGGCGGAAGCGGCGCTGCTGAATGGAACTGCCAGGAAGCCAATTCGGTGCAGAGGTATCCGTATTCTTAGTTCCAATCATCTCTTTTGTTTCCAGAGCGGACTCGAGAGTGAGATGCATGCTAGATGATTGTGACGGTGACGATGATATCAATGGACTTTGCAGCTGCGGTTAGTCGGGAGCCTGGAGCGCCGCTGGTGATAGAGGAGATAACTGTGGCTCCTCCCATGCCGCACGAGGTCCGGATTCGGATCATCTGCACCTCTCTCTGTCACAGCGACATTACCTTCTGGAAGATGAAGGTCTCTCCCTCTCATCCCTCTGAAATTCCCTCCCCGTACGAACGCATCGGTGTGAAGTTATTTCTGGAAACAATGAAGCGCCACCGGGGCGTGCGCTGTTGCTTTTTTAATAGAAAGTAGATCTAACTGAAAAGCTTGGCAATTAATAAATCGGATCACTTTAACTGTGATGCATTTACTATTGGCAGGACCCTCCGGGCTACTTCCCTAGAATTTTCGGCCACGAGGCCGTCGGGTGAGTTGGATACGTTTGCTCGACGCTTCATTTCTCGATCTTTCGCAGTCACTTCCGTCTTGAAATTGCTCGATTCTGTACAGGTGGAAAGTCTAAGATGAACAGGGTGATCTGTCTGTCGAAATTTTCAGCGTCAAAAACCAAACTTTCTTTTCTGTAGAACGTAGTTTTGGAGGCTTATCTTCTTCTGTGTATGCTCCAAGCCGCATTTTTACGATTTACTGCCTGGTCTTATGTGAACGTTACTCAGGAAGGTTAGGTTATCGGTCTGCAGGGTTGTTGAGAGTGTCGGGGAAAATGTTGATGAGGTAAGCGAAGGAGATGCAGTCATCCCGACCTTCTTGTCGGATTGTGGTGACTGTGCAGATTGCCTGTCATCAAAGAGCAACCTATGCTCAAAATTCCCCTTCAAGCTCTCCACTTGGATGCCTAGACATGAGACAAGCAGATTCACCGATCTCACGGGACAGCCTTTGTTCCATTTTCTGTTTGTCTCGAGTTTGTCTGAGTATACAGTGGTCGATGTGGCCCATGTCACAAAGATCGATCAGACTGTGCCTCCTGATAAGGCGTGTCTTCTTGGTTGTGGAGTCTCAACAGGTACTCTGGTTGGGATTTCTCGGGACATGCACTTGTACTTTAACATGATGTAATAAGCTGCAGCAGCTTGCATTTATTTCCGTCAAATGCTTTCTCATATTTAGTTATGAGATCAAATACTAGAGTAGATATAGCCCAAGTAGTTTCTGTTTATTGATACAATCCTTACTAGTTTGTTTTGAGTGCTTGATTTTATTGCAAATGTTGACCACTAGTCGATAACTTGTAGGGGTAGGTGCTGCTTGGAGAACGGCAAATGTGGAGGCAGGGTCAACTGTTGCAATATTTGGGCTTGGTTCAATTGGATTAGCGGTATGTTCCCTCTGGAATCAGTATTAGTTTTGTCATAATTGGTGATTCATGCTTTGACCTAAGATGACAGCAGGAGGCTTTTGACAGCTGGCCTTGTTTTGATTCCATAGGTTGCAGAGGGTGCTAGACTCTGTGGAGCTACTCGAATTATAGGCGTGGATGTCAACCCAGAAAAATCTGAAATTGGTATGCTATTTGGATGACTTGATATACCTTTTAAGAGCTATAATGGGTAGTCTTGTATGTGACCGTGTTCTTGTTGAATAAGCCTGCCATATCCTGGATTTTGAAGACCATATTTTACTTACTATTATCAGAAAGTGTTCTGCCTTCTCAAGGTTAATTCAGTTCTGGTCTTGTGATCGATGCAGGAAAGAAGTTTGGGGTCACAGATTTTGTTGATGCTAAAAAATGTGGTGACAAGTCTATTGGCCAGGTAGACATCTCTATAATAAATCAACTAACCAGTAAATGGCAATATATTTGGCTTGTGGGTTTTCTTCTTTTAGATTACTGAAATTTATGGATAGCCTCGAACATTTATAGAATGGGCATAGCTGAACTACAGCTAGTCCAGGAAACTCAGAGCAGCTTACATGAAGTCTCTCAAGCAAAACTGACCAGCAACCTAACAAAATTTACTTTAAAACTAAAAGTTTGGGAAAGATGCTGCTCATGATCTTACACAAATGCAAATCTCTTACGTCAGAGTTGCTCCCTCAGTTAATCTTGTTGCTGAAGATCCCCTCATACCTTTGCTTCCAGATGTGGTACATTTATCCAGTGAAACACAACTTCTTCAACACTGCTTGAGATTCCTTCATCCAATTTGCTGCATTTATAAACTCATCTTATCACTTCCCTAATGGCCTTATGAAGCTTAACTTTCCCACTTTCTACTTCCAAATGTCCTTGGTTATATTGCAGCCAAAGGACAAATGATCCCCATGTTATGAGATTTTAAATGAATCATCCTCTCCTCGGAGGTAAATCTTTGTTCAGTCTTGCAGAAAGTTCACTCGGGTCATAACTATTTAGGCATCCCCAGATCTGCAATGATTTGGTTGCCAGCCTATCTGGGACAGCAAGCCAAATAGTGAATGAAACTCTGGAACTATCCTTGAGAACCACAAATATTTACGCTATAGTACTCTGGGCCTCCTGTGCCTAAGGTCATTCTGTACTTAGCAATGACTAAAATGATACCTTTTGGCTTGTGGCATTGTGATATTAAATGCTGGAGAGCAGTCCATGTTGATATTTTTGGCTTTACAGCATGAAAATATTCATTCACATTGAGTGATCATGACATTATGATAGTTCCATTTTGCTAGGAATAATTTTGCCCAACTTCTTTCAATCTTCTCGGGTGTAGCATCTGGCTCCTATAGGAATACATTATCTTCTCTATTCTATTTGTATGTTTTGCCTCTGGACCTTACAAGGGGCAAGTTTAATCTTTTAAGATAAAAAAAAAGTGTAATTTGTATGTGTCATTTGTTCTTTATTTGCAACTGAACAGGTAATCAATGAGATGACTGGTGGAGGTGCAGACTATTGCTTTGAATGTGTAGGTCTGTCATCGCTTGTACAGGAGGCGTATGCTTGCTGCAGAAAGGTCTCTTGCCCTCTCTCTCCTTCTCTCTATACAGGAACGAGTTTAGCCTGTAATTCAAGATCAAATGCTAATGCCATCACACATATGTACCGGCTGGTTCCTGTCTCTGGCTATATAGGTTAAATGATTTGGACTTGTAGCTTTCTTTTGCTCTTGCTTGAATTTTACTGGCATTGGAACCTAAACGGTCCTTGGATAGGTGAAGCTTATGTAGATGGAGGCCGTTCACCCTGGCCCTAATGATCCTATATCCATAAACTAAACAGACAAAAATTGCAATATCCTAACTGGTAACATACAGACAATGTTTCTGTTCTGGGGGGGTCTAAAGGTTGACCAACTACTAGTGATTGAGTAAAACTAGATAGAGTAGCTCTCGCTTGTCTCAGTGGAGAAGATTCTTGTGATATTTTAAGAACTGGTATTTCAAGATCAGAATTCCATATTTCACCTCTGTTTTATTAGATAATTTCTTTCCTTCCCATTTGTTTTATCCCTTGTTACGTAAACTAATCGAGCTTCTCTTAAGCCTGAAATGGCTCTTTTACTGCATTATGTATTAAATTAGGATCTTATGTGGATCTCCAGGGCTGGGGCAAGACGGTCGTCTTAGGAGTTGACAGACCCGGAGCGCGGCTAAGCATAAGCTCTCTTGAGGTCCTTCACAGTGGAAAAAGCCTAATGGGTTCTCTGTTTGGAGGTCTAAAGGCCAAATCAGACATTCCAATCCTCCTGAAGCGTTATATGGACAAGGTGATCTATTTATGTCCTATGAGTGCATTTCCAATGTGCTATCTACCCTTAATAACTAACTAAATTCCAACGTCTTAAGGAGACTGGAAATCTTACACATGTTCAACCTTTCCTGGTGTACAAGTGGTGCTTTTCTTTTGTTATACACTGATCATGGTAACCTGGGATGTCTTCAAATTGGAACATTTCAATAGAGAAAAGGGAAGTTGAAAAGAATTGGCTTAGAGGGGAGAATCATGCTGACAAATGTGGGAACAGTCTTTATTGACTACTGCTGGTTTTATATCTGCTTCTTACGGCTTGGCATACGATTTGATCTCTTCCTTTTGTCCCTTTTCGTTTTCAGGAGCTGCACCTGGATGAGTTTGTAACTCACGAAGTCGACTTTGAAGACATCAACAAAGCCTTCGACCTACTTCTTGAAGGGAAGTCTCTTCGTTGCGTGATCTGGATGAAAAATTGAGATTGCCATTGCTGGGCAAAGCCTTTATTTAGCACACGTTGATTCGATGTGAATTGACTACTTCCTGTAACAATTACTCAACCATCTTGGTTGGTCTGAAACACCTGCAGTAGTATTGTCTAAATCTCGTGTTTGCGCTGAATCGCTTATAGTAGCAGCTTGTGCAATATGAATCCCATGAACAAAATCGACGTCTGTTGCTTTATCCATGAACCGTTCAATAAAGATGAAGATGGAGAATTGGCCAGTGGATTTTTAGTTACTGTACTTGGTTTGTTGGAACAGCTGCAATACCGATGAAGTTATTCACGTTGGAGGTTGGATTTGGAAGATATAAGACCTTTGCTTTAAGAATCAAACATCGGGTTAAAACGAATCAAAGAATGTTACCACACCGATCTGAGAAAATGACACCGAGGAGCGAAAGCAGAATTGTTGTTCTATGTAACGTGTATGCTGTAGCTTCTGTACTGGCTTCTCCTAGCAGGTTAGTATGTTCAGAAGAGAAACTCTGGTCTGGATCAACCTCCTGAACATGCACTCTAGCTCGAGCTCAAGATCCTCGATCATGATCTCCACTGCCTCGAGCCTATTATCTGCTCTCTGAAGTGCTGCTCTGTCCCACACAATGCTCAAGCCCGAGCCCCTCAAGCGCAAGAACTTCATGGCTATCGACCGCTGGTCTACTTCCCCTTGAGCCATGGGATTGACACGAGGGTCGAGATTGACTCCACCATTGCTATGATGGTCAGCCGGACTTCCCTCAGCAAGTCCTCCACCACACTGAACGTGTGATCCACAGGCTGGAGACCCAAGCTGATGGATCCACTCTCCATGGCTTTGAGCGAGCGCAGGCACTTGACGTTTTCCTTCTTCAGCCTCCTCTTTATCAGGTTGTATGCCAAGACCGGGTTATATTCCCTGGGCTCACTGCTGTTTGATCTCCGCAGTGTGCACCGGAGATCCTGGATGTGCTCCTTCATGAGCAGGAGGACGTCCTTAGAGATGCTGCAGACGTCGAGCATCGTCAACGACATCTCAGAGGCATCGTAGATTCACCTCTCGTGGTGCAGTAAAGACTGTTGTCTGACGGCCGGCGATCGGAGGAGGCAGTTGGCGCTCTCGTGGAGGTCCCAAAGAGCATCCAAGTTGAGGTTAGCTATCTGTGAACTTCGAGATCACCGAGTCTACAAGGCCAGGGAGACGGTGCAGCTAAGCGAAAGGAAGAGATCTTAGGTGTGGTTTCTTGATGGTTGATGGGGATTATATGGTACTAACTGAGACATATGAATCATACTGTAAATTATTCTGCAGATGAAGACAGAAGCATGCGATCGTGTGACTGGGATGGGGATTAGGGACATGGAAGCATCCTTTTGCTGAACGGAATCTGCGTACTTGGGGAGACACAGGAAGCCACAGAGGAAGCTTCCACCAGGAGAAAGAGAGAGACAGACGGAGCGGTTTTTAAGGTATTGGCTGAAGACACAGATGCCTCAAGGTGTCGGTGTTCTGTAGCATAACCCGAGTCGGGTTGAACTTGAGCTGGTCCAGTATCCGTCCGCCGAAACTACAACCGGTGTACGCGTCAGTGCCTAAATTTTATCGGAATTTGCCAAAAATGACTACTGGATAGGCTGCTACCGGTCTCGGACGTACCCGATATCCATGCAGATCCCCATGCACGAGGGAAGGATTGTTTTGGCAGGCTGTGTGGAGTGGCTGGGGATGGATGCAACAGTTGGCGAGCAGATCAAAGAGGTAGATTTTTAAATAAGCTTCTGGCGATCAATTTGCTGAGAGCCAACTGTGCAGGATGGATGCTTTCTACCTACAGGAGGACATGGGATCTTCAGTGTCGTCTGCCTCACTACTGTATGTTGCCTTCCAAGAAACTTCCGGCAGAGATCTGAAGGAATAATGCGCAGCAGCATCCCGTCCCGGTCTTGGATAGGATCGGCACCGATCGGTCGTAAAAGGGTTCGCTCCGATCAGGAGGGAGAGGTTGTGGATCGAGAATGGAAATCCGAGATTGACGGAAAATGGTCGGTGCAGTTGTGTCGGAGGCGGCGAGGATCAACGGGCCATGCTAGGCTCAAGCTGGGCTGTAGCTGGCTCGATGGTCGGGCTGGAATCCATCTTGACTTAAGCCCACCCACGCATCTTCCGAACCAACTAAATAATCACTATTTTTTAATATATTAATAAAATAAGAATTTGAAAATACGAATTAGAATGTTGAGCGAATTCTGATTGGTTCATGCCGGGACAGGATCGGCCCATTATGGTAAATCCGAGATATGGGCCGTGTGGGCCGAAAATGGCTGGACCTGGGCCCATCCAATTCTGTCTCCCCTTCCTAACTTGATCACTTCTGCTCCCCCTCCCACTTCTCCTCCCTCGTTCTGCTCTCTTTGCTTGTCCCAGTTCATGACTTCATGGTGGTGTGGTTGATCTCTGGGCAAGTCGAGCAGGTAGTCTGTGGGTTTCGTCTTTTTTTTGTTTGCCTTTCTATCGGCAACTTCGTTTTCAATCTTCTGATCGTGCTTTGCGGTTATATTTTCATGCGGGTACGCGCGACGTGTTTGATGAAATGCCTCTGATGATTATATATAATCATATTTTCTTATTTTCGTGACGCCTTTATATGTGCATGCTCTTCACTTTGATAAATAATCGTGTGTATATACAGGGAAATGCGAAGTTACATTGCACGAACGTCCATTTGGTCTTTCAAGAAAGCTGCTTGGTTTTTTTTTTTTTTGCTGCACTGCTCTGTGAAGAGAAACATCGAATGATTTCTTTCTATAATGACATGGAAAGTAGCCGATTACCACAAACTAAATGCTGTTATACAAATCAATTTCTTCTGTTGTATCCCAGTTGGCTTCAGATGTTGAATAATTGTATATATGCTTTCCTTCATTTACTGTTTTTCCATTTTTTGCTGCTAATGTAATTGGATATCTATGGTGTATAACGCTTTAACTCATTCAAAATGTGCCAAATTTGTTGCATCTTCTCATTGTGTGATTTCTGATATGCTAATGTGATGGAATATCTATGGAACGCACAATGCATGATGGGGTTGGTATTTCTTTGCAGGTGAGCCTTTCATACTAGTTCAAGTATTTGTGGAAAGGAAAGCCTGAAGAGAGCGGTCATAAAGCACGGGTATCTGGTAAAGTTTAAGGAATTCCTACGGATCCACATGTGGGCATGCCGCTTAAGGTCCCTACAGCACTCAGCACCATTTAGGAGAGCTATAGAGCCTCCATGGCTTTCTTTGTCCTTTTGCTCTTATACAGACACCCAAAAGAAGGTCAAGATTGCTCCTTTACAGGTAACACCTCTCTCCCTACCTTTCTCCATGTAGAACTAATATTTCTTGTGGGAGCATAGTTCCTTTCAGGACCATTCTATGGATGAATGACAAGCTTGTCTTTTACGAGAGTTACACTTTTACATTCCATCGCACAGGATGGACTTGAATTTGAAGAATTGTTGTTGTCGAATAAGAAGAATGATGATACTGTGTAGCCAGCTTTGCAACTAGTTTTGACATCTTCAACTAGGTCCTTAGGTAGTAGTTTTAGGAATCAAGCTTTTTTACCCTTTTTTGATTGACACTTCTGCAGTGTCTATAAATTTGTTTATGGCTGCGGATTACTTCTGATTCTTATCTTATTAAATCTCTGCATGGTTTTCAGTCTCTCTAATTGAAATTTGGTCATTCTTCCAGTGTACTTCCATATTTTTTACTTCCTTTTCTGAGATATTGTCATGCTTCCTTGATTTTAGGAGAGGAGAATGATAGATAGGTTTAAGCTCTATGCAAAAGGAGGGGATGGTGGCAATGGCTGTTCCAGTGTCCGTAGGAGCCGGCGAGATCGTCATGGAAGATCTGATGGTAAAAACATCTCTTACATTCAATATCTCAATCATATTAAATGTGGTCCTTTAATGATATATCTTTCCTGTCAAGCATGAGTTTAAGGGTAATTTCTCTATGCTACCAACTCTTCTCTATTCATTCAGGGAAAGAAAAAATCTTCTCTATTCACTTAACCGATAGGAGAATGCTTGATCTACTTTACATAATTGCCTATTGATACATTGTAATGCAGGGGGGAATGGTGGAAGAGGTGGTGACGTCATTTTAGAATGTTCTCCAGCAATTTGGGACTTCAGCGGTTTACAGCATCATGCTGTTTGTCACTTTCCTTTCTTGAAGCTGTTTATTGCACAAACAATTCAGAGGATAGGAGAATTTGACTGTACTTGTGTCTTCATTTTTGCAGAATGCAGGTCGAGGGGGAAATGGTGCTTCAAAGAACAAGATTGGTACTCGTGGAGCAGATAAGGTCTTTTGTCTTTCATTCCTTTTTTATTCAACCTCTTTCTTTAGAAAAGGAATTTGAAGAAATTATCTTGTTTCTGTTGTCATACCCAACTGCTAAGATTTTTCAGGTTGTTCATGTTCCTGTTGGAACTGTTATTCATCTCTTGAAGGGAGAAATACCCCAGGTAGTTGAAAAGGACCCTCTTGCAGATCCTGATCCATGGGATCTTCCCGGTTCACTTGACACAGGCCCATCTGAATTTGATGACCAATCTCCTTATAATAGCCATGGATCTGCTGTAGAAGCTGAATTGCAGCATAAGACTTTGCGTTCTTCTTATTCTGGAATAACTTCCAAGGAAAAAACAATAATGAAGCAGTTCATTCAAGATAATAGAAATGATGCTCTCTCACATTCAGCTTACTCCAATGAGTCACAGATGGAAGGAGAGATTGAGGAGGAGCAAATATTGTACAATGTAGTGGAATTGAAGGAAAAGGGTCAGCAAGTAGTCATTGCTCGAGGAGGAGAAGGTGGGCTAGGTAACGTTTCTCTTGGGAAATTCCCAAAGGACCTGAAGCCTTTGAAACATGAGGCAATGAATAGAGATGGTGCTCTTGATTTTGAAGACAATGATGTTGAATCCCCTTTGAGCACTGGTATTCCAGGTTCTGAATCCGTCCTCATATTAGAACTGAAGAGCATAGCAGATGTGGGCCTGGTGGGAATGCCTAACGCAGGCAAGAGCACACTCCTAGGGGCCATCTCGAGGGCAAAACCAACGGTGGGCCATTATGCCTTCACAACCCTCAGGCCGAACTTGGGGAATGTGAACTTCGAGGACTTCTCCTTAACGGTGGCAGATATCCCGGGCCTGATAAAGGGTGCCCACGAGAACCGTGGACTGGGCCATGCTTTCCTCCGGCACATCGAGCGGACCAAAGTCCTTGCCTTTGTTTTGGACTTGGCCTCTGGGTTGGATGGTAGGAAAGGGATTCCACCATGGGAGCAACTGAGGGACCTGATTGTCGAGCTCGAACACCATCAGGAAGGACTCTCTTCTCGACCTTCATTGGTCATCGCAAATAAGATCGACGAGGATGGAGCCGAAGCAGTGTTTGAGGAGCTGAAGAGGAGAGTGAAGGGAGTTGTCCCAATATATCCGGTCTGCGCTGTTTTGGAGGAAGGAGTGCCGGAACTGAAACACGGTCTCCGGGATCTAGTAAGCGGTGGAGTCTCGTACGTGCTGAATATCAAAGACATCGATGCCGGCTGAATTTTTTTGTCTACGACAGTAAAAACTCTGTTACATGTCTCACTTTATAGATCAACCTATGTTGAGCCTCATGTTGTAATGTATTGCTTTTTTTTTTATGTTGCTTAAAATTTTTATTATTCATAAATTTTGAACAGCTGAATTGTGGGTATCTCAACTGGCCGTACGGGACGATACATACTATCAGATGGTTGAAAATTCACAGGCATCAAATCTGCCGTCACTATGCGGGTCAGAGCTGGAAATAACTGGGCTTTATGGGCCTAAATAGTTTGAAATGATGGGCCGACAGTAAGCAGGCCAGGGCCCATTTCATTCTCTCCCTCGTACTCATAATTTGTCCTCGTGTCATCCGCCACACCCTCCGCCCTTCCACTCTGTTGTTTGTTCCAGTTCATTGGCGGTATGGTCGGCCTCTGGGCAAGTCAAAGAGGTAATATGTCGATTTCCTCTGTCGTGTTTGCCTTTCTGTAGGCAATTTTGGTTTTCAATCTTCGTCTGTATCGTTGGTGGTTAAATGTTTAGTTGATGCACGAGAGATGTTTGATAAAATGCCACTAACGGTATACTTATATTTTCTTGTGAGTCGCCTTTATATCTACACGCGCTTCACTTTGTAGATAATTGTGTATATATACAGGGAAATGTCGATTTAGATTACAGCTGTAGAACTTTCAATTGATCTTGCAAGAAAAATGGTTACTTTTTTGTATATGCTGCCATGTTCTGTGAAGAGAAAAGCATTGAATGGCATCTTCCTGTAGAGATACGAAAATAAGTTGTTGATGTACCATAAACTAAACATCATTGTATAAACAATTTTCTTCAGATGTAGGGCATGGTACATACCAGTTGTAATAAGATATATCTTCCTTGAATGACATGATATTGCTATACATATTGTGCTGCTAATTTGATGGAATACTTATGGTGCATAATGTTCAACTCATTCAAAATGTGCCAAGCTTGTTACATTTTGTCGTTGTGAGATTTCCAATATGCTGTATGGTTAGAAGATGAAGATGAAGTGCAGTTTCCCTAATCGTTAATTTGTTGACAGATGGAAGTACTTCTTGTCTTTCTTTGAAGGAAGATTATCCCATTAGTAAGGTTACTGAAACAAGCTGATGTGGTGTTTCTGACTTCCAGTGTAGGTAGCTTTGCGTTGTTTTCCACCATTGATCTCTGAAGTACCCTGTTAGAGATGCTCAGAAGATGCTGTATAGAAGATTCTATAGCACTCTGCCCACCATAGTGACAGCAACAAGAGAGAAATGCGAGCCCTGCTTCTCCTTAAGCAAGGAATTGGACTTGTTAGCAAATTACATCAATCACGTGCAATGACTTTACATGTCAGGCGTGTTCATGTAAACTTTCTGTGCACCCAAGCATCTCCTGTGTTTCCTGAGGAAAGTTCAGAAACAAGGGAGGAAACTAAGTGTTTATCGTATAGAATAGAGAAGCTGTCAAGGGGAGAACCTGTTGGATCTGCATGTCAGAGTTGGATGGCCGATGGATTCCCCATTCATAGAGGAGATGTCTATCATGCTATAAATCGGCTGAGGAAGCACAAGCTGAACAAAAGGGCTCTGGAGGTGATTGTTTACTTCATTCATCATCTCTTTTTGTGCTGTGGCCACATTTTCTTGTCAACTCTAAAATTGAAATATGCTGAGCATGTGAAGTGAAGTAATTGGAACTCTTTGAAGCTATTCAGTAAGTACTCCAAATTATCTTCTATGGAGTTATATGAAGTATTTTTTTTCTCTGAAAAACAAAAACGTTATTTGAAGAATTTTAATTTGATAATGACGAATGTGGGTGCCTTTTTATGTTGTTGCAAGTATATTGGAACTCATAGTAAGTATGCTGGCTTCTGACAGATGATGGAATGGGTAATTCGTGAGAGGCCATACCGGCCCAGGGAGCTTGAGTACTCGTATTTGCTGGAATTCACAACAAGGGTTCATGGAATACCGCAAGGTGAGCGGCTCTTCTTGCGGGTACCTTCAGAGTTTCAGACAGAATTGCTTTACAACAATTTTGTGATAGTTTGCCTAGAGAAAGGCGTGATAAGGCTTTCCTTAGCATACATGAAGAAAATGAGGGAACTAGGCTACCCTATCTCGTATCTGGTTTTTAACCGCCTTATTATTCTGCATTCCTCCTCCAGCCGTCGGAAATTTATCCCAAAGATCCTCACTCAGATGAAGGCTGATAAAGTGTCTCCGCACGTTTCCACCTATAATATTCTCATGAAAATAGAGGCCAATGAACACAATATCGAGGGTCTAGTCAAGGTGTGTGCTGAAATGGATCAAATGGAAGTCAAGCCTAACGAAGTGTCTTATTGCATATTGGCAACTGCTCATGCTGTTGCAAGGCTGTATACTGCTGCTGCAGCTTATGTTGAGGGCATAGAGAAGTCTATTACGGGTAATAATTGGTCCACTCTTGATGTCCTCCTTATATTATACGGGTCACTAGGAAAGGAAAGAGAGTTGGAACGAATTTGGAGCACTCTGAAAGAGTTGCCTAATGTTAGGTTCAAGAGTTATATATTGGCAATTGAAGCATTTGGGAAGATTGGTTTACTTTCTCGTGCTGAAGAGCTATGGTTAGAGATGAGTTCTTTTGAAGGTCAGAAACTGACAGAGCAATTCAACTCAATAATTTCAGTTTACTGCAGGCATGGACTCATCAACAAGGCATCTGCTCTTTTCCGAGAAATGACAAAGAATGGGTGCAAGCCCAATTCAATAACCTATAGGCATCTTGCTTTGGGCTGCTTGAAAGCAGGATTAGTAGATGAAGCCCTGAAAACTCTTGATAGAGGGTCTCAACTGATGACAAGCACTAGGGTCCAACGATCGACTCCGTGGTTAGAGGCTACTTTCTCAATGATCGATGTTTTTGCTGAGAAGGGGGATGTTGATAATGCGGAGAAGTTATTTGAGGAGCTTGCCCGAGCAAAGTATATGAGATATACATTTGTTTACAATACATTGATAAAAGCCTATGTGAAAGCCAAGGTCTTTGACCCAAACCTCTTGAGAAGAATGATCTTAGGAGGGGCAAGGCCTGATGCTGAGACATACAGCTTGATGAAGCTTGCAGAGCAATTTAGGAGGTAATCTTATTCTGTACTGATCTTTTACTGATGTACTATTATATCTTCTTGATGTAGAAGCATTGGTTGTACATTCAAGTTATCTCTTGAATAAAAATTTATGAAAAATTTCAAGTCTATGATTTCATTCTAGGAGTCAGTTCCATAAATCAACAAGGATTTCAATTAATGAGTAAATCCTCAACATTTGAGTTCCACAATGTTGCTGTGTAAGCCAGAAAAATTGTTGAAGGGATGCTATCAGCTGCATCGCACAGGAAACGTTTGAGAAACTGTGCAATGGTTGAGGATGTTGATAAGGGAAACTTGTGCTTTCACCAAACATCTGAATAAAGAGATGGTAATATGAGATAAAACTGAAACCAGCCATCAATTGTTTGTATCTGTGGCGCCTGCCTATTTTTGACATGTTGAAGAGACCGATGATGCATCTTCCGAGGCTCTCTTGGCTGTGTTATGTTTCTAATACACGTGTGGCCTCATAATGGCAGATCATACTACCTACTCGGCCAGGCAAATTTGCCTCTTTAAGGCCAGAGAAAAGCGGACAGTCACTTGGTAAACTGTTTAGCTTGAAAGGTTTAATATACTAAACCATTTGCTTTGCTGATATATCCAAGATTTCTTAACTTCCAGTTGTAGCGTACCAATATTATCTATAAACGTCTGGGGTCTTTGTTGATAGCTCACTGCCTCAGGTTAATGATTCACTTGATTATATCGGCATCAGCAGCTACCACCTTTGAGTACACAATGATATTTTGATTGATTACATGCGTATCATCATTTATCCACTTACTGGAGGTGGAATTATGCCAAAATGGGGATCAGCATATATGAATTCACTCTTGCTTTTCTACAATCTATATCGCAATGTATTACTATACAAGCTACAAAACTTTGATGGAATGCTGTCGATCCTGATGAATTTCAGTGTAAACAAGAGCAGGAAACTCATCTAGTGGCCAAGAATGTTTATAAGGGAAACTCTCGTCTTGATTAAACACCAGTAAACACATCCCATGACCTCCTCGATTTCCTGAATGTGGGACTCTAATGCTTCGACTCGGTTCTGCACATCATGCATCAGGATGTTCTTGTCTTTGCGTGGCTTCAGACTGATCAGCTCAATGTCCAACCCTTCTACTTCATTGGCATCTGCTGCTGCTTCATAGGAAATGCGCTTGGACAAGAAAACTTTTGGAACCAAAAACCAACCTCTGGATTTCGCATTTGGCTTAGAGAGGGAGCACGGGAGGGGACTCGAACACTGAGATGCTGGTCTGTTCAGCTTTTCTTAGCATGCCAAGAGCAGTTTCCTCGTTGACTTGGGCTTCCCTCTTCAGGATGTCTTTCTTCACCGCCACATCTTTCAAACTCTCCAATGTGCTGCAGATGACTTTCTCCAACTTCTTTCTCAATGGCATGTAGGCACTGAGTTCATTTGACGAGGCAGTCCTCCGGAGGGATGATTGCAGTTCTCAGAGGCTTTCCTTGTTCTGACAAATGACTTCTCGGAGGGTCCCACAAACATCCAACGTCTGCAGAGATCCGTCCAGCAAGTGTTCTGTGCATTGCCGGTGGTCCTCATTGGAGAGAGCCCGTTGTACGAGTGACAACTGAAGCCAGTAGTTCATGCTGACATAAAGATCCTTGAGGCCTCCCAATTTTCAGCTAACCGATAGGGCTGAAGAAGATGAGGATGTTGCATCAGATGATCTCAACGTCAGCAACTGCTCCTCTACAGCATTTCCTGGAGGGTGAGTCATCAAAGGCAAGCTCTTCGGGCGGACAAGGCCAGCATTTTTTTTTTTATTTCTCAACTATTGCAGCCGTTTCTCTCGGTACAAAGTAGTTTCTTTATCTTAGAGAAGTTTTTATATTTTAAATATATCTGAAAGTGATTTTAGAGAAAGAAGTTGGAGGCAGAAACTCTTCCCTTTCGTTTATATAGGGGGACAAGAGCCATCGATACCTGCGCTCTCATGTTGCAGATCATCACACGGAGAACCGGCAAGTCGTCGTCAGTTTTGGATCTCAGAGATGAATTATTATTAAGAAGGCCTATCCCGATGCACACGGAGGGATCGGTTGTCATTTTGTCATTGGATCCCGATTCTAATGAGGCATCCAGGGACAAGTGGAATATTCACAGCTGTGAGCTCGTGCAATATTGTTGTATTTGTTCATTCAAGAAGGATTTTTTAATGGCAAGATCTGTCAGACAAGATAACTACATGAACTAGCTCCTGATAGAGATGTTTCTGATAGAGATGTTAAATAACCATATGACCCCCATAGGCTTCTCTCTCTCTCTCTGAGCCCATGGATTTGGGCCCAAGTAGAGCCCAATCATTATATTAGGCCTATCTAATTTTATTATTTTTCTTTCTTTCTTTTTCTCTCCCTCCACCGCCTTACACCTCTTTTTACCCTGTCAATCAATCTTTTTTTTTTTCTTCTCTCCATTCTTCTAGAAACATTACCGAACATAACCACGGGAGAGAGAGAGAGAAATTTTGCACAGAGAGACGGTGAAGTTGGAGAGTGAAATTGAGGAGGAAGAGTTAAATAAAAGAAAATAATGGAAAGGTTGAAATAGTTAAATATTTATTTTGGTTTATATATGTAGGTTAATTTAGGATGAAATTTGATTTTGGCGGTGGAAAATGGAAGGGAAAAGAAAGAAAGAAAGCAACAGGAACGAAGAATGGAAGAGTATGGAAAGGAAAGGGTTTAAGATAAAATTGATTTTTGGAAGTGGAAAATAGAAAGGAAAAGAAAGAAAGAAAGAAAGGAACAGGAAGGAAGAAGGGAAGAGAAGGGAAAGGAAAGGGATTAATTGGAAATTGATTATTGGAGTGGAAAAAAAGAAAAGAAAAGAAAGGAACGGGAACGAAGGGAAGAGAAAATAAAAAGAAAAGAAAAAAGAAAAAGAATTGAAGGAACGGGGACAAAGAAAAGAAAAGAAAAGAAAAATAAAATAGTATATATATATATATATATATATAAAACTAACTAGGTTAGAAACCTTTTAAGCCTTTTATATATATATATATATATATCTATAGAAGATAATCATAAAGTTGAGTTTATGTGGGGTGTAAATCTTTAATATTAGTAATAAGATTATTCATTTAGTTAATATATAAATTATTGTATGATATGTATTAATTTTACTATGAATCAAATGATAGGTAGCGAAGAGATCCGAGATATTCACCTCGAAGATCCCACATCGTGATTAGTTAATTAAGGGGTTGTAAGTACATTTTTCTATTGTGAAATGTAATATCTATGATTAATAATTAGTAAATATAAATTATGAAATAATTATTTGTTATATTTAAGTAATTATCATTTCTAACGAGTACGTATATTTTGAATAAGTGACGAAAAGAATAAAAAAAGGATAAGTAATAGTAGTAGTCGGACTTGCATACATACATATATGATCTGCATTACTGTCTGTGTTTTTACATAACCATTGTGACTGTTAAGCCGGCGGAATAGAAATGAGCCTTACTGATTTACTGCGGGTTTCCAGCAGGATATAAACATAGGATATGAGCGACGCTGGCTCTGTGATCCCAGCGGAATATGTGAGGTGACTCCCTTTGCGGACCCGGTTGGAAGAAAAAAAAACAAAGACCAGAGATGAGAGGTAAGAAAAAGAGAGAGACTTGAGAGCGACTGGTCCACTTTTACCATTAGAGGATAATAGGCGGCTCCCGCGATTGCGTGCGAAAGGAAGGGCACGAGAAGGAGAATATTATGAGATTGATTGAGGTGTGGTGTCACGGTACCGTTTGGGGAGAGAGGAGTATTGGTACTGGCATAACTCTGTCACAAAGGTAGTGGCATCCAATGGTTATTGTTTGACATGAATATTTTCATACATTATATTATGTAGGTCGTATGGAATTAGTTAGGTTGCTAATAACTATGTATCCTAGTTATTTGACTAACTGGTATAATGGATACACTTATATAAGAACCTATATGTAAACTAATGTTATTTCACTGTGAAAATATGTATTCACAGAGTTGCAGTTCATACTCCTCTACAAATGTTTTTTTTTCAAATAGAGAAGACACTCAGCCCAGCGGAACCACCAAATTTGATTCGGGGATCAACTAGGACGAACCGTAGACAGGGTACATGTAGAAATTGTGTATAGTTTTGTATACAATGTTACGACCTGAAATATTTTGGAAAAATAACTATGGCTTAAGGTATGTGTTGTGAGTTAGTGAAAAAAAATATCTGCTGAGTTGTGGACGATTGTTATTGAATATGTTGGTCAAATTGTTTTATAATAGGTTTTGAAATTTTGGTTTGCATGAAAATAAGGGGAAACTCTACTAAAATTTCGGGTCGTGACACTCTCTTTGTGCAGTGTCATGTTTGGAGTTGGCCCACGGCCCTGCGTATGCATTGCTGGTAGCAGATTAGAAACTATCCACATGCACGGGCTCCTTCTGCTCATGCTTCCTCGATGGTGGAGTGGATGTTCGCATGAGCATTTTGCCCCTAACAGCACCAGAGAAATTATTATCATTTCTATCATATAAGTAAATTTCTTTAGCCCAAGAACTTCATTATTTTTTAAAAATAATGCTTAATATTGATGTTTGATATTGCCAAGTCTATTAATCCAATCCATGTCATGCTCACAGAATACTTGATCTGCATATTTTAACTCTGCTCCAACTTCTGGAGTCATTAACAGCCTATTTCCTGAGACTAATCTGTTCATTTGATTGTCAGCACATCCTCAAGCAATAACTTCTTTCAGCAATTGATGATTCCCAGTAAGTAACTCCCAATGTTTCGATTCTGTGTACGAGGGATCCTACGGGCAGTTTCCTGTCAGCTTCGGTGTCTGACCTCGAACAACAGACAAGTGAACGCAGGGTAATATGCTGTCATTTTTCTTGGACAACAGTTCAAGACTCGTGGTTCTTACCATCCTAGACAAGTGAAACCTCTATAGCTTTTGGGTTCCTGCTGTAAGTTTATAGCCATCTATTGTTATATGTCTAAGAGGGTATATTTCATGCCAAGAGTTGTCAGAAATGATAGTGATATGGACAATAATTGCCATGCACATCCATAGGGATATATATGCTCATGGCATAAAGTAAATATCAGTACACATGAGCCTTTGTCTCTGCCTCTTCGACGGGTGAAGAACACAGATTGGTACAAATACGAGTCATATATATATATATATATATATACATATATTGCTAAATTACCCATGTGGCTCAAGTATAATTTAATCAGGTTGTCTGGTTTTGACAATCAGAATCTGATGCTTTCGTAATTGCATTCACATGTCCGGTGTTGCAGTCAGTAATGAGACTTCCATTGATAAATGTCACCGATCTCTATGAAACCGATCCCTTTTCAAGGAAAACTGGAAGTTTACACCCTCGGGGGATTCGATCAAGAAGACTAGATCAATAAAATCTGACAGGAAGGATCTCGGTTCGAGAATTGTGTTCGAATATGTATTCATCGGTACTTGGTTTGTGTTCTACAAGATTTTCTGTACAAACTACAAAACCGTCTAGTGGTTGAGACTGTTGAGAAGGGAAACTCTTGCTTTCACCAGACACCTGAAAATGCCCTCAGAAACTTCCTCAATTTCTGCAATGCTCGACTCTAGTGCTTCCACTTGCTTCTGCACGTCATTCACTTGAACGTTGCCCGCCCTGCCGGATTTCAGGATGAGCAGTTCAATGTCCAGGAGATCTACTTCACTGGCATCCTCGCACAACATGCGCTTAGAGGATAGTACTTTCGAGACGAAAGACCAATGGTTAGATCTCTCCCTTGGTCTTGATAAGAAGCTCATGAGGGACCAGAATACTGAAAGGGTCATCCTGTGAACTTCTCTCAGTAAGTCAAGTGTGGCTTCATCCTCTGAGTCTTGGTTCAGGACACTTTGCTTCACCATCTTCTTTAAGCTCTTGGAAGTTTTTGAAATAAGCTTCTTCATCTTCTTTCTCGATGTGAGGTAGTGATCGATTTCGGTAGCTGAGCCAGAGTCCACTCCCCTCCTCCGGAGAGATGATTCTAGTTCCCGGATGCTTTCCTTCATCAGTGAGAGGACTTCGCGGAGGATCCCACAGACATCCAATGACCATAGGGATCTGTCCAGCAGATCCTCAGTGCATTTCCTCTGCTTCTGATCGGAGAGAGCCTCTTGGGTGAGAGACAACTGAAGCCAGTCATCTACACGATCGAACAGATCTTTGAGGCTTCCCAGCTTTTGACAAATAGATGAGGCAGAGGAGGATGTTGCCTCTGAAGACCGTAGCCAAACCAACTGCTCCTCGACACTCGTGGTTAAAGGGTGAGTGCTCGAAGGCAGGCTTATCGAGCGCTCATGGCTCCTAGATTTACAATTCTCAAGCTTTGCTGCCATTCCTGAGAAATTCCCTCTGAACTCACTGCTCTTTGATATGCAAATGAGTTTCAAGAGAAGTTGTTGCAGCCAAAACCTCTTTCATCTTGTATATATAGATGAGAGAAAGTCATCGATGCATCGCATTGTTCAACATTTGCATTCGCTGTCATGTCACGGATCATCAGACAGGGGACCAACAACGCCTCGTCAGTTTCGGATCTCAAAGATGAGAATGAATAACAAAAGGTGTAATAGAGCGTTGAAGCCACCCCACGTTTACGTAATGGCAATTATAAGCTTGATTTTGATAATGCAGCACGAGGACAAGTGGAATCTTTTGTTGCTTCAAGCTCATGGAACTCATAACAGCCAGATAGTAAGGATCCACATGGGGCAATTTGCACCCATGTTGCTCTGACAACGGAGAAGTATTTATGGTTTTTGACAATGCAACTTTAGGCAGGTGGAATCTCCTTAGCTGTGAGCTCGTCTTATGATGTCATTGATGTGTTGTTTATTCCTCAGAGATGATTTAAATATTATGTGCACGGGGCATCTTTTTTCTGTACCTCCCAAGACAGATCAAATGAGCTCCAAACATTGTTTATTATATCGATTTCTTGTTGCTGCACGAGTTCAGAATTCCATGATCCATGAGATCGTCAACTCATCGTCCTGAATTAGCCGTGCACTTGAGGCATAGATGAAACTCCTTCAAAGTCTGAGTGATGTTTAAGCTAGCTACTATGGAATAATGGATGGCTTTAGAGGCATAAGGTTTGAACTCTTACGTTTGGATTAGTCCTGTTTATCTGCTCTAACTATTCAGTCATCAACAGGAGCTATATGTTAGTGAGGAAATAATCTGGGAAAGTTCAGTCTGGGCAGTGCCCTACCACATAGTGAACATTTCCAGAATTCCTGCAGGATCTGATAGTAAACATTTCTTGAAAGACCAACAATGCCTCGTCTGTTTCGGATCTTAAAGATAAGAATGAACCATAAAAGGTATACAAGAGACATTAATACTGTCTTGAGAATGGCAATTATAAGCTTGATTTTGATAATGCAGCAACAAAACAAGGGGAATCTTTTGGAGCTCATGGTTTCAAGTCCTAACAGCCAGAAATACTATGGATCCACATGGGGCAATTTGTAGCCATGTTCCTCAGACAACAGAGAAGTATTTCTGGTTTTTGATGATGCAACTTCAGACAGGTAGAATCTTGAGAGCTTAGAGCTGTTGGCTCGTGTTATGAGGTTGTCGACGTGTTGTTTATTTCTCCGAGAAGATTTAAATATTAGGTGCACAAGCATCTTGTATCACTACCTTCCAAGATAGATCAAATGAGCTCCAAAAATTGTTTATATCCATATCTTTTGCTGCACGAGTTTAGATTTCCTTGGTCCATAGGATCGTCGACTCCTCTTGAATTTGCAGTTTGCTTCAGGAAACGATGAAACTCCATTAATGCCCAAGTAAACTTTAGCTAGCTATTATGGAATAATCTAATGGCTCCAGAGGCATTGGATCTGATTAGCAATTTCCCAGACTCTTAAAAGTCTGAATTAATCCTGTTGGTCTGATCTTTCCAATCCAATCATCAATTTTAATGAGTTCATAATCCGGGAAAGTTCAATCTAGGGAATGCCCTATCGCATAGCTATCATTTCCTGAAGTTCCTGCATGATCTGATATGTTATGACTCTCATGGAAAAGCTCCTGCCCAACACCAATTCGACGATCCTGAATAATTGGTCTCATGGCTACTTTTTTATTTTGTTGTTGGGGTTCCATAGGAAAATGTTCAATTGTTTGTTTAATTCCATAACAAACGAAGCAATGCATCTGCTATATTTCTTCATGATTCAGTCAATGCAGCTTCAGGCGAAATGAAAAGTTCCAGTCAGCTCCACAGATCTCAACTATCTGGCAGTATTTTCCGATTGAGAACCAGAGTTTAGTGCAGATAGGTGTCACGAATATTGCCCGGAAAGTACATGAGTCAAACTTTGGAAGATGGAGAGGGATGCTGATTCTCTCTTTTAGTGTAGATAGGTATCAACAACTGTTCGCATAGGGAAAGATTGTAAAGGAACAGGAATTGGATCCAATATCAATTTGAACTACTCATATTGGAAGCTCGTTCTAGAAAATTATTGATAAAACTGAGGCAGCAAATATTGATGAAGTAACTATCATTCACTGATTTAGATCGATTAGGCACGTATACAGCAGTGCACCGTACAAGCGACTGAACTCTTTTAACAGCTTATAATGTTAAGAAGGGAAACTCTTGTTTTCAATAAGCACCTAGAAATGCAGTCCAAGACATCCTCGATTTCCCGAATGCCAAACTCTAGTGCCTCTGCCAGCTTCAGTACATCACGTGCTTGAATGTTATTGACTTTGCTTGATTTGAGAATGAGCAAGTTGATATCCAAAGCATCTGCTTCATTTGCTTCAGATACTCCATTTGATATGTGCTTCGTTGACAGCACCTTAGAAACCAAGGACCAGCTGTTGGATCTCGTCTTTGGCCTTGAAAGAAAACAGAGAAGGGACTCGAAGACTGAGATGTTGATGATTTCAACTTCACGTAGCAGGTTGAGAGCGACTTCATCCTCCTGAGAGTCCTTCTCAAGGACGTTCTGCTTTTCAATCCTTTTCAAACTCTTGAGAGTTTTTGAGACAAGCTTCCCAATCTTCTTTCTCGAAGCAATGTATGATTCAACTTCACTTATCAAGCCTACCCTCTTTCTCCGGAAGGATGATTCCAATTCCTGGATCCATCCCTTCATCTGTGAGACAATTTCCCTGAGAGTCCCACAAACATCTAGCATTCCCAGAGATCCATTCAACAAACACTCCACACTTTTTCGGTGGATCTGGTTGGAGAGGACCTGCTGTGTCTGGGACAGCTGAAGCCAGTCACCTATGCTGTCGTGCAGATCTTTGAGGATCCCCAACTTTTGGCACACTGATGAAACTGAGGATAATGAGGTGGATGCTGCTTCCGAGGTTCGGATCCGAAGCAACTGCTCCTCCACAATGTTGGTTACAGGGTGAGTCCTGGATGGGAAGCTGTTAGAGCGAAGGTGGGCTTTGGCTGCCATTGCTCTTTTCTAAGGAGTTTGTGTTCAACTGTTAGCTTTTGATCTGGAAATGGATTTCAGAGTTGTTGGGAGCAAAGCTTTATTTACCTTTGTATATATATAGAAGAGATAGAGCTACTAAAGCATGTCCATCTACCACAGTTGCACTCGCTGTCATGTTGCAGATCGTTGGACAGAGATCCGACAATGCATCGTCAGTTTCAGATCTCAAAGATAAGAATGAATAACAAACAGCGTAAGAGAGCCTTGAATATTGATGCCCACAGGCTCCTAGCCAGCGCTTGTTTTCAGAAAGGCAATTATAAGCTTGATTTTGATAGTGCAGCAGGAGAACAATTGGAATCTTTTGGTGCCTCAAGCTCATGGAAGTCATAAACAGCCTAATAATATGGATCCACATGGGCAATCTGCAACCATTTTCCTCAGACAACATACAAGTATTCTGGTTTTTGTTAATGCAACTTCGGACAAGTGGAATCTTCTTATCTGTGGGCTCGTGTGACGAGGTTATTGATGCGTGGTTTCTTTCTCCATGAAGGTTTTAATATTATGCGCACGAGCATCTTGTATCTGCACCTCCCTAGAAAAATCTTGTTTATAAATTTAACTTTCTTGCTGCACGAGTTCACAACTCAATCCATAAGAAAAATATTAATTTCTTGTCCTGAAACTGCAGTTTGTCAGAGTAAAAGATGAGCCCCTGTTAAAGCCCGAGTAATGATTTAGCTAGTTATTATAAAATAATGAATGCCTTCAGACGCACAGGTTCAGAGTAGCTATATCAACAACTCCTATATGCAAGTTAGTCCTGTTGATATGCTCTTGCCAATTCAATCATCAAAAGAAACTATATGAAATGAGGAAATAGTGCTGGAAAGTTTAGTCTGGGCAGCACTCCATTATTGCCCAGATAACATTTCCTGCAGTTACTGTTGGATCCGACGTTATGTTATGAATCTTGGGGAAAGACTCCTGAGCTACATATTTTGGACCTTCTAAGTAATTGACCTCTTAGCAACTTTTTTACACCTTTTAGTTCAGGTGGCTTCAATTCTGCAATGAGAGTCAATGAAATTGCTTCCCCGGCCATATGCCTTTGATGCAATTCACTATCCTGTGATTGCTGGCTAGCACTTGGGCTTCGATGGAGTTTCGTCTTTTCCTGAGGCGAATAGCTAATTGAGGACAAGGAATTGATGGTCTTACAGATGAGGAATTCTGAACTCGCACAGCAAAAGAAATGGATGTAAAAAATATTCACAGCTCATTTGATCTGTCTTGGGTTGTGCAGGAACAATATGCTCGTGTGCGTAATATTTAAGTCTTCTAGGTGAATAGATAGAAACCTCATAACTCGAGCTCATAGGTATGGAGATTCCACTTGTCCGAAGATACATTAACAAAAACCAGAATACTTCTATGGTGTCTGAGGAGTGAGGAACATGGTTACAACTTGCCTCATGTGGATCCATAGTATTTGGCTGTTAGGACTTCAAACCATAAGCTCAAAGCTCCAAACGATTCCACTTGTTTGTTACTGCATTATCAGAATAGAGCTTATAATTGCCTTTCTTGAGACAAATGCTGGCATTTTGCCAGTGGGAATCAATACATAAGTCTCTCTTACGTCATTTGTAATTCATTATTCCCCGAGATCTGAAACTGACAATGCATTTTTGGGTCTCTGTCCAACAATCTGTAACATGACAGCTAATGCGACCGTGGTAGATGGAGATGCTTCAGTGGCTCCATCTCTTCTATATATATACGAAGGTAAAGAAAGTCTTGGTCACAACAACGACTCTGAAATCCATTTCCAACTCAAAGTGCTAAAATCAAGCAAAGTACCTCTCGCTGATGAAGGCTTTCTCGAATCAGAATCAGAGGAAATGCACTGAGGATCTATTGGACGGATCTCTACAGACATTGGGTGTTTGTGAGATCCTTTGTGAAGTCCTCTTGCTGATGAAGGAAAGCATCCGGGAACTAGAATCATCTCTCCAGAGGAGAGGTGTGGACTCCAGCTCTTCAACGGAAGTCGATCGCTATCTCACATCAAGAAAGAAGATGAAGAAGCCCATTTCAAAACTTCCAAGAGCTTGAAGAAGATGGAGAGGCAAAATATCCTGAACCAAGTCTCACAGGAGCAAGCCACCCTTAATATATTGAGAGAAATTAACAGCACGATCATTTCAGTGTTTGAGTCCCCGATGTGCTTCCTATCTAGACCAAGGAAGAGATCTGACCATTGGTCGTCCGTCTCAAAAGTACTGTCATCTAAGTGCATGTCACGCAACGATGCCAATGAAGTAGACCACTTGGACATTGAATTGCTCATTCTGAAATCAGGCAGGGAGAGCAATATTCAAGTGCATGACCTGCAGAAGCGAGTGGAAGCATTAGGGTCAAGCATTTTAGAAATTCAGGAGGTTTCTGAAAGCACTTTCAGGTGTTAAGTGAAAGCAAGAGTTTTGCTTCTCAACAGTCTTCAACCACTAGGCAGTTTTGTAGTTTGTACAGAGAATCTTGTAAAATACAATCAACCACTGATGAATACACACTAAGCACAATTATCATACCCAAAAATTTTTCCCGTGAAATTGTGTTGAATTTACCTCTTCTTGATTGAATTGCTCGAGGCTGTGAAATTCCAATTCTACTTAGAAAGACATGTCAGGCCATTGACATTTGCAAAATCTATCAATAGAACCCTCATCATTGACTGCATACAACTACTGAATCATCAGAGTTGTTAAATCAAACATCTCAATTTAAACTAAACTGTGCCAAAAGTTGGGGAGCCTCAAAGACCTGTACGGCAACATAAGTGACTGGCTTCAGTTGTCCCGGACACAGCAGGTACTCTCCAATCAGAATCACTGAAGAAGTGTAGAGTATTTGCTGGATGGATCTCTTGGAACACTAGATGTTTCATCTCACAGATTAAGGGATCCACTCAGGAATTGAAGTCATCATCCTTCTTCCAAAGAAAGAGAGTAGTCGATTTGGGCTCGGCAAGTGAAGTCTTGCCACACATCGTTTCAAGAAGGAACATCAGTAAACTGGTCTCCAAGACTCTCAAGAGTTTGAAAAGGATTGAAAAGCAGACCATCCTCAAGGACGCCCAGGAGGATGAAGCCGCCCTAAGACTACTACGAGAAGTTGAACTGATCAACATCTCGGTCTTCGAGCACCTTCTCTGTTTTCTTTCGAGGCCAGAGATAAGATCCAACAGCTGGTCCTTTGGTTTCAAAGGCGCAGTCGACAAAGAGCATGTCGAGTATATTATCTGATGCGAATGAAGCAGAAGCTTTGGACATCAACTTGCCCACTCTCAAATCAAGCCAAGTCAATAACATTCAGGCGCACGATGTACTGAAGCTGGTGGAGGCACTGGTATCCGGCATTCGGGGAAACCGAGGATGCCTTGGACTGCGTTTCTAGGTGCCCAGTGAAGACAAGAGTTTCTCCTCTCAACTTTACAAGCTATTAAAACAGTCCTAGCTGCTTGTACAATGAACAACACTCGACCTATACTTGTCTCCTTGTTAATTTTTGACAAAGATTTCGTAGATGGTGCAGTTTGAATGCTCTTCTTACACTGAATGTACTGACGGTGATCATAAGCTCTGCACGCCCAATTCAATAGTCTCACCGGTGCAGTTCGAAGGTTCATTTAATACGGGGCCCCGCTCCGTCTCAACGGGATCTGTCTGTCACCGGAAGAGTAACATGATCTTGCAGCTGACAGCGTAGGAATGAGTGTCTCCGATAATGCTTGGAATATTCGAGATATATTTTTGTTATTTGTGAGGAAATTATAAAATATGCGAAAATTTTTAAATATTTTATCCTCAATAAATTCTTAATTAAAGTATGGTTAAAAATTCACTATCAATACCCAACTGATAAATATGAATTTACTCGTGTATATATATATATATATATATAAAAGGATAAATATGAAATTACTACTACACTAGAGATAAGACAGCCTCCTCATATATAGTAATAGAAATTAAATTAATTTCCTATAAAAAGAATTTCTTTCCTCAGAAAAAAAACCATAAAATCTGTCTTCTCTCTCTCTTTGCTTTACTAATTTAATTTTCTCAATTAATTTAGTAATAAAAATTAAACCCTTCTGATATTTTCTAGAAGACCTATCCTCAATTTCGGAAAATTATAAATCTCCCTTTCTGGGCATTCTTATTTCCATTAGAAATATTAAAAAAATTCTGAAAATAGAAAAAAGGGGAGAAAAAAAAGAACACACGTTCATGCCATGTTCCATTTACGTCTGCCGTTATCCAAGGAACAGTTATCGGCCCATTGTCTTCACCGTCGATGGCAGTACCAAACATGGAAGAGATGCGAAATCGTGTCTTAATGCAGTCCGGCTTTATCTGTGATGCTACATCCGACATTCACAGGTTGGTCTCATTTTTCATCTTCAAAGATACTGGTTTGTTCGATAGTTTATCCGTTCACATAACACGAGTGTGTCACTGTCGTGCTCGTGCTAGGCCGTTAATTTTCCGACAAATGTCTCTTGCATTTTTGGTCGGTTTCGATGGCGAGTTTCACGATCCGAGCGTAGCATGGGTTTGGTTTAGTTGATGGAACCAACACTAAATAATCGGCTGTCTAGATCCAAAGAGCAGAAGGTTGGGTTGGGACAACTAACATGGAGTTCCTTCCATCCTACCACCAATGTTTTGACAGCTGAGAGAGACGAGTCCCCCACTGCCTTAGCAGTCCACGGCATCAAAATTTGAACCAGAGCACTTTACTGAAAAACGGGGCTAAGATCTGTGAGACTGTGTTCTCTTGCACGCTTTTCGCTCCAGTCGAGCAACCAGGAAGCGCTGCAAGGCGGGTGAATGAGGGACTCCATGTGCAGAGAGGGGATCGCACCGTGAGGAAGCGGAGTAGCCGGGCAGTAGAAGGACCCACTTTCCAAAACCACGCCTTTCAGTCGCCATGTCTTCCAAATCCAAGTTAGTATCTTGCCCTGACTTAAATTCGACTCCTTTTTGCTGTGGATCTGGCGTTCTACCTTCGAATTCAGATGGTGCACTGTATTTGCTTCCTTCATTTTGGCTCTGGTGATTTCTGGTCCGACAATTCGTTGGTGGGCCCCTTTGTTTCTGATTTAGTGATCGCTCGCTCACTGCTTTGACCATCTGTGTGCCTGCTGCGTCCGTGTCTGTGGAGAGTCTTCACAATTCTCCTGTGTTTTCTGTCAGTGGTTGTGGTTGTTTTCCTCCTTGTCGTGTTTCAGTGATGCTGCCCTCGTAAATTTGTCTTCTTTCTTCTGCTGGGATTATTTGTCAAGCAGATCTGGTGGGGCATAATGTATGCCCATCTGGGCTTCAAGTACGTTGGGTGTTCGTGAAGCTCCCGTGTAGTGAAACGATGGTGCTTTACACTGACCGTACTTGTTTATTCCCTGAACAATGAGCAGATCTAGCCTGTCTGAAACTCCGACTGGCAAAGCCTCTGTGACGACTCCTAGAGTCAGTAGAATTAGTAGGGGTGGGACCAAATCTGAAGCGGATTCCCCCTCTCCATTGCAAAATGCTCGCCCCTCTGTCGATCGATCCCCACGCTCCATCACTTCTAAGCCTTCTATTGATCGCCGGTCTCCAAGGGTCATTGCTCCAGCTGATGTAAGTTCTCCACCACCATATCTATTTTGAGAAGCCATTATCTCCTTTTGAGTCGTGCACTTTCAAATTTAGAGTATGAGATGATTACTTGAAGGAATAATCTTTTGCAGTGGGATACTTTTAATGATCCCATCCAACATTACCTTTCTTCTGAGCTAGAAGCTCGGTGAATGTTATTGGGACTAGAACAACATCTACTGGCAAATGCAAGATGTTTTCAAGGACCTGCTGGGTTTACTGTTTTGTTGACAGCTTTTTGAGGTTAAACCAATTAAAAGTATTGGGAACATGTCTTGTTCACACATTACTGATTTCAAGTGTTTGGTGAATTACCATTCGTTCAATGGGTCTGCCTTATATGGGGTGGTTGCAGTAATACCAAGAATCAGGGACACGGTTGCTTTACACATTACTGATTTTGAAGTGCTCGGGGAATTATCATTCATTCAATGAGTCAACATTAATGGGGGTGGTTGCATACCATCTGTGCATTGCTACTAATAATCATGATTCATTACACTTATTTTCTTGGAAGAGTATGATTCATTATACTTTTTGGTGAAACTAATTAAGATGATTTATTATGAACATTTGCTTCAGAAACCAGCAACAAAGGCTGCAAAGGGGTCTGACCTGCAGTCTCAGCTGAACCTTATGCAGGAGGACCTCAAAAGCGCAAAGGAGAAGATAGCTCTGATTGAGAAGGAGAAGGAAAAAGCGTTAGATGAGCTGAAGGAAGCACAAAAACTGGCTGAAGTGGCGAATGAAAAGCTCAGGGATGCTTTGGTGGCTCAAAAGCGAGCAGAGGAAAGTTCGGAGATTGAGAAGTTCCGTGCTATCGAAATGGAACAGGCAGGAATTGAGGCAGCACAGAAGAAGGAAGAGGAGTGGCTGAAAGAGCTCGAATCTGTGAGAAACCAGCACGCTTTGGATGTGGCTGCTCTTCTATCCACCACCCAGGAGCTTCAAAAGGCTCAGCTTGATCTAGCCATGGCTTGTGATGCCAAGAACCAGGCACTAAGCCATGCCGAAGATGCTACGAAGATTGCTGAGATTCATGCAGAGAAGGTGGAGATTCTCAGGGCAGAGTTGACTTGCTTGAAGGCCTCACTTGATTCAAAGCTTGAGGCTGAGGCTAATGAGCATAACAAAATGGTGTTGCAACTTAGGGAAGAGGCTGATTCACTGAGACAAGAACTCAACAAGGCTGAAGTCTTCAAGGAGAAATTGTTAGAGATAGAGGCTTCCATTGAACAGCTCAATATTGAGCTGGAAGCTGCAAAAATGGCTGAATCATATGCTTACAGCTTAGCTGAGGAGTGGAAAAACAGGATTGTGGAGCTGGAGATGCGTGTTGCAGAGGCAAATAAATTGGAGAGATCAGCTTCAGAATCACTGCACTCAATGATGAAACAATTGGAGCAAAACACTGATTTATTGCAAAATGCTGAGTCTGAAGTTGCTCTTCTTAAAGAGAAGGTTGGTGCTCTCGAAATGACAATTGGAAAACAAAAGGATGATCTTCAGGAATCAGAACGTCAACTTGGTGTTGTGAGGGAAGAAAAATCTGGGATGGCAAAAGTGGTTGAGGCTCTCAAGGTTGAGCTAGAGACTGTGAAGGAGGAGAAGCTGAGTGCCTTGAACAATGAGAAACTTGCGGCCTCTAGCATTCAGAGTTTGTCGGAGGAGAAAGACAAACTCATGAGTGATCTGAAGATTACCAAGGAGGAAGAGGAGAAGAGCAAGAAAGCAATGGAAAGCTTAGCTTCAGCCTTGCATGAGGTTTCAGCTGAAGCAAGGGATGCCAAGGAAAAGCTCCTGTGCATTCAACATGAGCATGAAACTTGTGAGGGCCAGATGGATAATCTTAAATTGGCGTTGAAAGCAACAAATGAGAAGTACGAAACAATGCTTGATGATGCAGGACATGAAGTTGATCTTCTTACAGCTGCTACTGAGCAATCCAAGATCGAGTATGAGAACGCCAAGTCCGAGTGGGAGCAAAAGGAACTTCATTTGGTGGATTGTCTGAAGCAATTAGAAGCAGAAAATATTGCCATGCAGAGAGAAAAGGACAAGCTGGTAAATCTGCTAAAGCAGACTGAGGAAGAAGCTCACACTGCCAAAAAGGAAGAATCCATGCTGATAGTTAACCTGAAGAAGGTTGAAGCTGATGTCAGCTGCTTGCAGGGCTCTCTTGAAGAAGCAAAGGCTGAGACCATGAAATTGAAAGAAGGTTTGCTGGACAAAGAAGAGGAGCTGCAGAGACTTCTTCATGAAAATGGGGAGCTTCAAACCAGGGAAGCAGCCTCCCTCAAGAAGATTGAGGAGCTGTCTAAGCTGCTGGAAGAAGCTAACGCAAAAAGCCAACCTGTGGAAAATGGTGAGCTTACAGATACTGAGAAAGAGTATGATTTACTCCCCAAAATGGTTGAATTCTCTGAAGAGAATGGGCATGGAGGGGAAGAGAAACACAAAATGGAGAATCAACAACAAGATGAGGAGTGCAGAAGGGAGGGTTTACCGGAAAAGAATGCTGATGTGACTGATGAAGCTGTTCATGTGGGTATAGAAACCAAGGTAGAGGGTATCAATGGAAAAAAGGAGGAAGACAGTGAAGAAAAAGAAAATGATTCAATAGATAATGAGTATAAGATGTGGGAGAGCTGCAAAATTGAGAAGAAAGAGTTTTCTCCTGAGAGGGAAGCTGAGCAGGAATCATTTGAAGAGGAGCTAGATTCAAAAGTAGATGGGACTGAGAGCTTTGATCAAGTAAATGGTGCAAACAGATTGGAGAACATGGAAGGTGGTATTACGTCACCATCCAAGCAGCACAGCCAGAAGAAAAAGAAACCACTGCTTCAAAAGTTCGGGAGCTTACTCAAGAAGAAGGGTGCTAGCAATACAAAATAAGTGACCTAAGTATAGATTGGTGCTCGGTTATATTGTATTATTCTGATGCTTCATCTTCGGACATGATTGTTTAAATTCTTTTGCTTCCAGTTTCCTGGCTGCTAAGAATTTGAAGGTTAGTTTAGGAACCTGATGCTTCTGGTTGTATGACCAGCATTTTACTATGATGATGATCTATTAACTGTGGTTGTTTGAAGTGTATCTCTTGTTTGTATTTTGGAGTGATATATCAACTTGTGCCTCTGCTTTAGTTTCTTTTTGTCTGTTTCATTATATTGTTCTTTTCTATCTTATTGAGATGTATGATCCCATATCGATTAAATGAAGAAAACGTTGTGAATTTATAAGAAAGTTGGGTATCGTCATCTATCAATTTGAGTTTTTAAGTGAAAACGAGTTCAATCTCTTATGAATATCAGAGCCCTAAGCTCTTTCCTGAGATTCTCTTCTCTCCTATGGCCGAATTCCTTCACATTCCATTACCCATTAGCCTTTCCCTTTTCCTGTTTTTTCCTCTTCTTTTTCACAAATATGTCAAAGACCACTACAATCAGCTCATTTACAACTGAGAACGGTGCTTTTATGTCAACTGGAGATCTGCAAAACATTTAACCAGCGTATCGGTTGAATGGGAAAAATTATTTGAAGTGGTCACAATTAGTCCAGACATTCTTGAAGGGAAGAGGAAAGTTAAGCTATCTGCTGGGCACGAGTCCTTCCAAAGATGATCCCAAATTTGCAACATGGGATGAGGAGGATTCCATGGGATGTTGTGGTTATGGAATTTGATGCTACCAAAAATTAGATACTTGCATGTTTCTTGGCACTGCCAAAGAGATGCGGGATGCTGTTCAATAGACATATTCCAAGGTCCATGATGCTACCCAGATCTAGGAAATTAAGACGAAAATTTCAGCAGCCAAACAAGGGGCTCGAACTGTGACTGAGTATTCAAGTTTCTTACAAGACTTATGGTAGGAGTTAGACCATTATCAGTGTATTCAAATGAGTTGCAGTTCAGATACAACAATTCTGAAGCGAGTGATGGAGAAGGATCGTATTTATGATTTTCTTGCAGGTCTCAATGTTGAGTTTGATTCTGTTAGAGTGCATATTTTGGGAAAAAAATACTTACCATCCTTGAATGAGACAATCTCAATTACACGAGCTGAAGAGGGACGACGAAGCATTATGTTTGAAACCCATGGTGAAGAAGGATCTGCACTTGAGGCCAAGACAATTGGATTGAAGGAATCTAGCCTGACTTATATCTAAGCAAGTCCTTACAAACCAACTAATCGTGATTCTCGTTTCTACACTTATTGCAAGAAACATCGCCACACCAAGGAGAATTGTTGGAAACTTCATGGCAAGCCTGGTCAAAGTGCAAGTGACAAAGGCCAAGCACACTTTGCAAGCGTTGTATTAGACAATCAAGAAGGTTCTCAAAGTTCACCCCTTGACTTCAACAAGGAAGAGATTGAGAAATTGAGGAATTTTTTGGGAACTATGGAGAAACCTTCCTCGACAGGTAAAAGCAAACTGGCACTTTCAGGTATTTCTTCTTCCTCTATTTCTAATGCTTTGGAGAAAATTTCACAAAAGATATGGGTAATAGATTATGGAGCCACTGACCACATGACTTTCTCCTCCAAGTATTTTTCTTCCTACTCACCATGTTCTAGCCAGAAAAAGATAACCATAGCTGATGGGTCGGATACCACCGTAGCAGGTCAAGGAGACATTCATATAAATGGCTCTCTTATACTTACAAATGTTCTCCATGTCCCAAACTTGCTTGCAAATCTGATTTCCATAAAACAACTCACCAAAGATTCCAATTGCAGTGTAACCTTTTTCCCTTCACATTGTGTTTTTTAGGAGCTAGGCACAAGGTGGAAGATTGGACGTGCTAGTATGAGAGATGGTCTTTACTACCTTGAAAGCCAAGGTGGAAGAACAAGAGTTAAGAACTCCTTATCTGCATCATTTCTTTCTGAGTCAGTTATGTCAAATAAAATAAAATTTTGGCTTTACCATCGTCATTTAGGTCACTCGTCTTTTAATGTTCTTAAGTTGATGTTTCCATCACTATTCAAGGGGTTTGATTTAGAGTTTTTTTTTATTGTAATGACTGTAAACTTGCTAAGCACAAGCGTACTTCCTTTCCATTAAGTAATGCAAGAAGTTTCAATCCTTTTTCACTTGTTCATAGTGATATTTGGGGTACATCTACTATTCAAAATATTTCTGGTGCAAGATGGTTTGTCTCATTCATTGATGATTGCACTCAAGTAACGTGGATCTATCTTTTAAAAAATAAATCAGATGTAAGCAATATTTTCTCCAATTTTTATAATATGATCAAGACATAATTTGATGTAAGAATTAAGCAGTTTCGTTCTGGTAATACCAAAGATTATTTCAACTAAACTCTTTTCCCATTTTTTCAAAAGGAAGGAATTATACATGAATCTTCTTGTGTCAACACTCCACAATAAAACGGAATAACTGAACGCAAAAATGACCATCTTTTAGATGTCACAAGAGCTCTATTATTTCATAAAAGTGTTCCTAAACAATATTGGGGGGAAACTGTTCTAACTGCTGCACATTTGATTAATAGCTTTCATATCATATTCTTGATTTTAAAAGTCCAACTAAAATTTTGACAACCTTTTACCCTCACTTCAAAATTTCCAATAATCTCATCCCGAGAATTTTCGAAAGTGTTGCTTTTGTTCATATCCATTCTCCAAATAGGGGAAAATTGGATCCACGTGCAATTCGATGCATCTTCATTGGATATTTTTCTACACAAAAAGGATATAAATGTTTTCATCCATCTACTAAAAAATTCTTTGTCTCTTCAGATGTTACTTTTGTTGAAAATGAGTCATTTTTTGAACATCTCAATCTTCAGAGGGAGAACTTAAGTGAAGATAATGCAAAGGACATGTTGTCCCTTGATTTTCCAGGTCAGCATAGCTCTCCTGAATCTCTAACCAAGTCCTTTTCTATACATGTGGAGTCAAGTTCTACTACACCAAATCAGTCCACTCAGTCCAATTCTTCAAATTTTACAACTCGATATCAATCTCCTCAGTCAAAGATGCATGAAGTGGTGAAAGATAATGGGGGACAAGACAATGTTCAACCACTGAGGACATATGTTAGGAAGAAAATCCCAGTCTCTCAAATAAAGCAGGTTCAATATCCTATCCATGCCACTGCTCAAAATTCCAATTCCATTCCAATACCCGTTGAGAACGCCCTACCATCAGTTGAACTAAGTGAGCCAAAAATACCATCAGTTGAATTGAGTGAGCCCAAAAATCACCCCGAGAGAGTGAGTGACACTGATTTACCAATTACACTTAGGAAAGGAACTCGGGCCTGCACCAAACATCCCTTATACCTGTACATATCTTACCAAAACCTTTCCCAAAAACATAGAGCTCTCTTAAGCAACCTCCACACTATACCCATTCCGAGAAATCTATCTGAGGCATTAGAGGACAAGAGGTGGGAGGATGCCATGAAGGTGGAAATTGAAGTTCTTGCAAAGAACAAAACATGGGAGCTTGTTAAATTGCCCAAGGGAATCAAACAAGTTGGATGTAGATGGGTATTTACTATGAAGTATAAATCTGATGGATCAGTGGAGAGATACAAAGCAAGGTTAGTTGCTAAGGGGTATACTCAAACCTACGGCATAGATTACCTCGAGACCTTTGCACTAGTGGCGAAGATGAACACGGTACGAGTTATTTTGTCATTAGCTGCCAATTTTGGATGGGATCTACATCAATATGATGTTAATAATGCATTTCTTCATGGTGACCTAGAAGAAGAGATCTATATGGAGGTTCCTCCTGTATTTGAATTCAAAGAAGGAATGGTTTGTAAGCTAAAAAAAGGCACTCTATGGACTCAAACAGTCACCTAGAGCTTGGTTTGGAAGACTTACCACAGTAATAATTGCTTTGGGATATAAACAGAGTCAAGGCGACTATTCTTTATTTATAAGACACTCTAAGTCAAGGGGAGTGATAGCTTTACCAGTGTATGTAAATGATATGATAGTGACGGGCAACGATACAGTAGAGATGCATAATTTAAAACTACATCTTTTCTAGGAATTTGATATCAAGGAACTTGGGAGGCTAAAGTACTTTATAGGAATTGAAGTGGCTCATTCAAAACAAGGGATTTTTATTTCTCAACACAAATATGTATATGATTTGCTCCAAAAAACAAGAATGTTGGGATGTAAACCTATTGATACACCCATTGAGTTCAATCATGGATTATGTGATGCTTCTAACGATCCCACAATAGATGTAAGCGTTTATCAGAGGTTGGTTGGGAAGTTGATTTATTTGGTACACACAAGACTAGATATTGCTTTTGCTATGACTGTGGTCAGCTGATTTATGCACAATCCAAAGGAAATGCATATGAAGGCAGTCTACCGAATCCTACAATACTTGAAGAGCAAACCTGGAAGAGGTGTTCTGTTCAAGAAAGGAGAAAGCTTGACATTGGAGGCCTACACTGATGCAGATTATGCAAGATCATTGGATGATAGGAGGTCATCCTCAAGCTACTGTACTTTCTTAGGAGGGAATCTTGTTACATGGAGAAGTAAGAAACAAAATGTGGTAACAAGATCAAGTGCAGAGTCTGAGTTTAGATCCATGGCAATGGGAATATGTGAGCTATTGTGGTTAAAGATTATTCTTGATGACTTGAAGATAAAGTGGACAGGACCAATGGAGCTCTATTGTGACAATAAATCTACTATCAACATTGCGCACAATCCTGTGCAACATGATCGAACAAAACATATTGAAGTCAACAGACACTTTATTAAGGAGAAACTAGACAATGACTTAATATGTACTCCATTTATTTCCTCAAAAGACCAACTAGCAAATATTCTTACAAAGGGACTGCCAAGTGTGGTCTTCCGAAATATAGTTGGCAAGCTAGGAATGGATGACATCCATTCTCCAGCTTGAGGGGGAGTGTCAAAATATGATAGAGACTAAATATGATAGGATCATTTGTAATTTTCTTATTATTGAAATATTTTATTTGGTAGTTTCCTATTAGGAAGTTTCCTATTTTATTAAGATTTTGTTACTAGTTTATGTCATAGTCTTATGTATATATTGGCTCATTGCAGCACACAAAAATATAGAAGAATTATTCTATCTTTAGCATGGTATTAGAGCCAGTGGGCTTGCACCTCGCCCGACCCGAGTTCAGAAGCCTGGCTCGTGGTCAGTTGATATAAGCCCAAGTACAAAAGAAAATTGCCCGACGCATGGCCAATTGTCCCCCTCGTCTGAGACCAGAATAAGAATACCCAGCTTGTAGACAGTTGTTGAGGGCGGGTGTTTAATGGCACGTGGCAAAGTAGACCATGTTGCCATGTGAGGGCGGGTGTTGAGATGTACGATCCCACATTGATTAAATGAAGAAAACGTTGTGAGTTTATAAGAAAGTTGGGTACTGCCACTTATTAGTTTGAGCTTTTAAGTGGAAATGTGTCCGATCTCTTATGAGCTCACAACGAATTTAACATATCTCGATCACATACTGCAAGCTGAATTTGGTTGATCATTCAGATTGGATCGGGTCAGACCGGAGCATGAAGTTAGCAGGTGACAATGTGGCCGACATAAAGCCTGGAACGTTTTATAGGTTACAGTTGGTGTACATGAAATATACTAATGCATCTGATCTAAAAGAGAGAATAAGGATTCGTATTTACTACGATGCTCAGATAAATGCTTCATAGGTAAGTCTTGTCACAATCGATGGCTTCTGTAAGATCAGATTCAATCAATGATCTAGATGGCGATCATCGCTGCATAGCAATGCCTGCTGTCCTCTCCTCTTATTAGGATATGGAAATGAAGCAAAATTTGTCATCTCCATACGAGGGAGAGGATTCTACTGAATGTAGATTTCACTGTTCCTTGGTAGAATGAACCATCGTGGTAGCTGACAATATTGAGAACTGTGGTCTTCGCTGGGCAACCAGGAGATGGATGCGTTCTGAAGCCTCCCCGGTCTCCTGTATGCTCGACTCTGTAATGCTTCTACTTGCTGAAGCACCCCATGCAAACTCTTAGACAACAATATTCTCGAAACGAAAGACCACCTCCTGGATTGAGCCCTCGGACTTGAAGAGAAGCATAGGAGGGATTCAGACACCGGAATGCTTATACTTGAGACCTGCCAGTCTTGGTACAGAATGCTCTGACTCTCCATCTTCTTTAAGCTCTTGAAGGGCTCTTGAAATCAGCTTCTTCATTACCTCTTGCGACGTGAGGTAGGGTTGGTTTTCCATCACCCGGTCAGAGTCCATGCCTCTCCTCTGAATAAACGATTCCGATTCCGGGGCACTGTGCATCGTCTTCGAGAACATCAATCATTAGGCACTTCATCCCCAGATACTGTTCTGACCATCTCGTTTCTTGTGCTGCATAATAATTTCTATGATCTCAATGCAGAAGGTTGAAAACTCCTCGACATGAACCCGCAGTTTCATTGCGTGGAAAGACGGAGTTCAGATGAGGCCAAGTAATGTTTCGGCCGGTTCTTTCACAACAACCAATTATGGCTCCAGGAACTGGACCGAGTTCATGAACTCCCATGCGTGAATCACCCCACTTTTACGGATTCGAATGTTGACAGAGACTATGTTGCATGAGGAAGCACGGTTTCTCTGCGTCACCACCATTTCGACACGCTCGAGCATTCGTTCTCCTTCAGAAGTTGTGTTCCATTTCTTCTATCTCACGAGTCTTGATTTTCAAAAATAACCGTAATGATGATGCACCAGCTTGGGTGTCCCCTCGATCACCAGAGTCTTACGAAATGAATCTATTTTCTCGACAGAAGTGTTCCTTCAGAAGCTGATTAGAGGTGGGACTTGAAGCTTGACAGAGTCAAAGGATGGAGTCATTTACGGTGAACTGCTTATATATGCATATATCATTGCACTTTGGGAGTTCACTGTCCTAATGGGAAACTCATCAGTGCAGAACTAATGGAACAAAACTCGGCACACACTGCACCGCGCTCAATCGGCTTACAGCTTAAATCCCATCACTATGAGTAATAATTCAAATACAAGAATAGAATCTAAACCATGTATATTCTGAACCAAGGAGCTTCATTCCCATTGGAAACCACCCTTAAAGGTTGTCAGGTGATTTCTTTGTGGGAGTCCAGTGCTGCATTTTACCGAGTGATCAAGAAGCATTGAGCAGAGGGAACCTGTGTTCGGGCCACTTAGGATACACCCGCTTGTACAAGCTCATGCACACGGTATCGTGCTGCTGTAGTACGCTGTTGAATACACACTTCATTGCGCCTACAATCGTCTCAACAATAATTTACATTAGCATATGATTAATGGCAAAAGTTAGATTTTATCAATGAGAACAGGTTACAAAGGTTAATATGATTGAGCCACGTTATCGCAACAAACATTCAACATAACTCTCTTTCCCTTTTATCGTAGGTCTATGGAGCATACCGTGTGTTCCGACAGGCTCCTTAATGCGACCGCGACGACCACATTTTGTCCACACTTCCATGGGCTGCAACACAAATTTGAAAAGTTCTCATATACAATGTAAGATCTACACGATTAATAAAGTGCAACCATGAGTTTGCTTGAGTGCAACAGAGCCTACTACATACCTTGAACCACTTCACGTCCTCAGGGTTGTGAAACATATATCTGACTGAAGCTTTTAGTTTGGAAACACGTTGAGGGTATCTGCAGCACGCGAAAGATCTCAAACGAATATTCCAGAAAGCTATTGGATAAACATTTTGTTTTAGGTGTTAAATCAAATGCTCGTGCAAATGGGCAGAAGAAATTGCCTCTTTCAGATGGTAAACAACAGAGAGTTGATTTTAACAGAGGAGATTATAGATAAGTACCCAGTTAAAATGATCTTCTTCAGAACAATTCTGTCTGGGTCGACGCTTCTCAAGGAACCCACAGCTGCAACAGATGGTGGAGAACCTCCGTTTCCCTCTTTCAGGACTATCAGAGGGAGTGGAGGAAAAGATATTGGAGCATAAATTGATGCAATGGAGAAACGTCCTACATGAAGAAACCTCTCCATCTTGTGCTTGTCTGAATTCATATTATCAGTTGAAAATATTGGCCTGCATATCGATCATGAAGCAGTCCTTCAACTTTCAATGAAACAATAAGCAATTCAATATAGATGCTATTGTCAACACAGGGTATTAACATACCGAGTGATAAATTGGCGAAAGCCTATATGAAATATGAGCTCTTCCTTGGCTTTAATAGGAGCCTCATAGCTGTCATGCTTTTTTATGCTGCACAAAGAATATCATTTCCATCAATTGGTGAACCAAAAGCTACTGACAACACAGTGAGAGAAATCACTACCTGAAATGTAGAACAGACATCTTGGACTCGTGCTGGAAAAGGCCACATGCCACCACAGGCAATTTCTTTAAGGTGCTACATAATTTGGAAGCAACACTGGCAGGTACTTCCTTAATTTCAAGTCTTGCGTAAGTCCCAGCTGGCACACAATCTCCGTGAGCTTGCTCCATATCTGAGGCTTTTGCGAAAACATGCTTCTGTGTCCTCTTGAAATTATCAAATGCAAATATGCGGGCATATTCCGGAGGCAGTGATTCCTGATATCCAATTCAGAATATAAAGTAATGTCATTTGAATCTGCAGGGTTACTTGTATCCAATTCAAAATGGCAAAGTAGTGCTATTCACACCTGTAGGTTAAAAAGAAACGTTTACCTTCGGATCCCATGAGGAGGTTCTGAAGGACTTGAGGCCCCTATATCGAGCAAAACGCTTTCTTGCTGGAGCATCCAGAGGTGTGTCCACTTCATCAGGAAACTCTGAAAGGCAGAGAGAGGGCTTAGCAAACAAGGGAAGCATAAACATACAAACAATATGTAAAAATATTGGCAATGGAACACCCATATAAAATTCTTAGCAACGAAATCCTACTAAGAAAAACAATAATATCAGACTCTGGTCTAGCCACAGCAACAACCCTGGGCACTACATTGACTAGCCAAGGAAATTACCCTCGTCTTCAGCATGTGCCTCTTTAATTCTCTGAATTTCTTCCTTTAGTTGTTCTTTCGTCAAATTCTCAGCATCCTGCATGAAAGAGTAAACCATCATGTATCCTAAAAAGATATCATTGAAAATTAACGGCTGTGATCACAGAAGAAATTGACTCAGAATGAAGTCTGCTAAATCAAGCTGGGAACAGAAGAAAATGAAGACAAAGTTAGGAACAAGTATCTAAACTGACCATCATAATGGAATCAGTCTCAGTTTCTTCATCAGAGTCTCGCAAGTTCAGAGAACCTTGTTCATCATCATCAAAGAAAGAATTTTTTGCCCCCTCTTGAGAAGTTGGACCACTTTCCCCTTCATCCACCACCATACCATCATCATCACCATCAGCATCATCGTCACTTGCCAAATCTTCCTCATCAGAATCATCCAGAATCCAAGCAGCCTGTAAAATTTGTTCAAGCACCACAGCCATGAAGAATCAAATCAATTAAAGATGTCTAGCAAAGGCTATATTGATTGCGGGAAAATACTACAAAGGAAATGTGAACCTGGTACTCTGATGTGCCCTGGGGGAGAATCCTCTTTCTCAATTTCTTCTGCTTTTGAGATCGCGCTGCCTCAGCCATTTCTTCCTCTGTTGGCCATGTCTGCCCAGGAAAGGGAATAAAAATGATTTATACTTTATAGAGAAACTCTGTATTGCCATTGCTTTTATGCTAATATAGGAAAGATAGTTATCCTCAGAAAAGATATGCCAGCTCCAGCAAATTCAAGAACTAGTGCAATGTACCCTAAATATGCAGCATAGACAACAATCTTAGAGAGACTTCAACCCTGCTTTACTCCCTTCTTGACTATCTCGATTTGATTAAACTAATACATGATCATTCCTGTCATGTTCAACTTCCCCAAAACCAATAGAAATGGAGCATATATAACTAGGAAGAAAACAGTTCATCATTTCTTTTAGATTGATTTAATGTTAAGTAAATAATACCTGTTCACCAGCCAGAGGGTCTGGAACATTCTCAACCAGTAGTTCTTCCTGCTTCATAGGATCAGGATACAGTGTTTGGATCACCTGCTACAAACCCAATTAACCAAACAGGCATAAATAGCAACACAGAAATTTCTTTAGGACTATTCCAAACAAGAAACTTCAAATAATTTTTTTTAGAGTAGACAGCCCATGCCCTAGAGAAAAAAATAGCAAACACTACAAAATTTTCAGAACAATTCCAGTCAAGGATGCATGTAAACAGTAGTAGCATTTCCAATTACTTGGATGCATGAACTTATATTTAATAATACAAGTCTAAATAATGTTCCAGTGGTACATATTGAATGGTTTCTGCCCTTCACTATGCCAAGGGCATGACATCTCCCAGGAAGCAGACTAATCATGTTCCAAAACATCCTCGACGAGAATGACTTTTCCAAGTTTTAGCCCAAGCAGAATCTTGTAAAAAGAAAACACAATAATGTCTCTCAAGAAGTTTCATCAAATACCTCAACACTTGCAGAATTTAAAAAGCCTTAAGCCAACCAAGCAACCATAGCAAACTCAGTTCCACCTAAACATGTGCCACAGGTAAAAGATCATACCTCCACTTCATGACTTCCATCTGAATCCATGGCATTGCGATCTTTTCTTGCATTTAAAGGAAAGGGATCCTTTAGAACATCAATTTTTCCCAGCTGAAAATCTCCAACACCAGAAATATGAACCTGTTGAGAATGTATACAGATGTTACATACTACTAAACCACCAAAAGTTCATAGTCAACCTCAATATGGAACTTTCAGATAAACTATAAGACTAAAGTACCAACTGATTAACCAAGAGGCTGCGTGCACGGACATAACCAGTGAGATAAAGAGCACTTTTCCCTGGATTTTGACCATTAGCTATCATGTCTACCTGCAACATGTATATAGGCTCAAATGAGGTCATCAATTGGTTCAAACTGAACCTATTTCAAAGAACCTTTTTTTTCCACCAGATCTGATTTTTTTTTTATAATTATCAACCAAGATCAACCTGTCTCATCATTTCCAGCTACATAATTTTTTTTTAGTTTTTTAAATTAAATTTCATAACTTCATAAAAGGATGTAGGTTAATAAATTGTGATGAGGAAAAAATAAGAAAGAAGGAGAGGAAAGAAAAGGAACTATAATCCTTTTATTCAAGGCTTTTTAATACGGTATACCATTGAAAGCTAAAGAAGATAAGACAAATGACATACTAAGCACCTTATGAGCAAAAACATAAGGCCGTTGATTTCTCCAATGAGGGACAGCGAGCCTTTGCTCCCTAAAAAGCCACACAAACTGCAGTACCAAAGAAGTAATCAGCTATTACTAACTGAACAGATTTGATTTCACAAGTCCACTAGCTCCTTGGAGAAATTAGCAAGATACTCAACAGGTTAATAATAAGTTACCTTGTGTAACTCATCCTTTGTATCTGCTGGATAGAACTTACAGTCTTCAGGGAATTCAGGAGTGAGGCTAGATATACACATCTTCTTCAGGTCATTTCTTCTTTTCATCTCTGAAGGAAGATCCTGTAGAAATAAATGGAAGCCATCACATAAGGCACATTAAAATTACTCATTCTGAAACCACATTTCTTTCAGTCATTGCACTATGCCTTACACGTATGAAGACAACTGAGCTAGGTAAGCCCAGTGATCTGAACACCGAAAGACATTGATTTCCAAAGGAATCAATGTAGTAAGAGTCACTATCTTCACATAAAGAACTTGCTGATGCCACAAAAGCCATAAGATCAGCCACCTGCAACAATAAAGACCACATCAGCAACATGAGCGGCATAAGGCATAATAATTCACCTTTTCCAACTCGTACATAAAAAGCCTGCATACCTTAGCCATTTCCATACAGGAGACCAGATCACCATGTGGTGCTTTCAGCACCTAATTCAAATACCAATAATCAGACCTTTTCTTTCTCAGCATAGTATAGAACAGGGACAACAATCTCAAAGGGCTCAGCTAAGGAAATCCCAAAAAAAATCTGCACTTCATATCAAGATCATTCATTCAAAATGTGGACAACATGCTGAGAACAAACAAGAAAATTAATATGCTGGTATCAAGTAATTATAGAACAAAATAATGGTTTTCATGCCATGCATTCAAGCTTCATAATATAGTAACTGATCCTTCAGGAAATAGCGATAAACACAAGACATTTCTTTTATGAAATATTTGGCAGTCCAAAGACATGCACAGACTGAATATGAGACCATACTGTTGCACGCAGTCTATACTCTGAAGAAGAGACCGTTGGTGAAACGTGTGCAGTCTCTTCAGCCGATAACAACTTAAGAAGATCTTCAGCTATAGAGTCCAAGTTCACCAATGCTGATAGACCAAAGAGAACCTGACAGTGTCAACGGATTATGCCACGTTAAGCTCATACAGCATGCTGGCAATAAGTTCATCATCCCGAAAAGAATGAGACTTTATAGATGCAGTCCAACTGTCAATATGGGATACTCACAATTACACGTGGAGGACTCGTGGATCCACATGAAGCCCGCTTCTCTTTTAAAACTGCTGCTCGTTTCTGCTCCCTCACCTATCAGAAGCCAATCCGCCCCCCACCGCATGATCAACTAAAAGCAAGAGAAAAACCGAAATACCACGAGACTGAGGATCCGTGCATCGAAATTACCATCTTATTGTGCTGAAGCCGCGCGGCACGAGCACCTTTGCCAACATTAGCCCCAGACTTCGCGATTCTACTCTTATCTAAAATCCAAAAGAAAATATATTTACATTACAAAAGGAACCAAATTTAACAGAAAACGCAAGAATTGAAACCCGATTAATAAGAATACGGGTTCAAAACTAACAACATCGCTTCAATTAACCAGGTTGCGATGTTCAACCAAAGCAACAAACAGAAAAGCTAAGTCCCATAACCACTTAGCTGACACAATGAAACGAACAGCTAGTGGGTACCTTTGAGAGAGGTCTTGTGAATGTTCCGAGAAGACTTTGTAGAGAACCGCGACTTGTGAGCCTTGTTCACTTGAACACGCCCCATCGCTTCGGTACAGATACGAAGAGCGAACTCGGATCAACGGCAGATGCAGTTCTACCTATCCAGAACAACCAGAACGGCTCACGGACATTCCCAACTCAAAGCTGAAGCCTTTCTCGGCCGTGACTGAAAGGGAAGAGAAGGGGTGGGGAGGACACCCAGGGCCGGCGAGGAGGAGGAGGAGCAGCAGCAGCAGCGGAGGCAAACGTGCTGTGTTTTGAGGGGTTTAAGGAAGGCGGAGATGGGCCTCTTAAATGGGCCCAAAATGCACAGATGGGCCTCCAGAAACGGCCGAGTGGCCCATAAAATCTCCACTAAAAAAATGGAAAATATATTATTTTCAATTCATAATTAGTCTCAGAGAAGGTAATATTTGGACTTTGGCCATTCTGAGTCCGGTGCTACACACAAGGCATGCAGAATTATTACGTACAATCTGTCAATCTCTCCTGTCTTTCTAGTGATTTCGTAGAATCTCAATTAAAATACTAATTTCAAGTTTTATTGATAGATATTATTGATAATTCAATGAATTTTCACTTTCTAGTAAGTTTCATAATTTATTGGACGATAACTTATAAGGACAGTAGGGATCCACCTCCTGAAGGAAGTGACGACTTAGGGACACCTTGAGAGCCTGCAACTGCAAGCTGTCAACGTAGCTAACAGCGAGGGGGGGGGGGGGGGGTGACCTGCCAAGAGAAGGCAGCATGGTCACACAAGAAATACCTTACAAGAATTCAAATTAATTCAACATCGAGGCGAGCAAGAGGCACTGGATGCAAAGCTACGTCTCCTTGCACGTCTGCCACACAATTCGTCCCTCCGAAAAGCATGGATGAACTTCTATCTCCTAAAATATCCAAGTTGTTGTTAAGATTAGCTTTCGCACGACGTCCATTCTCCTCGAATGGTAATAGAGTCTATTGATCAAAGAAAAAGGAAACTACGGATCATCCGTACCTTCTACACGTTCTTTTACATTTTCAATGACTTTAACAGCTAATAAGTTGCAAACATTTACGAGCCGAAGCCAGAAACGCTTACGAGTAGTACCATTGGAGAACTCAAGCTTAGACACAGCTAAGACGATGGGCATAGATGGAACAGAGTAAGTCTTACTATCATTATTCAGGAGATAGATCCCTCGAGATTTATGGCACACACAAATCAGATTAATTAACACAAGAGGAAAGACTGAGAATTCAGACCAACGGGGGAATTCAGATCTTACTGGTGATCTTCTTGGAGAGGCTTCCCATTGCCTTGGCCTTCTCTCGGAGAATGAATTTCTGAGTCTTCCCAGTAGAAGTCTTCGGAAGCTCAGCGAAAACCACCGTGCGCGGAGCCATGTAATGGGGCAAGTGGTCTCGGCAGTACTTGATTATATCCTCCTCGTTCGCTTTGTACCCCTCCTTCAACTTCACAAATGCACATGGAGTCTCCCCCCAGTAGTCGTCGGGTCTACCCACAACAGCCGCCTCGAGAATAGCTGGATGACTGAAGAGAACTGATTCCACCTCAATCGTGCTGATATTCTCTCCGCCTGAAATAATGATATCCTTCGCCCGGTCCTTCAGCTCAATGTACCCATCCTCATGTCTCACACCTAGGTCCCCACTCCGAAACCACCCTCCGTTAAACGCTGCTTCTGTTGCCTTCACATCCCTCAAGTAACCGTTCATGACGGTATTTCCCCTAAACATAACCTCACCGATGGTTTTCCTGTCCCACGGTACACTCTCCATTGTTTGGGGATTCTTAATATCCACTTCCTCGAGTCCAAGGTGGTGTAAACCCTGTCTGGCTTTGATCTTTGCCTTTGCAGCAGGGGGCAGCAAGTCCCACTCAGGCTTCCACGTACAGGCTGTTGCAGGCCCATAAGTTTCAGTCAGCCCATATGAGTGAGTCACGCTGAATCCTAAGGCTTCCATCCTGAAGAGGACCTCAGGTGGCGGCGGGGCCCCACCTGTCATGACCGCCACCTTACTTGGGAGGGGCTTTTGGTTGCCTTCAGCTGCATGTATAATCATGTTCAGGACGGTGGGAGCCCCACCCATGTGGGTCACCCCATGCTGAGAGATATTCTCAAATATACCCTTTGCTGTGACATTCCGAAGGCATACATTTGTGCCACCCTGAGCAGCAATAGCCCAAGTGAGACACCACCCATTACAGTGGAACATCGGAACACACCACAAGTAAATAGGCATAGAGCGCATATCATTCAGAAGTGCTGCTGCAACAGAATTGAGATGGGCACCTCTATGACTGTAGATTACACCTTTTGGACTTGATGTGGTTCCAGAAGTATAATTGAGAGTGATTGGGTCCCACTCATCTTCTGGCCATTTGATCTTGAAATTGAGTTTGCCAGGTGCTAAGAAACTCTCATATTCCATTTCTTGAGAAATGGAAGTGAAGTTTCCAGTGTAGCTGGAAGGTTGATTGGAATCTGAGATCACTACAAGAAGAGGCAACTTTGAACCCGTCTTGGACAATATTCTGAATGCTCCCTCCACAACGCTAAGAAATTGGGAGTCTACAAATATGATTTTGGCGTCTGAATGCCTTAGTAGCACTGAAACTGTGGTCAAATCATAGCGAATATTAAGAGTGCAGAGAACAGCCCCAGCCATAGGCACACCAAAATGGAGTTCATACATTGGTGGAGTGTTGGGGGAAATCACTACTACCTGCTCCAAAAACCCAATTTAAGCCACTCAAAGAACTAACCAATTGATTAGAAGAAATGTTACAACAGGATATTCTAGTTCTACAAAGAACATGAATGTCAAGATGAATGAAATCAACGGTTGATACCAGTGGAAGGTCTCATATTAGTTGGAATGCTCTAGTGTTGAAATCAACAGTTGGTTAATGCAGCCATCTTTATATAATTCAGTGAAAGATGACAAGATGAATTGTTTTGACTAATGGATAATGCATATTTGACTTTTCAAGAAAATAAATACAGAGACAGTATCCTTTAAGAATCCTTAGATCACCATAGTACAATTAACCCACATGTATGATGTATGATCAAAAGAAGATGCAGAAAATGAGATCAAATCTTGAAGCCTTCTCATCTATCAGTAAATGATAAAGATGACTTTTTTCTTACCACAGGAAAAACAAAGCAAACACCGACAAAGGGACAACATTATGATATCCTTGCACCTAAAACTTTGGGACATATTTATCCAACAATTCAAGGTACATATTGATTGCATTCGATAATATTTATGGTGAAAATTTCAGACAAGTCACTAGTACCTTGGTAGGTGTTAGACAATAGTAGCACAACACTTGTCCGAATAGTTAAAAATATTAACACTAGATGGTCGAGCACCACCGAAGTAAAAACATTAAATACTTGGAGCATAATTATTACCTTTTTTTGTCTCTCTGTCTTTTTTTTTTCATTTTTCGCTCATGACTGTGGCTCTTAACTGATCAAGATCGTGACTCAGCAATATAATTTACATCCATATAACTTTGAGAACACTGAACCAAAATAAAAGGCCTCTACAGATCATGAGATGAGCTTCACTGGTTGATTTGGAAAAGGACTGTGAGCAGTGCATGTGAAATGAGATATGGATCTATTGGTGGTTCTACAGATGAATAGATAATCAGCTTCATGACTGAAATGAAGCCACAATTATTTTGAACATTCAGAACCATCAATCTGAACTCTATCTTCATTACCTATAATCTCCCAAGTTCAGGTCCTAGGAAATCATCCCTCACAGTTATGCATCCAGTTCCATCACCCACAGTGGAAATGCAAACATTCACGTACAAGTAACATCTGACCAGTTCAATTAAAAGCCGTGTTAGGTTGGCAAAAGGCAACATATAGAGATTCATGCCCAACTCCCGAACTGTTTCACTGATGCATAGTGCATATTCAGTTCCGCATAAGCAGTCCTGAAGAGTTACATTTCCGTGAGAACGCAGTACAGTACTTCAAGATCTAAAAAACAGAGTGACTGTAGAAATTTGCAGAGACTGGGCTGAGGACTTGCCCAACCATTCTGAACAAGACATTGTATGAAACAAACAGTAGCATAGTCCCACACATCCGTCTACTGACTTTAACTTCAGATAATTTGAGGGACAACCATAACAAATTCGACGTGATTAGTGACAGATTACTGTGCTACGCCATATTGATAGGTGAAGGACAGGAAACCTTACTCAACACCATCCACAAACAAAGCAACTAATCAGGGATTCAGAAGACAGAGCCAACAGCAGAATCAAGCAAGCAAGAAAAAAAAAAAAAAAAAGGCCGCTTAAGAACAGAATACCGCGTTGTGGCAATCACGTTGCTCTTCAATGAAGGAATTCGGGAACAGAGAGAGCCAAGCTCACCACATCGCCACGAGAAACGCCGGATTCAGAGAGTGCGGAGGCGAGCCTGACGCACCGATCGCGCGTCTGCCGCCACGTGTACTTGACATCGCCGTAGACGACAGAGAGCCTCTCGCCATAGACGACCGCCGATCGCTCGAGGAAGCTGATCGGGGACAGCGGCGCGTAGTTGGCGTCGCACCGGACCGTTCCCTCCATCGTCTTCTTCATGTCTCGCCGCGTCTCCGAGAACCAAGTAGGAAGGAGCCGCAAGAGGAAAGAACTGAAGGCCGAACCAGAGAAATATCATTCTTTAATTACGAAAAATACAGAAATTCATTTTATTTTTAAAACTTTCCTATTTTCTATTTTTTTACATTTTTCTCTTATTTGCGTGTTTTGATTTTTGAATCTCTTCCATAGTTTTAAAAACCGGACCGGGCCGGCCGGTTCGACCGGTTCGACCGGGAACCGGCCACTCACCCGGTCCGGTTCCTTCAAAAAACCCAATTGCACATTAAAAGAGAAAAAATCAGATTGAACCGGCCGGTTTCCGGTCCGACCAGTGAACCCAATTGAACCCATGAGAAAACCGGCCGACTTAAAATTAAAACAAAAACAAAAACATATTGTAATGTACCTATTTTATTTTACTAAACTTATATTTACATTTTATATTAAACTTTTGTTTAATATAATGGTTATATTAATGATTTTTGTTATAAATTATATTCAAATTATGATATTATGTAAATTTATTAGTAATATTATATTATTAATATTATTTTTTAAACATGCGGTTCAACCCATTGAACCCCCGGTCCGACCCATGAACCCATGAACCCATGCCTACACCGGTTCCCGGTCCGGTCCGGTTTTAAAAACTATGATCTCTTCCTTAAAAGCGAAATAAAAAGGAAAAATGAAATGAATGATTAAATAATCCTTATATATTATGAAAATTTATATGGTAAAAAATTTACTCTTAATACTCTTAATAAATGATCAAATTCTAATATAAGGTAATTAAATTTTATTAAAATTTTAAATATTAAATTATATTATATTTTTATATCTTTAAAAATTATATGAATTAGAAAATATAAAATCAGCATGGACCATTTAAAGATGCCACCAATCATTAAGTGGGCCCACTTTGGATCATTATTATAGCCCAAGCGACGTTATGCACCACGTCATCTTCCCAGCACAATTTTCGTTCTTAATAATTTATTAAAAAACCATTTCGAGTTTAAATTTATCATTTGTAAAATTTTATTATTTAAGAAATTATTTAATCATAGGATAATTAAAATATAATAAATTTTTAAACATCATACGATATATACTTAAAAAAAAGAAAAATAATCATTCCCTTCTTATTTATATTTTTAAAAATAATTTTTACTTATTATTTATATTTTAAAAAATAAGTATACACCGTTAAACATTGAATGCATATTGCAACTTAAGATAAGATTTGAGGCTCTACCAACTCTTCTTTTTTTTCCAATAAGATCGAGAAATATATTTATCAGTAAAATTCTCTATAGTCGAAGTATTCATATAAAAACGAGAAAAAGGGCACCAACACGAGTAACGGCCGTTGCCCATTTCCAATTAGCGTCGCTCCATGGGCGTATGGTCGGGTCGATGTTGGCAACAAGAAAATTATCCAGTTATTGGACAGAGACGTCCCATATATGAATGCGATATAATTGTCCATATCTACCATGAACCCAAAATAAGGAGAAAGAATTATTGGGAAAGAAAATGCCAATTTTGTGGGATTAATTTAAACGAGATTTTTTATTGTTCAGTATCAAGTATATAAATTAGGAAAAAAAAGTTGTTTCATGATTTTTTTTTGTAATCCTAAATTAGAATTAATGGCAAATATCTCAAATATTCATGGAAATTCTATCAACTTAACCGATGACAAAAGGCAAGAAATCAAGACAATTATGACCAATATACTCAGTGAAATAAAATTGTTAATGAACACAAGAGAGAAAAAAAAAAGGAAAATAAATGGCCTTTTATATTTATTTACACCACAGCCAAAATAAAAATAAAGTACTCAGAAGCAATCCTGACCGTCGGATCAAGTTAAGTTACCGTTGGAGGAAGACTACTATAAGAAAGCCGGCCCCACAATTTGAATAGTCAGGGACCCGAATGCGCTCCTCCTCATAAGCTCTACTTCCTCCTGTTCCCCCGCTGTAATCTTCTCTGAAAGAAACCCTGATTTTCTCTCCCTCTGTGTCTGTGTGTGTGTGTGTGTGTGACTGATTGGAGGCTGAACGATGTCGAAGATGAAGACGGATCGGAAGCCTCCGCTGCCCAGGTCTCCGATTAGGCTGCGACCGCGCCGTGTCCTGCGGTCGAACTCGAACGCTCTGCAGTCCGTGCAAACTCCTCCAGGTCTTCCACCCGACGATCTTTGAGGATCTTTACGGTCTATTCATCCTTTTTTTTTTTAAAGGCCTCATTTTTCACTTCTGTGATGCCTGAGAACTGGGTTTTTCATCTGCTTGCATGTTTTGTGTATTTGCCTTTACATGTCTTAAACACGGAGAAGAACGAATTTGATCATCTACTTAGATATTTTTTCCTTCTAGTTTCTTGGTTGTTAAGGAACGGCTCACCTTTTACTGCTCAGCTGGGTAGGGACTGATCTTTATGATATTTGAATGCTTGTTTGTGATTTGTGACAGGCTCGTTGACAAAATCCCAGAAGCTGAACCGGGCATGGGACATTCAAGAAACGGAGCTTCGACCTGAATATCACTCCATTTCGTGTGAGCTGCGATCCCTGGCAAAGATGGTCCGGGAAGAGTTCGGGGATGCTAACCCCTCAATCTCTGGTCTCACCTGCTTTGATTCTGGCTCTATGTTCGAGAGGGGAAGGTTTTATGATGAGTACTCTGCTCGGAGAAACGAGAGGCTGAAGAGGAAGAAAAGCGAAGAAGCTTGTGAGCCCAAGAAGACTGCGTACGACTTGGGAGTAACAGTGGAACCATCCAAGAGGCGGGATTCAAAGAAGCTTCAGAGCCTGAGGAAGTCAGTTGCTGTTGAGTTCTCTGCTGAGAAGAACAAGGAGACCCCGAGGTACATGCTGAGGAGCAGCACCAAGGAGAACAAAAAGCCACCTCTTTCTGTCGTGTCAAGCTCCATGAAGTTGGCCGTCGGATCTGAACGGAAGGTCAGCACGAGGCGAACAAGGAAAATCTGAATGAAGCGTAGAAGGTCCCATTAGTTTAGATCCATAGTTGGATTTGAATTGTTGATTTGGATCTGTCTTGTTCCTGTGGTGCCTCTCTGCAGCACCATGACTCGGATTTGGGTTGTTTTGATCTTAAGTCCCAAGGTCACTATGATATCTGTCTGTGATTAGATAAAAATTGGCGTCAGAGTTTGGCAACTGAGATCGATAGGGTTGGAATTCATTGGTAACTCGATGAGCATCTTCTTTTAATCACCACTCGGATGGCCTACAAAAAGGGAGATCGGGAGGGAATTCACCAACCAATACTTAAGTCAAAATCGAATGATGTATTGGACATAATGAGATAGAAATGAAACTCAATAAAAATCAGCCCTTGTCATGTATAGATAGATGAAGAAGGAGATGAAGATGAATATCATGTTGGAGCCAAGCTTCTTTAGGAGACGACTAACATGAGAGTCCCCCTCATGGATCGATGCTATTTTGTTCTATGTAACAGTTACATTGCCTTTGTTGGCCCCGTTGATGACCTTCAATTAAGACAGGACATTATGGTGCATTAGAGGGGCAAATTCAGATTTTTGTTTTACATTTCCTCGTGCTGACCGTGAAGAGGATGTGAGATAGCTATGAGCCAGAGGCACCATGGAGTCCACCACGTGCTGTCACTGGCCTGATGATTCTGTGTAAGATCATTAAATTTCATTAATAAGCCTAGCCTATACCCCATCAAAGCCTAGCTCAAAATAAATAAAATAAAATAAAAATAAAAATTTGATCTTTTCCTCTACGGCCTGAAACCCCACGAGTAAATCCACTTTATATATATATATATATTTTTTTTTGGTAAAAAAAAAAAAGAAACTTACTACTGTGTTGCTTACTGAGAGCAATGAGAGAGAGAGAGAGAGAGAGAGAGAGAGGCGTAGTGGAGAAGGAAAGAAGCCGACAGTGAGGAAGATAAATGGAAGATAGGGGTTCTAAGAGAAAGAAATCGAGTGACAGTGAGGGCCAAAGGGAGAAGATAAACAGAGGAGAGGTGTGTAGCAAATAGAAGAGGAAACCTGAGAAGAGATGGCAAGCAAAGAAGGAAAAAGGGGAAGGCCGAGAGGCGGGATAAGATGAGGAAAGAAAGAAGAAAAAAAAAATAGAGAGGAAGGGAGGACGACCAGAGAGAGAGAGATCTTGGGAGAAAGGACAAAAAGAAAAAAAAAATTCTTGGAAGGCATGAATGGATGGGAGGGAAGGAGTTGAGTTCAGTGACTTACAGGGGAAAGTTGCGGTCAAACAGGGAGAGCGAAAGGAGGAAGAAACTAGGTGCATAGGAGGTGCTGAGCAAGGAAACTGAGAAAACAGTAGGGAGGAGAATTTAGATTCAGGTATATCGATCACAGTTGCTAGAGTTACTTCTTTTGCATGTCTTGTGTTAATTGATTAGGTATATTACATATATCATGCATCTTGATTGAATCGACTCTTAATGGTGCTGATTAGTTGGTAATTATAATAGATTAGAAACTGTTAGGTTGGTATCTTGTTTTGAGTTAAGGAATATGAATGATTAGAAACTTTATCTTGGAGGTGTTAAATTTTAGAATATTGCGGAACTGAAGAGGTAGCTTGGGAAAATAAGTAGGATTAACACGGATAGTGTATTGAGAAATTAAAGGAATATTTGCACATTAACATCATTGAAGAATAGGGAATATGAGATTTTGGTGTACATTGTCGTATGTATTTTTACTCGATTAATTATATGACAGGGACTAAGAAGGCTATGGAAAATTCATTTGAAGGCTATGCTCGGTGAATGATTTCTCGGGGTGTGGTGAGTACTATTTTCCATTGTAAAATGAGACGAGTAGATAAATACGTTCTATTGTTTGAAAAATAAAGTGATTAAGGTAAGGTATTAAGGGATAAGTTATTGGATTAGCTAATACGCTAATTTCTCGCACCTCGGAAGATATTATACATTTATATATGCGTCTATATATATATATATATGCACATGATTATTATGGGATATGGATGTGGCTTGCGCTTCATATGTGAAGGCGATATTATATCATATTTACAAATATTTAAATTATTAAGCGGTATCGTGTATATATATATATGCGTATATGTATTCATGAATTGGTATTATTTGTAGTCTTGCATCATTCATCTAGCATCCCTGCATTCTTGTTTGTGTTTGGTTATAGCCATGGTGACCGCTAAGCCGGCGGGATAGAAATGGGCCTAATTGATTTACCGCGGGTTCCCGGCGAGATATAAACATGGGACATGAGTGACGCTGGCTCTGTTACCCCAGCGGGATATGTGAGATGACCCCATTTTCGGACCCGGTCGGGAAAAACAAAGACCAGAAAGGAGAGGTAAGAAAAAGAGAGAGACTTGAGGACGACGGGTCCACTCTTACCGCCAGAGGTTAATAGGCGGCCCCCGCGTGCGTGCGAAGGGAAGGGGCACGGGAAGTAGAATGCTAGGAAATGATTGAGGTGCGGGGTCGCGGTACTGTTTTGGGGAGAGCTGTAGTAACGGTACCGCCATAACTCTGTCGCAGAGGTAGTGCGACCCCATGGCTATTGTTTGTGCATAATGGTTTTCATGCATTATAGGTAGCTCATTTGTTGGATGTTTATGTATATTGTTATAGAAATAGACAATGCAGATATATATATGTATATATGTATATATGAATAATAATTGTATCGGTCGGATTGGTGGATGTTATGTATTTTGGTATAGAAATATATATATAATGCAAATATATATATAAGAAAAATAATTATATGGACAGTATTACATGGGTACAATTGAAGGTATGTAAGGTTCTAACATATCATGACCGAGTAGGTTAGAGAGATGAAATTCGTAGTGATAGTGGAGACTTGGGATATGAAATGGTTGCATATGTAAGTATTTGAGGTAAGAGAATATAAGTTTAAAAGTTGTTTGTATTATTTTATCAAGTGAGATATATTATTATATAAGATTAATAATGCAGATTAGATAAATGGTTTAATATGTTAAACTATTATTTTACTTTGGAATTTTGTACTCACTGAGTTGCAGCTCATACTCCTCTGCAAATGTTTTTTTTCAGATAGGCAAGACACTCGGTCAACCGGAACTGCCAAAATTCCGGGTCGTGACATTCTGTTTGTTGAGAATATGATTATCACTAACAAATCCAATATTGTATCAAAGTCATACTCTTACGTGAGAGTGAAATGTATGTACCCTTCGGGAAGATATTGGTCCGATCCTTATATGCCCATTTCCAGTGTGGGCCAAGACTTGCAGCATAACTGGTCTGCGCAACCAGCTGCCTCAACATTTCAGTTTTTGCTAAAGATTATATGAAAATTATTCTTTAGACGAAGTTTGTATGGTGTGTGTAGAGATTGCATATGTACATTTCAGTTCTTGCTAAGGACTTCCGATCGACTGTGGTGATTCCATGTCCATTTCTTCGCATCCGTCATTGAGTGGAGTACTTCATCTACTTCCTCAAATCCCGTCTACTTTTCACTGTACTACTAGTTAACGTTTTCCTGGGGGGTAACATTTTGAGAGTTGAAGCACAGGGGCCATAAATAATGTGGAAAAGCAACCGCATGCTGTGGAGAAGTAACTTCTATGGTCAGATCTGAGATTAAGTTTCATACCTATTGCATTTTGGAGAACTGGTTATCATCTTGAGCATTGAGTTGAGACTCCTGACCATGAACTGAGGCATGACCCGAACTTTCTCTATCAAAGTAATGATTCTAAGCGGTGAAATCAAAATAAATGCTGATAACTTAACTCTATTTTAGCTGAACAGCAGAATTCCTTCACAGCTGGAAACAAGCTTCGGAAAATAATTCCAGAAACCAGAAATACTCATGGAGAAACAAAGCAAGTTCTATTTTATGTTCAAACAAACATAAGCATTGAGTATAATTCCATGAATGAACAGAAACCACACACACCTATAGAGTCTAGTCAATAACTCTTCCTCCCGGGGCAACTTATGTTGCACTGCTCTTCTCTAACCCAAACCCCTTCTATTGCCCCGAAAATTAGTTTTCTGGAAATTCATTAGAAGTTGCGGTCCAAAAGGAAGCTTGCAGGCTCGGCTCTTGCAGCATATCCAAACTTTGATGTGCTGTACTTCCTGTGAACCCCAGTAAGCTTCCCAGTTGCAGCCTTCTGATGGAAAGTTACCATCATTCTCGAGCATTCCCTTCACCGATCAGAGAAAAGAAGTCATTACACATATTAGGTAAATCTTGAAAGCGCCAATTTTTTAGGCATTTTCATATTTACTTACAAGAGTTGTTCTTCGTAGTAAGTGGAGTGAAATTCGCAAGTCCTGCTCCACTCTCTTATCCTGGAAATAGTACAGTGAGCTGTGTAGACTGCAGCAGCAGCTAATAAAGAAGGTGGGAACCTAAGCATCTCGTACTCAACCAGGCAAAGTTCGATCAGGAAGAAGGAAAGTAGTTCAAGCTGTTCAGATCAAAGAAAGCAAGTTAAAAACAAAGGCACAACTATACATTCGATAGAGTAATCTAAGACATGTTTTACAAACCTTCTTGTCCGATTGAGCAGCTTTAAGGAACCTCCTCATGAAAACATATGGAGTAGGAACTGACATATTGAACTGCAGAGTATTCACCACAAGCCTCTCCTGCAAGAGTTGACAATCCATACAAGTCACCGCCGTAAACTATGAATCTACTCTCAAGCAGACACATCTTATAAATATATTTCCATATTTTCAAGAAAGGAAAAGAAAAAAGTGCAGTAATTTTTCACAACAAAACTACCTTTTAGCCAGAGAATGTTTCAAATAGGACTTTATTACTGAAGATGACCCATTCTCACTGATTTGGTCATTGAATGTTCAGTCAAGTGGGAATTGCATTAGGGAAAGCAATTTCCTATTTTACCAGAGGGAAAAAGTTTTCCTCTAGGCTGACATTTGCTGTTTCATTTTGTTCATCATCCCCAGATCAAAGGTTTACGTACCATATCTAGGACTTCTTTTCGAGTGTAAGCCTTGTCAGAAATGAGAATTAGATCCTCCACAACAGGGACAGAGACCTCCTCATACTTGCAAGCAAGTAGCATTGCTGTAACTCCAACAAGCTGAAGCTTCTTCCTCACGACTGGGTGGACAGCTAAGAAACGGTCTATGAGATTGACCATAAGATACAGCGTCTCATCCATCAACTCAAACTTGTAATGGACCTGCATTTACATCTCAAATTAGCACCACAACAGTGGACCTGATTACTTAATCAACTCAATCCTCATCAAAACCATCCATAACCTCGATTAACCAGTCAATCAGTATTCCTCGCATCCTCTCATTAATATCAAATTGCTGCTCCATGTAGTTTGGTGGGACGCAACTAGTACCCTGCGTAAATTGCCAATTGTTTTAGCCACTAAAACCCATTTCGCCTAACAAAAGAAATTTTCTCAGGTATAGTTTTGCACGGTAATAACCTCAGCTTTCTTGTAGTAGCTATACAGGTCATCAATGTACTCAACAATAGCAAGGGAGTTGTTCTTGTCACCACTGTCAATATCCACCAGTGAGTCTTCATCCACGTCTTCCATTTCAACCTCGTCCTTCACAAAGGTTTCAAATTAATTTTTGCCTACTATCTGATTTGTTCGATTTATGGCTACAGAAAGAAACTAGATACCATCCGGTCAATCTCCTCTAGCATGGCTTCAGTGTGTTGGACAAACATGGGTGCAGGAAACTCTGTACTCATCTTGTAGTCAACTTCATCTATGACACTGTAGTCATCTGGGTCAGCATCTGACTTCAGCCGGCCCAGCTTCTTTGCGTCCTGGTGATCGACTCGCTTTGCTAATCTCACATTTAATGTTAAAATGCAAATAATTACATTCAAGGGAATTCTTTACCTCCGGTTTCGGTTGGTGCTTGTTAGCCATCTGAGCAGCAAATTGCCTAATGTACACAAAGAAGGGAATTTTCATGAGATTTGCATCTGTAACAAAAAGAATCAACCTACAAAAATATCCATAGCTAGCATTCAACCTAGTTATTGGACGATGCACAGTAGCAGGCTGGTTCTTGTCGCATAAAACATTTTTTCTGCAACCATGACAAACTCATAAATGCTAGGATGTACAATTTATATTAAAGCCCTGTGACTGATCCTCCTAATAAAGATATGGTTGAGTTAAGACAGTTTTAAAGGAAAAAATAGACTCAAACTTCCGTTTTCCTCTCTTGGTGCATTTGAAAAGTGGCCAAAGGGTGAGGAATAAAGAAACTTTACTCAGGTAGAAGTCTCTTGTTGACAGCACAAGGATAAGGGGCGGCCCCGATGATGTTCCTATTGATGTTGCTCAAAGCTCTTCTGTTCTGTCCAATACCTGTCATAACCTTCACTCCTCCACCAGCTTGCAGACCCCCTTTTTCGATGGCAATCCAGTGAACCATTTGTATTAGCATTCAAATTTACGCAAGTTCAATAATTTCACAATGTATGGAGGGTTAAGGAAAGAGAAGTTCTTTGATGTTTCAATTTGATCACGTACTTTGAAGATTTGCTGGTCCAATCACGCCTGGGTTGTTCTCGTCCGATCCCGCCATCTCACCTATGTAAAGATAAACAAGTAAATGTAATCAGTAGTACCCTTAAATTGGAATCACGTAAAGACTCATACTTTGATCATAACACTAAAATCATGGACAACAACCCTATCAGCATTCCAATCACATATTGCCTATCCTTCAAATAATAATAAAAACACAACAGCCATGCAGACATCAAGGTAATCAGTAGCCGATCCAGCCAGTGTTTCAGACATATTAGGATTTGAAGAAGTCACTCCATCCGGGTTATTCAATAAATTAACCAGAATCTGGCCTCGATTCAATGAGAATGAAAAGAAAGGGAAAAGAGCCCATCAAGAAACTGACATCAGACCCGCAAGATCCCTAATTTCTCCAAGGGCCAGAACCGTACCTCCAAGATCAAGATTACCAAGCAATAATTCCCCGGTCGAATCGAACGACAGTGATCAACAGAGTTAAAATCAGCGTAAAGAGAGAGACGAATCAAAAGACCCCCATCAAATTTCACCGATGGGTTGATCTCCTTTCTTCCTCCCTCTCTCTCGACTCTCACTTGCTCACTCAGTCAATCGACGAACTGAGACACTCCAGAAGTCTCTCTCTCTCTCCCCCCCACCCCCTCGATCCTATAAATTCTGGGTGTCTCCCAAAAGGGGAAAGAAAGAGAGAACAAAATCAACAGAAAAACTCCACAACCAAAGAAAAACCTCTACGGGGAGAGACGGAAACAGCGGATATGTGTCCGCAGATGTGCTCTTTTCCTCACCTTCTTAAAATTTCAAAACCAACGGCTAGTACACAGTAGCCGTTAGATGGTGAATATCTCTAGATCCGCTGCGTCGTGTTTTATTGGCCTCAACGGTCACCTTCCCCATGTGCATTTCTTTAAATAAATAAATAAAATTGCAATATGCTGCCATTATTAATTATTTATTATCTGGACATTAATTATTTTATGGTGACTTATTTATTAATTAGTCCTTATTTAGGGATGGGATTTTACATGCTCCACTAATAATTTCTTTTATGAGCCACCCTTTAAAGGATCGCTCTTCTATTCTGATGAATACGACTGCCTGAAGCGAGTGATAATGGACCGCGAGCGCTCCTCCTAGCATGCATTTAGATCCAACTTCCAGTTCTCATAGATATCGGTCTAACCTTATGATTTCTAGTATAGAGAAAATAATCCGTCTCTATTTTAAATTTTTAAATTTTTATTAAAATATTACATTAAAAAACAGTTTAAGGGAAAAAAAGGGGGTGTAATCTTGATTAAATTATACATCTAATTAGTCTATGTATTTACTTGCTAGTAAAGCACATGTCTTTTTGAGGAGGAGCGGTGCAAAAAGGGGAGTCGGCCCAGCAATTTTTTCCTTTTTTTTTGGGGTCAGCAGTGACCAAAAATATTTATTTATTTAACAGATTGATTCTAGGATGCCGTGTTGAGGTGCTTCCGGTTTAAGTAAGCTTTCACCAAGGTTGGCCGAGTGGTAAATGATTCAGTGCTATTTGAAAAGGTTTCGAGTTCGAGATCTCGCGTATACAGGTATTCTCCTCTTGGAGGCTCACTCGTCATGCTAGCCGTACGATTCGGGGCGATCAATGGATTAATAAACTATGATTAACTAAAAAATACCGTCTCATCGCTGGTGAGACCTGCTTAGATACTGTGATCAACCTAAAAGAAAAAAGAGTTTGGTGATGTTCCGACCGGCTGTCCACCCACCGGATAATCTTTCAAAGCTTCAGTGCTGCTTCAGATTGGATTCGAACTGAAGTTACGAGGCTGAAGAGAGTCGTCAATGCGTGGGGATTGGACGATTGATCGATTGGGATCGTGGTCGTACGGCATGTGGAACGTGATTTATCGGCAATTCGATAGGATGCCCCGTGAATTGGCCAGGCGATGACCGGAACGGTCTCCGATGACCTGTGTCGCAGGCTGTGTGTCAGTAAAATTATATTTCTAATTACTCGGCAATGAGAAAATTCTGTAATTAGCTGGAAGAAGCTTATGTAACATCTATGATTTTTAAAGCTGAATCAGATCGAAAATTGGTGTATCCATAGATTCATTGGTCATACTGAGATAGTTAAATCGTATATGTAATAAATAATATTATTAATAAATTTATATAATATGATAATTTAAATATAATTTATAATAAAAATTATTAATATAATTATTATATTAAATATAAATATAGTAAAATAAAATATGTATATTATAATATTTTTTTATTTTTTTAATTTTAAAGTTGGTATATTTTTTTATAGGTTTAATTGGATTTACTGATCGGACCGAAAACCTACCAATTTAACTGAAATTGACATCTTTGAAAGTGCATTTTGATCTTTTGTATGAACTGTACTGGATGAGTGGCCCAGTCCAGTTTTTAAAACTATGGTTCTATCTACTGGCTAGTGGAAAAACTGAAGATATGTTTGGTTCGATCATTTTGAATCAACGGTGAAGCTTTCTTGCATTATGGGTCGAGGTCTCGAGTGAGACCCGAACCGGAGATCTCCCCCGGAAGATCTGCAGCAGCTTCCCCTCCATCGAGACTCTCATGGAGTTCGCCCCGAAGAGCAAAGGAGTGCACTGCTTCAAGTTCTTCACGAGCACGGACGGGTTCGAGCAACTCGCCATTCCTTCTGGCAGCCGGTCATCTGGTTCGGGATCTACGTGAGTGTTTGGTGGAGATCAGCTAGCCGAAGCCGGACGATCCGAGCCTATAGAAAGGCCATAGCAAATGAATAGGGTTGATCGAATTTTTGTCATAAAAAAAAAAATCATTACCATTTTCTAGGCTGTGAACTGCATAATGTTCTGTCAGACAAATCTCATTCGTTCAGAAAAGTTTGATATTTTACTTAAAAGGGAAGAAAAATAGTGAACTGCCGGAATTGATCATGCTTGGCGGTTTACGATTCTCCAAATCTCTCTCTCTCTCGGCACATCTGACCCGACCCATTGGATTTCATATTCATTAATTAGTGCGACCTTCATATACGTAATTTACTTAAGAGGGATGTGTCATATGGTCATTCTGTTCGATGACGGGTTATGACTAATTGAGATTCGAGATTCAAAATTATTTTTTTTCCCCTCCTCTCTGTACAAGTTGCATGTAGCTAGCTCGGATTGCGGATTTGGGCCCACCCTACTGTTCGGGCCCTGATATGGGCCGTTCGATAGATTTGGCCCGCTTTGGGATTTAACGCTTATAAAGAGTAAAATATTCGGTGTGGGTACCGCAACGAGTTGGCTACCTAAAACTCTCCCAATATTGACATGTGAATTTTTAAAATTTTCTAAAATACTTTAAAAAGGAAAAAAAAAAGACTCATATATATATATATTATATAAGTCATTGTCTAATTGATTTTCATCTAAGGAACTCATTCTATATTAGACATGAATTGATTAACTGCAGTCCATAGTAGACATGTCAATTTGCATGGCCATCATCTTGGCTAATCCAAAAATCTCAGTACAATATGAATATTTTGTATTTTAGATTGGTCTGACTCAAATGAAACGAAAATTTCAACTCAACCATGAGTTTTTTGTGCCAATTTTTTATCAATCCTAGTCAAAGGTCAACTTCCAGGTTATAGATACCAGACACAGGAACAAAGAAATGGGAAAGATCAAAGTGGATGATCTGGTGGTGGTGGTGGTGGTGACGATGGGAAGGGCGGCGACAGCGACAGCGACAGCGGCAGCGACGGCGGCTTGGCAACGGCAGGGAGGAGCTGGAGCCATAGTTTTAAAAATCGGACTGGGTCAGTCGGTTTAACCGGTTCAATAGGAACCAACCACTCACCCAGTCCGATTCTTATAAATAATCAAATTACACTTTAAATGAGGTCAAATCCAATAGAATTAGCCGGTTCCCAGTCGAACCAGTGAATCCAATTGAACTGGTGAGAAAACTGGCTAACTTAAAATCTAAAAATAAAAATAAAAATATATTATAATATATTTATTTTATTTTACTAGACTTATATTTATATTTTTATGTCAAATTTGAGACTAATATAATGACTATATTAATTATTTTTATTATAAATTATAGTTAAACTATAATATTATGCATATTTATTATTAATATTATTTATTAAACATATACTTCGATCAATTAAACTTCCAGTCCAACCATGATCCCATATTTGATCGATTTCCGGGCCGACCATATTTTAAAAACTATCATTGGGGCACAGGGCTTGGTGGCGGCTGAGATGAGTCACCATCGAGGAGCCTTGTGGCGTGGGTGGAGAGACGTTGTGCCACGTGGCGGGTATGCTGTGCTTCTCGAACATGCGACGCTCATTTCTTCTGTCCGATTCCCATTGTCCGGGTCCGCATAAATTAATACTTTATTTATAGAAAGGAAGGAAAAAGCACTTTCCATTTTTATTCACTTATGTTATTTTATTTTTAGTTTATATTTATTTTATTGGATTCTCAGATCTGTCCGGTGGTCCATCCCATGCACGCGACAAAGAAAAAAAAAAGAGGAAACAAATTGCTTTGTTAAAACTTGTGGTTTGTCATGTTCAAAATGGGTCTAGAACTGCTTAATCCGGTTACGGTTTCATCCGTTTATTTAAAGGATCAGTCCGGTTATTATCATAGTTCATTCATATACGAACCGGCCTAAAACCTTTTATAAGTGGACCGGTTTAACCTGTGAACCGTTTATTTTTTTTAATTATTTTAAATGAATACTTTTTTAAAAAATTTAAATCGATCCGATAAAATTCGACCGTTGATTTGCAAGATTTTGGTGGCCAGACCGGTTTAACGGGATAACAGTCTGGGCTGGTTACAGTGCAATGAGCCTATATTTCTAATCCGACTCATAAGCATCCCTTAACACAATAATAGCGGTTACTGGTCGGTTCTGGGTTAGTCCGACCAGTTTAACATCTCTACTCTGGGTCACTTAATCAAAATGCCAATTGTTTTTTTTTTTCCTTTGAATTTATTGTTGTTATTCTTTCGTCGAAGTGTGTCACACTATCTCTCGATATTCAATGCCCGAAGTACTGATAGAAACTTAATCATGAAATTTCACGTACGGCTCCAATTTAAGACATTGTATTGAGGGGGAAGACACGGAACTGTCCGTTGCATCTCCGTTTGCCACGAGAAGAGTGTTTTGTGAGATACCTTTTTACGATAGGATCTTTGGTTTTTGTCATTTTTCGCCGGACAATTAAATTTTGGCTGTCGGCTTGGGATTTTATCGGGTCGTTTAGCAATTTAAGGAAAAAAAAAACAAGGTTTTCCATTTGTTAAAGAAAGGGTAGGAATGTCAACGGGCAGGGTCAGGGCGGGTCCTCGGAGGCCCGGACCCGACCCGCACAGGTCGTGGCCCAGAACCCGTGATGGGTTAGATTTAAGAGGCCCGCAACCTGCCCGTCCTGTTTAGACCTGCAATACTCTAAATTTAAAAAATAAGATAAATTTCCGTGATAATAATATTAAATAAGCGTATCATATTCTCCAATGCAGACACAAATATTTTTAACCTAAGATAAGTTCAAAGTTAACCATATAAGCTTGAAAACCGTACAAGATGGACTACAAGAGGAAAAATAACTATATAATAATGAGTGGGGGCAGGGCAACGAGGTGGCCCGTACGACCCGACCTGTCCTAGTGCGGGGCGGGTTGCGCTAGTCGGGCATTTTCCGCCGTCCCTAGCAGAGAGCAATTGTTGGCAGCATCAGGGGCCGTAAGCTGACAAAAGAAAAAAAAAATGGCACTTTGGAAGAGTTCTGATGCCCCCATTCCTCATTGCACCGTAGAGGCAGGAGGCAGGAGGCAGGAGGCAGGAGGAGGAAGGACTCTCTGTCTCTCTGCAAGTTGACTTTCACCAGGTATGCCGGAGCCCAGGTGCGGGACCCGGTTAGGCATTGGAAGGGAAGGGAAGGGAAGGGAAGGGAAGGGAGAATCCTTATCTCACACGACAACAGCCATAGGAATCAATTGACAAGCCCCCATTGGCGAGGACGGATAGTTACAGTCGAAAAGGAATATATGTTTTTTTTCCCCTATCATTTCTTATGGACGGGACATCGTCACAGCAGAGACGGGGGTAGGCGCCACCTGTTTCAGTGATACCAGGGACCAGTTTAGGATGATATCAACGTCCGATCTGATATAGAGTTCGCCTTTACCTTTCTCAGTTTCTCCTCCACAGTCTTCAGGGGCATTTTGGGAAAATCCGAAAGAGAAGTTCGAGTGGGGGAGGTCAAGGTATCGTCTTCTTGAGAACATAGTCTCCTGGAATCTTCTCCACAGGTTCATTCGCTGATTCTCTGCTCATCTATGGTTTTCTGTCTTTCTGCTCTTGGGGCTTCTGCTTATGCGCCTGATTGTATCGCCTAGTGTTTCTCGGGAAGTCTGGCGTCCTCCATCCCTGGCAAGGGAGGAGTCTGGAGTTGGACGAAAAGGGCATTGACTGATTGATCATCCTGTGGGAACCGTGCATAAAGTGTGTTTTCATCTTATTCTTCTTTATCTCCTTTTTGGTGATTTTGGGTATTGAAGGTTGTTGAACTTTTTTGGTGTTGATGGGTCGTCTTTCTGCTACCTGATTTGATTGATCTCCAAGTGGTTGACTTGACAAGAATTGGATATATGGTGATGGAGATGCAATATCACCTGTATTAGAAACAATAAAGCCACTTCTTCTTCTTCTTTAACTGGCCTAAAGAAAATTTCCTCTTCAACCGAGAATTTCCCTTTGCCTTATTGTGAAATTAGAGCTGTTAGCGCTATCAGTCAGGCAGTGTATCAGACAGACATGGAGAGAACGATTTGTCTCAAATTCAAAATAATATTTCCTATGGAATAGTGCACTGTTTTGAGAAAAGTAGACATGGACGATACTGTTTTTTCACCGGGCACCATGCTTGGAACTGCCTCAAACTCAATTATGGACATAGATGTAATGGATGAACTGCTGCTTGAAGGTTGCTGGTTAGAAACAATGTGTGGATCCGAATTCCTTCAGCATAGCCCTTCGGGTAATATTGCCCTCTGCAACCCTTTATACTCTTGGCCTTCACCAGAGGACAACAAAGCTGAAGCCAGAAGACAGGAGCTGGGGCAAGGCTCCTCGGCTTCTGCGGACATTCAGTTTGTTGGCCAAAATGCAGTCAGTGATGCCACTTGTATTCCTAGTTTGTCCGGGAATCAAATAAGTGATGGTTCTGACCTCAGAAGAACATGGTGGATTGGACCGAGCATGAACCCAGGTGGACGTGCAACTTCTGTTATGGACAGGCTGATCAGGGCACTTGGTTATATCCGAGATCTCACGAAAGACAAGGATGTGCTGATACAGCTCTGGGTGCCTGTAAACAGAGGTGGAACACAGGTTTTGACAACGTGCGAACAGCCCTTCTCGCTCAATCCTGGCAACAGGAGGCTCTCCAGATACAGGGACATATCAGTGAATTACCAGTTCTCAGCTGAGGAGAATTCCAAGGAAATGAAGGGTATGCCTGGTCGGGTATTCTTGGAGAAGGTTCCCGAGTGGAGCCCTGATGTTCGGTTCTTTAGAAGTGATGAGTACGCTCGAGTGGATCATGCTCAGCAGTTTGATGTTCGAGGGACTCTCGCCCTCCCTGTTTTCGAACAAGGTAGTAGGACCTGTCTGGGTGTTATTGAAGTCGTAATGACTACTCAGAAGGTCAAGTACCGTCCTGAGATTGAAAGTGTTTGCAGAGCACTAGAGGTTAGTTAAGTAAAATCTCTTCTGACATTTTCTACTTTGATAGTTCATTTGAGTGTGATCTTGTGCAAAGATGAGCTATGAAGTAATTCTGTTCTACGGAAATTGGAATTTACTTGATTGCCCAGAGGTCAATAAACCCTGCAGTGAATGCTTGTAATGAACATGGGAGCAGTACTTGTTTCACCGTGATAGTTTTGTTAATCACAATGTAGCTGGGCCTTTTCTGTTATTTGAGTTCCCAATATGTACATTGTTGTTATTTTTCTGATTATATGGAATTTGTCATTCATTCTCAGGCAGTTGATCTTCGAAGTTCACAAATCTTCAGCAATCACAGCATAGGGGTAATCAAATCAATCAGTTCCATAAAAAGACATCTAGATTGTTGTTTCTGTTGAGATGTTTGTGCTTGACACTGCCTTTTGTTTCATTTCTTTCTTTTATCCATTCAGTCCTCCCTGAAGTCATATGGAGCCGCATTACCGGAGATTCTCGAGGTCCTTAGATCTGCCTGCAATACTCACAGGCTACCCTTAGCTCAGACATGGGCGTCGTGCATCCAGCAGGGCAAAGGGGGCTGCAGGCACTCCGATGATAACTTTGCACTTTGCATCTCCCCTGTGGATTCTGCCTGCCATGTGGCCGACCCTCGTGTCCAGGGATTCCATGAGGCCTGCTCTGAGCATCATCTCTTAAAGGGCCAGGGTGTCGCTGGGAAAGCTTTCTTGACAAATCAGCCTTGCTTTTCTCCTGATGTTACCTCATCCGGGAAGACAGATTACCCGCTCTCTCATCATGCGAGGATGTTTGGTCTTTGTGGGGCTGTCTCCATAAGATTTAGGAACATCCACACGGGCATGGCAGACTTTGTTCTGGAGTTCTTCCTGCCTGTGGACTGTAAGGAATTTGAGGAACAGAAAAAGATGCTTACTTCCCTATCAGTCATTATTCAGCAGATGTGTAGGAACTTACGGGTTGTTACAGATGAGGAACTGAGGGAGGAAATGACTATGTCACCAATGCATCAGTCTGCAGCAAAACATTCAGAAACTGAGCCCACTGATAAAGAACAGGTACCTGGAGGCGCAAATGTTAGTTTGGAGAAGAGTTCATCCAGGGAGGACTCACGGCAGAATGGCTTTGGCTCAGGAGTTGATGCAGAGACTCTGCATTTAGCAGAGGAGGAAGAAATCTTGGCTGACAAATCCATAGACTCAAGGGGACAGAAACATACTGCGAGATTGAATACGAGTTCTGAGCATGGAGAAGATCACTCAGGAGGCAAGAAGCGTGCCAGGGTGGAGAAAACTATCACCTTGCAAGTTCTGCAGCAGCATTTTGCTGGCAGCTTAAAGGATGCCGCAAAGAGTCTCGGTGGTATGTACTCCCAACTTGAAATGCTCAGAGATTTGTTTGATAAATAGCTGATTCACTGTTACTGTTAGGGTCATAGAGCGTATCTAGTTCAAAGGGATGGATTCACCTCCATGTCAGTCCAGTTTTGCATAGATATTCCATCTCCGAATATTTTCTTATCTGCATTCTGAATGTAGCAAATATGTTCCTGTGACAATTTATAAAGTCAATTATATGAGATGAGTTTCCAGGCAAGAAAGTTGCGGATAAGAAATTTTGCAAGAGATTGAGCAATGATCTTTTCTCTGGGTTTCAGTTTGCCCGACGACCTTGAAAAGGATATGCAGGCAGCATGGGATCAGTCGGTGGCCTTCTCGGAAGATTAAGAAGGTGGGTCACTCACTGCAGATGCTTCAGGTCATGATCGACTCAGTCCAAGGTGCTTCTGGCTCTCTCCAGCTTGGCTCTTTCTACACTGACTTCCCGGAGCTCACATCTCCAAATGTCTCCACCACCAGCCCCTTCTCAAGCCTGAGGCCCTGCAACCCTGAGAATGCAGAGAGTAAACAGTCTGAGGGTGGTGATGTCGGGCCTCAGACAGCTGCATCGAAGTCTCCTTCATCATCACACAGTCAGAGCTCTAGCTCAAGCCAGTGCTGTTCCAGTGGGAGACAGCCACATTCCGCCATTTTTAATCGTGTGGGATCGGAAGATCCTATGATGTTGGATAATGATGTTAGTTGCCAGCTCAAGAGGGTCCGAAGCGAAGTGGAGTTGAATGACAGGAGTCAGGAAGGAATTGGAGCAAAGCTCACAACGGGATCACAGAGCCATAAGATTCTCAAAGAGACCCACGAGTCCGAGAGTCCTCCCGCCGTCGCACTTCACGGTAGTGACGAGTCTTGCAAAGGGGAGCGTCTGAGAGTGAAGGTGACGTACGGAGAGGAGAATATTCGGTTTCGGCTCCAAAAGGGCTGGGAGCTCAGTGACCTGTGGAGGGAGATCAGGAAGCGTTTCGGTGTGGAAGATCCAAGCAGGTTCGACCTCAAGTACTTGGATGATGACTCCGGGTGGGTGCTGCTGACCTGCAATGCCGATCTGGAGGAGAGTATGGGCATCACGAGATTGTCTCAGGGCAACACGATCAGGCTGTCTCTTCAGGCATCCCACCATTACCATGGATGGGGGAGCTACGCAGCATCGCCAACCAATAACGTATGACTCCAGTAGGAAAAGTTAGAAAAAGAATCCAACTAATCACGGCTGAGGATAATAATGGCTTGCTGGAGAAAGCGCTAGTTTGGGAAATTCCGTGTTTGTGGTTATTAAATGGCTCGAAATGCAGCGGGGCGAGAGAGTCTGTGGTTTAAGTTTGGTACCGGAGCTTGGTGGTCGGTAACAGACTGTCCGAGTGAGGGAGGACAAAATGCACGAGATCGAGATCGGGTACCGCAGGGCCGTGGACTCGTACAAGCTCACAAAGCTATCAGAAGGAGACTGGTAAGGTTGGTTTAGGCTAGGCTGCTGTGTTTGTTCTTATTTGTCACCCTAACTCTGTATGTCCGTCATGGGGAGGTCAGAGCTACAGTAAAAAAGCGTCACAATCTCGTTATTATCGATCGAACCGGCAGGTTTCAATACGCATCTTGATGGGACTCCGACAGCAATGAAGGCTAACCGGATTCATCATAGCTGCTGTTAAATTCGTTGTGAGCTCATAAGGGATCGGACCCATTCCAACCTAAAAGCTCAAGCTCATAGATAGCAGTACCCAATCTTTTTATAAGCGTGATCTACTTTGCCACGTGCCATTAAACACATCCGTCCTCAACAACTATCTACGAGTCAAGTACTCTTCTTCCGGTCCCAAACGAGGGGGGACAATTGGCCATGAGTCGGATAATTTTCTTCCGTACTCGGGTCTTATATCAACTGACCACGAGTCAGGCTTCTGGACTCGGGTTGGGCGAGGCACAAGCCCACTGGTTTTGATACCATGTTAAATTCATTGTGAGCCCATAAGGGATCGGGCCTGTTTCCACTTAAAAGCTCAAGCTCATAGGTGGCAGTATCCAATCTTCTTATAAACTCACAACGTTTTCTTCATTTAATCGATGTGGGATTATATATTTCAACGGCTGCGAATGGCGTTGGACGGTTCGCAGTAGACCAGAACGAACGCTGTCGTGGAGGGCACTATGATTACGTATTTTACTGGATGATGCCGGCGGAAGGAAAGTGGGAAACGTTTCTTCAGCTTTCCACTCCCAATTTTCTACATGTATCCATGTGATGTTTCATTGCAGGTCGTAAATCTGTATTCAATGTAATAATAGGCTGTCGGTCTCGATCTTTCGTAAGAAAATCTTGGTACGATCTCAACCGGGGGGGACCTGCCATGCGGACGGGTTACCCGAATTTCGCCACCAGAAAAAAGGAGGATCCGATCCGTCCACAGGATTGGCCGGGTTGCAATGCGAGCCTAACAGCAGAGAACACGCGCAAAGCATCTGGAGACAAGCCTAGACGGTAATTCATCAGTGAGGGAACACATAGTCTACATGTCGGGATTCGGAGATTGCTAAGGCCGGAAAGAAGAGAAGACCGATCTCCTGCCGCTACTGAGCGAATCGTGGTGGGAATAGGCACTGAATGGACGGGCGGCCTTCTTGCCTTTCCACGAGCACGCATCTCGAAGGGGGACCGAATATACTCAACACAACCTGCAAAGCAGAGAGAGAGAGAGAGATAATTTACAGTCTGTACGTTTTGACGGCAACTCGGGCAAAAGCTACTCGGTGGCTTGGGAGGAACTGGGGTTTCGTCTTACAGGTAGGAATACGAGACCGTGCAAGAAACCGAGGAGGACCAGGGCGAGGTACATCTGGAAGTAGTAAACCTGCGAACGCCACCAAAAGGGGAGAGGGGGTATTAGAACGGCACGGCTGAGGAGTCCCACAAATTTGCTACCGTGATGGGAAATTTTACAGACCACAAACACTTCTGTACGTGAGAAGCAGAGCACGAGAACCCCGACGAGCTTCGTTAGAGTGATGCCACTGTACATCGACGTCGAGCGAAAGTTATTCGCAGGAGCAGAGGAGGGTATCTTCATTTTTTTGGTGAAGTTAGTTATCATCGATTTTGAAGGCCAACGGAGAGAAAAAGTACCTGAACACAGAAGCCCCCATAGTACTGAGAGCCTCCTTCACGCGTTGTTCTCTGTCTCCCACGCTTACCTGTTAAAACACGAGCATGGGACAAGAGAGAGTGTGTTATATATGAAAAGTAATATTTGTGATTAGCCGATCTCAAGCAGAACCAGATACTATGCTTATGAGAGCGTGCATTCATTGCGAAATGGAGGAGCAAGCGTTGGATGTACATTAGGAGAGGGGATTGTCACTAACCGAGAAAGAATGTGTTATATGCACGCAGAACTCAACTGCAATCCCAACTGCCATCACAAGGTTAACAACAGACACTGCATTCAACTGTATTCCCAGAATAGCCATCACTCCCTGCACATTGTCATCATGCAGACTGATTTACAACGAGAAAATTTGGCTAACAAGTCGAGTGTAAGGAAAAAGAATTGCCCCAAATCGTTGGTTATCAATGAATAAAAAATAAACGAGGAAGAATCGCTCACCAAAAGATCCACGATGATCATTATTATCACCAGAATAATGATTGCTGAGGTCCACAAGCTGAATTTGATAAAAAAAAAAAAGCATGATAACTATCAAATTGCTGGAAGCAATACGATCATTTGTCAATCAATTTTTTTTTCATTTTTAATTTAATTTAGTATGTACCTGCAAGTGATGACCAAACAGACTATAAATACTGCACCTGTTTCGAAGGCATTAAGATAGAATTAGAGCGGTGAAAGATGCAAATCCCCGGTTCAATAAAAGTGTAAGATGACGAGGAGGAATGATCTGAATCATGCAATACTGCAAGCACTAAAGAAAGAAAATAAAAAGAAAAGGATAAACATAGAATTCTCGAAAATTTGAAATTACTGACCTATAGCTATAGTGAGATTGATCAATGCTGTCTTCCATATATCAAGGTATTGTTCAAAAAACATGTAAAACACAGAATATGGGAAGATCTCCATCTGCACCAGAAAAAGAGCTATTAAAACTTGGTTCATTCCTGGTTTAAAGCTGACTTCTAGACCTGGTCATGCAGAGGTAAAAAGATTCGGGGTTCTCTTGATTCCAACTAAGCACTGTTCCTCTTTCTGTTTATCTCGAAGCAAGTACTTCATGGAGGGAAATGGTTCTTGATTGCATCTAGTTACCTTCAAGGACTTGGAAACTTTGGAACTGAATTCCCGAGCTGCTCTCAGAGAATTAACATAGTCGACCTACTCAGTAGCATGGGGAAGAAGATTTAATACTCACAGTATAAATACAAGGATGGGGCAACACTTGTCAAAAATATTTTAAGTATCAGAACACCTGCTTATTGAGGGGAGTGTGGTATGTCCGAAATGAAGATGCCTGGATTAAGCCATTTTCATAGCCTAGAAAGGATACAGCACCAACAAATTATTTTTGAAGAAAGCAAACATGCTCCGAATTAGAACAGCAGCCTTGGAAGCAATACAATAGAAGAATAATAGCTAATTATCAAACCTTGCAAATCTACACTGTCAGTGTATGCCCCATGACCTCCTTTAGCACAGTCAGCAGAGGGTAGTGAAGCAAGGAACCAGGGGAGTTTCTCCTTGAATTGTGATGTCGATGGACGGTCATTTTGCAAATCCGAGTGAAGGAAGCACTGAGGAATCCAACATTAATTAGCACCAAGGCTATGAAGCAGGAAATGATGCTGTATTTCTGATACATCTGTGATGCTACTGACTTCCTATTCACATCTAAATCATTAAAACAAAAAAGGTGTGAAATCTTTGATGCCATTGAAGGAGATAAGATGAAGATTACTGTGGTACAATCTTTGCATGGTCCACCCAGCAGGCCACAGGAAGCTTGTCCAGTGGGGCAGCAAGGAGGCTGCAACATGGTCATTAATGCAATTATGTTAAACATTGCAAGCTAGCCTGAAATGAAATAAAATAATGAAATAAGTTAAAACTTGGTAAATTTGCCATCTTCATTGGAAATACTAACAACATTTAAACCCTGTGTTCCTCCTGGATAAATTGTTACTCCGGAAATTCTTTGGATAAAATGTTTCCCCTGAGCACTCAAGATGTGGATTGCGACTCTGGATAATTAATTCACCTTAGCATTTAACATGACATCACTAGGGGCAGCTAAGGCTCAGAGGCATCACATATTTTAATTAATAGGCAGTCCATGCAGAAATAGATCCCTGAAACAAAGTGCTCATCTTCAACCCCACCACAATCCCCACCCCAACCCCCCACCCCAAATTTTGTGGGAACCATAAAAACAGCAGAAGTGGACCAGAACCTGATCATCAGGGGGACAATAGCTTCCATTTGTAAATTTACGACAGCAACCAAAAGCTTCTGGAGATATCCAAACAAGGAAATCATCAAGCCATGAAGCAGCTGGCTTTGCAATATAGCTTGATTTTGGTTCCAAGGATGCTCTTGAAATCTAGAGCAAAGAGAAACAGAATATTGAGTCAAGTATGAGAGTAAAGACTAGTGTAAGGTAAAGAGATGATAAATGAAAATGGCAGTTAAAGATTAGTGTCTCAATGCACTAGATTATGATCCCAGATTTTACAGATTACAACAACAGAATGATTAAAATGAAGTGGCTACTAATGATTCCTCAAAAACTGCAATTTTATGAAGCACATCGAGGAAAAGTACTCCTTTCCTTAAGTTAAATCAACCAGAAGCAATATGCCCCTCCTTTAGGGCCTTCTACCAAAACCTACTAAGAAAAGCATCATTCAGTGACATCTAACAGTTTGTAAGAAACCTCATTACAAACTATTCTCCCAAAAAATTGACAAAAATTTTTTGTTATGTGATGATAGATGGTCGTTTCACTGCTTAGCAAATCAAAATAACAGGAGGAAGAGGGAGAATCAGCAACATATACCTCATTTAAAAGTGAGTCTGCATCACATTGGCTGATGGAACAAAGCTGATTTGTCTGCCTTGACTCTGAGCTGAGAAGGTCAGCAACATTATCATAAGATCAGCCTCTAGAATAGAGCCATATACTGTTCATTTAATTAAAAGCACCATATAGAGAGAATCAATAGTTAGTAAACACAAAGAAGAATAAAAATGGGACATAATTGGGAAGATTCAAATATTCTACTAATGATCCGTACTCATTAACAAAGAGGACAACTCTCTCTTATAAATCTCGGAATTATGATTTATGATATTTCTGCAGATTCCCGGTATTGGCTTATACATGAGGGAAGGGCCACATAACATATTCAAATTCTGAAAGGATTCAACAGATTTTCTAATCAAACTTAAAGGAAAAGGAATCTATAGAAGTACCTGTAATTGTAGTTTTTCATGACAAAATATAGAGGTGGACCAATTCTAAGATATTCAGATACATTATTAAAATATCCCTGCAAAAGATTGAAATTGCTGAATTAGTATAACTCGAAAAACAAAACAAATAGAAGAAATGCTGCTCTTTATGCAGCATATAAGTTTTGACAATTTAAACCTGCAAATATGAATCCCTAGGAAGGACAATCTTCTGCTCCAGACCAGGTTCAATCCTGGTGCACAATGCCTATGAGATGTGAAAGCATGGGCAACTCAGACAAGTAGGAACACAGAGATGAAAAGAAGAAACATATGGCAGCATGAAAGAGAAGTTAGAGGTCAAGCACTACTTACTATACTAGCCACCGAGAAAGCAACAAATACTGAAATGACCAGTAACTTCACTCCCCAAAGGCTGATAATTGGAGCATGGACTTCCTGAAGAATAGCAAACCAAAAAATATGAGCCACAAATAGCATTGCTAAATACTAGTTAAAGAAAAAGAGGCAAGATCCCACATATGTTACTAACATGTGGCATATTTTCGAGCAACTCAAAAGGTAAAAGATGAATGGGACGATCATCATAGAATGGAGCTGCCTCAATACACACACACACACATTCGAGTATAGAGCTGCCTCAATATTTAAAGCAACTAAATAAGGAGGATCCAGTATAAATATATATGCATATTATTCAACAAAGTTTCCATTATCCATAAGTGACACTTCAAATATCAACTGTTAATAAATGGAGAAGCTTTGTATTTTCAAATAGGACCTTCCATACAATTAGAGAATCATGTTGCTATTACCCAGATAGAGTATAACTGCCAAGCCTTCAACTTTTCAGGTAAAAAGCATGCAAGCATTATTCTCAATTTGAGGTACTTCTACAACCATGCACCCATTAAGAGGGTACATATGAGGGGTTTGGAGGCGGTTGTCCATTACTCAAAACAGTAATAGAATTAAATTATAAAAATGATGCACCTCCACAATTCCATCCTTTACTGTGTGAATGGAACATCGTGAAGAATTTCCTCCTAAGGTTCTACAGATCAAGATTGAAGAATGCAACTGCCAATGTAGATCAAATTCTCAGCTTCCTTCGATAAAGGTGTGTCTACTAAGATAAAATCATCAGCCTGAGAGCAAAGTTACCTTCATGTATCTAGCCAGAAATCCAAGCTTTCTTTGCCCAATTCCTACAGTGGTATTTGCCATTCATAGTTTATGTCAAATATATTAATTGAAACAGAACTGGAATTTGCAATGACCTAAGTAATGTTGTAGAACGGAAAAATCAAACAGTCACCTGTATCAGAGTTGGGATATGTTGAAGAGACCTTTAAGCAAGGAAAACAATCAATCCTTTTATCCTCAGCTCTCAAAAAGTCAAAAACTATCAAAGCAACAAAAGCTGTAACTTGCAGAAGGAAGTCCAGAAGAACTGCCAATGCTGAGAAAAGGGTAAAAAGGTTGAGGTTATACAGTAATCAACTAAAAGTGAAGACCATCACGTGCATCATTATGCTGCATAACATAGTCCCAAGTTTATTTGGACAACAGACCTGCAAACATGGAGAACACGCGGCAAGCCGGCATAGGAATAAAACTCCCAACTGCAAATGCTAATACCTCGGATAGACTAGCAAGTGTTATGGAAGGCCCAACCTCCACTAGTGCATTACTAATTCGACCTTCTAATGGCAATTCCAGTGGCTGCCGCTTGACTGCATGGACCAATATGCACATATTATCTACCCCTACCTGAAAAAAGACAAGATACAGCACAAATATCAACTCTAAAAGGTAAATTGGAGCAGCATACAGAGCAATGAAAATTCTATACACCAAGCGCTATTATTTGCTATCTCACTGGAATATATGCTGCATTGACCATAGAATTATAGGATGAGAAGATGCAACTTACTGCAAGAACCAGGAAGGGTATTACTTCCATGATGATGAGCGTGGACTTCACCCCAATGACACTGAAAAATCCTACTGATCCCAGAACGGAGAGCATCACAAGTATAACACCAGAAAGACCTAGCAAAACCTGATATCCAGCGAACATTTCAAGTGCCAACAAGAAATAAGATACTACTGGTTGCTGAAATAAGAACTGGATTTCTCAAGCTGGCTTTGACCTTTTTATGATTGATTTGAGAACCAGAAGATAACAACGTTGTTATGATTGATCTGAGAACTAGAAGATGACGACCTTACTTGAACGGGAGAACTAGAAGATATACCTTTGAAGATACATAAAAAGAGGACAGTCGAGGTGTGTCACCCAGAGTTAGAGAAATGTACCCGAACATCACAAGATAGCTTATCTGAAATATGTTGCAGTGGAAAAAAGGATAAATAACAAATATAACTTAGGGACAAACTAAATCTGATAAAAAAGGAAGCCTATAGACAATCAATTAGTCAATTCTGATATCAGAAAAATGACCAACCAATATAGTTATGGCATCAGCAGTACTTTCTCTTTTCAATTCCTCTTCAATGGAGCTTTCAGATGAAAAGGAAAGTGTCAAATTTCTGGCCTGAACCATTGGTAACAACTCCTCCTGTGGAAAGAATTACAGAAAGTAAAAAATGGAGATAAGAGTCCAAATTGAAAATGATGGATCCCCCATGCCCTCTTCTTCTCATTAAATAATGAGAAGCCCAATCTCCAAAGCAGAGAGATATGACAGAACGTTCATCAAAATTTCCAAGTAAAAGGGGCAAACAGCAGCAAAAGTATACCTGTGCTAACTGGATGAAGGCCTTCTCCCAGGCCACTGCCTTTTCAGTTTCGTTTCCTACCTTATTTAGTACGTTGTTAACGGGATAAGTTACAATAAATGCAGAAGCCTGTCCTGAAACACCACCATGGGATTACTGTTTCTGTTTGGTCCAACTTTTCTGTTACCAAAGTCATTTGATGGATCTAACCTACCTCTGCATAATTGCTCCCAGAGAATCCGCCAAGTGCAGTGGTTGGATCAAGTGGGGCTTTGAATGCGCTCATGCATTTATCTGCAGAAGTAAAATGCTGAAAAGAAAGACCATGAATGTCCATTTTTCATATGAAAGGACAGGAAAAACCTAAACTAATCATTCCATAACAGATTAGACATGCAAGCAAGCTACTGTAATTTCCTAACAAGCTCCTGAAGTATATATGCAGCAGTATGAATAGGAAAACTCTGACAAAGCTCATAGATCATTCCAGGCAAAAGCCAGCTCTGACCCAAAAGAGACACCAATTAACAATGGATGAAAGAGTAGCATGCTTAGTATGAATGATCAAGAACATATCATACCTCTTTTCACATAAACCAGATGTTCCTGCTTAATCACTAAACGAATTCAGTCACTACAATTTTCAATAGATGATTGTTTAGTCATTGATGTAATGTGGTCTAGCTTTCCACTGCATGACTGATAGCTCATTCGACGTTATTTGAACATAAAAAGGTCATTTCACTTTGAAAGAAATGAAATGGTGTAGGGCAGCCAAATATACCTGAAAACAGTAGCTGACATGATCAACTCCTCCATATTTATCATAATTCACTGGATCCATCTGGAAATACTGTAAAAAAGGTGGAAATAGTGGCACCTTATTAATCAACTATAAAAAGCACAATGTGTACCAAAAAAGATTAATGAACATAATTTCATGAAGTTACCAGTTTCTGATGCTGAGACAAGATTACATAGCAACAACAAAGAAAAAGGAAACCAAAGCTATTAATACAGGGTGTTTGCTGCATCTATGCTACTGCATCAATTCCATCTAAGCTAGGTTTCACAATAACCATAATACAGGCAATAAACTTGTACAGGGTCAAGTTAGTAAAAATGAAAGACGAGGAAGAGCCATTTCAAACAAAAGACAGCAAGGCTCTTCCTGGTTAAATATTAAACAAAATCAATGATTACACAGTCATACTCACTGAAATTACTTGCCTATCAGCCAAAATTAGAATGAATAAAACAGACATGGAAAAAAATGAAAAATTCATAGCTGGATTAGGAATTGAATAAAGACTAGATTGTACTGTTGTCTAGAGAAACAATAATTAAAAAGAATACCTGTAGAACAGTTTGAGTGGCACAGTCTTGACCTAGTGGTTTCATGCAAATATCTGTCAAGGATATCATGGACCCAGAATAATTGGCACGAATACCATCAACCTGTCAAAACTTAAGGGATAAAATAATCCTCACAAAATTGAGAAAAAAAGTAGAAGAAAAATATACTTTCAGAATTAAATAAGACCAATAAAATGCAATCTGAGAGTCAAACTGGTACCTTGTTTTGTATTTCAAAAAGTAACTTAATATTGTCGTCAGTCAGGATACTTGGTGACTTCTCGTGCTCTGATCCTGTAACTGTTGCTACAATGAGCTGGAAAGATAGATACAAAGAACACTGTTAAGATAAGAAAGGCAAATGGTGAATCAAACGTGCATATCTTGTACTTGAAAATAACACCGGGAAAAAATGTTGACAGGTGAAGCTGAAAAAAATGTTTTTTTGAGTATCCAATATAGAAAATTCATTAATATCACAAAGAACTATAATATTTGAAGCTGAAAAAAGAGCCCATCATATTTTTTCATAACATAATAATGAGAGATGAAATTGAAGGATGAGCACTAAGAGAAATACAATCAATCCATTCAGAGCAAAAACTTTTTGCAAGTCATTTGTTCCTCAAATAACTAATTTAGGGAAAGTAAAAGAAAAAGAAAAATAAATGTATCTTTACAAATATCATACATCAACTTGAACAATTCATAACCTGTTCAATTCTGTAGAATGGAGCTAGGTGACTATCAAAAAACTGCTTCTCAGCAGCAGCTCTGCTACCATGCCCCACCCATAGCTGAAACAGAAGATGCAACAAGAATCAAGAAACACACAGACATATTTTGGGAAAACAAACCACAGAGCATCTGCAATGATAAAGATCATTGTGCACTGCATCTGACGTATGTCCCCCAGATTGTGTGTAGATTTGTGTCAAGAATTTTAAGAAAAATCCATTGCATGTGCCGCCTTGTTCAAACAAGGGTCTTGGTCAATATTGGGATGGTGAAATGAAACCTTCTCACTTACAATAACAGTATATAGTTCTTTGCTTTTAAAGAGTTTCTAGGCAACAAAATAAGCTTCTATCTGGAAGAATGCCTATGAGACATCTATGCATGAAAAATATAGTCATCTACCATATCGAGAAAAGATGTAATGCGTATCTGCATTTCAACAAAATAACAGCTAATAGCCCACTAGTGCATATATTTTGTAAATTTGTTACATGCGACAAGCACTTGTAAATATATCTACAGAAGCACTTTTAACTTAAAAGACGAACAGAAAGGAAGAATTAATTCTCTCTCTCTCTCTCTCTCACACACACACACACACACACACATGCACACACACACGGACAGAGGATGTAATGAGAAGGAGCCAATGTCATTAGCAAGATTGACAAGGCTAGAAATTAGGAAAAAGCACTAATTTATCGAGGCATATTTGTGTTTATCAGATGATTACAGGGGCAGCTCTTCGTGAAGGGAGCACCTGAACTGGATAAGATGGCTACTAATAAAGCATGGAAGAGTAGAAGGGATTATCATGCCCCAAATACCCGGAAAGAATATGCCTTACCTTCTCAGGCCGTGTCTCCACCTTGAAATGAATCAGACCTAGACAAAGTACAAGGACTGCAGATAAAGATGCAAAAAGTACGAGGGTAGGATTTCGTGCAACCAATGTTCCATATCCCCTGTCCATATTGTGTAAGAAATCAAGATCTTGCAGTTGAAGTTATTTGCTGGTGCAATCAAAGGCTTAGAAAGTAACCTGTAAAACTTTGACAAGTATCCCTGAACCATTGAAAGTTGAACTCCATTTCTGATGTGAGGAGCTTCCTCAAGCATCTGTTAGTCACTCAAAATTATGAGAAGCCTCAACCAAACAGACAGAAAACTCCAGTTGGAGTAAAATATTTAACACAAGCAGCAACATATAAAATGTGAATCTTTCAGGGCATAAAATAAAATTTTCACATAAACTAAGCTTGACATTTAAAGCATGAGAGAATAATCTTTCCAAGAATAAATTCACTCCTTATTGGAAGAAAAACAAAGGGAAATTTTTGGAGCTACATCTGATGTACAGATGTTTGGCATTTAGTTATGAAGCAGAATCAAATGATCTCACAGCAGAACAGTAGGAATTCTACTTTTTATAGTTGGAAAATTTTGAACCTTGATATAAAAAACTGGCAGATTGAATGACTTAAAAAGGAAAAACAGCTATAGAGAAAGAGACACCAATTCAACACAGGTCGCCTAGCTCCAGTTCATATGGTGTCTTCATATATTCTAATAGCTTCAATAAGCAAAAAGTTGCAAAGACATGATTTATGCAGAGGGTAAAAGTCCAGAAATATCTCAGAGACCTATTGCTAAGATCTTTGGGTTGAGTTACCCAAAACTTCAGATAGAAAGGGGAAAAGGAGCTCAACTAGAATAAAGCAGAAGAAAACCTGCTACTTTATTGATAAAAGCTATGTTCAAGACTTCAAATAGAAAACAAAAGGTAAGAAGTATTTGAGGCTGCGATCAAGAGGCAGAAACCCACACCTCCATGGGAAGATCCTCATTCTTTTGAGTCTCCATGCCATGAAGTCTGTTGCCATCGTCTATATTTGACAATGGTTTCCTTTGAGCAGCATTCCTTTCCCTTGTTCGGTGAAGAAACCCCCAACCAAAAAACAAAGAGACCAAGATAATGTACAAGATTGCCAAAGATATATCAACACATGTAGCCTGCACATCAAAAGATAACAATTTACAATATATAGACGTACACACACTTTTCTCCTCACAGGTGGGAGGAAAAATTAGCTTCAGTTGAATATTAGAAAAGAAAAATAAAATATCTCATCTCTAACCTTAATGGATCCGATTCTCACAGAACAGGATTTCTCTTTATGCTGCTGAGGAGCCAAACTGGAGCAGGCATTAGATGCTGGGCAATCACCACAAGAACAGCCAAGCGAAGTATCACCACATGAATAAGTTGACACGTTCATAGGTCTCATTCCTGATGATTCCGTCACATTTGGCAGGAAATTAATGGCATAAGGTGATCCAGGCACACTAAGACCAGCACGCCGTCCAATAAAAGCAAACCACTCTGCCAAAGGCAACTGAAAATGTCAGCTCAATTGGACAAGAAGCAAAACAGTGTGCATAGAAGATTATCAAACCAGTGGCTAGTTGCACCGGTAAACTAACTTGACAATAACTTTCTTTGACATCAGTCTTCAACCGCAAGCCCCCATAATCTTTCACTGAATTGCAAGTTCAGTCAAGGGGAATGGGAGGCCAGAGATTCAATCAATTCTGAAAGACAACTTGGTGCTAGAGCACCTTCCTACAAGCTTATAATATCGGGAATCTCTCAGTATACCAGTACACCTTCCTCAAAGTCCACCATGCTCCAATTATGATATTATGAATCAGCTGAAGGCATAAATATGCATGACCAGATATTATCACTGTAGGATAAATATACCTCCAAAATTTTGAGCACCAGCACCAATAAACTCTAAAGCTCGGGTATTCATGGTACCGAACTTCACATCCTTGCAGGAGTCATACAGCCCTTCACCGAATTCGTTGGTTACAAAATATTCAATCCCATCTACGGTAAAATTGTCTTTAACCTGAAACAAAAAAAAAGCACGAAAAAAATAGTAAGATGCATGTAACAATCATATGAGATTACAGGCAACATGTATCATATGATGGAACTTCTAATCTTGGAATGTCAGAGTTGAAATGGAAGATTTAGGAAAGGAATAATTTCTTCCCAGTTTACTTGGAGAATAAAAAAAAAAGGAATAGTTTCTTCCTGGTAAATTGCACAAGTCAGGAGATGCATGCAAGTGACTTCTAGGAGTGAAATGCATGCGCTATGTTTTAGAACCAAGTGACACTGCATAAGAAGCTGGAAGTGCCAAAACAAGGAGTGTACATTAATAGAAAGGAAGATGTCTCTTTAATCATTTTGACAGACAAGATGCAGGATGCACTTTCCTAAGAAATGAGATCGCCTAAGCGCAATCAAAGTATTACCTAAGTGCGACAAAAATATTTAACCCGAAATTTCACCTTGGAGATTGAAGTGACATTGATAAACAGACTCTGATTTGGAGAGCAAGTGAGCTCACAGAAGAGGTTCAAAAAGTTTCTCAAGCAAGCTGGGCAGCCTACAAGAAACGGAATTGCCTGAAAATGAAAATCAGAATTTGCACTTAGTAATGTAAAAAAGAATTCTCCTAAACAGAGACAACAATATACGTACTACTGCACATAATACACATTTAAGAGCAAAAGGCCATCCCCTGCTCAATGGAGGAAAACAAAGAGTAAAAAATCAAGTTCAAATTCTTGTTTGATCCAATAATGAAGCAAAAACAACTAAATTTCTGAATCCTTACTTGTTGAACTTGTGTTCTTAAAGTGTCAAACTGAGCTTCTGTACAGCAGATGTTCCCAGTGATTGTTGGACACAAACTTTGTATCTTCGATGAAAGCAATTCATCTGGCTGCAAAATGAAGTAAAAACAAAGCCTTTAGATATAAATCACGTGAATCAGCATAAGATGGCATGGAAGTGAAGGACCTAGTGTTTGCCGGCCAAATAATCAGTTAATGCAGGAATTGGGTAGAACAGATGAATCGTGATAGACCAGTGAGGAATCCAACAAGAAAGAAAAAAAAATGATGATCTAACTCACGTACCTTCACAGATGGGGAACCATAAGGGCAATTTAATACTTTTCCATCTGACCGAGCTCCGCAGATGTCATACATAGCACAATATTCTTCTGAGTGCCGTTCCCTGAAAAATAAAGGGGAAAAAAAGTTCAATACTGTTTCACTTCTGAAGGAAACTAAATTATTGACATTTTCTGTGAAATAAGGTATAGAAATGAGTATTGATTTTAAGCCACTTCCACCAATTTTTCCCATAGAAACCACGTGAATGTGCAGCCTCGGGAAAGTTTTCTCTCGATCACTAATTGAAGCACGTTAAAGTCTCACCTTGATGTGCCATTTGCTGTTAGAAGGAACCGTGTATTGGAACTCCCCGAACTGACCGCTGTTGCCCCTAGCAAAACCTTCAGCACAGGATCAAACCCCAAAAAAAGTCAGTATAATTTGCTAAGGTTGAAGAAACACTCGACTCAACCCAATCGGATGTGTCCTAAAAACTTGAGAGAAACGCGGCAGGAAATGCCACTTCATACAATAACACCGGACATGCTGAGATAGGACTCTGCCTCTGCCACCGAATTTCGTTTTCATATTTCTCCTTATACCATCATTACTAGTCTCTGAGTTCGCTTACAGCTCAAAGAGTAAAGGAAACAAATGCGACTGAAATTCTCATGTCTCAGCTCGTGCTTCATGTGATTAAAGTCAGTTCAGCAAAGTCGCTCTCATTTTCTCCATAAACAAACAGAGAACATTCTCTATGTGTGTGATAGAGAGAGAGAGAGAGAGAGAGAGAGGATGGCAACTTTTCTTCCAGAAAATGGCCAGCTTTTTCCAGATTCAACAAGCAACTAAGAACCGAAAAATCACTCTCAACGGTACTTTTCCCATAAAGGAAAAGAAAACACTTTGAACTGACGCACAGCCGAGAGCATAATCAAATTCCAGAATCATAGAGCATCGGAACGACGAGCAGGGAAGCAACCATCCGCTTAACTCCTAACCTGAAACAGAGAGACGATCCACAACAGCCTCATTGCGGAACAGATGACCTCCATTGCACGTACTGACCGCAATGAGGTAGCAAGAACAGAGAGTGATGAAGAGCGATCCTCCGCTCCTTCCGAGCAGTCGTTGAGAAAAGGAGAGGGAGAGGAGAGAGAATCCGGGGAGTATTTATAGCGCGCAGTCGACACAGGGTCGCCAGTTCGTCAAGTGGCTGTCTTTCACCATCCATGTGGAGACGGAGAGGATGTGCCGTGGCAAGATTTCCGAGTCTTTGGACGTATTTACGACTGTGCCCTTCTCGCACGTGTAGATATAGCATTATCTATAGAATAGAACTGTCACCCAGTAAATTCGAGTATTAACTGTATTTATTAATTAGTAAAATTGTATTAATCATAAATATTTTCTGTTTAAATATTCAAATTCAACTAATTAAAAGAGACGTTGATCTATTTTATTTAGTGAGTGTGGCCTTACTTTCGGTTGGTTTTGTCGGCAATGGGTAAAGCATCTTTCCTTTGGGCCATCTCGTGCAGTTCATCCCGAGCAGAGTGTGAAAATACTGGGTGGGGCTGTTTTGGTAATTTTATATTTGGGTGGGATTTTTCCATTAAAAGAAGAGAAGATAGTGGCTAGCCAACTCAAAATCTCTTAATCTCGTAGTGAAGAGTGTTGTGATATCATTCGGCTGACTTTAGAAAATAGTTTGATATGTCATTTTATATTGTAAAATTATTTATAATTGTATGAATTAAGTGAACAGTAAAAATTATTACAAATATTTTAAATTTTTTTTAAGATGTTAAAATCTTTTCTCCATTCAATGGTAATGTGGTTTGCTGATATGTTATTTCTTATGCCATGTACGTGCCCATGCTGTTGTCTATGCTGACTTGGCATGGAGACACTGCATCTATATTACCATGCCACGTCAGCATTTAATTCGTGATGATATATGAAATTTTACTATTCGTCATGTGATGATGAATGGGGCCATTTCCCCTCTCAAATTTGTCCAACCTTTGGAATTTGTGGGCTAAGGTAGCCTACCGTAGATGGAGAATTTAGCATATTTGGATTCGAGACTTTTTTCTTCATATTGTTGAAAACGGGGATCACTTCACCTTGTAAGTCGTAGAGTTGCCATCAAGAATAGACAACCATTGAGATAAAAATGCGAACCGATTCAAAAGAGATCGTGGGGGTACAATATGAGCGTCGCTTGTCAGATTTTGAGCCTAGCACTTTAGTCGAATGACAGTACAGAAATATTTAATCTATAAAAAAACTTGTACTATTTATAAGTGAATTTTAAAATACCCTATTTAGTTATATATATATATATTTAGTTCCGTTATAATGATAAGTCATATTCGTAAATTTTTATAACGAATGTGCTGAGCAACAGTTATTTGATGGTATGATAATTTCTGTGTTATTATATTACGTTGACATGGTAAAAATATGATGACATGGTGAAATTTGCTGATGTGGTTCTGACCGGTGACGTGGCACCGAATTGTTGACTTATTGCATCACATATATATTAATAAATGGTAGTTTGTACATGTCAAACGACTATTAATGGAAATGACCCAACGATACAATGGAACAACACATTCGGAACTAAATAGAACTTTTTGAAATTGTTAAGACCCACTTACAAAATGATACAAACATTTAATATTTCTAGTGTAATTTTCCCTTTAATAAGCTATGAAGAGTTATCAACTGCTTTTCTCGTAGTGCCTTTTTATTGGAGCATGTTCAGTTCCTCTTGAATTTAACAGTGTCAGGTTGTTGTTGCAGTGGTGGTGCAGCACGAGCTAGGCTGACCCGTAACAGAATCGGAACCGGACTATTCAAACTCGGAATTGGCACATACCGCTCATAACCCGGCACATGACCGTTCTTATTGGGTTGTGGGCAGTTATGGGCCGGTTCATAAATATGAACTCGTTGAATCGTAACTAGTACACATAGTTATCCTACTGAATTGACCTAGAACCATTTAGAAACCGGCTCAGAATTGTTGAAAACCGGTCCAAACCGTCAAAAATCCTGCAAATTAATAATTTGATTTTGTCATGTCAATTTAAAAAAATTTAAAATTAAAAAATATATGTTTTAAAAAAATTAAAAGATATAGGGTTCACGAGTCAAACCGGCCCGGACAGTTAATCGCCCGTTTATAGACAGTTCCGGGCCGGTTCATATTCACCTAAACTGTGACCCGTAACCAGGTCTAACGGTCCCGAGCCGGTTTTGATCTGGCCCAAAACCGGTATGGACCGCACTTTTAACAATACTAGTACAGCCCTCGACCGACAAATGCCTCACAGATGGCAATCATATTCTTCCATGGAAATTTGGTGGCTTTAAGCTCCTCCATCAGACGACTCTAAAATCCACGTCTTTGACATAAACATCACATGCACGAAAGATTTTACATATGGTAAAAAAGAAGAAGAAGAAGAGGAAGAAGAAGCATGCATAAACTTGCCGTAGGAGTACAGTAATATATGTTCCGATGCGTTTGGATCAACATGAACTCAATTTAGGAAGCGAAGAGTGGCCGATACCATATGTCTAAAGATTTTCATGGGACTCCACTTTCCTCGATCCAGAAAGTGGGGGTGTTAAAATCGTGCAATAGTGTGTGAACAAGCATCAACCAATTGCTAGAGATCTCACTGTGAAGATGAAAAAAAGATGAATGCGGGTGGGGAAGTAAGTGCACATGTGAATGGGGGCTCCGTGGCTTGTGGGAGTTTGGTGAGTGAAAGGGACACATTGTCTTTGGTATGCACTACTGGCAGTAGCATCAGCAGTGGCTTTTACCTAAAACCATCACCTTGCCCAGTGTCCACTTAACCAATAGTTTCTGGAAATGCTTCTCGCCGCCTAACGTTATCATTATCCGATCTTCTCTACCATCAAGTTCTAAATCGGGCTGAGCCGGCCGGTTCAATCAAGAACTGGCCACTTACTCAATCCAGTTCTTATAAAAAATCAAATTGCACTTTCAATAAGGACAATTTTAGTTGAACCAACAGGTTCCCGATCTAACCGATAAACCCAATTGAACAGGTGAAAAAATTAGCCGACTTAAAATTAAAAAAATAAAAACCTATTATAATGTACATATTTTCTTTTATTAAATCCATATTTATATTTTATGTTAAAATTTTCTTTAATATAATTGTTATATTAATAATTTCTGTTATAAATTATATTATATTATGTAAATTTATTATTAATATTATTTATTAAATATGTGGTTCGACCGATTGAACCCTGGTCCGATCCATGAACTCATACCTACATCGATTCCTGATCCAGTTCGGTTTTTAAAACTATGGGTAACATACCTGATTGACATTAAAAAAAATATTATAAAATTGATGATCTTAACCTCCCTTTCATTAAAGTCGCATTTCAGGGTTGAACTCATAAACAAAAAATAATACATTATTGAGAGGATCTTATTTCTCATTTAACGAACTGACGTGAACTCGAGATTAGGCCGTAAGGCTTGAATAAAATAAATAAGCTGTAACCTAACCTCATATTAGCAATTAATTTTATTTTTTTCACTATGAAATGATTCATTTAAAAAAAATCAAATGTGTATCCACGCGCCTTCACGGGGTATGATTTCGCATGCTTCAGCCATCCCCAACGCCTGTCCCAAATGTCTCCATAGGAGATCTAACCTACAATTTGCTGACCCATAAAAAAAAAAAAGAAATTTTCTTATAATTAATTTCCACGGAAAAAGGGAAAAAAATTGGGGGGCCAGGGTGCATTTTTACGGTCGAGCCCCACTCAATAATTACGGGAATTCCCTTATAAATTAATAATTTTATTCAATCATTTCAAAAAAAATTTAAATTTCTCAGTTTATTATACGTGTTGCATTTCATCTATAGACTAGATGAGTTTGTGCATAGGAGGCGTAGGCATAGAGAGAATCTCGTTGCCGAAGGACTGCTTCTCGGGCACGAGGGTAGCGACCCGACGACCCTTATGAATCCAGGCGGGGCTGAATCAGATACCGAGCAAGCGAGCTCTCCTGATGCGATGATATTCGAATCCCTAAATCCCCGGGCTCTCAGACGCCGACTACTGATTTGGAAGCTGTGGCAGATGATCAGTGACAGAGTGGCTGAGTGAGTGGGATCAATGATGAACCGGGGAAGGTGTGCGTACGATGGTCGGGCCCAACTGACTTCGAAGAAACACAACGATCAATGATGCGATTTGTGTGCACACAGGACACCGAGAAGAGGAGAATGATTCTCGATGGTGCCGCTGATTCAGGCTGACGCGGTGGCGGGGCCGCCGCCCTCTCAATGGGGGCTGGCCGGTGAGGAACCGATCCGGGTGGTGGAGTGAGGCTTTTGTGAATGTACCATGTCGAGAAAATACATAAGATATCTTTATACAGAACATTGTTATCCTTGTTGAGGCCGAGCGACGGGTGAGTTCGGAACTCGAAGCATCAATCGAGCATGTGTGACTTCATGTTGAGAGTCCAGAAAAATCTGCCGGAAAAACGGAAGCCCTCTGTCGTCGAAATGATATGTTGTTCAAAAATATCATCATTTTACGTTTGTAAGAACAGTGGACGGTGCAGATTTCAAGATAAAATGCTAATCAATGTAAGGGGGTTGGAGAGAGAGAGAGAGAGAGAGAAGTGCTACAGTCAACAAAGTCAACGGTGGACCGTTGATGGATCGAAATCGAATGGGAGGAAGGCATGCAAAAATTCGATTGATGGTGTAATGATGGGAGCCGGTTAATTTTGTAGGGTAAAGATGTCGGCTACTAAAAGGAAGTCTAAATTTCTCTTTCATCAATTAATTTTTTTAAAAAATACACTATAACTGCCATGCTCATGTTATAAATCTTATTTAAGATAAAAAATATTATAATTATTTGAATTGATGTATGTTAATAATTTATAGTTTTTAAAATTAAATTGAGTAAAAAATTGGTGTGACATAGATTCATAGGTTGGATCGAGGTTTAACTGATTGAATTGTATATTTAATAAATAATATTAATAATAAATTTATATAATATTATAATTTGATTATAATTTATAATAAAAAATGATTAACATAATTATTATATTAAAAAAATTTAACATAAAATATAAATGTAAGTATAAGTAAAATAAAATTTATATATTATAATAGTTTTTAAAAAACAATTTAAGTATGTCGATTTTCCTACCGATTCAATTGGGTTCACCGGTCTGATTGAGAATCGGCCGGTTCAACTGGAGTTTGCATCATTAAAAGTGCAATTGCGTCTTTTATAGGAATATGACCGGATGAGTGGTCGGTTCCTGGTTGAACCGGTCAAACCAGTCAGCCCGGTCTAATTTTTAAAACTGTGCTGACGATGGCATTCATTGACTTGCTTTGGTACATGAGTTAAAGCCGAGATGAGAAAGGGGGACCGGTGCGGTTATCGCTGACCCTGGCCCGAGATCAAATGGTCGTGAACTTATTTCTCAAGAGTCGAAAAGGAAGGCAGCAGTATCCACCACTCACTAAATTAAGTGACAGTAAAGTTTAAACCATTGAACCACCACTCACTCACTAGAGGGACATGTTGTGAATTAAAAAGATAACGAGTTGATATTGAAATTAAAAGGGTTTTTTTAATTAAATGATTATTTTATTTAATTAATGGGAGGGGAGGGGGAATAATTAGGGATGGGGCAAAGCGTGCTGCATGAGCAAAGTGGAATCATGGCTCCTCTCCCACGGGATTACTGCCTTCTAATAATTGGGTTCAAGGTTAAAAAGGACATTTCATCAATAATATCTCGCTGACGCGGATTCGTGAGTAGTTTCATGGCATCGTCGATTCAGTTTTCCCCCCTCCGGTCCTCCACAAAGCTAGTTTACCTGTATATTTTTGTATATAGACTTAACCCGAATTCATAAATTCGCAGTGCATTTATCGACCCGGAGAGGATAAACCCTACCGCGAATGGGGTAGGAGCATGATTCTAGCGTGCATATAATTGCAGTCGTTGAGTGAAATTCAGCCACCCACCTCTAGCAGGGCGTGAAAGAACAGTGATGATCATAAGCACGTATAACTAACAGATCGAGTCGCAGGACAATCGGGGGCGATTGACGGAAACCGGTAAAATATGCTCGGTAGAGCCCATCTGATGGCCCAAGTGACCGGATGTCCTCAGGCCCATTCAGTGCCAAGTGCAGTTCTTGTTCATCACTGATTCACTATCGACATGCGTCGGTAATAGTAAAATGATTGTGACATTAGTTGAGATTCAAGTCCGGATGATGTATCCTACCCAATGAAATTTATTAGTTTCAGTCATTTCCATAGAAAATGAAAAAAAAAAAGGCTTTTTATTTGATATTTTACAGCTAAACAAAATTTGTAATTCCACTTTGCAACATGTCAGTGTATGTCTAGATTTCTACGCAAGTTTTCTCGAACTAGCTAGGACAACCCATCTTACCCCATATCCGGCTACCGGTGGGTACGGTCTCGGCCTCCGGAGCCACCGCCATGGTGGCTTACTGGCGAAGGGTGGTGGGCATGGCGCCTGCTCGGCGACGGCTTCTCCCGGTGTACTGGCCGAGGCTTCGTCTCCCTTGGGCTCTCCTTGATCAGGTTGATCTTTTCCAGGTCGTAAAGGACCTCCTGCATCGAGGGCCGCCTCTTCGGGTCGCCCTTGAGGCACGTGAGGATCAGCTCGGCCACCAGGAGGGCGGCTTTCGTCGGGTACTGGTTCCCCAGCCTCGTGTCAACGAGCTTCTTGACCTTCGTCTTCTTGGAGAGCAAGGGCATGGTCCACTCCACCAGGTTGTGGGTGCCCGGGGGCCGGTTGTGGTCGAGTGCCTGGAGGCCGGTCAACAGCTCCAACAGAACCACCCCGAACCCGTAGACATCGCTCTTTATGTACAGATGCCCTGTTCCGAAACATCGAGGCACTACTTAATGACTTATCCGTAACTCAGTTTAGTCTACTAGGGTGTTCAAGAATACCAAACCGAACCAAATCTGAAACTGTTTGAACCGGTTTGTTAATTGTGCGGTATTTCATCCAAAAAAGTTCGGCTAAATATTTAATACGTTGGGTTCGGTTAACTATAGTTAACCAAATCGAACCGGCTCCGGCTCTTTAAAGTGCATTTAAATAAAATAAACTTATGATATAACATATACCATTTGAATAAAATTCATAATTTATTTATTTTTAAATGGCTTGGTTGGATTAATTTCAAACCGAACCGAATTAATTGCATTTTATGACCTAAAATCATTTTTATCTAAATATAAAATCATTAACTGATTAATTAAACCATAAAACTGGTTTTATACGGTTCGATTATTTGGAGATAAAGTGGATACCATTCAGGCTTAGTATCCCAAATATAATCGAATCACAAAGCACCCCTGCAGTTGACAATTAAGCGATCCCATTCAGATGATAAAGTATTTTAATTATTACCGGTGGCGATATACTCGGGGGCTGCATAACCGAACGTGCCGACGACCCGAGTCGTCACGTGCGAGCTGCCGTCCGTCGGGCCGAGCTTTGCGAGCCCGAAATCCGAAAGTTTGGCATTGAACTCCTGCAGGGTAAGAGTTTGGAACTGTCAGTTGATAATAACTAGGAAGGCCTCATATTATACCATCAGATGTCAAGGTTCATGAGTTGCTTTACCTGATCTAGCAGGATATTCGCAGCCTTGAAATCCCGATATATGACCGACTTCTCCGAGTTGTGGAGGAACGCGAGCCCACGAGCGGCCCCTATCGCTATCTTAAGCCGCAAGTCCCACGAAATCGGATCCGCGCCCTCTGCAGCACAGATTTTGGTAAAACCTGGATTAGTCGGTGCACATTCTCTCAATTCGGTGACTTTCAACCACTCTGATCCCCTCGAACATCAATTTAGTCCAACTGGATATCAATCTGGTCATCCTATGTATCAAAATTCGTCGTTTCTTTTCTATACATTGGTTTCACCGTCTAGCTTGCCTGGCTCTGCAGAACTCGGGCCGTATAGCCCAACCCGAGGCCCATTGACCCAATCACAGTTGGCACTAATTTGTAGACCCGGTCTGGGCTAGAAAATTTGTGAACCGGTCCACTGTAGAATAAAACTTTTTCTTGCGGTTATTTTTCCGGTTCACTTACGTAAGAGAAGAGTTATCGATCCATCATAGCCTTTTTTTTTTCTTCTCTTCATAATATTCGAATTTGATATTTTATTTGGAGTTGTAAAAATACTTGGCATCCCTATTAGATTTCAAGCGGTTTTACTCACCAATTAATTAATCAATTATCGATAAATTAATTAGGGGGAAAACGGTAAATTAAATTCGATTAGTGTAAGTAAAGGCTTACTTCTGAAGAGGTGACTCTCCAGGCTGCCCTTCTGCATGTACTCGTAGACCAGGAGGAACTGCCTGTCCTCCCAGCAGTACCCCAGCAGCTTCACCAGGTTCGGGTGCGAAAATTTCCCCAGAAATTTCACTTCTGTCTGATAAAAATAAAATAGAAAATAAATGAAAGTTTTTAAAAAATTCACTTGGGCAAGGTCAACTCCACGTTGATGTATTGTGAAGGGTACGAGAACAATAAAAATTATTGTTTTTCAAGGCAAAATCTCTTGCAATCTTACAGAAGGAAAATATTATTATTTTTAATTGAAATTCAATGTATCATTCACATTTCGATTAATTAGAGTAACTTAGTTTTATTTTGAGGTATAATTATTTGGGATTTTAGGGAAAATATAATTGGAGAATTGTTTTTTTAAAAACAAAAGGGAAATTTTTGGGAGAATGGTGGTTTACCTGCCATTCTAGGAGGCCTTGGGAGCTGTCGGAGCTGGACTTCTTGACGGCAATGGGGATGCCGACGCCGACCCGTGTCGGCGCGTAGGTTTTCTCATCCACCCACCCCTTGAACACCTTCCCGAAGCCTCCCTCCCCGAGCATCGTATCCGGCCTGAAGTTCCTCGTCGCGCTCCTCAGCTCGCCCATCGTGAACGCCTTCAGGTTCGGCACGATCGACACCGGCCGCTCGCGCTCGCCCCGGCCTCCTCCCGCACCAGGAACCCTCTGGGGCCCGCCGCTGTCGCTGCTGGTCCGGCCGCTGCTTCCACCGCCGTCGAGACTGGCTCTTCTGATCGGCGGGGGGGCCTGACTCACGTCGGCCTTCAACGAGTCTGCAGTGGCATTGAGGAAAACTATATAATCCCCGTGTATTTCAAACCACCATCTAAACGACATTTTTAGACACTCTGCGATGGGTTCAATCCACGTCGAGCCCTTACTTCAAACACAGTCAACGTCTTCTTCTTTCAGTCACCGGGAAGATCCGAGTCGAACCGATGTTACCATTCTTTAACACACAATGTATACTCACACGAGAGATCAGATTCAAGATCCGATCGAAGTCCGAAGGACTGAAGAAGACGCATAAATTTCTAATCTTTGGAGGAGCAAGAGGAGAGATGTTACTCACCACGGCTGTTGGCATTGGATGGATTGATGCTGAGATTGTCCACTGGAGCTCCCCAGCAGTTCCCCATTCGATTCCTCTCTGCTTCCTCTCTCTCACTCTCTCTCTCTCTCTCTCTCGCGCGCGCGCCACTTCCCTCAAGTTCTTGTGAACGAAAGGCAAAGGGAAAGGGAACGAAGATAGAGACAGTCGACTATTCTTCCATACTTATGCTACGCACAGCAGAGACCTCGGGATGAGAAGGAGGAAGAAGAAGATGGAGGAGGAGGAGGAGGAAATGTTCAGCTCGTTATGATCGGAAACTTCCATGGCTCTGCGTTTTAGTCTTCTTCCTGTTGGGATTCAAAGGGAAAATGCATTAACAATAGGACAACTCATCAAACTAACAACCTTTTTTATCACATCTCATCACACTAATCATAATTTTCATTACTTCTTTATCCTAAACAAAATCTCGAATTCAAGTACTAAAAAATGAGTAGAATATATTAGTGTAAAATTAACATTTCTTTAGTGTTTTTTTTTAAATGGAGTTGGAGAGTATTTTTGGACAGAAAATGAAAGTCAATAAGGCCGCGTATGGATGGAGTCAGTCAACCATCGGGGCAAGGGACATGGTCGATGGTCCGCGTCGGATTCTCTTGTGGGCCCCATAATCCCCTCAAATCGGACCCCTCTCGTCCCCTGTCTTGGCCCCTCCTTTATTTTTATTTTTTATATTGTTGATTATTTCTCGGAGCTCTGTGTGTGTATGTACATACATATATGTGTGTGTAAGAACTACACATATTATATGTACTCATTTTCTTGACAGTTACAGTACGTACGGATTAAAAGGTTCAGCTCTCATCCCAGAGCTCATCGAAGTTCATCGCCCCGTCGGACATGGAGAACCGTCGTTATAAAAATAAGGACGACACCACATCTCAGCCTATTCGTCTCGTGGGCCGAAAGAGATGGAACGAAGATTTGATGGGTTCTAATCATCTAATAATTGAAGAAGCTTACGATGCATTCTGTAAATTATTTACGTTCAACAACACTTCAAATTCTCGATTGCATTCGTCAAAATGCGCGGACTGACCCAACACGATATTTAAAAAAAAAATACAGCAATGTTACATCATAATACCAAGTAAGTCAATAAAATTTTATTCTTCGACAAAATTTTATTTCCTCACCGGACCCCAAAATGGCGATTCGAGGATCGAATCCCAGGTTTGGAGGGTCGACGGAAATTTTCTTAGGATTTTCAACCCAACCGTAGATTAGTCTCGAGGTACATTTCGACTTACTCAGGAATACTACACGATGCAAATAAAAAAAATTACTTGAACTCTATCCCAATCAGAGATAGCAAGAAAAAAAATAAAAAAAAGGGAAGCAGATGAATGAGAGACAGATGCAAGAAAAGGTCAAGGGACTTCGCACACATTTTCAAGCTAAGAAAATGACAGCCAAATTGAACCAAATAAGGTGTAAAGTGGGCCAAAAAAAAGACAGAGGAAAAGAGGTAAAAGAAAAAAGAGATTTTCATAGTAATTCCATATAATGTATCGTTCTAAACTGAACTGTTGATGCTCATTTACTTTGAACAGTGCCGAATGTTCGTATTACCGTAGTAATGTCATATATTGGTATCGTTTTAAACCGTCGACAGCCGTTTACCTCGGAAAGTGCCGACGGGAAGGTTAGATGAGCGGTATCTCCGACGACGAACTCGTACGTAGAGAGAGCGGTATTGTGCGCGGAGGGTAAGTAAGCCGAGCGGGGTGGTGGTGAATTGTAACGTGGAAAGTACGAATGCATAACTTGCAAGAGGGGGCACGGTGACTTGAATGGGAGGCACGAAGGGGACATGGAAGAGTCGATTTCAAGATTTAAAGGTGAGACAAGGATGGTGGTCCCTTTCTCCTTTCTTCTTTCTCTTTTGCGTACGGACAGAAACAGATACGTGTAAGTGGTTTAACGTCTGTAAATCTATTGGAAGTTTCTTTCGTTCAGTTTAAACTATGGTTCTCGATCAGAATCAGACAAAGGATCGCACGAGTCCGAAAGTTTGACAGATTTTTCTCTGTAACTTGAATACTACCTTACATTATGTTTCTTTAAAGTAATAAAAATTAATATAATAAATTTTACGTTATTTTTATTTCATAACATATTTAAAAAAATTCAAATAATTTTAACCAAGATTGAAAAATAAAATCTATCTACCATTCTCATGGCGATCCCCATTATCAAAAGACTGCCGTACTCCACTCGTATGATCCTTCAAAGGGTCTAAAGTGGGGGGTTTGATATTTTTTTTACACCACGCGCAGTATTTCCGGGCTAACTGAAGCACATTTCAATATTAGGAAAATTTCCGTCGACCCTCACAACCTCTAATCCGATAATTAGATTATCTATCTAGGGGTCTAGTGAGAGGACCACTAATTTAATCCCAAGTTGGTAGAAGCGGATGCCATTTCTTAGAAGAGACATGTAATTTTTCTCGACCCATGGCTGAAAAATTCGATGGAGAAATTGAATTGAACAGTCACCGTCTTGAACAATTCTTCCTCCCATGTGCGAACACGTCCTCATGTCCGGTCAGACAGTAGGAGTTGAATTGTCCTTATGTCCTTAATTTTACAGGAAAATTTTGAATCGATCGGTGCGTGTTCTAGAAACAATTTTTACGAGGAAAATAAATATGATTAATTCAAGGAAAATGATTTTTTTGTAAAGGAAAAAATAGAGAGGAGGGGAAATGAAATTAAATTAGATTAATGAAAATAGAAAGAGAAAAAAATACGTATAATGGATAAAAATTAGAAAGAAAAAATAATAAGATACAAATATTTTCCCCCCGTCTTTCCCTCATGGACGTAGGCGTCAAAATCAATGAAATATAATGAATCGAACAGGTAAAATCCAGCAAGCTTACCTAACCATAGTTTTAAAAACTGCATTGGGTCGACCAGTTCGATCGGAAACTGGTAACTTATCTGATCTAGTTCCTATAAAAAAAATCCAATTGTACTTTCAATGAGGTCAACTCCAGTTGAATTGACAGGTTCTCAGTTTGACCGATGAACCAATTGAACTGGTGAAAAAATCGATTAACTTAAAATTAAAAAATAAAAATATGTTATAATGTATATATTTTATTTTACTAAACTCATATTTATATTTTATGTTAAATTTTTATTTAATATAATAGTTATATTAATAATTTTTGTTATAAATTATGATATTATGTAAATTTATTAGTAATATTATTTATTAAATATGCAATTCAATTTATTGAACCCCGATCCAACTCATTCAATCCATACCTATGCTGGTTCCCAGTCTGGTCCAATTTTAAAAACTATAGACCCAACCTATGAAAACTATACAGCTGAACAAAATCTCCAAATTGAACTTCAGGAATACCTTACTATTGTACGTATTTTTTTGTAAAGAAAAAAATAGAGAGGAGGGAAAATTAAATTAAATTAGATTAATGAAAATAGAAAGAGAAACAAAATAGGTATAATGGATAAAAATTAGAAAGAAAAAAAATAACATACAAATATTTTTCCGTCTTTTTCTTATATTTATATTTTATATTAAAATTTTATTTAATATAATAATTATATTAATAATTTTTATTATAAATCATATTTAAATTATGATATTATATAAATTTATTAATAATATTATTTATTAAAATTACGGTCCGACCCATTAAATCCATACCTACACTAATTCCCGGTCTAATCCGATTTTAAAAACTATGAACCCAACCCATAAAAACTATACAGCTGAACAAAATCTCCAAATTGAACTTCAAGAATACCTTACTAGAAAAAGATTTAATTTGGAAACAAAAGATCAAAAAGAAACCTGGCAAATTAATGGGATAAAAATACGAGATTTTTTTTTCCACATTCCGACTATTATGAAGAGTAGGGGGGAGTGGAGGGAATCACGTTATGGCAATGAAAAATGATAGCAACCAACGGCAACACGAACACGACCAGATCTCGCATTACTTCTCGAGTAAATTCCAAAATCTCTAATCAAACTGCCAATCCAAGCTTCCCCTTTGGAACTGGCTGACTTAATAATCCCAATCATGACGGAAAATGAGAGTGGAGAATTAATCAAAATGCCCGATTGTGATGAGATCCATATTACCATCAAACACGTGAGCTCTATTGAGGATGATTTCGTCGAACCTATTCAAAATTTCTTCAAGTTGGGGTACTCACTAGAGCAATGGAACACTACCTTCACAACCTTAATACCCAAAAAATTAAAATAAAATAAATGCCTCAAACTTCATGGATTGATGTCCCATAAGCTCAGTGAACATATGCTATAAAACTATATCAAAACCAATAGCTAATAGAATTAAACCGCTATTACACAAAATAATTGCACCGAACCAAACCGATTTTCCCCGAAGGTAGATGGATCGATGAGGATGCCTTAGTAGCCCAAGAAATTTACGCGCGCCGTGAACAAATTGAAATCGTAGCGAGGATGGTTGGGGATTAAAATAGGTCTCTCTGAAGCCCTTGATCGATTAGAATGGTCACTTATGAAAGAAATATTGACAAGACTTTGGGTCCCATGACAAACTTACTCAATGGATCAAGCAATGCATCACCGCCCCCAGGTTCTCTACACTAGCAGTTAATGGCTCTCCCGAAGGCTTCTTTCTTCAATGCCCAGAGAGGGTTACGACAAGGCAACCCTGTCTCACTCACGCATTTATTCGTACTTTCGATGGAAATTCTAAGAAGAATGCTTCTCAAAGGTGAATGAACTAAATCAAATTGACGGACTTAAATTATGGCGAGACTCGTCATCAATCAATCATCTAGTATGCTTCCTGACAATCCAATGGTTGCTGTGATTAAGGCGAATTAAAAAACAAAAATGCTACAAGCTGATATAATGAAATATGGCATATGTACAAATATAGGAAGTGAAGTGTTAAAAATACGATGGTATGGTCCGAACAATGGATACCCAATAATCAAAACTTCGAATCCAAATTATAATGGACCTGAGGATCCAGGGTCGAAGGTGAAAGATCTAATAATCCAAACCACCAATCTTTGAAGTTTGGAGCTCCTTAATGCTTTGTTGGAAGTTAACACAGTGAATAATATCCTCAAAATTCATCTAAATAGTCAAAAGCAAGATAAACTACTATGGCAACCAAGTAAGAATGGGGATCTTGCGATTAAAAATGCTTCGATAACTTCAGCCAATCCCACAAATACAACACTACAAACACAAAATTTTGGCAATGCTTATGGATTTTGATCCATGAGAGACATAGGGAGGTACGTTTTTGGCGCATAGCCACTAACTAACTCTCTCCCCTGGTTTCAAAGCATGAATGGAATTTGCTAGTCGTGTGAAGTGAGGCCAGACGAAGATACTCACTTGCTTAAGGAGCGTGCCTTTTTGTCGAATTGCATGGAGAGAATCTCAATGGAAGGTTATCAACCCAATCCTTAATACATACAATTTGCCCATTCTATACATTATTGCTTCCGTGATGGACCCACCAAATAGACAAATGAGCTTAGAAGAAAAATGAAACTTGCTTGTTTTTGGTACAAATCTTCTTTGTAGCTTATGGAAGATGAGAACCGATATACTTTACGCAATGAATAGAGCAAACCTGTTTTCCTCTCTAAAAGACTATGAGCAACCAATTTGAACAGCATAATAGGATTATTAGTTCGGTGAATAATGAAGAGGACAACCTGTTCTCAACTACTAGCATTACAGAAAATAGAATCTAACAATGGCATAGTGATATTTACTAACACGTCTCGGAGATCTGGTGGAAGGACATGTGTCGTAGGACTAGCCTTGAGGGATGGACGAGTGATTTCATCTTGGTATCAAAATTGTCATTCATCATCCCCTGCTCAAGCTGAGGCTCATGGACTTTTGCTGGCTTAGAAAACGACCTGATTGCAAGATTGGAAAAAAAAAAAAACACAATAGGCTTCACAGATAGCCAAGGAGTTGAACTGATTACCTTTAAGAAGAATGCTAACTGGGAATGCTAGTTGGCTGTCGTGCAATGAGAATTATCAAGCGCATAATTTAGCTAAAACTGGAAGAATATATACAAACATAAATTTATATATAAAACATAACCCACATTACCACACACACACACACACTTCCTGCATTTCTAGTTGAGTCAAACCGAATTGAACCGAGCAAACTTATGTACATTCCGTAATCCAATGTCTTGCCGGTTATCGGTTGTCTTCTCGAGATTGTTTGCTCCCTAGTTCGTCTCTGTGATTCACCCAATCCAACTGGCCGTATTTTTATCGATTACCTCTTCCGATGTCAGTCTATATGAATGTGAGGTTTAGCTCGCACAAATATATTGCTGATGATCCGTGGCTCTGCGTTGGCGTAGGCTCGTGTATTCCATCGCGCGATTTGACACTGCAACTGTCGATCGATCGGTCGATCCACTTAGACGTCCCCCCCAGAGAAGGTCACCGGAGAATATAACACAGTAATAGTCAGTCCTCGATCAGAACTCGCGATCAGCATGGATTGGTCCGTGAGATAAAGCAAAACAGAGCCAATGATCGGTGTCTCGAATGTAGGGGGAAGGTATACGGTCTGAAAAGACCGAACCAGAATCTCTCAATTTGCCGCTTGGACAGCTTTACGGATTACAGCTGATCGTGGGATGGGATTGGCAAGAATCTCTGTGGATCCCAGCGGCGCGAGTAAAAGACAGGGTGGGAACTGCAGGTGAAGTGGGCCCCATTCACTTTCTCTCTCCGACGACTCCAACCTTGGAGTCAACCCTCTCATCGTTTCCTACTTTCACTAATTAATGTGTTTTTCTTAGAATAAAAAATTTAAATTCAATTGGATTTTTCGAGAAAACAAATACTAACTTTATTTATTTCTAATTTTATTTTAATAAACAAATGAATTAATCTTTTGCAATTTAACATTTTCTCTCTTATCATTCCGAGAAGGTTTCTTGTGTAACTAACGATTATATAGATATGACGTGGTCATTCAATAAAATATTTGTAAAGATCAATTTTTTAATTGTTTAAAAAATTAAATAATTACTAATAATTTTAATGAATCTAAAATAATATAACTATTAATAAAATAAATATATTGATATAATTATTATTTGTATAAAATACTTTTCATAAGAATAAAAAGGGGGGAAAAAAAATCATTTCCTGTCGTAAACCGGCCACTGCCAAAACTTCTTCATTCATTCTCCCTTGTCGCCCCTCTCTTCTCTACCGTCTGAACTCCTCCGTCTCTCTCTTCCATCTCCTTCCTCACTGACCTCGGAAATCATCTTGGGGTCCCCGTCTCGGTCCCTCTTACACGTTCGGATCCAGTCGGGTCGCTGAACCCTCTGCAACCAGCTACAGAGGCAAAGTTTCTGCGCTTCCGGGGGCCGCTAATTATGAGGCCAGTTCCAAAGTGTCTTCGAGCTGGGAACTGGGGTTTGTGGGTGGTTCATCCGATACATCCAATACAGTAACATTGAGGGGTAAGGTTAGTTTCTCTCTTTCCAGAGCTATCTAATGTCGAGGTTGCAGATTTGACAAGTTCATCATGGCAAGCCCTCAGTTGTGAAGTTCGCGTTTGACGTGGACTGTTTCATAATTGGACTCTGCTAATTGTGCTGTATTTAGTGATCCGTGTATTTATAATTGCGTGAGTTTCATCTGAGTCCATTGATAATCGTAGTTGCTGTTCTTTTCTTTCTGTCCGGTGCTTTTAGTTCGATCTTCAATTTTTTAGGAAATAATATTCTGGAGGTTAACTTAGGACTTAGCATTTATGTGAATTACTTTGAGCCCTCGACAACAGCTGATTGTGGAATCTCAGTTGAACGACAAGATGTAATGCCACAAAGTGGGAAAATTGCTTAATTTAGCATTCCTGTGAAGTTAGGTTCAAGCAAGATGCTTGGCAGGTAGTTAAATATGGTTGCTTTGCCATGTTGCTGCTGAAATTTGGATATTTTGCCCTCAGATATCTCTGGCTTAAGAAGCACGAATTAGCTGCTCTACTTATGTTTATTGCATACTTCTTGTTGCCTACAGGGTCGAGGAAATGTGACTAAAGAATTAATTTTCACTTTTATAGCAGACAAATATCAACATATCATCTTTTACCGTTAGTATGAATTGTAGCTTCGACTGTTTCTGGACTTCTTTTTTCATCTCATTCCTCTCACTTTTTCTGCATTGTTTTTCGTGCAGTTATTTATTGCAATAGTAAATTAGCTCAGATGTCTGGAAACTGGGAAGGAGTTCATGACCATGGTAGCCAGTCTGATGGTAGTAATCAATCCGAGAGAGTTCATACTGAGCCCATCTATGATGCGTTTGTTTGCCCTTTAACCAAGCAAATTATGCATGATCCCGTTACCCTAGAAAATGGTCAAACTTTTGAACGCGAGGCCATTGAAAAGTGGTTTAAGGAATGCAGAGAGAGTGGAAGGATATTAGTTTGCCCATTGACGCTGAAAGAGTTGAGAAGTGCCGATTTGAACCCAAGCTTTGCCTTGCGGAACGCAATTGAAGAATGGACTGCTAGGAATGAAGCTGCCCAGCTAGAGAAGGCTCGGAGGTCATTGACTTTGGGAAGTGCTGAAGGTGATGTTATACAGGCATTGGAGTATATCCAGTACATCTGTCTAAAGAGCCGACTGAATAAGCATGTAGTGAGGAATGCACCGCTTCTACCTCTGATTATCGACATGCTAAAGAACAGTAGTCGTCGAGTTAGATGCAAAGCTTTGGAAACACTTCGAGTTTCAGCTGAAGAAGATGCCCATGTTAAGGTCTAGCAGTTCTCTAGCTCTACCTGTTCTTTTCTAAGAATTTGTGATCTAAACTGGTGTGGACTGCTTTCATCCCCTGTGTCTTGTCTTGCAGGAAATAATGGCTGAGGGAGACATCATGCGTACCATAGTGAAGTTCCTGTCTCATGAACAATCTAAAGAGAGGGAGGAAGCTGTCTCTTTACTTTATGAACTGTCCAAATCTGAGCTCTTGTGTGAGAAGATTGGATCCATAAATGGCGCTATTCTCTTCTTGGTGGGAATGTCTAGCAGTAAATCAGAGAATGTTTTGACGGTTGAGACAGCCGAGAAAACACTAAAGAATCTGGAGACTTGCAAGAATAATGTTCTTCAGATGGCTATAAATGGGCGACTGCAGCCTCTTTTGACACAACTCCTCGAAGGTACTGCCTGATTTTCTCAGTCTGTTATCTCCTTTCTTCAGCATCAGCAAACTGATTAAATTTGTCTACACCTCAGGAACCTGGTAGCAGAATGAATCAAATTATTGATTGCCCTAGTACTTGGACTTTACCTCCTGAATGTCACCTTCTCTATTACAAAAACTACAAGCTGTTGACTGTAAAATGAACGAAGAGGCATAGTATTTTCTTTAAGCTCCTCCAGGATCAATTCTCTGGAGATTTTATCATGTCAGAAATGATAAGCTGTATATGTTATATTTGTGAAGTAATCCTTGCAGAGAAGAAAGAGAAGCACGCATGGCGATGCATTTATATTTTGTTTTCTCAATTATGAAGCACATCCCATGGTGTACGGTGTAGGGATAAACAAATGAATTGAAGGTTGATCATTAGATTGTCTTTCTTAAATAATGGATCTCTATGTTCGTGAAGTGATATCATGGATTTGATCTCAGATTTTTTTATTCGTTTTTGTGGCTGTAACTTTTCTCAGCCTTTGTACTGACGGTAGCTGGATGCAGGGTCATCGGAGACTAAAAGGTCAATGGCCAGTTACCTTGGTGAACTTACTCTGAGCAATGACGTGAAGGTTGCTGTGGCCAGGTCTGTGGGACCATCACTGATCAGTTTAATGAAAGGTGGTAATATTAAGTCAAGAGAAGCCTCTCTAAGAGCTCTAAACCAGATTGCCTGTGAGACGAGTGCCAAGATCTTGATAGATTCGGGAATACTTCCTCCTCTTGTGAAGGATTTGTTCACAGTTGGTGCTAATCAACTTCCCATGCGATTGAAAGAGGTTGCCGCTACTATTCTCGCTAATATTGTCAACTCCGACATTGATTTTGACTCCATTCCAGTTGGACCTGACCATCAGACTCTGGTCTCAGAGGACATAATCCACAGCCTGCTCCACCTGATCAGCAACACCGGCCCTGCAATTGAGTGCAAGCTCCTTCAGGTTCTTGTAGGGCTCACCGGCTCTCCCTCTATAGTTGTCAGCATTGTTTCTGCCATTAAAAGCTCTGGCGCTACCATCAGTCTTGTTCAGTTTATTGAGGCTCCACGGAGGGATCTCAGGTTAGCTTCCATAAAACTTCTCCAGAACATCTCCCCTCACATGGATCATGAGTTAGCTGATGCTCTTCGTGGGGCTGCGGGCCAACTTGGAAGCTTAATTGATATTGTGACGGAGAATATAGGGATCACTGAGGAGCAAGCAGCAGCTGCTGGGCTTCTAGCAGAGCTGCCTGAGAAGGACTTGGGCCTCACAAGGCAGATGCTTGATGTAGGAGCCTTCCGGCAGATCATCTCGAGAGTTTGTCTAGTTCGTCAAGGAGAGGCCCGTGGAATAAGGTTCATGGCTCCTTACTTTGAGGGGCTTGTGAGAATCCTTTCAAGGGTTACCTATATTCTCTCGGAAGAGCCTGCTTCCATTGATCTGTGCAGGCAGAACAACCTTGCAGCGCTCTTTATTGACCTGCTCCAGCTCAATGGGCATGACAGAGTACAGATGGTCTCTGCCTTGGCACTAGAAAACTTGTCTCAGGAATCAAAAAACTTGACAAAATTACCTGAGTTACCACAACTGAGCTTCTGTTCATCCATCTTCCCGTGTTTCACTAAACAGCCTGTCATTACCGGTCTGTGTAAGCTCCATCACGGGACATGTTCCTTAAGGGACACGTTCTGTCTCTTCGAGGGACAGGCTGTGGAGAAGCTTGTGGCCCTGCTGGACCACACGAAAGAGGAAGTGGTTGAGGCTGCCCTTGCAGCCCTCTGTACCTTGTTGGAAGATTCGGTGGACATAGAGCAAGGGGTTGCTATCATTTGTGATGCAGAAGGAATCAGACCTATCCTCAATATTCTGTTTGAGAAGAGGACTGACAACTTGCTGAGGAGGTCCATGTGGGTCGTGGAGAGGCTTCTTCGGATTGAGGACATAGCCTTTGAAGTGTCTGTAGATCCAAACGTTGGGACAGCTTTGGTGTATGCCTTCCAAAATGGAGACTACAGAACAAGGCAGGTCGCAGAGCAGGCCCTCAGGCATGTCAATAAGATACCAAATTTCTCGGGGATCTTCCTGAACAGGGGATAGCGTCTGAGTTCGGGCAGTGTAGTCTGTAAATCAAATTGTTGAGCATCTGTTGTACTCATTTCTTCACACTTGATTTACGCAGATATTTCATTAGCACAGGATTTCAAGGAGTTCCGACTACATGTGTCAATGGTTCTTGCTCTGCTTTACCTGAACCGTGTTGTCTGATGGGGGAGGGAAGATGTACGTCTGTTCTATCGGTTTGCAGAAAGCATTCTGTTGATCTTTGATCACTGTTTGCAGAAAGTGTTCAATTGGTCACGGATTTCTGCTTTCACATCCACAAGCCAGATTCCGAATATCTCACCCTTTTTAATGGACAGTTCGGGTTAAAAAACACATTTATATTTTGAACGTCGGTTGAGTAACGAAGAAAGTTTATTCCTCTCAGAGAGTTTGGATTTCTCATTGACAGAACATGACCCTGAGTTTCCTGCTTGGCTTGGCCATTCCCAGAAGAAGGATTGGAACCAGTTGCTTCATGGTGATCTTGACTTAAGATCTCAAGTTCGGTCACTCTTGAATCAAAAAGGTCGAGCATGCCTTTCACCACATAAATAAGAAAGCAAAACTTCTACCACAAGCAGCGGACATTCGAGACACAACTGATGAACCATAATGTTTACATGTGACGTGAAAAATCAATCAAGGAGAGACTTAGAAACCCAGAAACTAAATCAATGGTATGGGTGAATTACCAGAAAAGCATCAAATCAAGGTCTGTTAACAAAACAAATGAGATTAGGCGTACAAGATTAATTTCAAGCTGAAAATTTGCAGCAAAAGCTTCACCACCGATGTGACCTAAGCAGTAAGCTCACCTCTAAAACGAGAATACCCAGATGACCTCATGAGTCAGTCCAACTCGAGGGCTTCCCGTCGAGAATAAATAGACAGCCCACCAGCCTCAATTCCATCTCAGCCATGGTCCCAATAAAGAAACCTTCACAAATAAACCACAGCCATAGTCTTGGTCACGCATGACGATGCAGATACTTCCTGGGCCATCCGATTCATTGACACATGGCGCCAGCTGGGCACCGTGGCTGATGCATCCCACACTGTGATGAAGTCCAAGAGCTGACCGAATATCTTGAACATTTCGACCCCAAATATCATACCTTGGTCGCCGACAAATGAGGCGTTCCAGTCCATTGGAGCATCAGGATGAACTGAGACCTCCTTCCATTTGAGATAAACGAGGTCCAGTTCCCACAGCTTCCGCACAGCCTTGTTCCTCTGGCCAATCTGCCCATCCCCTTCACACCAAGAAACTGAGAGCATAAAGAGGCGCTCATTACACGAAACAACCTTGGGGTAGTACTCGTGGACTCGAGGAGGAAATGGGCCCGTTTGAATCAGGATCCAGTAACCCTTGTTGATATCGTAGCCTGCAAGCCTGTCATTCTCCGAATAAACATAAAAGATACCACTGCAAACTGCCCCAGAACAAGCAATCCCAAAGTCCACAGGCAGTCGTGGAATTTCTGTCCACTTGTTGGAGGCAGAGTCATAAATTTCCCCAGAATCTAAGGGCTCATCCCACGTCCCAAGTCCACCTACTGCGATCATGATGAACCTCTTAAAAGCTCCCTTTGTGCACAACCGCTCACTCTTTTCTCTGGTGGATTTGTTTGGCCTTCTATAGGATGAGGATAACTCATTCTCATCAAGGGTGTTTCGGTTTTGGCGTCTCATTGAAAGCCTGTGTGGGTCCTCGTATACATCGGACACCCCACCAAGGCGGGTCCAGGGAGCCCTTCTGTCCTGTCGGGTTTGATGGCTCTGACCTCCCAGTGAAAACCCCAAACTGACTTCACAAGCTCCAAGTATAGCCACTGATCTAGCATACTTCATGGAAGGCATCTTCTGCCAAGACTTAGTTAACGGGCTGAATGCAAAAACTCCCCTGTGGGTCTTAAATGAGCTCCTATCAAGCCGCCCATAATTAGTCAAACTAGAACACCCTCCAACAACATACACGTCCTCCATTACACTGGTGACAGAGAACATGAACCTTCCTTTGAGAAACTCAGTCTCGACCTTATGCCACCTATCCTGGGACACATCCAGTGCATGAACTTCTCCTGAGCAATATCCATCCTTGACAGCCCCAAAGAGGAATAGCCACGGGCTCTGATACAATCCCTCTCGCCTCATTTGCATAAACCTAGAGGTTGAGGTCAAGCTCCTCCATTTCTTGCACACAAGGCGGGCATTCATTAAACTTGTCAAAGGAAGCCTCACCAAGCACATCTCGAGAATATCATCAGGAAGAAACAAGTGCATCTTATTAGTTGTTTCTTCAAGTTCTGCATCCCTTCGGTTATTCCTCTTCCAAAACCTCTCCTTCACTCCATGGGAGAAGCAATCAACCCCAATCTTGATCTCATCAGGTCCACATGAAGTCCCATATTCAATTCCTCCATTGCCTTCTTCACTAGCACTTGACCTTCTTTGGCTACTTGGGTCCCCATAATCCTCACATGTGTCTGCGCCCACCTTACAGCCCCCTCCCCTTCCATACAGATTGAGACATCTGATGGAAACTCCTGTAGTCTTATCTTCTTCATCCTCACTATTGCGGTTTTTCTTCTTCCATTTCTGACTCATACTCCTGACTAGCCGTTTCGATACGCTCAGTGCCTCAAGATCCCGATGCAAATAGGTTTCTTCACCCATCTGCAAGAGGCATGCCGTTTTCCTCTTTTTGCCCGCTGTACAAAGAGGCCGGTGAAAGCAATCACAGCTTTGCAATTCAGCAAACTTCAATCATTGCTTACATGTGTTCATCATCATTCACCTGCTGTAGTGTACGAACAGGAAAATTTTCCCATCATACACACAAAAATAGGCCATTGATTATATAGATGGATAGGTATAAATCATTATTACCTCGAGAAAAGTATATGGCAAACTGTACAAGATTAATCTGCCATAAAATGTCATGATTGGTACTGAAGTTTGAGATCTCTCAGGCAAAATAGTTGAGGCATGAGCTGCTTAAACCTTAAGATTTTCAGAATATTAGAACCGTCCACATCTTCACGTTTTTGCAATTGGTTCAGCAACTCAATAATCAAGAACGAGATCCTGAGATCTACAACCACGGTAGCAAGATCAAATCCTAAACTAGGAATGCAATGGCATCAATTTCTTTGCAGACCTACCAATCAGAGTTCGGAGGATGAATCAGCAGCTCCGTAATTGTTTCCATTAAGCAAAGAGCCGCACTTTTATCGTAAATTCAACGCCACAACACAGATTGATCGACCAAAATAATAATAATAATAATAACCAACTCTATCTACATTACTTCACCAATCTCCCTCTAACAGCAGCGGGATAATTGAAATGTGAAAAGATTCGCATCACGCGAAGAAAGGACGCAGACCCACGAAAGAACTGGCGAAAGTGGGACGGTTTCTCGAAGAATAACAGCAAGAAATTACCCAAAGAAAGCCTTAGCTCAAATAGCAAGTGCTCTGAGAAGCCCAGAAACAGAGACGGGAGTAACAAGGATTTCGGATGCGTCCTTCTCACAATCTCCGGGGCTGATGAAAAAGTCCAACTTGAGGTGGGTGTGCGAGGAGCAGCTCTTCGGAGACTGGATGGGAGGAGTCTTTCCCTCTAGAAAGAGAGGAAAAAAAGCAAAGAGAAAGGGAATGTAATGCCACAGTATTATTTGTTGGGTAGTTGCCTTTTATACTGACGAATAAATCCATTGCACCAGACAAGATTAATTATTCCCCAAACATGATTATCCTATGATCTAATATCCCAAGTTACTTGAACTCAATTTTTTTGCAAAGACAGAGAAAAAAAAAGGGTCAATTAAATCTCGTATTTGAAATAATTTCCTTGTTTAACGGATCGACATTGTTTGGACCAGAAGCTGTTTATAACTGTTAAAAATGAAGAAGCATACATACGTGCATGGCATTGACAGGTCCACCATGCACTACGCAGATACATGTTGGCATCATGGACGACTGAACATATTACTGTAACCAGACAGTCCGATATGTTCTAAACCGGCATGTCAGATTTAATACAATGTTCTGATACCTTGGGACGAGGCAACACATGGTTCTTCTGCACCAGCAAAATTCCTTCCCTAGCTATGTTTCTGAATGAGTTCCTTGAACCAGGAAAAGCAGGCTTTGGAAGAGTTTCACATTTATGGATGGACTCTTGACACTTTCGAAGGGGGTATTTGTTGCATCTACCGGACTTGAAGCACCAGAATGGTGTGATATGCTGGGAAAAAAAATCATCGATCGTGTTGTGGTTTGTTGGAAAACAAACCGATCAACTAATGTTAGGTCGGGGGATGAAATTAAGTCAGGGAGAAAGTGATGCAGCGCCCAGTTGATGGCCGACTCTTCACCTCTTTCTGTTCTCATTTGGCATTCCCCTTGGTTTCCATGCTGCCATGCGATGTGATTGTGAGCCTCCCCCCTCCTTTTCCGTCTCTCTTTCTTTATCTTTTTTCAGGCCGACAACATGGATGTCGCATTGAAGACAACTGGAAGGCGGTCCCATCCTCTCGGCTTTGATCGCCGTGGCAATATTGTCCCGTCCTTTACTTGGAGCTCATCTGCAAAAGGGCAGTTTCTTTTGCCTCTAGACAGTCCTCTCTTAACTTTATACTCAACACATCTAATATCTGATGTAATGTCTACTTCTGACAGATAGCTTGAGGAAACTGAAGATAATGCAAGTGATCTCTTAGCCATATTTCTACTTTCTAGTGAATCCATTCCTCCACCGCTAATCCTATTTGCAGCAGTCTCCATACTGCAGATAGCATGATGATGATGATGAGTTGGGAGCACAGCTTCGAATGGATGCATATGACAGACTACTTCAAGCATTTGACCTGAAAAACATCAGCTTGAGGACAGATGAAAAACTAAATTCACGTTTTCTCTCTGGAGAGAAGTTTTCGTGGCCAAACCATCAAGTCCTCTGCTGTGCCATCTGCATTCTTACCTTCCTCTTCTGAAACTCCAGCAGATTCTGCTTCACTCCTGACTCTGTTGGTATCTGCCGGGTTATTGATATCATATGTAGAGGTGCAAGTGACTTTTGTGATACCTCCCCGGGCGGGAGGATTCATTCAGCACAAAATCGGAAGGCTATATGGTCCAAGGCTTCAGATTATGCAGGCTCCCGCAATAACTTTGTTCCCGTGGGTCAGTCAAAAGGTAGGCGTATATGGACAAGGGGAGCAATGGACCAATATGGCTGACATTGAACAGACGATGACGGCCAGTGAGATGAATGAAAACATGAGACAAGACCGGGACAGGAGAATAATGCTCGAGTTCCACTTTTGCCAACCAGACAGAAATGTTCGATTCTCATTCTAACGAATGTCAAATTCAGATATCTGGCATGGTTGCGGGTTTCAAGACTTGGGCTGAAAAGTCGATCAGATCAGATTTGCTAGAAACAACTAGATTGGTGAAAGAAGAATGCAGAGCCATCTAGCCCTCCCCAATTTTCAACATATTTACAACGGTCGCAGATAGTTCAAGGTAACTAACTACATCTCATCATCAAAGAACAACAAACAATATATTTCGTAACCATACAACATAAATAATTCGAGCTCTAATGTGGCAGGCAAGGAAGACCACTCAAGAATCAAGCTTGCTGTAGGCTTTATTTTCCAGAGCAGCAGTCACTTCGGTAAGGTGATGACAAGTGGGAATATGACCAGGTTGTGGATGGCTGCTTCGAGTCTCTTGCCCACATGTCCTTTGAAACTGATCTCGTTTATGAATTTACATCCAAGACACCCTTAAGAAGATTCAGCCCCTCCGTGGATATACTTCTTCGAACTCTTGTCTGTGATATCTCAATTCTTGGAGGAGGGTCTTGAGAAAAGCAGACGACAATGACCGTGAGGTTATCACAGGTGTTGCGCTTGAGTGCCTCTCGAACAAGCTCTCTTGAGCACCTCTCGGGATCATTATGAAGCATTAGTTCCTTCCTCGCTATAGTGACAGCACACTGGCTGCTCATCACATCCCACAAGCCATCACATCCCATAATCAGGAACTCATCCTCTTCAGTCAAGGTCATCTCTTGCAACTCAGGCTCCGCAATCAGTGGGCAGGCGGAGCCCTTGGAACCTTTCATATGCCAATCTCCCAGAGCCCGTGCCACAGATAATTGACCATTGAGGTACCCATCATAGACGACTCCCCCAAGCCTCTCGATCCTTACCCTCTCAAACATGCAGTTGGGTTTGTGATCCTTTGACAGCTCGATTGCTCTTCCTCGTTTTCCAAGCACAGCACGACAATCCCCCAGGTTAGCAACCACAATGGTTCTGTTAGAAAGAAAGCTAGTCAACTATTTGCAGCCAATAATTCATCAAAATGCTACTTGCAGCCAATAATTACAGAACTGAAAGCAAAGTATATAATCAGGACCAAGTTACCTTCCAAAAATGAGAGCAGTCAGAGCTGTGGTCCCAGAAGAGATATCCAAAGAACTGGCATCAGCAAATGCATAATCAGCCTTCAGAAATGCGTTTTTTATTGCCTTCTCCACAGAAATTGGAAAGTGGGTATCTTCAAGAATGAACTTGAGGATGTGATCCCGAACAAATACTGCAGCATCTGTACCCCCATGACCATCAAACACCTGTATATATGTATGCATATTTGATTTAACGTTTTTCTCTTTTCAAGTTATTGAGGCATTATCAAAATTACATGCATCACCCAGGGAAGAACAGGCAAGATGAATACTCATACCGACCCCATAAAATGCTCCAGGAGAAGGGCAATCTGTGGTTTGCCCCAGATGGTCTACAAGATTATCAATACATACGTGTTCATCTTCCATGTAATTTTTGGGCCCTCTTTCAGCACAGCATCCTGAGCGCAATGCTGGCAGAAACTCCAACTTTTCATCAGAGGGAGAACTGTTCCCATTGCCAGCAGTATCTGATTCCTTAAAAGTGCAAAAAATGTAAGATCAGATATTTCTTGTAATGTTTTAGAGAGATTCACCCCTAGAGTAAGCACCAGCCCAGCCCCGGATGCAAAGTTATTTTAGCATGTGAAATGCAACCCAATTTAATTGAGCAGAAGCAAAAGATGTTATGCATGTTTAAATGGGTCAATCTTCCACAGTCCATAACAAGAATGAAGTAATCCAGAAAGGATGCAATATGACAATCAATAAATCTAAATTTGGTAGTTGGATATCATTTTGTTTGTATTAAATGTAACTCCTCTATAAATAAAAGGTCTACGCAGTAAGCAAGCCCGCGGAAATATTTGCAACTTTACATTGCTCCTGAAATCAGAAGGTTTTATTTATACCTAGTGATTGGAGAACCATGATAATCTTATTAAGTCTTTGTTCAAACTACCAAAGGTTCCAGGTTAATTCTATGACCATGAAAACTGACCTGAAAAAATAGCTCAGGACAGAAGAAACAGAATCAACTCACCAGATCAGTTGCAGAGAGCAGTCTTGATGAGATCACGCAATGATGAACCGCAGAGAGGTGTCGTGGGGGTTTGCCACTTGTCAACTGTTTCAAATTATCCAACCTTTCATCTTCTGCTGTCGAGACATTCTCATAACTATCTTCCAGAATGATGAATGGACGTGATAAATCGGCCCCTGCTGCCATATTTTCTTCCCAAATCACAGAACTGACCCAACCATGAGATAATCCCGATTTCAATCCCTTTCTGGTGACCTCCAATTGGCAATCCAAGTTCCCATATCACCAAAAAAAAACCAAGCGTTTCTTCTTATAAATGAACTGGAGCAGTAGTATCAAGAGATAGTCCAAACCCAACAACCCCAGCATTGGCGGCCTCAAATCCTTCAATTATCAGGCAATTTCTGCAGAGAATAACCAAAAAGAAAGCCAAAAGCTCCACCAAATGCCCAAAAGGTGCCCTCCTGCCACAAAGTAACCCTTCCCTGAGAGATCAGAAGTCCTTGCGCTGCACAGTATCCGCCACTAACAAACTACCGACTACCCAAATCACCCGATTCATTGAATGAAACACAATCCTCCCTAAAAGAACCAATTAACTTGTTAGCGCATCACCACGCAATCCAACGACCATTAAAACCGATCCGGCTTCATATTCTTCTATGAAATGAGGCCGAAGAGCAGCATTTCGAACGCCCGATATGGAAATTGGAACTGGAGACCCGCCAGAGATGACTTGGAGACGGAACACTTGGCAGCGATATAAAATTCTGCAAAATCTGAGACTTCGCCGATGGTCTCTTCTATCAAGCCCACCCTAACGATGAACGAGGGGGAATCGAGAGATGGGAGAGTTAGAGAGAGAGAGAGAGAGAGCATCGTCCGTGAAATGGTTGGCGACGTGCGGGTCCAGGTAAGTCAGGTGCATCTCCTCGCTGTCAGTGGAGGTTGGACGGGGAGATTGACAGGTGGCGGTCTGCGGTTGGTGAATTCGCTGAACATGGCTCAACGGCGCAGATTCCTCAATCCTGTTTGCGCAGCACAGTTAACAAGAGAACCGGTAAAATGATAACATCGTCTACGGCTCGGGATCTCTGCCTCCGGAGGCAAAAGCCCGGGCCATGTGGAGATCGATGATGTACACTAGAATCGATTCTTTGAAAATCAAATGTATACTTGTGTCGGATATTTGCTCTCAGTTCTGGAAATCTGACATATGCTCAAGGAAGTACCTCAATAACAATGTCGATCCTGAGATCAACCCAAGGAAGTTGGAGTGATCCCGGATAGAGACGACCCCGATGTGCTTGCCACCAGCCCTAATAGTCTCATTGTCCACAAACTTTAGATAGCCTTTTACAGAATGCTGTGGCAGCCTCGAGATGTCTCAGATGAGCAGATTATCTGACTATGGTCGAAATTCAGTTTAATGGAAGATCATGGGTCCTCAACAGAACCATATGAGACAAAAAGGATCTGATAATCTCTGTAGGAGTATGAATGTTAGCTCTGAACCACACTGATAATAATGCAGCATTGCTCTATAATGTGCACGTTTTACTAATGCCCAAATTGAAACGACACTGTGACACTGAAGTCATACAGCAGCTTCAGCTTCATCAGGGTCCACGGAAGCAGTGTCTGGCGACTCTTCCGACCGAAGTTGAGCAGACACTTCATCTATGGCAGAGTTCAGCTGGGCAATCTTCTCGGTCAGTACTTTCCTGGTTTTCTGCAAGATAATCACAAACAATACATTCCCAGTGGAGTTTCAAACTCTTCTGGCTAGTACAAAGATGAAATTCAAAGGTAACTTGAGAGTGTTGTTCTGAAAATAGTGTAGTGATGAAGTAAAGAGAGCAGCCAACTCACCTCCAAGGCCTTCTCTTCATCATATATGAATTTGGGCAGTTTTCTCATCAAGTCCTTCCTGTCAGTCGCAGCTAGTGCCTTGCTGATCTGCAAGATAGCTTCAAAATATTGTTCAGACAACTTGAAGAGATAAATTCCAGACAACTTACGCTGCATAACTGTCACTTTCAGTATTACCAAAATTTATGCATTGTCTGCACTAAAGGGCTAAATTGTGAAACTATTTCTTCTCATCCACAGGTGCACAATCCCACTAACTCAAACAAAAAACAATTGCAGTGTACACAGTTTACTAATTGATGCTTGGAAAATATATGCATAGTGGATTGGAACCTGGGGTGCAAATATACAACCAAGTGCGCCAACTATAACTCCCCCTAGGACAAAGCCTCCAACGAAGATGCTAGCACCGCTTGGCCTTCCATCATCACTGAAAGGGGAAAAAAAGGGGAGAGGGAGGGGGGAGAGAGAGAGAGAGAGAGAGAGAGAATGCTATATTAGGAGCTTCTGACCCATAGGCAGATGCATCAATCAGCCTATTAGTCATTGTATAAACTTTAGATATTATAATGTCTCCCTCTCTCCTTCAACTCAAGCATTCAAATGTCAGATGGCAACAGTTGACCAGAAGTCAAATAAGTGGAACCAAGAAAGAAACAAGGGTGATGATTGAGCTCGGCAGATTATTCCAAAGATATAATTCCAGTCTTACAATTTAAATATCCACCCATATTTTACATTTTCTTTTCTGTAGATCACATTTCAAGCAGCATTATTCCATAAATAAATGAAATACAAGCGAATCACTGCAGGCAAGTGCATCAATGTAATGGCAATACCTGTACCCAGCTCGAATGGTGGTGATTTGCCTAGACGAACACAGTTGCAGGTTTCTAGCATGATTTGAACAGGACAAATTTGTGCGGCAGGCAGTCCCAAGAAATTTGTCTGGCTGGTTACAGAACCCTAACAAAAAGATCCACCCAAAGATTGTAAAAGGAATCAATCTTGTAAAATCGAGTAAATGGACTAGTCCGCCTGAGGAGCAGTAATTAATGACTTTAAGACCTGACAAGAGAGACAAGAACAATGAAGAGTTTTCTCAAATTGTATTGATTATTCACCCCAATGGGCACTTGGAATGACACAGCACCAACAGCAACCAGAGAAAAGTGAAATAAACTGGTGCAACTCACACCTTGCATGCCAAGAAACTGTTTCACAACTTCTGGGAAAAATTCTTACAGATTACTAATTGGAGGATGCAATTCAACATGACAATCGCCAAAAAATTAATTTTTTTTGGGGTGAACCTCAACAAAGAAGTGAAGCTCTGCTTCTCCCAGTGACATAGTTTGCATAAAGAGTCCAAAATTGCTTACATGACAAAGCCAATTTCACAGAGAAACAAATTGGGACACAAGCTTGAATCTTGATGAATCAAGCACCTAAAAGGCAACATTATCTCATGAAAAGAGAGGACTATGATAATACCGAACCCATCATTCTTTCCAACTTGGTTTTCTCAATCATAAGAAAACAGTATCTTAAATTCTCACGGTAACAGCTAGCATCGAGCTGTTCATAGAGAAGAAACAAAGGCAACATCTAACGGTGTTTCGCACATTCACACCCATCCACTTTGTGACCGATTCATCGATTCAACTCAAGCTTTTAGCAGTAAAATAGCTATTGAACGCGATTCTTAAATCGAAGAGACTTGACTACTACACCAATCAAGAGCAGGAAGATCAGGGGGAAGAACACCGGATCGTTGATACAGATGAAGAAAACGATTATTGAACAGGATTTCTAGCTGCAGTGCTGATGAGGGAATCGCAATCGTACCGGATGAGAGCCGAACTCCGGGAGTCGCCGATAGAGCCAAAGCACTCGAAATCGCACTCATTTCTGCGGACACGGAGAGAGATGAACTGAGCTCTCTGAGCTCCATGGAAGTTAAAACAAAAGACGAATGAATTACATGGACCCGGGTGCATGAAGGCCCGAGGAGATGTCCCTCATGCACTCGTGCACTCGGACCCAAAGGAAGCTCGAGTTATCGAACTATTATTTAAATTACGGAAAAGCCCATCGCCCATTGCCGGCGAGCAAGATTGAGATGATCTCAGACCGGTCGGGTCGGATCGAATAGGCACCGGAAAGTCATTTCTCTCGCGATCGATCTTCTTCTTCTTCTACTGCTCTTCTCCGGCTAGTCCGTTGTTTGAGTGGTGAGCTGGCGAGATGCGGCTGAGGCTCGACCTGCTTCTGCTCACGGCGGCCCTACTTTTCTCGCCGGCGCCCTCCGATCTGGTCCTCTCGAAGGTCGATCGACGCGTAAGTTCCTCACTCAATCTCTTAAGTTCCTCTCTCATGCAAGTTCAGTTTCTCCTTAATGTCGTCCATTCGAAGCCGCCTTTACGCTTCTAAACTGAGCTTCCACGATGCTCTGTCTGCTGCTCTGAGCTCTAAAGGAGTTTCCGTGAATATAGCCAATGCATTAATCTTAGCTGTAGAAATTAAATATCCATCCATGGCTATTATATCTTATGGAATCCTTCTTGTTTACTAACTCCATATCAAATTTTTTATTGCAGATTGGTTTGACATCGCAGATTGTACACATTACTTCGCCACTCAAGGTGAGTTCATGTTCTGTCATTGATCCATGGAATGTCTTTGGTCCTTGACCAAGTTCTCTTTTGTCTTCATATTGTCTGAGTTGCATCTCTTCCAGAGTTGTCAATATGTGTTTTAGTTTACAATTTAATCTTGATGATCCGGTTTGTTTCTTTCACCAAAATGTCATATGTCCTAATTTAAGATTTCATTTGATGATAATGAAGTCAGAGAATACCGGAGAGAATTCTGTTTCTGAACTTTTGCTGGTCTTCCCAGACTGCCAGGCCCAAAACTTAGCATATTTGTTCAGAGTCTTCAGTCCAGGGAAAGGGAAAGCAAAATTTTCTTTGCTTACACTTCACATTAAAGCAGTCAAGCTTGAAGGGGTGCCTACATCTTTGATTGGATACTCAGTATCATTGCCTGAGCCACTAGGCAAAGGAGAGAACTTCAATTTAGACGTACTGACTGTGTATACTCACTCATTGAAACCCTTCCCTGCGAAGATCATACAGGCTGATATTCAGCTTCTTGTATTTGAAGACAGCACCTATTACCTCTCTCCTTATGATGTCAAGGCACAGTCGCTGTTAAACTGCCTCAAGCCAGAATTGAATCGTACACGAGATGGGAGAACATGAAGATCCATGGGTCAGATATTAAATATGGGCCTTATGAGAACCTTCCTCCGTTTTCATATTGCTCGAGAGTTGGTGCGAGAGATAGAGATGTCTCACTGGGGTAATGTACAGGTGACAGAACACTAGTAGTTTTCTGGCTGAAGATTAAAGGGGAATTTTCAAGGTATATTCTTCATGGTATTGCTTTCCCTATTAGTTTTCTGGCTGCTGGCTTGTTATGCTTGGTCAAATAATCCTTTGTGGATGCTGCAGATTTGATTTCCAGGCCAGACCACACATTAAGGACCCATCAGCTTTCAGGAATCTTGATGCGAAATTGCCACCAAGAGCTCATTCTGTTTATTATAGAGATGAAATTGGCAATATTTCTACATCTCATCACTGGGGTGATTCAAAAAAGGTAATATTTCACTTACCTAAAGTGTGAAGTTCGTGCATTCATCTACCCCCTTTTACGCTCTTACAGAAGCTTTAATTTGAATGCAGACTGAGCTGGAAATTGAGCCAAGATACCCAATGTTTGATGGATTGAAGATCACATTTACCATTGGCTATGGTTTGCCACTTGGGGATTTTCTGTTTGAATCAGGAGGAAAGTGATTCATTAATATCTCTTTTGGTTCTACTATAATGAGATAGTTGTTGACACCCTCATTGTGAAGGTAGGCGGATATGTGCTTAAGTATCTAATGTTCATTTTCCTTGCAGTATGAGTGAAATGGCTTAGCTGAAGCAGATCAAGATAAGACTTGCTATATTTACCAGCAAAATGAAATGATACAGCAAGTAGCCTTTCTGCAGCAGACTTCACTGGGACATTGAATAAATTGAGACAGTTTCACAATCTATTGTATATGCTTGGTACGGCATGTGACAAGAATGTGAAGCTCAGAATTTGGCAGAAATCCTCATGACACAGTTGCAAGTATAGCAGTATTTTGAGTTTCAGAAGATACATACATATATATATTGAAATCACTGGATTTTATACATGTTTGTTCCTCGAGGTCCTAACCTAGTGACTTTTAAGGGAGGTTGTTTTACCAGAAGGGTCATGGGATATATCTGTTTCTGCTCCATTTCCTGTTAAAGAATCACGAGAGGTAGTGCATATTTTACACTGGCCTAGATCACCTATTTTGCTACTTCTAATATTTTCTGTCATTTTTCTTTTCTTTTTCCATAGCAATCGCTTCTAGGTTCTCTTGATTTTGATATTGAGGTTATTCTCTAAGTATAACTTATCTAACGCAGACAAAGATTTCCCATTTGGATTTGGTTGGCAGACCAGTAACTGTTTAGGAAAAGAGCAATGCTGTGCCAGAGCATAGTCAATATTCCAGGTATATTTAACTCCCTTCCATCAGAAAAACTGTTATCTTTCTAGGTGATAACTCTAAGAATACAATTGGTAGGGAAAATTATTTGAAAAGACAGTACAGCTAGATATCTACGGGTGACTATAGCTGCTTTTCGAGGCACAGATGATAGAGCTCGTGTTTTCATATACTGAAAGACTGAAAAGATGATAGTTCCTGTGTTCTTCATATGCAGAGAAGCTCCTGATAGATTTGATCTAACAGCCTATGGTAGTTGGACTTTTTACACCAATCATGTTCTCTGATTGCTTATTGAGGTTAAGAGTGAAGGATTTTTTTGGTGGGGGGGGGGTGGTGGGGAAGAGCCAATTTCTCTCTTTTATCTGCTGTATGCAATTGATAAGATCTGTTGACTCCTCCCTGATAGATCTAGTAGCAAGATTTGCTGTCTAACATAATACATAATGCCAAGTTACCTAATATTTTTACTAGAGTGTCCTTTTCTCCTCTTCATCTGGAACATTCTCAGAGCTACTGGGTAGACCAAATTGCTATGCAGAATCTTATTCTAACAGGGCTATGTCTCACAGGCCTATTACACATTCAGCAGTATCTCCATGTTCACGGAACCATTTATACTGATCCTTGGATTCCTCTTCATCATGTGCATTGTGTATATGCATGTTGACATGTCGATATCCAAGTCATCACCCTCTTACTTGGCAAAACTCCAACAGGAGGAGGTGAGTTATCTCTTCATCACCTTTTGCAATAAGATAAAGTGAATGGAAAGGGAATCTCTAATGCGTGTAGCTCCTGCGTTTCAGGTCCAAGCAGTTATTCAGCAGGTCGAAAATATTATCAGCCGCTACTCATCAGTTGGTGTCAAGCTAGAGGCATCTCTGTGTGATCTCTCCAGGACTGGGGATGTGCAAGCTTGTAAAACTGCTCGAAAGTCTGCAGATGGTGTCCTGATGGAGCCATCAAAGGAACTGAAACCCTTGCTCTCATTCTTGTGATCTTCTTCCCAGGCTACTCATATGCTACCAGAGGTCTGGTCTTGTCACCATTTTGATGAAGCGGTCGTGCCGACAAAATTGAATGCTGCAACCAACTTCCTATCATTTTCTTTTAATGCTTGATTTGACTTCCTATTATTTAATGGACCGTGTTTGTGGGTTGAGGAGCTGGTGATGAAGGAGGGGGAGCTGGAGGAGAAACTGATGGTGAAGCAAGCTTGGGGGACGGGAAATCGAGAACTGAATCAACGCCCAGCAGCAGAAGATCACGGCACCGAGGCAAGACGTTGATGATCTTCTTGATTTCATCGGTGAGACATTATGAGATTTAGCCAAATGACCTTATAACAGCTCGAGCCGTCTCAAGGTCGGAGCACATGCTATTTACAAGCCCTTCTGAGAAGTCTCAGTGTTGTTGAGAGATCTTCGACTTCAAGAATTTTGCTCGGAATTGACGTCTGTAGGGTTTTGTATTAGGCACTATAAGAATTTAACTTAAATTCAGTTCTCGCGATTTTATGAATCTGCATGTATTCTCTGTAATTTCTCGTTGCCGCCCATAAATAAACAAACTAACCCGTTTCAATCTCATCAGAGAATTTCCAACAAAAGGAAACATATCTCACGGATAGGAGAAGAAACTAATCAAACTCGACCAGTCGATTGAATCCGAAGGCACATCCAGTCTCGAATTCGATGAACAAATCTGCAAAATTCTCCTACCAGAAAAGTCGTTCTCCTCTTCTTTTCCTATTTAACCCCGAGAAGGAACATGAGAAACCACGACCAGCAACATTGCTTCCACCCTAAGCGAGCTTCGATGCTTGCCTTGCCCCGACCGAGAAGAACTCTGTGATGACCTCGAGCGGCATCCCTTTGGTCTCGGGGACCTTCAGGAACACAAAGATCAACGAGATCACGCACACGACTGCATAGATCCCAAAGACGCCGGCGAGGCCGATGGAGGTGAGCATGACCGGGAGAGTGTAGGTGACAATGATGTCGCAGATCCAATACACGAGGGCACAGATCGCGATGCAGAGCCCCCGGACCCGAGTCGGGAAGATCTCGGAGCATAGAATGTTGGGGATGGGGCCGTAGGCCATCACGAAGCAGCAGAAGTAGACCACGACGCAGATGGTGCAGATTACAGCGTTCACAACCGAGCTTATCGTCACAAGCTCGAAGACAACCAGAACAATGAGCGTGAGGATGAGGATTGGGATGGTGGTGAGCAGCAGAGTCCTGAAAAATGAGCCGTGAAATTAGGTTCATCAGGAAGCTGAGAAGCGTAGGAGAAACTTATCCCTACTTCACCAAATCAGATTGAAGAAAAAACAGGAACTTAAGTGCATGAAACTGAACGAAACCGATCTTCGATGTAGAATATTTGTAAGGGGCAGAAACGGGTTACCTTCTACCCGAGGTGTCCATGAGCTTCATGCCCACACCAATGCAAGGGAGCATTAGTAAGGTAGTGAAAGCACTGATGAGGAACGAGGCAGAGTTGGTGCCGAGGCCCAAGCTCGAGAGGAGGACTTCGACTCCGGCTTCCTCGAGGATTTGCGGTGTGTAGTAGAGAACCCCGTTGATGCCTGAGAACTGCACAGGCAGAAGAGCATAAATTTTGAAGCTCAGTCGTGGTTTTCTGAGAACTGCCAGGTAAGAGAAAATGAGGATTTCCCAAGTACCTGCTGGAGAATCTGAATCCCGATCCCAACAACCAATGCGTGCTTAACTCCCGGCTCGAGAAGTGCAGCCCAGATGGGCCCCTTTGAGGCAGTCTGCGATGGATGGACCATAGCCGGTCCCACAGGGTGCTGGTCCAGGAGCTCCTTTGAGTAAAGAGCAGGCAGACTCACAAGTGCAGCAGCCTGCACAAACTCCCCGTCAGCATCAACATCAGGTGCTCCGGGGATCGAGACAACTGATCCACGGCGAGATCCTGGGAACCCTTCCTCGTGCAGGTAGATCCTCTTGAAACCTCCTTCCTTCTTCCTGTCCTCGCCTTCCCTCTCTGACCACTTCCATGCCAGCTGCCACCCGCCACCGATCCCGGTGGCTCCTCCATCTCCCCCCTGCACGAGGCTGCTGTGCCTCCTCATGCTCAGGATGCTGCCATGGGATGCCCGCGGCGGCACCCCCATCTCCTTCTCCAAGCTTGTCGTCTGACGAGAAATCAACGGGCTGCGCAGATTGTCATCGAAGTCTCCTTCGCCGCCGTCGGATGGATAGCCCTCTCCCTCTCCATCTCCTTCCCTCTGCAGGCTCTCCTCATCCCATCGCTCCTCAGGCTTGTGGTGAGTTTCTGCCATGCTGAACATGCTCCCAAAGTTCGGGAACAGCATGCTCCTCATGCTTCCCGTCTCAGGGAGCTTCTCATGGACCGAGCCAAAGAGGGTCACCATTGGGTCCATCAGAGGCACGGTCTGGTTCGCTAAGCTTCCCTGCCGGGACACCAGGGAGAGTGAGCTCTGCCCTCCCTTCACAGGCCTCGCCACCCACGACAGTCCCTGCTCAGGCCCGTAGAGCTTGATCTTGTCCTTGTCAGTGGTAAGCTCATGATCATCATCCAGTTCATCAGCCGGTCCTATTATGTACTCCTCGATCGATGTTTCGCCCCCAATTCCGAGACCTTCAACCAGTAATGCCATCTCACCTGCAAAGAACAGCATAAATACTCGGGTCAATAAAGAATCATCGCAATTAGATTTAATTCCTCATCTTCGTATCCCGCGACTTCCAATTATGTAGGCATTCATTTGCTTGCTGCAAGAAATTCCTCATATAGCCAAGAATGTACTTCTGCTGAATTGAGAAGGAAATATGTCACGTTTTGTCTGGAAAAAGTGAGAAATGGAACCTGAGACATCCTCCCTGCCCCGAAGTTGCTGAAGAACCTTCTTTGCCTCAGTCATCCTCCCCTTGCTAACAAGCCACCTCGGAGATTCAGGCAAGTAGAAAACTGTCAGCAAGAAATAAAGCACAGATGGGATCGAGAGCACCCCGAGCATCACCTTCCAGCTCGGATTGGCTTCCAGGGACATCCCAAAAATCATACAGTATGACAAGAACATCCCTCCAGAACCCGAAAATTGAGGTAGAGTATTCAAGAGCCCCCTTATCTCAGATGGGGCAGTTTCGGAAATGTAAATCGGGACAAGGGTGACAGCGAGCCCAATCCCAAACCCGTCCAGTAAACGGGCAAGCAAGAGGACATAGACGTTCGGGGACCACAACATCACTAAGCCGCTGATGAAGTAGAGTAGCGAAGAGAGAATGAGCATTGGGCGCCGTCCAATCCAATCGGAGACTGCTCCAGAGCAGGTTGTGATAGCAGTGGCTCCAATTAGGGACATTGCCACGATGAGGCCTTCCACGGTGCTTTCTAGGACGAGGTCTTCTTTTATGTACACAATAGCAGCTGAAAAGATTGCCCACAAAGAGAAATGTTTCATCTACATTCCCTTAAGCAGCAAACCAGAAATTTAAACCGATGCAGATGCAAATCATAATCTTTTTTTGATGTCAAACCCAATTCACTTACAGTGGCACATTCCAGGCATCCGATGCCATTCTAAACTTAGCATACTTGGATTAAGTAACTCATTTAAGTCTTTTCCATCCATTCTAATGTGCAATCCTTTCCAAAACATATTCTATCCCTTCAATGGAACACAAAATACCCGATTTATCTCATGGAACTTACCTGCGATGGTGGCATTATCCCATCCTTGAAGGAAGTTGCCTATAGAAGCAGCAATGGCCACTAAGACAGCACCCCTCATGTCTGATAAGCAACAGAACCACACCCACAAAATATCGAATCCAAGGCTCTATTAGAGAAAAGGGATCTAATAGAACACAAAGCAAGATCAACTGATCAGCCACTGAAACAGATCTAACGAACTAGCCAGCAATTCTTAGCGCAAAGCATTCAAGAACAGTCATCGTTCAGCTCTAATCAAACAGACCCACATCTGAGTTTGTCAGACTGAGCTGGATTACCTCTGAGGAGCCCAACAAGGCAGAATTGAAGGGGGAGAGAGACCCGGAGGACAGGGAGGAGAGAGAGAGGAAGACTGAATCTGAAACTGTAAAGCTAACACACAGAACAAAGGTTCTCTTTTGGTGGCAATTAAAAGGCCTTGAAGATCTTGGGCTATATATTATATCAATAAATATCTCTGTCTCTCCGCTGCACTGAACTGGCTCTGGTTCGATGATGGCATCTGACAGAGTGGAGAAAGAGAAGCTAAAGCCGATTTTTTGATTGCTCCCCCAACAACCCTTCAATTCGTCAAGCACCGAGTCAAACAGCACTCGAACCCGAACTCAGTAACGACGCCCTCAGGCCTGATCAGAAAATCGAAGAGCTCCCCAGCAAGAAAAGCTCAGATTTTTAAGCAGATGAGGAGGAGAGAACTGTTGGGCGGCTGAAACTTTGCACACAGCTAGTTTTGGGTTTTGGGTTGATATTAATGATGGACGCAGGCGGTATAAATTGGTCGAGGTTCGAGAAAGGTCGGAGGCCAAGAGGGGCACGTCAGATCTTCAATTCCCCGCAGATTTTTTTCCCCTTTTTTGGGTTGAATTCTTAAATGTTTATCTCTTTTGGGTGCTAAATGGATGAAGCGGTGAAGCTTCGCATCTGGGGTTAAGTTCAGTTTGGGTCCGCGGTGAGGTTTTTGGACAGTCTACCTTTGTCCGGACGACAAATAGGAGACATTGCTGGCCTTCCTACCGAGCTTTCTCAGAAGGTTTTCCTTCAATGAACGGTAGCATTTTCCATCATGATATCTCCGATTTTTAACGGGAAGCATGCAACAAACGTCACTGCCCCGTTCACTTTCCAGTCGACCCTAGTGACTGCACTCTTCGGTACTCATACTATCGTGTCTGCGTGTGTGTACATACATACATATATATATGGAATAGTAGTTGAGAGTAACTTAATCGAGTCAAAGCACACTGTCCTAGTCGGGAGTGACTCCATGGAGTTAAGACATAGTCCATTGTCCGACACTGTCCAAAACCGAACCGGTCACCTTCCCTTCGTCGTGAGAGAAAATGCTTGCCTGTAATGAAAGACAATCCTCCTTACATCCACTCGAGTAATTTCATATATATAAGCAAGTGTATGTATGTGTGTGTATATATATATATATATATTAAGGAAATGAAAAAGGGGAAAGAAAAAAAAAAGGAAAAAGATAATTAGAAGAGGGAGAAGACGAGACGACGAGATAGAGTGGGACCAGAACACAGACGTGAGGGCGGAGGAGGGGGCGGTGCAGATCTCCACTTGCCACCATGGATGTATCATCGAGTGATCCACGTCACCACCCCCAACCCCATTGCCTTGCCTTGCCTTGCTGGTCGCTCAAGCTCCTTCATGTGAATATTCAATCATCTTGTAATAGAGGAGGAGGAGGAGGAGGAGGAGGAGGATGTTCGGTGTGGTGGAGGTGAAAGAGGAGTTCGGTGGAGGAGAGTCAAAGCTCAAGACAGACAGCCCGACAGACGCGCCAAAATCCAGACCAAAAGAAAAAAAAGACCAACAGTTCAAGAAAGTCGAATTTGAGATGGGGAAACAATGATCGGACAACTTCACGTGCTGGCAAGTCCTCGAAGCTGCGATCATTAACCCAGGTACTAGCTTTACCTATCTTCTTGACGGGCACCGAGGTAGATCTCCGTACCTTCTTGCATCGTAACTTTGCCAGTAACTTTTCTTTTCCCTGACTAACTTTCCGGTATCTGATTGTTAATCACATAATTTTTAAAATCAGGTTGAGTTAACATTAAATCAATAACATTATAAATATGATCAGATTTGATTGAATTGGTTGATTTCTAATCAAACGGGTAAACTTAATTAAATCGGTAAAAAAAATAATTTTAAATTAAAAATATTATAATATATTTATTTTATTTTATTAAATTTATATTTATATTTTATATTAAATTTATAATTAATATGATTGTTATATTATGAATTTTTTTGTTATAAATTAGTATATATTATTACGTTAATTTATTGGTAATATTATATTATTAATTATATAGTTCAATCGATTGAATTCATAATCTAATATATGAATCCATGAACTAATAACTTGACTGATTTCTGGTTTAATTCAGTTTTAAAAATTATGGTTAATCAATTGATGATGAGAGAGAGATCACATGAAATGGTTGAAGGATTTCAATGGTTCCTTCCGGTTGATGTACCGCCTCGAGTGGAGCACCGTGAAATATATATATATATATATATATAATGTCACTCCTTTTTACCCTTTTTTTTTGTTCATTCCTTGATTTATTGCCATGATCATCGATTCCGAATTGTTTCTTGGGATTAGTGGGTGGGTCTGATTTATCGAGTACTAATTTTGAGTACTTCTTACCAAAGAACGTCTAACGCCAGCCGATGACATGTCCTTCGGGATGAGCACGGGATTGACTAGGGCCGGCATTTATTCACTAGGACTGAATCGGCAGTTCCGATGCACCACTCGGATGATCGACAGACCCCAACCGGTCGGTTTTCGAGATTTTATAACCTAATGGTTTCAAGATTTACGTGTTGAGATCAACGAGAAATTGCGAAAATTAACGGAAGCGTACATGAATCCATAGTTAGAGCTCGTGTGATCGATCGGGTGCGGATCTCCTGGGACTGCACGGAAAATCTCTAAGATGACGTGAGATTCGTTCTATCTCCTTTGACTAATAGAACATCAGAAGAGTCGATTTTATCATACGTCCCATGAACCACAACCGTAAATTACACACAAGTATTTTTAGGTCATTAATTTTTAATTTTACCCATAATAAAAATCAGAAATTATGTTATAATTTTTACTGATTATCTGTTTAACCATGTTTTATAAATTTAATTATATTACTCAATCCGGTTGACTTATTTGATGGTAGAGACAGACGACCGATAATATATTGTTGGACCATATATTGTCGGATTAAAATTCGACAGCCGCCGGCAGAGATCTACATCCCGACGAGGGGAAGATGTCTTGTGCATCAATGGTGTCACCATCATGCGGCACTTACGGTGATACGGATGCCAACCCATAGAGATTAAGCAAGTGCAATTTTCCTCTATAAATTCATGAAACAAAAGCTGCTGCTCTTGTCGTCTCTCGTGCTGTTTTCCTACAATTGGAGAAAAAGCGTCGTCATTACGGATTAACTAAATACTGTTCGTGCTCTAAATTCTAACTCACAGACTCCATGGGAGATGGACAGTCACTAAGGCCCCTTTCGAGATGATATAACTGTCATGGGCTGAGACTCATTATTGGGCCCACTCAATACTTTAGGCCCATACACATTGGGCCATGGGCTTGGGATCAGGTGTATCGGCCCATGTAAGACCATAGTGCAGCAGGCTCTCCACGCCATACACCGCCTGCACCGTATCATTTCCCGGGTAAGTATAAGGATCCATCGGAGCGAGCACGAGGGCGGAGATGGGTTTGAAATTTGAACGCCGAGAAGACGGTTTGCCATTTGATCGGAGGGGGAGGCTGAAGATGGCGTTGTTCACGGAAGGGCCGCCGCCGGTGTCGGAGCTGGCGGCACTGGCCTCGTACGTGGTGTTCTCTGGCGCCATGGCCGCCGCCGTCATGTACTCTCCTCCCCGACTACGCGAGGAGATCCGCCAAATCCTCGAACGCCAAATCGTCCAGTAACTATGCCAGTGTAAGTTACTGAGATATCCTCGCTGTCTGTTGTCTCGATTCGATTGTTTAGCTCAATCGTGTGATTTCTCCGTATCTGAGTTGTCGGGTGGCTCGATCTGTTTTCCTGCTGCGATGTGTAGTCTTGATAGCCGATTAATTTCAATGAGGCGCTTGCCTCTACTGAAATCTGGGCTTGTGGGTAGCCTAATTTCGATGGCTTGCTCCAGAAGAGTACTCGGAGTTCATGAGGTGGATTCGGTCATCTTGTTCTGACTCATGGATGAAAGAATATAATGATGCATCAAAATTAGCCGATGAAATTACTGGCATGATCTCCAAGCGGAGTAGATTACCCACTTCTGGACCAGATAGAGATAGCCGACGCCATTCTTCTGCTGTCCACAGATAAATTACTATCTTAGGCATTCATCTTCGGGTTCTCGGAGTAAAACTCTTTATTCATCATTTGAAAGGTGGTGAGTTTACACATGCATAGGTAGTACTCCCCCTTGCACTTCACCATTCACTCTTGATACTATCCTGATTTATATCCGTAAACTTTATGCAAATTTACACGGGGATAATGCCATCATCCTTTCCCAAGATGGAAGAACCGGTAGAGGAAAGTAGGGAGCGGTGAGGTAGCACATGGAATTTGTGCAAAACCGATGGCGTTCGCCGGTTCCCGTTCGGTCAATATGGACATTTGACTCTTTTAGGCTCAATTAGGGCTCAAGCAATTTTGCGGACCTTTCATTTTAAAATGGGCCTAATAATAAGGCCCAAAATGGCCCATGTACGGCCCATTAAAGAGCCCCGTCGTTCGACGAGAGTCCGCACGAGCTCTTCATTTTCCCTACTGCCCGCCAATTGGTTGGTGTCTGAACGACTTCAACTTGCAGTGAGCGCGAGAGCGGAGGTGATGCGAGCCCTTCCATGGTGCAAAATATCCGTACACGTAGTAGCGCTGGCTTAAACGTTCGACACTCTCGCTACTTTTGCCCTCCATCCGTAGACTCTTTGGATTTCCGCGCTATGCCCGTTGAGTTTGTTGATTGGTGGCACTGCTCAGAGTGCGATTTAGGGTTCCTGATCGCGCACTTAGGTTTTTTTTTTTTTTTTTCTCGAATCGTCTTGCAGTAATTTCAACGCGAGATCTCGTCATCTGAACCTTCAGCAGTTGAGTTGTCAAACTATGAGCTTCGTTCGGAGCATCGTCATCAACAACTTATCTACTGATGTTACCGCGGCTCTTGCACCTGATATCTGACTACCGAATCCGCGAAATTATGCAGGTAACTCTAACGTTTTTGCAAAATTTACGTGCTTATCACGTAACTACAAGCTAAAAAAATGCCGAATCTGTAGATTGTGGCTGCAGAATCTAGATAAAAACATTTCATGTTCGCTACAGGGGAAGTGTTAGGATTAGATTTATACTTTTGGAGGATTTGGGATGAGGTTGGCGAATCAGATGAGGAGCGTGATGAGATGGTTCTTCAAATAGAGCACGAATGCTTGGTGTCTGCAAGAGTTCAAGTGTTTAAGTTGCTGAATGCTCTAGAAGCTTATGGAAGATTGATCCCTTGGCAGCTGAGATCTGTTCGATGAATGTTGATAAAGTGCTTGTGGATGATTTGGCGTGTGCTTGCATGAATTTACTTCGATTTAGCAGAGTCAAGCTTTTTTTTTTGCATTTTGCTATTTAAGTTAGTGAAGAGAATTAAGTTGGAGATGCACTCGAGCAGAATGTGATGATTTAGTAATAGGTTACTTCTTGCTGAAGAGGTCTCCTGTTGAAAATTGGCTGGACCTGAGTGTTATGGTTATCAGCCTTTTTTATTTTTACGTTTGAAATAGTACTAGAACAATGTATGAAGCCTCTTTTTAATTCAGTTGCTCACTTAATGGTTGGTATCCTAGTTCCTCGTATGGTTTATGTTTGCTATTGATGGAGTGGATATTATAAATTTACTTCAAAGAACAATGTTGTGGTAGGTTGGACATGAGTTTCATGGATTTTCTTTGTGGCTTTTCAGCATGGTTATTTACAAATGAGCATCCATTATATATATTTTCTGACTTTCAGCACCTGCATGGATTATATGTGTTACCTATCAAGTGAATTGTTGTATCCTGTGTGAAATATGCACATTTGATTCTATATTTTTTTTATATGCATTTTGAGCTTTTGTTCGTGATGAAAACATGGGGTAAGACAAGGAATACTCCTATGATGCAGCTACAATTGCAGCTATCAATTAAATGGCAGAAACAGCTGTTCCAGACCCACTCCTGGGAGAAATTACTTGTGGTTCTCTATTGAACAAACTGCAGGTACAATTTGCAGAATTCCTGTAGCTCTTAGATTTTCTGCCTTTGAACTTTTACCTAGTGGCTAACAAGAGATCATCCTTTTATATATATATATGTAGGAAACTTGGGATAAGGTTGGCAAATCATATGAGGAGCATGTTTAGATGCTTCTTCATATCAAGCAGGAATGCCTGGATGTCTATAAGAGAAAAGTTGAGCTAGCCGTGAAATCTAGGGCGCAGCTCTTTCAGACTCTTATCAGATTGCAAAATTGAACTAACCATTCTTCTGTCAGCCCTTGGTGAAATGAGTTTTGTTGGCGTGCTAAGTAACCACTTATATCTCAATCTGTATGAGTGCAATGCTTCACCATTGAAAACTGCTATGATGTGATAATGCACTCTTTGATTTACAGGAACAGAGCTAGCTTTTACATATACATATATTTTTTCCTGTTGTTACAGCCTGGCAAGATTTCAGGAACAATCAAGAACGGCTGGAGTCAATTGCACTAGCCTTTGAACAGCTCTGGAAACAGAAAGAGGAAAGAGTGGGGGAATTTTCTGAAGTGCAGTTATAGATACAGAAGATATGTGGTGAAATTGCTGGAAACTTCATGTGTGAACCATCTCCTTCAGTTGATGAGTCAGATCTCTACTTGAAAAGGTTAGAAGAACATCAAGCCCAGCTCCAAGAACTCCAAAAATAAAAGGTAATAATTTCGATTCTACCAGCAAGTTGGTGTTATTTAATTTCTCCTGCAACTTCTTGAGCCTGAAATACAGCTTGGCAATCAAACCATTGATATCAAGAGCCATGAAGCTTGGTGTGTGTAGAGAGCATCGGCGATGAGTAATTGTCTATTGTGCTTTTATGCTTAGGCACTTGGTTATTGGGTTGATGGTTATCTAATTGAAAGATTTCTGCTTTTAGTCTGCATCTGATCTATGCGTGTACAGCCAGATGGAGAAATTCCAACTTTGTCCTCTTCTCCTTTTCATTCTGCCCTGAAGATTAGCAAGATTGCTCCTGCCACTCCAAGTACGTTTCTTAGAACCCCTGGTAGAGTGGTAGATATATGTGTCCTGTATGCCTTTAAGTTGTATAATCTCACTAGTTGATGTCATGATTCATGAGCACTGGATTCAATTAGATATACTTTCATTGGCATGCTTTGGGATGCTACACTCATAATAAACTGTTAAAAATGGCACTGAAAATCACTATCAACTGCTTCTTGATCTTTTAGACAATTTATATGGAAATATTTGTGCAGTTGGAAGTGAGCATCTTCTTGAGGATATGTTTATCTGGCTCGAATTTGTAGTTAAACTCTTCCTATTGATTCTACTTATTTGTCTTGTCTACTTGTTGGATATTTTTTAATTAATGCTCTTCAATCACTTCTGACTTCTCTTCTACTTCAAAGATAAACAGATGGTTGAGTTCAGATTGCTTACAGCAGCAGCTTCCACCCAAAAAAACTGGTCATGGAATGCATTGTTAGCTATGCCCGTGAACTCAATGCAGATGGGTCCGTGGGGAAATTAAATGGGTTCGTTGCAGGTGCAATTGTGGGAGGTTCAAATACTGGGATGCCACTCGTGTCTACTGTCTGCAAAATTGATGACCGACAACATGCTGGGAATATGAGGCAACAGTTGGGTCATTCGATGGCTTTGCTCTCCGAAGTTTGATAAAAGCATGCTTCCCTCCACCCCAAACTTAAGCCTGTTGATGTATATGCAGATTGCCCGAAAAAGAGACAGACCACGGTCTGTTACCACGGAGCCTAAATGTTGTATTTTTTTTTCCTAGCTGCTAGATAATGGGAGTATGTAATCTGCTCGCAAAATCTAAGATGATTCGTCCTGAGATGGTGGGCTCTTCGCGAGGCCGTGAAAGATCGTATCGTCAAGGGGCTTATAGGAACACAAAGTCAGGCCCACAGGCTGGTTATTTGGGCCAGCAAAAGACATGTATTGCTGCCTGGGCCGGAAAAAGACTAAACTCCTATCCATCCAAATTAGCCGTCGTCCAGTTGTACGCTCGTTACTCTATTATGGACCCTACCTTCAATCCCATCTCAGTACAGCCAGTAAGGCATGTACTCTAACAGGGCCCATGGCTCAAATACGGCCCACCCATGCCCCTATTGAGAATCAACCTTCGGCCCAAATGGCCAAGTTATGGGCCATTTAGATAGAAGTGATCCAATATCAAAGCACATGATGAACGTCGGCCCACAACAGACCCAGTTACGCCCCTATAGTGGCCAAGGTTAGGGCCCAATAGGCCATCATAGGTACCAACGGCATGTCCAATTTGAGGCCCATGTTTGGGACCAATTCTGCCCAAGGACTAGTTTGAGTTATTTGGGCCCAATAATTAGGCCCACTTCAGATAAATCTGGCCCACTTCAAGCCCATTTATATTTATTATCTGGGCTTACACAAGGCTTAGAATCCGCCCCCATTTTAGCTCCCCGTGAGGCCCATTTCATGACTAAATGCCCATGAAAAGGCCCATTTGGATCCAACCCAGTTCATGCCAGTCATGGGCCCATTGCAGCCCAAATTTTGGCCTGTTTCCCCACAAGTGGGCCCACTTCTCGTCTCTAATCTGGCCCATTAATAGGCCCATGAAGCTGACCCATTATGGCTCCGGTTTTAGTCTAGTTTAGGCCTGACACATGGGCCCATCCTTTTGACCCAGCTTCAGGCCCATGTGCTCGACCACCATCCCCCTATGTGGAGACTAGGCCCATTAACAGCATTTTAATGGTTTAACGTAAACTTATTAGCCCAATCCATATCTCATTTTCAGCCGGTTAACAGCCCAACCGACGTGGGTTCAGGGCCCTTTTCGTACACATACTATCCTTACTAAAGGCATACTCAGTCGACATAAAATAAGAGAAAAAATTTTAAAAATCAATGAGCTGATGGAATGATCAGTCATGCAAATCACAAGAACCACGTCAAATCTCATGCCTTGATTTACAGATAAAGATCACTAAATAGATAGGGATATATAATATGATATTATTATGCAACCAAACCTAATCTACCACCTTGATTTACAATTAAAGCATCAAAACACATCTCATTTACAAACTTCATTCCCCTTCGCTCAAAATTGAAATTATCAGGGAATTCATTTGTGCGAGATATACAACAACCGACCTAGCAAAGCAAGAGAAGACATAGTGAGCACACTTGGTGAGCAGATATATAATAACAAATCACCATGTTCAATTTTCCAGAAAATGAAACTACACAAATAAACTCAACATGGAATTATTGGCTGAACGATTAGTGCTAATAAAAATAATGTATCTACTAATCAGAAAATTGCATATTATTAACATACAGGCATAGTAACAATTGAGTCATTCAATTAAACAAAACTTATGCTTGCAAAGACTAAGATTCATGTGCTGTGCATGAAAGATTCATGGTACAGCTAGCTGTTTTCAGCAATTCATAAAAAAATAAGTGCTCATTAGATCTCTCCATCGCCTAGTTAGAGTCTCTGCAAGGAATTCAAGGAAAGGAACACCACTAAAGTGTCCTGCAAATAACTGTTTCTACCCTTACAAAGTATTCACTCGAAAGGCCACCTGACATAGCTTGCAACCATAGTTGTGTGTGTAATATCAGTTTCCAGAAAAATCCATGAGATAGAGGAAGGAATTTCAACACTCTTCAACCTTACTGAACAGAATATTTGATCAACAAAATCGATTATAGAAGCATGAAAATAACATTAGATGATAAATTAGAACCTTGAGGAGTTCACAATATTCAAATAAGAGAATAAGAAAAAAAATCTATAATTGTTACCAAAAGCCAAACAAAAATGCAACATGATGGGGGGTGGCGGACATTCCTGCGTTGGCTTAACAGTTAAAAAATCACAGGAACAGATGAATAGGAACTTACATCATTCAAGAACAGACTGTCGCAGTAACGACCAAAGTCTGGTGGAACCTGCATATCCATTGCACATGAAAAATAACATGAAAGAATGAGGTCTATATACAAGTGCAGCAGGCTGTACTTTGATGCATAGATGTTCTATCAATGATAAAATCAATATATCATATAAGGCAAAAGAAATTTTCAAACACACTATATATATAATATGACCCAGGAGCTACGTCATGACATAATGTATCTTGTTACACACTGAATATGCAATGTAGTCCTCATACAAAACAAAAGTAGTTCATAAAGAAGACATTGCAAAGTGGAATTCTCACACATAAATGATAGATTCATCTTTAATTGTCAAAATTTTTAGCATGGAGATATTCACAATCAACTACAGAAAAAAAAAAGATGTTCTATCTGGGAAGTCAGGAGCATCTCTCAAACACGCATTTATAAAAGAAGAGATGTTAATGTTCATAATCTAGGGGTACCAATTTTTGTTAAAGACCACAAATTTTTGCATGATATATTAATAAAAGTTCCTCTGGTCTCACAAAGGTATACTACATCAAGTCCTCCAATGCTTCCTTCCATGAAAGGTGGATTTACTGAGATAGCAATTTAGCAGCTTAAACTTGAGATAGAGGGCCTCATTCAAATCCATGAAAAGACAAGTGAATTTGCTTCAGGAAAGGATTGCATCAGTCACAAGACTACAAAAAGTTTGACTACCATAAATTGCTTCCACGTCTACATGAAAATGGTGACACATACTAGAATTAGGCCAGTGACCTAGGAATTCAACTAAAGCACAAAAAAAAAAAAGACACTATATTCCCACTAATGAGATTCACAAAAACCATATAAAAGTAACAATTGAGAGATTCTCATTAGCTTAAGCAAAGTACAGGTGACTGGTGAATAGTGAGCTATATTGGCATTGTCAATTTCTTTCATAGGTTGGGCAACTCTTTAATTCAATTCCTCTACTCCATACTCATCCTTCACCAATTTAAGTTTACTCTATACGCTTAGTAGTCAACTAATCGTGAAATCAAATAGCATATTCACCATAGTGAACTTCATGGAAAGAAAGTCAAAGAATGAGAAACCTCACATCAACTCAAAGCAAACCAATAGTTGGAACATAAGACACTGCGCAAATCATGAGCCATATCTAGCAGAACGCCCGCATAATGCTGATACATTCCCATGCAAATGCCAGACAAAATTTGATATAGTCGAATTGGAAAAAGCAGAGAAGGACGGCAACCAAATGAAAGCCAACCAAGCGCACGAGTTAGTAGACGGTCCTCTGTTGCGGCAAATTCTAGTGCAAAGGGACGCGACGATCGCAGTCACAACGAAAATCAGGGTTTATCACCAGAAATCGCATGATCGATGCGATTCTAGCCACCAAAGAGCAGAGAGTATGAATTAGACGCTGAACCAAAGATCCAACCAAATGAACCGCGGCAAATTCCCAATCGCTGAGAAACCCCGATGTTTAAAACAATGAAATCAGGAGGGACTGGAAGCGTACCGTAGAGGAAGGATGATCTAATCCGAGAGACACAAAATCCAGAGCTCATACCGTTTGGATCATCGCGAAGACGAGCCTCGACGATCCATCCTGAGCTAGATCCCCCCGCGCTCTCTCTCTCTCTCTCTCTCTCTCGTGATCTCATCTGCAGATCCCATAGAGACAAATGAAAAGCTCGGAGCTCCGATTCAAAATTGGGCGGCCACAAATGGATCTAAAGCCCAATCAGTCTCGAATAAATGGACCATAAATGGGCCTTAATAACATATTGGGCTCCACATATAAAAGCCCATTGGCTCCTCACCAAGTGACAAACTACATATTGTACTTAAAAGGATTCGCCCCTTCAAGTCCAAGACTAACACAGCGTGGAAATCACACGGTTTTAAAACTGGACGGACCGCTTTGAAAACCAGCCAAGTCATGGATTCATCGTTCACTGGTTGAACCAGTGGTTCAATAGGTTAACCATATAAATATTATATTAATAATAATAGGATAATGTATATACCATATATTATACATTATCTATAACTTCAAGGTTTAATATAACCCTCACAACATCTAAGAGCACAAGAATAATTCACATCATCAACCAGAATGACGGATTAAAGTTCAAACCTGTTCATAGCATCTTGATTCGATGCGCCATGATTGAGATCTCTACGCTAATCGAAGGGAGGCCCAACAGCTTCAAGAAATCCAAAGACAGATGGTTATTGAATCTAAGATCTTTCCATGAAAATACAGTCAGCCATAGCACCTGCTAGAATTTAGCCCATTGCTCCTGATTCTAGAAATTTAGCAGATAACCTAACATTCATATGGGATGAAGATGCAGAACCCTAGGAATCCACCTTATGAGAGGGGGGAAATATTAACTGAGGTTTGTGGATTGGCATCTTCAGAATCGTGACCAGTATTGTCCCTGAGCTGCTTCCCAGTGTGCAAAGATCAGAGACGTCAAATGTCAAGCCTAAAACCGTAAATTCTCTCTCTCTTCCAGTCCAAAAATCCAGCAATATTCGACTAAAACCAGTTAAGATCAAATAATTTCCCAACAAGAACTTCCCCAATCGTACGTAAAATCCCAAGAAAATCGCAGGTTTGATCCATAGATGAAGCTTTCCCGGTGTAGAGATCCAAAAAATACTCGAAAAATTCCAGAAATACCGAAGAGCTTCTCAACAAAGTCTTCCCCGACCTCTAGATGAAATCCCAAGAAAATCGAATAAAAACGATGAAAATCGCAAGCCTATTTCACACAGGGAACTTGGAAAACCAATAGAGGCAAATCAAAGGACTCCCAGACGGACCTGCTAGCCAAGAATGGAAGCCTCCGTTCCAGTCTGCCGCCGTTTCCGTCATCCATCGCCGTGGGCCACCGTCGTCATCCTCCTTTTGCCTTTTGTTTTCAAAGCACGATAGGGTTTTGAGGTTCGACGTCTGTCGCTCCATCGGAATTTGAGCCTTTGAGGAGCTCTTTATTTGAATTTAAATGGATTCAACCGCTGGTCACATGGGTTCAGCGGTGTTGTAACAAACCGGCCGGTTTGTCCAAGCCTAACCGGAGTTATTTTGCAATGAAGTAATGACCGGCTGAAGAGCCGATTCTCCTTGGATGGGAAGATTAGACCGGATCTTGTGTTAGTAGAGGGGATATTAAAAATGAAAATTATACGCAGCTGTGTTGACCGATGAACCTATCAATTTCTCTAGCAGTAACCTATTTTCACACCGAAATATCAATTCCATTTTCATGGTGAGATGAAAATTCATGGATTGACTAGGCTTTATTTGCTAAGACTAAATAAACGATTCTAAAGTAGGGGTGTTCATAAAAACCGAAAACATTAAATCGAGCCATTAAATCGAATCAAGCTGAATAAAATATAACGAACCACTTAAATAAGTTCTTTAATGCAGAGGGTTTTTTTGTCAAAAAGAGGTCTAATTAATCAAACCGAACCCAATTTCTAAAACTATAATAATATAGTTAAAAAATTAATGTAAAAATGGTTTTCAAATTAAAATGTTTATTTATTTATTAAATGGTTCGGTCCATACTATGCCAAATCAGATATATGATTCGGTTCGGTTCTAGATGGTATTTCGAACCAAACCCTACCGCGAACACACCTATTTCGAACATCCCACTTGGACGGCCGACCCGGCGCATGTTGTGATGGTAACTCTCATAGGCTCCAAAGACACCCCATTGGGCCTCCCAGGCCCACATATCCTGGGCCCGTGGATAAAGCGTAGCGGGCCATTGGAGATGCTAGTGTAGCAGAGTCTCCATACACCTCCCAGCACTGTATCATATCCGGACTAGTATAAGATCTGCCGGAGCACAAGGGGGAGGACGAGGAGGAGATTGAACAAGGGGAAGACGACTGCGTTTTGATCGGAATAGGAGGCTGAAGATGGCGTTGTTCATGAAAGGACAGCCGCTGGTGTCGAAGCTGGCGGCCCTGGCCGAGTACGCGGTGTTACCGGCAGCCATGGTGGCCGCCATCGTGTACTCTCCTCCCAACTACATGAGGAGCTCCGACAAATCCTCGAACGCCAAATCGTCCACCAACTATGCCAGTGTAAGTTATTGGGATCTCCTCGCTATTTGTTATCTTGATTCGATTATTTAGATCAATCTTGTCATTTCTCCCTATCTGAGTTGTTGGTTCGGGATCTGAGAGATGCTTGACGGCTTTACGATGAATACGTGCTGTTAGCTGATGGACGCAAGGGTGATATAATCTGTTTTCCTGCTTATATGTATTGGTAGTTAATTTCGATAGGGCAGTTTCTCCGCTGAAATTGAGCTTTTTGGGTAGCCTAATTTCACTAATTCTATGGAGAAGACAACTCACGGTTTATGATGTGGATTCAGTCGTTCCTTCTTGTTGGCTAACTCTTCTGATAAGCTGCATGGAAGCAGAAGCAGCTTGGACAGTTAGAAAAGGCTGTTCTTTGTGTGATGATATGTTTTCAGTTACAATCTTCATACAGACTCAATCTCTCTGGTGTTAGTTCCGTCTCTCGAGTCTTCTATATTCCTTTTGCTCCTTATCGATCAATCTTTTTTCATTGCGGACGATGGTGCTGATTGACATTCTAATTTATTTCTCATCTACTTTGCTGATACTGATGTAATTTCCCTACACAGAACTGACAGACATGGACACGGTGCACCTCATGTCCATTAGTAGCGTGGTGGAGCAGGGTATGTTTGCCATTGCAAATGAAATATTTCCATACCTTAATCGACTTCTTAGTAACAGCAAAATCAACTACAAAGAGAATGCTTTTCTGCTAGTGTTATATGTTCCATTTCTCAATCGTATATTGCCTCATAGTATTATTGGGCATATCCCTGCATCAAATTATATTTATACCTGAATTAGCATTTGTCTATGAAGCCAACAACTGTTGTAAAATAGAGCTAAATCAATCATCCATGCCCCTCGGCTCATTAAGTTTTTATTTCAGATTCATTGCCTCTATTCTTCCTAATAATTGCTCAAGATGCATTCAGTCTCCATTTCTGTGGTAGGTCGGCCCTTCCAATAAGGTCTTATCCAATCCTTCATGGTTCACATTGCATTTGTCATGTCCTAGCTTATATCCTTAACACCATGTTTGCACGTGTTCTTGGATATGGGATTTATGTTGATACAGATATATGCTTGGAATTAAACTGTTCATTTTGTCTAATACGAGTCTCAAACATCTTGTTGATGCAGTGATGCCGGAGCTTCCAGCCATTCCAACCCTGCTTGTAGTTTCTCTAGCAACATGATCTGTGTAATAATCCCAATGGCCTTTGAAGGGTTGCCATGTAGTGCGATGGATCGTTGAAACATTTGCTGCCTTTGTCCAGCTTCAAGTACCGAATTGCCCCCTTTAGCTTGTGCTTGCAAGACCTTGTCTATCCCATTCAAAGAATCAAGAGATGCTTCTCGTTCACGCTTTGCACCAGATATCTTGATTTTACTCAATTACTTTACGAATGTGATGCTAATCTCATGGGAGGTGTCGTCTAGGTCTTGCGTGCAACACATCAAAGCTCTGTACACGGGTAATGGTTGATCGGTCGTCCTACTGGGTTTCCTCTACCGTGTTGACCCTAGCCTCGATGGACGAACGAGCCATTCGTAATGACAAACACATAATTTACAGCTGCCAAAAAGATGGTCGTCGATCAAAAGGTCTTGTCTAACTGTGGTCGCGGATGTTCCCTGCCTAATTTGGCTCTCGCAGATCGATTCAAACTATTTAGAATCAAGGGGATGGAGAAGGGGTTGAAGGACTCCCGACTTGCATGAACTCGGTGGCAAACTCCTCGTCATTCTTGCTCAGAGCGTCTTTCAAGCTGCACTCGATTCCTCTTCCCTTCAACACCCAGAGCCGAGGCTTTATCTTCTTCTCCAGCGAGTAGCTGAAGTATCTTGGGTACTCCACGACCTCCTTCAATGGCTTGTCCATCGTGTTCACCAGGAATTCCATCTTCGGCTGGAACACCTCTTTGATGCTGTAACCCAGCAGGGGCGAGAACCTCCGAATCATTGACAGCACCTCCCTCTTTGAGAGCCCGATCTCCATTAGATAGTTCATCCTGTCCCACAGTTTGGAAAATCTCGTCTAAGAAGAGCATTTGCGGGTTCAAGGCTGCCAAAGAACTCTTTGTTATTAATTAGATATAAGAGAGGACGGAAGGAGAATGTACCGGGGAAGTAGTGTTCTGTCGGTGTTGGAGACAAGAACTTCGGGGTATTTCTTGATAACCCGAGGTAGGTGATCCTTGGAAATGCCGATGCTTGCAAGAAAACCGAGCTTCTTCTTGAGTGTTTTCTCGACACTGGTGGCAAAAATTTCAGGACACCGGACGAGTATCTTCCCCACCGTTTCTCTGTCAAACCCGACTTCCTCCAACAGCGACACATTCTGCAACAGAATCCGATAAGTCTATTCTATCACCACACTGAAGGAAGACGGAAGATTGCTTGTCTTACGAACTTACATTACCTGCTTACCTGGTGAAATTCTTCGGGCTTTCGAAGTAGTAGCTGAGGGCTCTTAGCAATGACCTTACCCAACATCTTACCTCGGACATCCAGTTCACCAAAGCACTCTGTCATCGACTTGAGCTTGCCCGTTGAACACCCCAATACATGAGGCCAGCTTTTAATAGCACGATTGATGCAAAGCCTGGACACCTGAGAAGAAGATCCATTTCAAACTTACTGAATAAGAAGTCATCTGAGCACAAAGCAGGGACAAACGATAACCTGGCCCTGCCTGCGTTCAGAGAGGGGAAAAGAAAACCCGAATCCGAGAACTTCTTAACTTACCTTCTCCATTTCAAAGAATGAGACGATCTCCTTGTAATTTTCTTGAATACTGCTTGACAGAATCCATGGATATCTCATCAGCAGCTTGCCGATATCCTCAGCCAGAGCAACCTGTATGAGATAAAGGGAGAGGGTAAAATAACTCAACTCAGCAACAAGCTCGGAAGCTACTTAGATATTGCTTTTTAGTCCTATCACCTCCTCAAATACCGATAGTTTCTTCTGCATACACTTGACATCATAGAAGACGATTGGGGGAAAAAGCAGCAGAACATTTCCCATGCTCCCGGGCTGTACTCCAGCCCTTTCAAGAAACTTTATCATTGGTTTCAATTGGGACTCTACTGATAACAAGAGAAGACGTGGAAATGATTCGATTAAATGTCGAATAGCAGCGTCTTCATCACCCAATATGTCGAGACCTCCACGCTTTGCTTCAATCTGTGCACAAATCAAACCAGTTTACCAGGAACTTCATCAGGTGAACTTCCAAGTAGCTAAGACTTGAAAAGAGTATATATTGATTTCAGAATGATAAGCCTATAGCAGGAAATTCAGAAACAGAATATCTCGCACCTTCTCGAAGAAAGATAAGGTTTGCTGCATATCGTCATCAACAGGGATTGATAAGGACATCATCAGATGACGAGCATTCTTCCCTACAATCTGCCTTTCATCTCTGCCAGAAAAGAACATTTCCTTCATAATTTTGACCTATAATCCAAGAACCAAATAAGCCACTATATACATAAACGCATCACTCAACAAAATGGAAAATGTGGTGCTACTGTGCAGCCAATCGCAACTGTGAGACTTGGAAAATCGAAACAACTAATTGAACCCAGTAAAATTGTAGTGCAATATCTATGTTATGCATATTCCCCGAAACTGACAAGAAGCAAGGCAACAGAACCATTCCTTTTCAAGTAAATCAGCAGCGTGTAAGTTCTTTCTGAAAGCCAAAAAGACTCTGGACTTAGTACTGAAAAAGGATCAAACACCAATTCAATTCAGCAATCGAAGTGGAATCATATGCTTATAGTTGAGATGACAGTTAAAACCATGTATGCTTGATTATTTATTAGCCCATCAACCATGAAATGTTAAAACTTTATTGCAGCAAATTTGTCCCATCCTTCATTTACTAGATGAATGAGCCATAAGTTCTCGAGGTCTAACAGCAAACGAGGAAGACGGAGAAGGATGACCTTGTGAATGAGACCGTGGAGAGTCTCCGAGGAGAGGAGGCGGGCGATGTAGGTGGCGGAGGGCAGGGTGAGTCCGAGACTCTCCAGAAAGGCAACCCTACCGCCGTACCCTTTCTGTTTGGCCATATATATCACTTTCTCCTTGAACCCGCCGCCGCCGCCGCCACCGTCAGCTACAGCGACAGAGTCATCACCCTTCTGATAACCAAACTCCCCCCACAAATCCGGCAGCTCATCCAACTCCTTTACGCCCTCTATTAAGGTCACTAAGTACTTCGGCGCTCCCGAAGCGATGTTGATCGCTGTCTCCTCTGATAACCCGAGCTCCCCCTGAAGGTACTCCGACAAAGCTTGCTTTGCTGCGGATTCGAGGTCCGACGTGCCATCGGCAGGCGGGTTGTTGTGAGAAGACGAGAGCCGCAGCGGACGCAGGGTTTCTCTTGACTGGGTTTTGAGGGACCTGAGGTTCTTGGGGGCAGCAACAGAGCTTCTTCCTTCGCCGTGGCGGTGGGTGACAAACAATTTTGGGGAAGGAGAAGGGCAGTGAGAGTGAGAACAAGGCGAGGCTTTTAGCGGAATTGCAGTTGCAGAGGAGGACTCCAAGGACATCATCGACAGGAAGATGGGCATTTGCGCAGGTGTCCTACGGGAGATGCAGAGAAGATTGGTACGGAGAGGGAGGGCAGAGGCGAGCAGAGTCGAGAATAGAGTATGAATAGCTGCCGCGGCAGCCACCACCGAGCGGTCTGGAGCGTCTGGAAGAATATGGGCCTCGTCGATGTTTCATCCTTCGGCTTTATTTATTCCATGGAGAAGAAAATTCGGATTCATGGGCTTCTTCTCGGCATGCCGATACAACGTCGAAGGACCCTACAACAAAGATTTCACTGCTGGAGAAGACACCATCTGATACTACTACTAAAAGAAAAACACCGAAGACACACTACAAGTATCATAAGACTATCCTCGAGATAATTTACTGAGCAGTGCCTACGAATGAAAAGAGAAAGAAAACCACACTCGCCTACTCGACTCGAAGCACAGGAAACTATTCCTGGTCACGAGCCGATTTATCAGCCTTCTCACAGGATGTCTAACACCGAACACAACAGGTTTTAGACTTTCTTACTACAGGCAGCAAAGAACAGAGACTGGTGATCTAGAAAGAGAGTCATATTCTTCCATTTTACTTCCAAGGTAGGCCGGACAGTCCATGTACACCAGTGTTATGTCCCATGGTTTGGTTGAGCGGGCTGGCTGGTCCATCTGAGGATCTGCTCGGTGTCCCATCCCCCCATGCTGGGCTGTCGGCACTGATGAGTCCACTGGCAGGGCCGGGTGCAAGCTTCGGTGGGGCGAGGAATGGCTCAATTTGGTTTGCCGCCTTTGATTGCTCCTTACGAGCTCCACCTTCTGCGTTGAAACTGCCCACTACCACCTGCAATAGGGCGAGGGAGCTCAATACGAGAAAACTCACTAGCACACATGAAAGTAGTAATAGATTCTAGGGCCTCTTGCAGATTCTGTGATTTATTTTCGTTTTGGGTGGGAAGGACAGTAGGAATTGGAAGTTTAAGACCTGAACAGCAGAAGCAGCCGTTAGAAGGCCGGCAACACCACCACCTAAGATTCGGCCATCATGGCCAGACAAGGAGACACTCAAACCACCAGTTCTGCTCCGCTGGCCCCCAACTTCCGATAGCAGAAACGAGCCAGAAAGAGAGAGTATTTCAAATCGCCCCTGCAAAGGTCAAAATACCATTCAGAAAATTGGAGCAAAATTTGGTTGTTCATAGCTGTTTCCACTTCCCTTTTAACTGAAATTTCATAAAATAAACTACCAGATTACACCGTAGAAGATGAACATCTCCAAACTTTTAGCTGTTTACTAGGAACAAAAATTGAAGAAAAAAGAAAAGCATTAAGATGCACGTTTCACCAAAGAAAACAGAACACTGTGTTGTTCTCCAAAATTGAAAAACACCTTCAAATAAATCACTAGTTTTTTGCTGGGTAAAATAAATCACTATTGCGAACCAAGTAAAGGGAGTCTTTTCATTAAGAAGTCAAAAGCTTTAAAATGTCCACAGTACAAACCTCATAGGTTACAGTACCACCAGATGTGGCTGGTTGGCGGAGTGTCACATTAGAGATGGCTCCATTTGCCGATAGGATGCAAACTGCCTTGCCACCATGTTGGAGAAAGGACATGATTTTCGAGGACACATCCTGAGAAAAATGAAATAAAAAAAGTATTAAGAGAGTATTCCACAAAATACTATAAAATTGATTCCAGCTATTTATGAATAGACCAGACAAGTTATAGAGCTTCTATCAGTCATATGAATTGATTCCAAGAAACTCCCATTTGTAAAAAGCTTAAAACTAAGAAACAATTGTCACGTGCATGTCAAGATGAAATTACAATGTGTAGGTACGCTCTACAAGTGTTAACTTATAAAAAATAGCTTCAGCAGATACTGACATATATAACTACAAAAGTAAACTTATAAATAAAATTATAGAAGCCTAGTTGGGTATGTCAAATAACACACTCAACAACATGTCAGTGATTTGAAAAGGACAACATTATTATATATCAAGTTGAAACTTATATAAAAAAGGGCCGAAAAATATGCGACAGATAGGGTGAAGTTAAGTTCCCATGCAAGACTTAGCAGCCCAATAGAACGAAGAAAGAAAAGGGGAAACTGAGAAGAAGAAGAACCTCTCCCGCTTTCACTGTGATGACATGTGGTGTAAAACCACTTCCAGTCCCTACTGAACCTGCAATAGGTTGTGTTCATAATATTACCATTCTTTCTTGATTCATCCATATGAAAAAAAAATTAAGAGATGGTTTAGCCGCAAATACTGGAACTGTCCCACAATATCTCAGGGGTAATAAAGAGATGTAAGTGCGAGAGATTCAAATGAGAGTCATCTAGAGAAACAAGAAATGACAAAGATCACAGACTTTACACTTGCAGAAGAGTGACAGAATCTAGAGTATATCAAAATATCGGTAAGCTCTACCTGTTTGTGAGTATCCAAGTAGACAAGGAAGTTTCTACAGACACTATTTACATATTTTTTGTGGCTGATGAGACACTATTTACATTAGAGATGGCAGGTAAACAACTAAAAACAGAGATCCAAGAGAAACCCAACACAAGCAGGCAAAGAATAGTGCAGCAACCAGGGGCATCACAGTAAAGTCAACATGAGAATCTGGCAAGAGACCTACAGATCCCAAGAACAACAATCATTTTATGTTGCAGAGGCATCCACAATCGTCTGTCCTAATTCATGCTTTCTCCAATTTTTTAACATCCATTCCCACCGCAGTCTGAGTCAGAAACCCAAAACAATGCAAAAGGAAAAGAATAAAGAAAAACAAACAGATTCTCCAAGTACTAGAATACTCGAACAAGTCAAAAGCACTTGCTAGAAGAATAACAGCCAACTAAAAGCAACAGACAGATTTAACTAGAAACAAAACCCAATCCAAAAGGATTGTCCTCGCTTCCTCTGAGCCAACTGCACTCTGATTTCGATACAAGTCTCTCATTTTAACTCCAAAACTAGGGCTCATTCCCCACACAAAAACACATATAAATAGGAAATGAAGAATGGAACCACGATGATGAACTCGAGCCACATGAACTCAACCTTGAATCACGACAAACTTACAGGCCTTAGATTATGCAACAAATTTTGATATTTGAAGCAGGAGCATCAATTACCGAGAGCTTCCAATCGGTGTTTCTTGTTGCTAGAACCTGGGGGCCTCCCACGGGACTTCTTTACCAATGTAGGTGATGCTGTTGAACCACCGGAAGCATCAGCACTAGCACCAGCAGGAGGGGAAGAGAGCCCTCCACCAGAGGTCACTGGAGCAGCAGCTGCTGATCCATGTATAGGACCCAGTGACATTGACCCATCAGTCCCATACTTCCTAGGCCGCCCCCTCTTCTTCTTCATCGGCTGCTGCTCAGCCATTCCGGCACCACCACCGCCAATGTTCACATTAATCGCTCCAGCGCTGCCTCCTGGAGTGGCCGACTCTGTCCCAACTCCACCGCTGAACCCATTCGGAGAGTGGAAGGGTGGGGAGCTCGGCGCAATCGGCTTGTAAACAGCTGTCCCATCACCACTGAAAGCTAGTCGCATATTCTGTATCATAGGCTGCGAAGTCGGAGGGCCCTTCTGGAGACCCCCAACACTGTTGAAGGGCTCTCCTCTGCTACTCGTCATCACTCCGGTCTCTGAACCCGACATTTTCGCCCCAGAGATGCACCAAACTCCCAAGCAACCCTGCAAGATTTCCCCGTCAAGGAACAGGAAAATTTTCTTTGAACGCTCCAAGCTGGGATCTTTTACCATTGAGACCCACAAAGCTTAGATCTTTAACAGTGCAGGGCTCATTAAGAACCATTTCCAGAGTGAAAAGATGAGACGAAAAGGACTAAAATGAGAAATCAGCGCAATCCACTTCAGTCCTAGAGTGGAAAGTTCACTGTGAAGCAGCTCAGCTCGACCGCTCCACTACCGAGCTGAGGATGAACCCTAATCCTAAAACCGAAGCATAATATCTTGCAGATCTCTGCAACGAAATCTACAAAAAGAAAACCCTAATCACAGCAAAGCTAGCTGAAAACACCACAATGCCAGGAAAAATCCAAAATTTCGGGGAAGATCAGCGCGAGAGATGCACAGCGAACTGAAACATGACAGAAGAATCAACAATTTTTTTCGAAAAACAGGAGATTATTTTCCAAAAATTACAGTAATAAAAATCGGGAAAAAATTCAATCGGTAAAACGGAAATACGAGAAAACAAGCGGAAAAAGAAAAAAAAGGCAAAAAAGACTTACCGAAAATTCAAAAAAAACCCGAAAATATCGGAGATGATGGAATCTCAGGAGGGGCAAAATTCTAGGGTTTTGGAAACGGACACACAGAGCAGCTTCCGTTTGCCCTAAAAAATCGCTCCTTTTCCCCCCACCTTCCCTTCGAGCATAAATCTCCTCGGTATTTACTCCGTTTTTTTTTTCTTTCACTAAGATATTTTTCAGGAAATATATTTTTTTTCATTTTTTTTTCAATTTCTTCGTTTTGCCTTCTCCTGTACGGGTTTAATTTATAATAAAAAAAACATATAGGAGGCAGCAAATTTAATTTTAAAGATAAAAATAAATTAGTTCTACTATTTCCATCAATCGATGATCTCACATACTGCGAATAAATTACGTACTTGAATTTGAATACGGATCAAGGCGAATGGCGTGGCCAGCCAGCCCATCGGCCTGGCCTGATCCAGGTGACGGACCGAGATCGATCTGATGCGGTAGAGCCGTGATGATAAATCGTGTGTGGTGTGACCTCCAAATGGTTCCATGTAAAATCAGACTTTATACCAAGGGTTTAAAAGATGATCGTGGTATATAGGTTACAATGTAACGTTGTAAAATTTATTATTTTTTTTACAGAATAATCAATAAATTTTTATGAGTTGAAGATATTACGTGTGCATATGATTATTTGAACCATTTTTTCCAAAATTTTGCAGATTTTTAAATAATTTAATATACTTACTAAATAAAATAGTTTTATATTTTGACAAAAATCATTAAAAAATATTACTAAAAAAATCTTATCATTGGCTTTAACATTATGAAAATATGAGAATTTGAGGTTAGTCTTACCTGCTGCCTTCCTCTTCTCCTTTTAAATAAGGAAAATAGAGTTGGTTTTTGGATCACTCCAACTACGGAGAAAATATCTTATACAATATAATATTATGGGGTATATTAATGTCGTATAATTATATAATAAAAGTAATTAAATAATTTTAAAAAAGATTATTATTATTTTAAAAAATAATATTATATTAATATGCTGTGATAGTTACATAAGATTCATTCTCTCTACTAAGGGTTTGTTTTTGAGCATTTCTGTACTGAATCAAAATGTATTTTATATAACATGTATACAATATCAACATATCTCTAATTTTCTTTTTATTTAATAATTACATTTTTATAGTTCACCACAAATCTTTCAAGGTCTATTTAGTTTTTTAAAAAAATTTTAATAATTAAAAGCTAATACTTATCAATTTTTTATTATATATTTATACTATATCAACACGTCACATGTCATAACAGTTTCATAAGATGCATTTTCATTATCACGAATAAGAATGATGTCCCTTTTATTATTAAGAATAAGAAAATGTATTTGATTTTTAAAAAAAGTATTATCCTAAAGGGAGCCATTCACAGTGGGTGTTTTTTTCCGATAAAAATCAGTAACAAGTCAATAAAATGAAATATAGTACACAAGAAATACATTCCATATTTCTAATTTTAATTATAAATAAAAAAAGTCCAGTCTCATAAAATTAAAAAAATCCAAAGGAAAGAAAAAAAAATCATGGCTTGCGTTTGTTCTGTGCATCGCTCCCTGTCTCAGGCTCTGCAAGCTCGGCGCTCCCATTCCCCGTCTTCAGTCACCGAGAAAGGTTTTGTCACTCAAGATCTCAATATTCCAATTCGTTGTCTGTTCACTGGCTTGCTTTCTTCAGGAGGAAGAAGAAGATACTCGGTGCTCTGCTGTACAAGCTTTGCTGATGGGCAATCTCAGTCACCCAAGTAAGCTTCTCTGTGATGCCCGAAATTGACAGGGCAAGTCGGTATAGTTAATGTTCCTGTCTGTTGGGATGTCGCAGTCTTTACAGGAAAGAAGAGAACAGAGCTGGGAGAAGGGAGCTTCTGCTACAGATGGCTCTTAATGCAGTTTCCCTTCAGGCAATTGCTGCTTCCGGTTACGCATCAGCAGGTGAAGGTACTGTCAGTGTCAACTTCTTACCGAACATACCGTTGAAATTTCGGTTTCTATTTCAGAGTCTCGTTGTTTCTGGGTCAACAGGGCCTGCGGAAGATTTTAAACTTTACGTGGACAATGAGAACAAGTTCAAGATATCGATCCCGTTAGGTGAGTGCAAAATAATCATCCATGCAGTCGCATTTTCTTGGTTCCTGATGCGGATTGTTCTCTGTATTTCAAGTTACATTAACGGGTGAAAAAGGAGCATTTTGTTGATGCAGATTGGCAGGTGGGAACTGGAGAACCGAACAACAGCTTCAAATCCGTGACAGCTTTCTATTCTAAGGAAAATCTTAGCTCAAATGGTATGCGGAACATTTCATCTGATTCATTCCGATGCTTTTTGTTTTCTGTCTCGGTGAATGAGATTTGAGCATCTGATCATGTTCTTTTGTTCCTCTCAGTCAGTATAGTGATCACTGGTATCGGTCCGGACTTTACCACCATGGGATCTTTTGGCAAAGTGGAAGCTTTTGCTGAGAATCTGGTCTGTTTCATCACAAAATCATCCCTTAGTTTCACAAATAAATTGCTGCAATAAATTCTCTGTCACGGGATTTTTCCACAAATATAGATGACTACAAGGTTGAAGTATGTGCTAGCTTTTGTGATCGACAAAGAATGATCCCTATGATCCGATCACCATTTTCTAATCTTCTGATGAGTCGCACGCCAATTGTTTGTGACCATTATAAAGTTCATGTATTACAGCCTTTGGATGGAGCAGCGGATAATGTGAATTTCTGGTTGCCAGGTCAATGGATTGGACAGAAGCTGGCAGAGGCCTCCTGGAGTAGCTGCTAAGCTTATCGACTGCAAAAATGCAAATGGTAACATGAACACTGTTCTTTGCATGACTTCTTAACTGTAGTTGCAGTAAGTTTCCTGTCTCGCCTTTTTGTTGAATGGGTAGGATAATTCCTTTCAGGATTCTATTACATTGAGTATTCTCTCCAAAATCCCGGGGAAAATCGTAGGCACATCTACTCGGCAATCGGGATGGCCTCTAATGGCTGGTACAACCGGCTTTACACTGTAACAGGACAGGTTGTGTCTCGTTTTGTTTCACAAAAATCAGAACATAAGTAAATGTTTCAAGGCTCAAATGGGACTGACCTCCTGGTTGAACTCATGCAGTTCCTGGAAGAGGAGTCGGAGAAAGTGAGCTCGAAGATTGAGAAGGTGGGTCAGTCGTGTATGAGACTGTCGACAGAATATTCACACCCTGCACTCATCGCTCGAAAGAAAGACAAGAATCAAACAGCAAAAGAGATGAACTGATCTAGTGTTCTGTTTCTTATCCTAATGATGGTTCTTGCAATTTGCAGGCAGTTGCATCCTTCAGATTCACTTGAAAGAGACCGTTAATGGCTACTGAAGCGAGCTTTACAAGGGAGGCATCTGTACCGTGAGGCACTTTTGATCCGTGAGATTAGATGGCTTAATGTGTTAAACTCCATCCGTCAAAATGTTAACCCGCAAACCAATTTCACTTTTTCCAGATCGTGAATCGCATGTAACAGCGCATGAAGTTGAGTCAATTGAATTGACTTGTCCTATGCATTAACTCGTTGGAATTGCAGAACTATCCCAGTGACCAACATATTAATCTGAAAATATGAAAAGCTAGCCTCTATATATTACATTACAGGTTCAAGCAAGTCTAATGAGTAACATTAACCAGATGTTGCATTCTCCTCCACACATTCCCCGGATTTGCGTGCAGTGTTCTTGTAGAACGAAAGCATGAGCTGATCAATGAAGAGCATGTTCTTCAGCTGGTCCAACTGTTGCCTTTCTTTCTCCACTAGCAGGTCTAGCTCCTCGAACTCGACTATCTTATCATGGATTCTCTTCATCTGCAGAAAAATGAGGCCACTTTTCAGCAAGATCCCACGCGAGTTCAGGATAACATAGACAAAATTCAGACACACAACTTTTAGTTCCTAGTTCTGGACATTGAGCATATGAAATTGGAGGGACATTTAGAAAAATATGGTCAAAGAGTGTTGGGAGTAAGGCGGGGCGAGAGGCTGTAAGAGAGAGTGAAAACCACGCACCTGGACCTCTGCTATCTCCGAGATGGATCCCTCCAGATCCTGCTCTTCCTTCTCAAGCAGTGAGTTTGCCTTAATTAGTGCTCCTTCCAATGGATTTAAGCCACCATCTCCATTTGATGGAACTCCGACCTCTGTAGCAAAAAAGGATTGCAATCTAAATGAAAAAAAAAAAAATGAAGTGGGTATGAAGTACCAGCAAAAACACCAGACTATCACCATGTGTGCAACAGTTGAAACCACCTCATACCCAAACGACACATCAGAAAAATCACGATCAAACATTTCAATGGCCAATTAACAAGAACCACCATTTTGTAAGTCAAACTGTGAGTTACTACCCTAACAGAGTTTCCAAGCATCAGAGTAATCTCCATGACAGCAGCTTAGCAATTTTAGCATAGATCAAGAGTAAAAAAAGACAAAAAAGACTTTTCCTGGTGGCAAAATATAGAAAAATAGTTATTATCTTGGCATCTTGGTTCATGAGTTTTCAAAAGAAGGATTTAAGTCAAACCTTGAGGCAAAGCATGATTGGGAATAGACGCAAGATTCCCCCTGTTAACTCCATAGTCCACCTCAGAAAGGGTTGTTACAGCTGCTTGAGCAGCAGCTTGTGTAACTTCTACCCCTGCCAAAGCCGACAAAAATGCAGCCTACAATTGAAAATTCCATTAAAAAGGCTGAACAGAAATATCCACAGGGTAAAGATATCATACACTCTGGTTCGGACAGCAGAAAGTAATAATGATTTATAAAATGACAAATCATTTATACCTGTGCCATGATTGGGTTACTTGTATCAGCTAGAGGAGTAAGGCACACTCTTTTGTTTGGTAAAGATGAGCTGGAAGTTTCTACTCCTGATTCAGCATTATTACTCTCCAAGCGATTCTGCTTACTTTCTATCTCACCACGGTCCAGGAATTCCTCCCCAAAAGGCAGTTTAACAAACTGAGCCACACATTCCTTCTCACTTCTACTGCCCACGTGTTGTGCAACTTTCCTCCAATCATCGCCATAATGCATGAGACCCTCAAGAAGATGTAGGGTTTCTTTCTCTGTCCACTCTGCTTTCATCTCTTCATTGATCTCAACCCGCCTAAAATCAGAAGAACTTACTCCAACCTGATAGTTGCCACGGACATAACATCTCGCACACAGCGTCAGGTCATACTGTCGCATAAAAAAGAAGTGACAAATATGAGCTGCAACTCCATATCAATTTCAGAATCACCTCTTAACAAATAAATGGTGCAACATGATTGAAGGAGCAGGAGATCCTATCCACCTAATATAGAACAAACATGTTCTTAGCAAAAGCATTGGGTGCAGATTTGGCATCAGAAACTCAAGATCAAATCTAAATCTCAACCGCATCCAATGTAATTAACAATAAAAGATAAATATCTACTAAGCAATAACCTCAAGCAAATGGTAAATGCAGAAGAATTGACACGATAAACAGAACCTTTTTGTCCCCCACCTTATACAAAAGAACAAATCTACAACCATCGTGACTCAGGATACCATCTCATAAGCTTCATGTACATTGAAGACAAAGAAATACCTTATCACAAGCAAAACAAGCAATAGTGCACACAGACTTGCAGCCATTGCACACCCTCTTAGCACTCTCCTTGTTCAAACCTGAGGCTTCACTGGCGATATTTCCTCCTTGAGAAGCCACTCCACCGCCCGACTTACTCCCCTCTTTATCGTCCCATTTCAATGGCTTACTTGAAGCCGAGACTGGGTAATTAATCAGCCCCCAAGTCTCCAGAAAGTCAAAGACCTTCCTAATGGACCCCACATCACCAATGATAGTCCTCCTCGCGTTAGTGAATGTGATCTTCCTAGAAGGATTCTGTCTGTAGAGCTTGATGATTGAGTCTCTGTAATACCTGTAAACCTGGGGGTTTCGAGATGGGGATTCCCCGTTGAAGAACTCAGGGAGGAGACGGAGCTCGCACTCATGTATGGTATCCCACGAGAACCACCCTGAAAATTTGTCCAGACTGAATATCAGTCAAGGTCCTTTGGGGAGTCAGAAACCTCAATACAAGCAAATATTTTGAACCTTGTACTTTTCCTGACCTCATTATGAATGTGATACAGCTCAAGGAGATGAACAGCACGTAAGAAATTCAAAGAAAGCAGAAAGGCATTAAAACGAAGCAATTCAAACCTAGAAAGAACAGCAAGATAGCAATCCACTGCAATCCTAATCTCAAGCGCTAAAGCGAAATGCTGAATTTAGAGGTCACGTGGTGCTGCAAGGGGATACTTACTGGAGTAGCTGGGGATATGGATGGTCTCGGATTCAGTAGCCGGGGGTTCGGCAGGCCTTGGCGGTGGAGGAGCCGCGGCAGCGGCGGCTGTTTCCTTCGAGTCAGTGGAGGGAGTCTCGGCTTTAACCGGAGGGGGAGCGGTGCTGGCGACATTTTGGGGAGGCAAGGACTGAAGATCCGGAGTGGGAGTAGCGGTGGAGGGCCCGACAGGGTCTCCGGCGGGCGGTGTCTGGGCCGCCATCGGGCGAGTTAACCGGCGCGTGGAGGTGTCGGGCGGGCGATAGGGGGTTTTGAAGTTACTTAGGGCGGCGAAAATCGGGTGTTCCGGTAAGTATTTGGATCCATATATGACGATCTGATATGCTCCGCAAGGAAACCAGAGCAATAAATATTGTCAAAATAAAAAAATTAAAAAAGGAACTAAAGCAATAAATAATTTACGCGTGAAAGTTCGATATTTTTTTAAAATAAGATTTTAATTACAATTATATTAATAAAAATATATATATAATTATAAGAATTTTAACTTAGGAACCAATCATGGCAATTGGGAAATCACCTACTTAGAGTAATTATTTTTTTCCTTTTCTGTTTTTGGTTTTTCTTACTTTCTTTGTTTGAAAATTATAACTTCAATTTGACGGCTAATTACCAATCTTACATTAATATGGAATTCGCCTAGCTTAATAATCCCTTTTTCTGAGATAATTCGACCCATTAATGGGGTAGAAAGTGCTGCTTTCCTTCTTGATGTTTCCTGTCCTCGATTGGACCTCTCAAAAACCAGGCTGACACGAAAGCACATGCCTGGCTCGAGGTTATAGGGCTACGTTGGCTTGAAAATTATAAAAATAATATTTACAATAAAAAATTATAAAAAATTATAAAAATATATTAACTATAGGTAAATAATTATATTTTATTATTTTTAAATATTGTTTAAATTAATATAAAATTTTAGATCAACTGCATCATATAAAAATATTTTTTAAAAAATATATAATTATTTAAATTCATTTTTTAAAAAATATTTAATTCAAATAGGACCTAAATTTGCATCCGGTGTCCGTGCCATCACGATCCAAATTGACCGTCTATCCTCCACATCCCCCAGTAAAACTCAGTCCGCCACCTCGGTGCCCTGTAATTTCTCGTGTATATTTTCTCGCCGGAAACGCACTAAGGCACGCGATCAAGGTCAGCTTTGGTGCCAAATTTTGAGTGAGCCCATTCGCTCGACAGATACCCTCAATACGTATTTCCGATCTCTAATCATTTAAGATATTATGAAACCCCACAGATGGAATCTTTCCTTTTCCATAATGCAATATTGCTTCCTCTCCATTACTGGAATCTTGTTCATTCACCACTCTACAGAGAGAGAGAATCATATTTTGGTTCGGTCTGATGATTCATATCCTTTTTACTTCTTAGTGATCGAAGTACAGCAAATCCAGCTTCCAGTGCGCCCTATGGAGACTGCCTCAGCTGCTCCATGCGCTCGTCCCGAGAGCACCATGACAGCATGACATCTTCCATCTATTCGGTACCTTTTTCTGCCAATGGGAGAACCGACTGCTGGAGACCCATCTTAGCATTTCCAGTGGGAACAACTTCATACGACCTGCAAGATATTTGACTGGTATAATCTCGCAGTGGAGAGAGTCTTCTTATGAACTGAGACATTACTGAGTGAAGCGCTGACCAACACGATCAAACTTCCAACCAAAATCTCACACAAAAGGAATCATACCTCTAGAATGCAAGATTTAGTGATTTGCAAGGCTAGATTTGTAGCCTGCCACTCCCACTAGCAGTTCTTCTGCCCTTAGTCTTGCTCCAATTTACAGAAAACCTGCAATATTACCAACCGAGACTCACGCACTAGATCGGCGCAGAAGCTCATTGGGTGCCATCATTAACCTCATGATAAGATTTTTTGATTACTCGCCCATGAATTCTTCATCCTGATTTGTGGTCAGAACCACCACCTTGCACAGATTGAGGAGTTGGAGCAGGCAACCTTAACTGTTGCTGATCTGGAACAGCCACGGCAATACCTGATAGATAAATGTTCTGTAAGGTATGTATAGCAACAACCATATTCCATGAAAAATTTATCAGGCAAGTTCACACCCCCATACAGTGAGTTACCAATGCTGGCAGACCAATTCCTACAAGCACAATCTACAACTTTTTTTTCCTTATAAGATTGGTTTGCAGGATGTGAAAGGCAGATTACAGGTTCACAAACCAGACTCTACACAAAACAGGATAACTATACCAGTTGGAAACGAACTTTGGCTGGTCGATGTAGACAGATCGGTCATCACATTCACACCCGGGTCAGCAAACTGCACAATCTGGTGACCAGGCATTGCATAACCCTGCAACATCGTGTAGCCATGGCCACCCGGAATGTTCTGCGAGAGCTGCCCATAGGGAAAGACAGCAGAATTAGTGGTCCCTGGGACTCCGTATACCGGAAGATATTGCTGCTGACCCATGTATGGGCTGTACATACCCTATGAAAGTCGTATACAATCATAACCGGAAACTCAGTAGTAAATGCTTTCCTTTTCAAAGTGAAGAATGCGACTGTAACAAAACTGAGAGCTTAATGGGGTTAGAGATAACAACCTGTGAGTATATGTATTCCGGGCCATGGGCTGTGTACCTGCATAGAGAAAACATCGAAGAAATGATCTACAGGGAACCTAGTTTTTGTATGTATTATAGGAAAATCCTACTGTGCTAGAATCCAACCGTTAGAAACTTCCAGGATGGTTCCCAGACAACTGATGGAATTTACAGGATGACAACTTACCCGTAAGGAGGATAAAGATATCCTTGTTGGTAACCGTAAGAAATGGGCTGCTGATACCCGAAACTTCCAACATAATAAGCTCCTCGAACTGCAGGCACACCACCTAAGTTCTGGGGAGTCTGTCTCAGCCGTCCAACTAAGTAAAGAAAGAAGACATTTATATAGCACTGAAAATTTTGAAACTGGATCAGCAGTTATAATGCAAGAAATGGATGTCTATGCTACTGTTTCAAAGATAATATCAACGACAAGTTAGACTGAAAGTAGCTGCTTCCCTTTTTGATTTGGAGATTGAAAAGGACATATAAAGAAAAAAAGGATTTAACAAGGAACAAACTTGTAAATGTTACACAGGAAATGGCATTCACGCAGTAGCTTCTGAAATTATAAGGTCCTAAAAGCTACGGAAGAATTAACCTCCATCTTTGCTTCAGAAACCAATGGAACAGCTGACAACAGCAAAATCGATTTCTGGTGATCAGAAGGCATGGGAAGGCAGGGAAGATGGAATACCAAAAGGTATAGGAGAGCGAGCTCGACCAAGCGAGGCCAAATTACAATTTGCCCGCCTGCCATCGATGACCGGGGTTGGGTCAGCACAGGCTCTGCTTGCAGCCTCGGGGTCCTGGAATGTTACCTACACCCTCCATATAAAACATGAACAGACATAGCCAACCCAAAGGACATGAAGTGCCAACAACTTCTTAACAGAAAATGTAGGCCGATGTCAGAATGAATGATCGGATACAACAAATCTAAGAGCATTGAACGGAATCTTTGTATTTGTTGAATCAATCCTAGCAAAATGTGATCCCTAAAAAGCTGTGAACCAAAGTTCCGAGCATCATATCAAGCCATTCAGTTCAAAGATCATTAATTTGGGTGTTCGAGCTTCAAATTTCATGTCTATGGTCATCTACTCGAATGAGAAGAAAAGAATGCAAAGGATGAATAGACACTCACAAAACCGTAGCCCTTGGACCGGCCAGTATGCTTATCAGAGATCACGACCGCCTCGAGGATGTCTCCAAACTGCTCAAAGTGCTGCCGCAGAGTGTCGCTGCGAGTCTGCCAGGCCAAACCCCCGACAAAGACCTTGGTGTAGGTAGTGTCCCCAAATGGGGAATTCAAGATTTGGGTCGAGACAGAACCCGAGCTCGAGCTTGGGGTTGGTTGATGCTCCATGAACGATGATCAACAGCCAACAGAAAAATAATGAATACCCAGTAGAGGAAAGAGAGAACCCAGATATCGCTTCTGTACAGAGGAGGGATATTCGGAGGAAAAGGAGAGAACTTGAGACGATCAAGTGATGCTCAAGCCAAGTTAACACAGACCAGGATCCATTTCTAGACCGAAAATTTCCTCAAAAGTCGTAAGTCAGCAGGATGTTCGGAGAACCCATTTGAGATATGAAGAAAGCAACAGGAAGAAGATTGAGATTAATCAATAAAGAGAGAAGCCCTAGAGAGGACGAAGATATGCAGACAACAGAGACGCAGAGGAAGACACAGATGGAGGGAAGGAGGAGGCACCAAGTTGTTTCTCGTACTTCTATCGCTCTCTCTCTCTCTCTCTCTCTCTCGCCCTGTCTCTCAATCGCGCTCAGGAGCTCAACTCTGCTTCCTCCGCAGTTTCAATTCTTTGCCTTCTTCTTCTTCTTCTTCTTCTTTGGTAAGTTGGTTTCTTTCTTTTGTTGTGGTGGGGAAGCTATGAAACAGAGGGAAAGAGGGAGAACGCAGACAGACTGGGAACAGGGAGCGGGGCCCAAGGCATCATTGCAATCAGCATCAATCTTCTCTGATCAACCGAGACTCTCACTCCGTCTTCTCTGTTGGACGTGTTCAGTTCACTTGCCGAGGAAGGAACTCGCAGGGCGTAGGTGGTTAGCCTAGCATAAGCAGGAGGCAATAAAGGCCTCGCTTCTTGACGCGGATGACTACGAACACAGGCCCCACTTCCCCCGTTCCACTCATATTTTTCTGCTAAAAAATTATGGTTTTGGTCGAAGCGTCTCTCGAGCTCGCTCTTCTTGTTTGTCTTGTTGTGTCCCTTTCTGATGATATCTCTTTTCCCTAGCGAGGCTCCGTGAACCTTGAATAAGAACCGATTAGGCTTCGATCTCCTGTGCACGTGAAAGAGGAAACAGGAGATCCCCCTGCTGCTGGTGAGGTGTGCCCACAGTCCTCTGTCGCTGGATCGAAGGAGAATGAATTATCGCCACCTTCTGAAGCACGCGACACGAGAGGGAAAACATCCTTGGATCCTTCGGATCCTTTCTCAGAACACACCGTTGACATTTTCTAAGTTGAGTGAAAAAAAAAGAAAGAAAGAAAGAGAAAAGATCAGATTCCCAACTACCAATCTCCATGTCTTTTGACGGGACAAATGATGATCAATACAACTCATGATGCCTGGCCAGGGAAAATCTCTCACCCTCTTTCTCGACTCCCTGTCATTCGATCCCATTCAAGACCTCCTAGTCGTCCCTTGTCGTGGTGGTACCGGTCGAGAACACAGTGCAGATTCCGCACCACGATGTTGTTACTACCGTAAACATCGGCGGTGTCCACACTTTCGAACTTACCGGGAAACACGGTATTAATTGATAGAGAAGTATATATTTATCCGGGGAGTTTTATTTTATATTTGATTAATTAATTAATTAATTAATTTTGGATAAAGTCTGTTGACGTTATTTAAATTTGAAAAAAAGAATTGTGAAAGGGATGGCTCACGTACGGATGGTGCAGGCAGTGACATGTTCATTGTTCTTGTACCTTAGGGTTTAGATCTAACCCAACCGGAGGGAAGAAATCGAATTCCGGCGGGGACATGTTCATTTTCTCATGGTTCAGAAGATGAATCGAACAATTTTTGGGGAAATTTTGGAGGGGAAAAAAAGGCACTGTGGATGTTTCTCAATGTTTGGTCGGTTCTTTTCCCGCTGAATACTCACTCTACTTTCCTGGAAAGTTATTGGATGGAACATCTTCCTGACTCAGGCCCACCAAGAAAGTGTACTAAATCTGAGGATGTCCCTCATAACCAGCGGACTAATCAGTCAATCGATGATTGGAACTGAACGCTATGGCTTGACTTTAGAGAACTGGGGATTAGTGCGGAGTCGTAAGAAATCCTGATCCAGAATTCTGATGGGCCAGATCACGAGAGTCACAACCCAGAAGGGGAAAAAACTTGTCAGCTCAATCATCCAGCTAGATCGTTAACTAGCGAGCGAGCGTCTTGCTGTGAGCATGCCTCATCACAAGTCACAACCTGGTGAAATGACTGCATGCCAATATACTTGTGATTCAGAGGTCAGTTGGGTATTCTGTAAAAGCAAACATTCTAAGTTTTCTTTGGAATTTCTCTTTGAAATTGGAATCTGGGATTCCGCTGGGACTGCTAATGAACAAAGAACCATGGAGTGAGAAACTGTAACTGAACCACCAGAGTAAGTACATCTGGACCAATTTTATTATCATCAGAGTTTAGCAAAGCATTTCTTTTCCTTCATTTTTCTCAGCTGAGACTATCAATCACAGCAGTAGGAGAGGTTTCTGCAACCCGTCAACAAAACCATAACTACTTCAGCATCCCAGCCTCTCGGTAGCTATCGATAGAGTCCACAAGAGTTTCCTCGAGAGGGCGGTGAGTCCATCCCAGATTCTGCAGCCTTTGTGAGCTCAGCTTCTCGCCATGTTGAGTTTCACTATATCTGTCAAAACACAAACACAAGGTCTTAGGACTAAAGAAAAATCTTACCAAAAGGTTGCGAATTCACTACCAGGGACAGGAGATCTAGAAAAGCTTCAGGCCAGACAATTTAATTCATTATTGACGTGCTGCAAAGGGAAAAAAGGAGCTTACTTCTCTGGGTAAGTAAATTCAGGATATAGACCACGGAGCTTTTCTGCCAAATCTCGGGTCTTGATAGCATGCGCTGTGCATATGTACCTACCTTCAGCCTCAGGTTTTTCAGATGCCATGATTACAGCCTCAGCAACATCCCGTACATCAACGATATAACGGAGCCTATTGGGAACGGAATCCTCACCACCTATGTTACATCAAAATTTACCAGTCAATAACTGAGCCAAACATCAAACCCTCCCTTGTCAAATTTTTATAAGGGCAAGAGGCCTTGAATCAAAGTCTCAGTTTCAATATGCACACGAATCAGGTTTTGCACACAAAATTACCATTGAAAGGTGGATCATTCATTTTCAAAGAAATGCTTAATTTGGAGAAGAGTCTGTTCTCTATAGCTTTCAGATTCTCCATTTCTATTACCTTGAAGAATCAAGGGAACAGGGAGAAAAGGTCAGATTGCACTTCTTGGTTTATTTGTGAATCAACAGCTCTCAAAAGAGTGCTGTTCAACATGCTCTTTCTCTCATTCTCCTTGATTTTTACGAGAGGCAAAACAGAAAATTAGCTTTTAGTTTATTATGAGGAAAGAGAATTCCTTGGAACAGGGCATCTCTTCCCAAATATATGCCTTGACAACATATCAGTATCTAAAAGAATTTCATTAGCAGAAACCTTTCATGTGACATGCTCATTACATGCATAATTACCTTGTTCAAGCTGGATATATGTACCTCTCACAAGCTTTACAAGGACCAAGGTGCTTGAATTCAATGTCGGCTGCAGAACAGGCCCAAATATAAGCGACGGACAGATTGCTACCACATTAAGCCCATTTTGTTTTGCATACTTGAAAGCAGCACTTTCTGCTTCGGTCTTCGAGAAGCAATACCAATTCTATCCAAGATGAGAGAGAGAGAGAGAGAGAGAGAGAGAGAGAGAGAGAATCAATTTAGCAAGGTTGGAAAGGCAGATAAACACTGCCTGGAGTTATAAATATTACAGTCCAAAAGCAGAATCAAAACTCTCTCAAGAAGCTAAGCAGTATTCCAATCTGAACATTCAGTCAGTGATGGAAAGATCTGAGTTCCAGGGGGACTTTCTGTTGGCACATCCAAAACAAGCAAAATTCTGTAAAGTTGCAACTCTAATATGAACATCAACTAGTTTCTCATAATCAACTTCATCACAGTAAATACTGGTTTCATGGTTAACATCAGGGGTCAAAGGTCAACACTTACCAAATTGTAACCTATATAACTTGACTAAATATGCATCAATTAAATTGAGGAAAAGTCATAAAGCGCTAAAAGAGCATTTTGCAAATGAATGCAAGGGCAAGAAATGGTGAAATCAGGATTAATGCAAACCACCCTTTCAAATGAAGGTCTGTGAAACATACTTTTCATCTTGTTAAGGAATTAAAATTTCATTCGAATTTTTTACCCCAGTATCTTTGCAATATTCCTTGTCTGACCAGCATGTCTCATCCATAACTTGCTCCTTAGGCCAGCTCGGGTTCATTAACACAGCCACAACAGATGAAACGTAGACAACCCGCTTAACTTTTGCTTTAGAGCATGCCTTAAGAACATTGAGTGTGCCTTTTAAAGCTGGTTCAAGAACTTGTACCTGCGACAAGTTCCTCATGTTTAAAACCAGAGAAAAGTATCGAGTCACAAGATCTTTATTTTAACCATATTAAGCACGATCTCATTGAATAAGTATCTCAGAAACAATTAAGCAAAAAGAAAAAAAGGAGGATCTCAGGAACATACTAATACATCCTAAAGCCCGAGTAGACAAATAATGTGTGATAATAAAAAGTAGGCAGACTACTCATAAGTTGCATCAAATTCGATTTTTGCAGCTCCTTTGGCATTGAGGGTACTTAAGCAAGGTCAGGTTTTGCGTATGAATTTGTAACTAAGCTCAACAACGATGGGTCCTTTTCCAAGTTCAATTTTTCAGTCTCTAACCCAGTTTTCTCCTCCAAATGAAAATGGAAAATATTGGTGTAAAGAAACTATCAAACTTGCTATTCGACCATACCATACACGAGTTCACCATGCTGGTGGAAATACAGCCTTTTCCCCCTTATATACATATTAATTTGATAAAAGATCATTTTCCCAAATCAAAGCCAGCAGTAAACACTCAAACGCGTGACGGACTTGCCTCAGGATTGGGAACAGAGGATGACGGAACTGGGCAGGCGACATGCAGGACTCCGGCGCATCCCTCGATCGCCGACTGGAGAGAATCATAATCCAACAAATCGGCCTTGAAGAGTTTAAGGTTGTCGGATGCTCCATCAAGCTTGTTCAGGTGAGAATACTTCTCATCCTCTGCCGGCACAATTAACCAAATGTTCAGAAGAATCGATTTTCTCATCAAAATAATCGATTGATTGAATCCCAACCAGAATTGGTCCATCAAGAACACAACGCAGCACTCACCAAGAATGGTAAAAAAAAAAAAAAAGAGGATGAAGAAGGTCACAGCCACTCACTGGGATCTCGAACAGTTCCATGGACGATGTAGCCCTTAGACAAGAGAAGCTTGACCACCCACGACGCGAGGAAGCCTCCCGCCCCCGTCACACAAACTCTTTTTTCCTCCATCTCCAAGGCTCTCTCTCTCTCTCTCTCTCTCTCTTCCCCATCTTGTCCTTCCTCTGGCCCAGGAAAAGAAGAGGCTCCTGCGGTCAGGGGGTCCACCTGGGTTGCCACCACGCGGCGCTCCCTTCTAGTGCCGCACTGCCACAGGTAACGTGACGGCACAAATGATTGTCCTTGTCGGACCTTTGGATTCTTTACATTGAAAGCCATATGCTTTAGCCTTGACGGAATTTGCCTCTCAACTTTTAAAATGTCCAATTTAGTCCATTTGTTGCTAGCATTGCACTCGTAGCCCGGATGAGATCTCCCTGTAACCATGGCAATTGTATAGCCTTGATGTGGGCGCCCTTGATTGCAAACAAGACATTCCTCCCGATCTGGTTCAAGCTTTTTATCAATCATAACGCAATTCCAGTAAAAATATTTATTATTCGAATAGAGTTTCTTATATAAAATCCTATGAGGATGATGGGTGTGAATAATCTGATACATTGACCAAAAATTGAACTTTCCCGATTAGTCAGGTAATCGTGAGAACAAACCATGATGTAATAGTAATAGTTGTCTCTCTCCTTTTCAGAGCCGTATGCATCAAACCCATCGTCATACTAACATGTGAAAGGCTAATGACTTCACCTCTTGGAGACTGAAGATTCGGACAACTCTTCATTTCATTCATTTTAAATCAGAGAATCATCAGCGCTTTGATTCCATGCCAACCATAGATACGAACAGCAAGGCACGAAGTAAATGAAGTCCTTGGGAGCCTTGAGATGACAAGGTCTGAGATCTTGACACGATCTTGTTGGTGCTGAATCCCCTCCAGTTCTTACTTTTCCCTATGCCACTGAATGCAATTTGAGTCCGAGCTAATAACATCTACAGCCTCCTTCATCAGCTGCATTGAGCCCATCGCCAACTCCCATTCTGAATAACAGCACTGAGCTTATCTTGGTGCCGTATCGTGGAAAATGGAGACAACTGACATCCATCTATGAAACCAAAATGAGACATTTGAACTATCTGTCAGTTTGAATCTTATGCGAGGCCGAACCCCCGAAACTAAAGCATTTTCCTCCAATTCCATGAGCTATTGCTCCCTATAGTGATCGAGAATATGGAACTGCGTTGTCTCTTCAAAGTCGAACTCCTTAGAGCATGAATTCGGGAAATGATGGCTTTTGCTAAATCCTGATAATCTATGTGGACCTCCTTGTTTCACTTTAAAGTTTCACATTTCACAATTTTACTATGTGTTCTTCTGGACTGACTTCCATTGATTTATCGAACTGTAATGGCAATGGATCACCAAAAATGACAAGATTTGGATTCTAACGCAAGAATATTAGAACCATTTTTATTATCAACGCAACATGTCGGACAAAACACTAAAACAAGTTCTGCAACTTTGCAGCAGATTACAGAAGTTCCATAATTAAAGTAGTGCTGCCTCTCGGTAGCTCTCGATGGAGTCTACAATAGTTTGCTCAAGCGGCCTGTAAGTCCAGCCCAATTTCTGCAGCTTCTCGGAGCTCGTCCTGAAGTTGTATGGAAACTCAACAAAGCTGCCAAAGACGGGACAATGAGTCATAGGACACCAAAATTTTAACAAAGACCTGCAGGCAATTTGCAGAGGAGTCTCTTTTGCAGATAGACAGTCCGTAGATGTTGAGTAGAGATACTTACTTCTCCAAGTAACGGAGCTCTGGATACAGACTTCTCAGCTTTTTCACCCAGTCTTTGGCAGTGATGCTGTATGCTGCACAGATGTATCGGCCTTCTGCCTCGGGTTTCTCATACACTAATAATATGGCATCAGCAACATCTCGCACATCCACTATAGGCCAGATCTTGTTGGGAACAGAATCGTCACCACCTATGTCGTATATAAGAACGAGAATTACTGGTCAAGTACAGAACCAAACTATATATATCCTTTTGCAAAATGTATATAAATGAGGCATGAGCTCTTTTCTCCCCTGTTACCCAGGTGCATAAATATTTCAGCCCAGTGACCACAAAACTGTGGGAAAGAATAGCTTATACGAGTGATAGTCTCAATTCTTACATAATTACCTTGCGGCTTCTCAATATATATTCCTTGCACAAACTTCAGAAGAAGCAAGGTGCTGAAGTTCAATATAGGCTGCATAACCGGCCCAAACACATAGCCGGGATCAACTGCAACAACATCAAGCCCGTTTTGTTTCCCATATTCGAAAGCCATGCTTTCAGCTTCAGTTTTGGCAAGAAAATACCACAGCTAAATAGTAAAACAAATGGCAAATTACTCCAATTGCAGAAGCAAAGGAACAAAACTTGTCAACTTATTAAGGAAATTTAGCTTACTAGTCGAGTTCTTACCTCAGTTGCCCTGCAGTAATCCTTGTCAGACCAGCAAGCCTCATCCTTCACCTGGTCCTTGGGCCACTTGGGGTTCATCAGCACAGCAGCGAGTGATGAGACATAAACAACTCGCTTAACATTTTCTTCTGAGCATGCCCTGAGTACATTGAGTGTCCCCTTTATGGCTGGCTCAAGCAGATCCACCTGTGACAAGTTATTCTCTCCTACAGCTCTTCTTCTGCTCAAGCTATATGACTTTGCACATGTTTGACAAGTTCAACTTTTGATTGCATCAGACACCGTTTCTCAATCTCGTCTAATTCACAGGTAAGGTAGTACTCCATCTTCATGGATTAAAAGAAAATTCTGGCTATTTCCGTGTGATCTTACCTCAGGATTGATGAGAGTGGAGGTTGGGACAGGGCAGGCGACATGGAGGACTCCCTCACATCCCATGATAGCTAACCGAAGAGATTCATAGTCCAACAAATTAGCCTTGAATACTTTAAGGTTGTCAGAAGCTCTGTCGAGCTTGTTCAAGTGAGAGTACTTGTCATCCCCTGCATGCATAACAAAATTCATGTGTCCAACCAGTTTCCAAATTGAGACAATCAATCAGTTGAACAGAGAACACATCAGGAAGAGTTTATGGTTACTTCTTTACCGGGGTCTCGGACAGTTCCATGGACATTGTAGCCCTTAGAGAGGAGCAGCTTGACGAGCCATGATGCCACGAAGCCTCCTGCCCCCGTCACACACACTCTCCTCTTCTCCATCTTTATATGTGTTTCTGCCGCTACGCTATGCAATATATATAGCAGAGACACAAAAGGCGTGGCAATTTCTTCAATTCTTTCTGCTTGCACAAAGGAGAAAGATCAAGCAGGGTACATCCACCCATTAATGAATGGTCGAGATTTGGTCTAAGGGTCTGAATGGCCTAGAATTGAAGCAATGGTACATTCAGTATAACCTAAACCAATCTGAGGCTTTCCAGTCTGTCGATCCAATGGTCCACTCTCTTCGTGAGTTCAGTTGATCATTTGGCAGATACCTATATCATGGACCCTTTTGTACATTATAGGCATTCATGTCACAGTCAAAAAGAGGTAAAAGAAAAAAAAAATACAGAACATTCAACTGAGATGTCACTGCGTTTGGCATTCCATTACTCTCCTCGAGGTCTGAGATCGCAACCTTGTTTTGAGGCTGTTAGAAGTAATTCACATAATCTGATTTAAACTCTTGCCCTTGACACCCTTTTCATTGACCTTGAAGAAGAAAGGCAGTATTCTACTCTTCCACATCTAAGATCAACAGTCTGTAACTCATTGGTTTTTCAGCCTAATATTCTGCTGATGGCATGTTATTCACTGCAATTCGTTACATTCTTTTCTACATGATTTGGAAGCATTCGAGAAGCAATATCATGCAGATATGTTGAGAAATCGTGTCCTTAAGCATAGACATCTTGAATAGACTTCATTTGTAACCATTAGGAGATGTCACGGTATTCCTACACCACAAGTTTCTTGTGGGTTTGGAACTTTGTCCTCTGTCATTTCTCCATATCTAAGATCATTAATAGTTGAAGAATCACAACAAACTGTATACTCGAATGTGGAAGTCCATACGCATGTTAAACGGAGACTAGGCTTCATTTGTCACTGTCAGGGGATGTTTCTGGGTTTTCCTCATCGTAGTATTCGATCATCTTGTCTTCCACGTTAGGATTTTGGCCTGCTTTCATAATATTACTCGTATCTTCTCCATCTTATTTGTCTTTTTATCTACTACTGATTGCTTCAACTTAAGTGTACTCAGTTTTCGCTGGGATCAAAGATATGCCAGGATTGACTCTTGTAGGTGGGACTTTCCACACTAAATCTAGGTTAGAGCTGGTCCGTCCACCTTAGAGATAAAAGCTATCTTAGTGTTTTTTTTTTTCCATTCATAATACTTGAACTTAAGACTTTAATTAAGGAGAAAACGTACTAAATTACCTTAACCAAACCTTATTTGTCGAATAAGCACATTTCAAAGCTACCCTGCTATCTATTGTTTGTTCTTATGCCGTTGTTTTCAGTCATTCCTGCTACATTTCCATTGTTTCATTGCTTTCAGCATCCTTAGCTGTCTTCTATCTTTCCCATGAGTTATCTTGATACATTGCCATCCGGAAGAAATGATGAGACTATGCTAAAGACAAAGTAGATCTGAACTGACTAACTTATTGTTAATGGATCTTTTGTAGGTTCTGGTGAAGGATATACATTACAATTCGAACCATAAAATTGAAGGAGTGGCTGCACAAAAAATTAGTAGCTAATGCTAGAATGGACTTGGTAATGGACCGTTTTGCTTGGACGTTTTTCAATCCATGAGTTATTGCTCCCCGTGGATCTCCTTGCTAAGCTTCATGTTTATCCTTTGCAGCTGAACTGTCTCATTCTTTTGGACTGTCTTCCTCTGAGTTCTCGTCATCGTGAATAACAATGAATCACCAAACAAGAAATTGCACTCTAACGTAAGAATGAATTATGTTTACGTTCAATATAACATATAGGAGAGAGCAATGAAAGAAGTCCAGCAACTTCACAGCAGCCTGTACAAGTTCCGTGATTAAAGCAGGGCTGCCTCTCGGTAGCTCTCGATAGAGTCCATGAGAGTTTCCTCAAGTGTCCTGTGAGTCCATCCCAGTTTCTGTAGCTTCTCGGAGCTCAACCTGAAGTTGTATTGAAACTCAACAAAACTGCCAAAGGCAAGACGAGTTATAGACTCCAAATCACTGGCAAAGACCTGCAGAAACTTTTCCGACGAGGTTGGGCAAATAGAGATTTTGCATTAATCGAGTAGAGATACTTACTTCTCCAAGTAATTGAATTCTGGATATAGACTCCTCATCTTTTCCACCCAGTCCTTCGTAGTGATATTGTGTGCAACACAAATGTGTCGACCTTCTGCCTCGGGCTTCTCATACGCCAATGCTATAGCTTCGGCAACATCTCTGACATCCACTATATTCCAGATCTTGTTGGGAACAGAATCCCCACAACCTATGTTATGTATAAGGATGAGATTCACTGATAATTTTTTTCTTGTTTCCCATGTGCATAAGTATAAACAGCCTATTAACCATAAAACTGTTGAAGAAGATAGCCGAAGCAAGTGGAAGTCTCAGTTCTTGCATAACTACCTGACGGCATATCAATATATATTCCCTTCACAAACTTTACAAAGAGCAAGGTGCTAAAGTTCAATGTAGGGTGCATGATCGGTCCGAACACATAGCCAGGATTAACAGCGACAACATCAAGCCCATTTTGCTTCCCATATTCGAAAGCGGCACTTTCAGCTTCAGTCTTGGCAAGCAAATACCAGCTCTAGATAGTAAAGTAAATAGCAAATTTACTGCAACTGTAGAAGCAAAGGGCACAAAATGTAGCAAATTAGTAAGGAATTTGACCTTAATACTCAAGTTCATACCTTCGTTGCCCTACAGTATTCTTTCTCAGACCAGCAAGACTCATCCTTCACCCGGTCATCGGGCCACTTTGGGTTCACCAGCACGGCAGCAGTGGATGACACATAGACAACCCGCTTAACATTCGCTTTCAAGCATGCCCTGAGAACATTGAGTGTCCCCTCTATAGCTGGCTTGAGCATTTCAACCTATGACAAGTTATTTGTCTTAAAAGTCAGATAGAAGCATGTATTAGAGACTGTACGCCACCGTGGAGAGCACAGTTGTATCGATAATGTAGATAATCACTTGCAAGTCCATCTAAAATGCCCAAGTTGCAACTGCTGTCTGCAGTCTCTGTAGATTTGCAAATCAAGAGGCACGTGGGAAAAGGAATTGCAACTGTGCTATTCAGAATTGGAGAGAAAATTCCAAATCGGTCAAATGCAAGCTAACATGGAACTGCATCACTGATTTGGTACGGATGGACAAGAATAATTGCATCTTTAAAAGGTCAAAATAATCAATTAGCAAGCTCATTAAAATGTTTTTGTTATTGTTCGTAGTAAAGCTATATCCATCTTGATGTGACAATACAAGTTCTATACTAATTCTATATTAGGTTGCCTTATGTTCAAGCTGTTAGTATTTGCCCTAATTCTAATCATATATGTGTAATTTGAACTATTTTATGTGCATGAAATATAATTGAGGTATTTTATTCATCATATATTGCATATTTTGATGAAACTCATAAATTAAAATATAATTTTAGGGTCATTATGAAATCATATCAGTGAGACCTGAGATCTCAAAAATCATAATATAAAATTAATCTAGTTGTAGGATCACTAAGTTGGGGATCAATGATCCGGTGACACTAGTACACTCGTTATATACTTTACAGTAGAAGATAACTGATCCCACTATTACCTATGAAGAGTCACTAATATAAAAGTATAAATGGTTGTTATAGAACAAGTTTATTGAATTGACTCGTTTGAGAAAAACCTAATAGATACTTGTATAAATATCAATAGGTAATTCTTTAGGTGATAATAAGTGTAAATAGTTCTCAAACATGAGATTATCATAGCATCTTGTAACTATTAAATTGAGATTTTGATTTATTCCTTAACCGACTTTTTTAGACGCGTACAAGGTATTATGAACCCAAAGAGACTCTTATGAAGGCAATAAGTAATCAATAAGGAATCGGTTACTCTTCACGAGATGAGAAAATGTCTTACATGTTCTACATAGTATTGACTCGGAAAACTTCTAACCAGAGTATGATGAAATTTGGAAATGAGTTTCTGGTATTTTTCATAATTGAGTCTAATACTTGAGAAAAGTAATGTATATGAATAAATATTGGGATTTGACATTATATCAATATCCTAACTTATTTGAAATATTGTATAACCGAAGAATTTAATTATACAGGAACTAATTACCAAAGGGGGTTCGATCTTTTGATTGATCATCACCATTCAGGTAGTTATGATACATTAGTAGATGTCAATTTTAACTTGGTGTGAAGTCCGATGGGTCACACACAATATAGGTAATTCATCGTAACAAAATTTAAATATATTAAATTTTGAATTAGATTTTAGAATTTCGTTAGTACAAATTAAGTTCATAATTGCCATATGTTTTATTGTATAAGATATTATGTGATTAAATTTTTGAAAATCTGATTAATAAATATTCGACAATATATTTATAAAAGGAAATTTTTAAATATTTGAAAGATTTTTTAAAATCGTGGAATATTAGTTGAAGAATTATTTTATGTGATTTAATTTATTAAAATAAATAAACCAACACTCGGCGGAGAGGAGAAGGAAGAAAAAGAAATCAACCCCTCCCTTGAAATAGCCGAGAGAAAAAGAAAAAGTGATACATGACCATTTGAGAGAATCATTCTCAATCTGTACAATGAAATCTAATGTGGATACTATGGAGGATGTGCACGGGTCAAAAGATCGACTCCAAAAGGTTCGTGATTGGTGGATTCGGGTTCGTTCATACACAGCATCAACATCTAGATTTAAACACAAAAATTGAACATGATTTTTATTAAATAAATATTTTAAATGTATTCTAATTAGAATTCTAAATTATTTCAAAATGATTATCGATTTCGGAAATAAATATTTGAAATTTATATTTCTGCTTCCCAAAACAAGCGAGTTGCTTCATAGTTTTGCATCTGTTTAACAAGTTCAAGCACGAGAAACTATTCCACCATCATGGATATAATATATATATATATATATAGAGAGAGAGAGAGAGAGAGAGAGAGAGAGAGATTATTTCCACAGGATCTTACCTCAGGGTTGGCAAGAGCAGAAGTCGGGACAGGGCAAGCGACATGGAAGACTCCCTCGCATCCGATGATGGCTGAACGGAGAGAATCATAATCCAACAGGTCGGCCTTAAAGAGTCTAAGGTTGTCGGCAGCTCTCTCAAGCTTGTTCAAGTGAGCATTCTTGTCATCCCCTACGTGCATGACAACATTGATTCGCAAGAGCGTTCTCCAAGCGAGATATAGTCAATCAGTTGGATAGATCAGGAACGAGCAGGACCGAGCTTGAGACATGACAGAAACAAGAAGCAAGAGATGCTCCATTACCGGGGTCTCGAGCAGTTCCATGGATGGTGTATCCCTCAGAGAGAAGAAGCTTGACGAGCCATGATGCCAAGAAGCCTCCTGCCCCCGTCACACACACCCTCCCCTTCTCCATCTCCATTGCCTCCCCCTTGAGCATGCGTGTTTCTATTGCTGTACACATACTACACAGCTGGCCACTCCTTCTTCTAGCTTGCATAGAAGGGAAGGATAAGGTGTGGACCATTCACCTCTAGTTGGATGGTCGAGATCTAATTTAAGTAAGTACTTCAGCGGTCGAGAATCGAAGCAATGGTGTATCTGCTCCCAGTTGAATGTGTGTGAGACTGGCCTGATGCTTTCGAGTACGTTGATCCAGTGGTCCACTCTCTTTACAAGGCCTGTTGATACATTTGGCAGCATGCTGGACAAGAAAGATCCTATAGTCCCCCACAATTATCTCTGTAACTACCATAGAATTGAGGGGGCAACCAACGGAGGACCCCACTACTCTACATTCATCAATTCCTTTCCATTATATAATTATGTATTGACAATTGCAGGAGTCCTCTTATCTCCTATTCTCTTCTCTTCTTATGTGTCCTCTTCTTCTTATCTTTATCTTGAATACATTACTGCTTTAATATCGGAGAGGGAAATCGCGATTCTCTCACGATCTCCCCTCTTTGCAGGTCTTGAAGATGAGAGGCTATGGCTAGGGGCTGAAAGGCTTAGCAAAGAGAGACCCAGGAGGAAAGATCGAAGACCAAATTCGAGACCCAATACCCTAGAAGAAGAAAAAGGCAGTATTCTCTTCATTTGCACGGATGATCGATCGGTAACACTCAAAGAATAGCATAACTCAGCCAAGTTTTCGACTTGTTGCTACCTGTTTTTCGGGGAATTACGACTTCGAGGCTAAGGGATGACTAACATCGAAGATATAGAGTCACCACAAACCGTTTAATAATCGAATTCTAAGGTTGATTAGGAAACCCATTTTCACATATCCGACTAGATTCAGCTGAAAATATTTCACCATGGGACGAATCAATGGTCGGGTGAATTAGATAACCACGATCATATAACATTAAGAGAACAAATAAAAATGAAAATATCAGATGCGTGATGAGCCGAGCAGATCAGCAATAATGGAGATGCTGAAATGGATCGGGTCATCAACGGCAGAGACGCAGCAATAGAACAGATCAGTGACATAGACTCAAAACCGAACAGATCGACGACAGACACGAAAAAAAAAACAGAACGGATCGGCGACAGAAACGATAAAAATATATGGGTCCATGACCTTGCTGATGAAAAAGGAGTCGTTACATTCCATATGCTCTATGCCATGTCATGGCCTGTGGTACCCAAAGGGGCTTTTGAATCCCATACTAACGAGCTCTCTACATCGATGGGGAGATGATTCCGATGAGCCAATGGCACCTCCGCTATGACTCTGTTTGGGGTCCGTTGTGACCCTTAATCGAGATGAGGAGCCAAAGGTGATTACACCCATGATGACTACTTGTGTGTATTCAACTCTTGAGTGTGCTCGTTTTGAAGTCCGACTTGCTGACTGTCGTTCACCATATATGTCTGAAAGAAGTGTTCGTTCCCCCACTTTAACAATGGTGTAAAATTATACAGTCCAGTGGGGAGGAAAAGACAATCATTTTCGACAAAATGAGCTTTCGGTGACATGTTTTCTGTGTACCAAAACTTGTCATAAGAATTGGGTTCTAACATACGGATGTCTGAATCATTTCTATTATCAGTACAACACGTAGGAGAGAACAATCAAAGAGGCCTCAAAACTTCGAGGCAGACGGTCTCTTCGGAGACAATAGATAAAAAATTGAAAACGATGCAGAGAAGACTAGGCATGGCCCCTGGAAACTTCGTGGAAGTCCATAGTTAAAGTAGTGCTACCTCCCGGTAGCTCTTGATAGAGTCCATGAGAGTTTCCTCGAGCGGCCTGTAAGTCCATCCCAGTTTCTGCAGCTTCTCAGAACTCATCCTGTGGTCGTACTGACACTCGACAAAGCTGCCAATACGAGATCACGAGTCATAGGATACCAGATCTTTGACAAAGACAAAGACCTGCAGGAAATTCCCGAACGGGGCTCCTTGGCCAGTGGAGAATCTGTATTAGTTGAGTAGAGGTACTTACTTCTCTAAGTAACTGAAGTCTGGATACAGACTCCTCATCTTTTCCACCCAGTCTTTGGTTGTGATGTTGTGTGCAACACAGAGGTATCGGCCTTCTGCTTCGGGTTTCTCGTATGCCAATAGAATAGCATCCGCAACATCTCGGACGTCCACTATATTCCAGATCTTGTTGGGAACAGCATCCCCCAAGCCTATGTCATACATAAGAACGAGATTTACTGATGTGTAAGAAACCAAAGTATAGACCTCCTTGCTAAATTGCCAATAAATGAAGAATGATTTGTTTTCATGATTCAAGGTTTCAGCCAATCAGCCACAGTGAAAAACTGTGCAAGAGACTAGCCGATGCAAGTGATAGTCTTGTCGGTTCTTGCATAAGTACCTTGTGACACATCGAAATACATTCCTTGCACAAACTTTACAAGGAGCGAGGTGCTGAAGTTCAATGTAGGCTGCATGACCGGACCAAACACATAGCCGGGATTAACTGCAACAACATCAAGCCCGTTTTGTTTCCCATATTCAAAAGCTGCGGTTTCAGCTTCAGTCTTGGCAAGTAGATACCAGCTCTAGGTAGTAAAACAAATAGAAGATTTACTGCGACAGCAGAAGCAAAGAAACAACATGCAGCAAATTAATAAACAAGGAAACTTAGCTCAGACAGAGTCCTTACCTCGGTTGCCCTGCAATATTCCTTGTCTGACCAGCAAGACTCGTCCTTCACCCGATCCTTGGGCCACTTGGGGTTCAGCATCATGGCTGCGGTGGACGATACATACACAACCCGCTTAACGTTGGCTTCCGAGCATCCCCTCAGAACATTGAGTGTCCCCTTTATGGCTGGTTCAAGCATTTCAACCTGCGACAAGCTATTCGTGTTAAAAATATCGGAGATTTTATATCATCATAGAGAGCCTAATCCTACTGATAATGCAGATAATTAATTACTTGCGAGTAAAATGCCCCTGCTGGAAGCTGTCTGCAATGTCTGCAGGTGTGCAGATCAGGAGGCATTTGCAGTATTCTGTTCAGAAAATTGGAGGAGGAGGAAGCTAGACAAGATCGTATGCTAAACGCTTCGTTTGTTTGGTATGAATGGACCGGAAAGCTAACATGTTTAAAAGGACAGAACAATTAAACAGAAGGCTCATGGAAAAGCTTTCCACCTTGATGGATTAAAAGAAAATTCTGGATATTTATATGAGATCTTGCCTCAGGATTGGCAAGAGCAGAGGTCGGGACAGGGCAGGCGACATGGAGGACTCCCTCGCATCCCACGATCGCCGAACTGAGAGAATCATAGTCCAGCAAGTCAGCCTTGAAGAGTTTAAGGTTGTCGGAAGCTCGGTCGAGCTTGGTCAAGTGAGCGTTCTTGTCGTCCCCTACATGCACAGGGACATTCATGCGGCAAAACCGATCTCCAAGTGAGACAACCAATCGAATGGAGGAAATAGCAGATAGGAGCTGCGGGGCAGAGAGGACAGAAACAAGAAGGAAGAGAAAGGGTCGTAGCCATGGTTTACTTCATTACCGGGGTCTCGGACGGTTCCGTGGATGACATAGCCCTTAGAGAGGAGAAGCTTGACAAGCCACGATGCCAGGAAGCCTCCCGCCCCCGTCACACACACTCTCCCCTTCTCCATCTCCATTGCCACCTCCTTGTGTATATATATGTGTTTCTGCAGCTACACTAGTAGGTATTATAATTATATAGCTGGCTGTTTCTTGTCTTGGCTTGCAGAGGAGATAAAGATCAGGTATGGTCCATTGGCTCCTAGTCGAACGCTCGGGATCTAATCTAAAAATCTTACGAGCCGATAATCGAAGCAATGGTATATTCACTCCCAATTAAATGCTTGGTAAACTGAACCAGGCATTAAAGTATGTCGATGAACAAGAGGAAGTGGGTTTAATGTAATAATACAACTTTAAATCTAATAATTAAGAGATTGTGATTTATTCCATTTCCTTTTCTATTATTCCATTAAAGACAGTACTTACAGGCTTTCCAACCCAACCCAACCCAACCGACTCGCTCAGACAGGTGGCCGGACCCGTGACGCTATAAAACACTTATCTCTTGTTGGTGAGGGAGGCACTCCTCTGCTGTCCTCTTCATCTCTTTTTCCTGCTCTCCTTTCCATCTCTTCTTGCCTTTTATATTTACTTAATTATCGAGGGGTTTATCTGGACTACAACATCCAAAAAAGAGTATGTTGATGATCCAGTTATCCACTCCCTTCACGAGCTCTGCTGATGTCGTTTGGCAGCTACCTAATGTTAGTATTAATGCCCTAAATCCAATCGAATATGATGTAATTAGAATTATTTTACATTCATAAAATATAATTGAGGCATTTTATTTATCATATGCTGTATATTTTAATGAAACCTATAAATTAGGATAATGGTTTTAAAGTCATGATAAGATCATGCTAGTAAGATTTAAGATTTCAAAAGTACTAATTTAAAATTGTTCCTAGTTTAGGATTACTGAGTCGGGGATCGATGATCCGGTGAAACTAGTACACTCGTTATATGCTCTATGGTAGAGGGTAACTGATCTCACTGTTACCTGTGAAGAGTCACTAATATAAGAGTGTGAGTGCTTATTATAGAACAAGTTCACTGAACTGACCCACTTGAGGAAAACCTAATGGATACTTATGTAAATGTCAATAGATAATTCATCTGGTGATAGTAGGTGTAAATAATCCTAAGACCTGAGATCACCATAACAACTTGTAACTGTTAAATATAGGTTTTGGTTTATCCATTAACATGACTTTTACAGACATGTGCATGGTATTCTTGACCCAAAGAGATTCTTATGGAGGTGATAAGTAATCAATAATGAATCAATAAGGAATCGGTTACTCTTCACGAGAGGGGAGAATATCTTATGCGTTCTACTTAGTATTGACTCGGGAAATCTCTGGTCAGAGTAGAATAAAAATTGGAAAGGAGTTTCCGGTATTTTTCATGATTGAGTCTAATACTTGAGAATAGTAATGCATGTGAATAGATATTGGGATTTGACATTACATCCATATCCTAACCTATTTGAAATATTGTATAACCGAATGATGTAATTACACAGGAACTAATCACCAAAGGGAGTTCGATCTTTTGATTGATCCTCACCATTCGGGTAGTCATGATACGTTGCTAGATGTGAATTTTGACTTGTGGATCTAAATGATTAAGGGTTAATTGGCTAATCATATTAAAGGGTTTAATGAGATTGAGCCTACTGCTGACTTGATGTAGAGCATAATGGGTCACACACAATATAAGTAATTTCTCATAATAAAATTTAAATATGTTAAATTTTGAATTGGGTTTTAGAATTTCGCTAGAACAAATTGAGCCCATAATGGTCACATGTCTTATTGGATAAGAATATTATGCGATTAAATATTCGATTAGATTTTTAGAAATCTTATCAATAAATATTCTCTCGGTAATATTTGAAAGACTTTTTGAAATCATGAAGGATTCTGAACATTTATTTTATGTGATTTGATTTACAAAAATAAATAAAAACCAACTCCCTTCGGCTGAGCATGATCGACGAAGAGGTTGACGTCGCAAGAGAGAAAAATCAATGAACCCCTTTAGAAAAGAAAAGAAAAATACGTATTCGTGTGGTAACTATTTATGAGAATCATTCTTAATCTCTACGAGGAAATCTAGTATGAATACCCTCATCAAAGGATTGACTTCAAAAGGTTCGCGATTGGTGGATTCAGGATCATTCAGACACGATATCAATATTCAGATTTAAACACAAAGACTAAACACAATTTTTATCAGATATATATTCTAAATCTGTTGTAATTAAAATTCTAAATTATTTCAAATGAATAACTGAATTTAAAAATAAAATTTTAAAATCCACATTTCGCCAACCCTAATGCACGGATCCTAATCTTACGCGTACAGCAAAGGCATTCATTCAAGTCACTGTCAGAATGCAGTATAGGGAAAATTATTGCCCAGAGCTCTGCTAGGATCGTCGGGACCGCTCCTTCTAGCACCACAAGTGGGGCGTCGTGAAACAAGGTACTCGAGTATAATTGAAGTCATGACGATGGAAAATGATTCTGGGAAGAAATCTCAAGCAGACGGGACTGGCAAATATCACTTTTTTTCTTCAGCATGCACCGGCCACCAGGTTTTCGGAAGTCCGATCCACCATGATTGATGTGAGTATGAAACAGCTCGGATCATTAAAGATGAAATTGTTTTGCTGACCATGTCAGTCAGCGTTTCATGGTAGTACGCTGTTCGGTGCCCAAGCACCCTCGGTAACCTTCGCTGCATTCTCTGCTGTCTTTTACCGGTGAGTTATCTGTCCACACTGTTTTCCAAGAGAATGGCCCCATAACTCAGAAAATGCAGTATCGAGGGAGTGACGACTGCCCGTAATATTACTAACCGATGTTAGAACGGATTCGGAGAGTGATCATTTTGTTTTACCGGATGACGATAGATTAACCCGTAAAGCCAGTTAAGAGAGAGTCAAGATTGAGCGCGATGGTGATTTACTCATGGCCTCAACTTCCATGCCAGTTTACTGTCATCTCGATGTAGCTTTCAAATTCGCGGATGCGAGCTCGTGTCTATCCAATTCCGACTTTGCCATAGATGAGGTGATTGTGACGCTCGGATAGCCTGTTCTCTCTCTCTCTCTCTATTTCTCTCGCTTTTCCAATTCCGGGCACTGTTCTATATTCGAGCAGAAAACGGAAAATTGACATCAGCGAATCTACTTTCCGGGCACAGCCAGAAGGCTCATCGGGACTCTAGGGGGCGGGCCATGGGGCCTCGGGACTTTTGTGGACCTGACCTGTTTCACGTTGTCTGGTTTTCAGTTGTGGGCCGACCAGTCCAAAGACAGACACAATCCTCAGGCCCAATGGCACGAAGCAGGAACCTGACAGAGATCTCTAGAAGCAATGTGTGGCTGCAGGATGTATGCAAGATAGCGATAATTAGTTTTTCATATTCCAAGAGACAGCCTAGGGAAGCCCGAAAGGGGCCGTTTGAATCCCCCGCATCGATGTGTTACTGACGATCAGGGCGATGATTCCGATGAACCAACCACACCTCCAATGACCCTGTGAGGCTCTCTGGTGACCTGAACTCGAGAAGAGGCTGAGCCATAGACAGATTAAACCCATGGGAACCTCGGATGTAGCGTCTAAGCATTGCGTGTGTATCCAACTTTTGAGTGCAAACATATTCAATTCCGACTTGCAACTCGACGATCCACACGTCTAAAAGAAAATGTTCGTTAATTCCTGCACTCACGGGCACTGTGAGTCGAGTGCCTAGGAAAAGACAATCAATCATCAACAAACTGAGCTCTACCAAAACCTGTTGACAAAAATGTGGCATGATTAGCTTAGAATGGCCTTGATCTTGATCGCCCAGGTAAATATAAAAATCCATAATCATTCAGTCTTGCCCCTTATCATCCAAAGATCAATGGTCAACAGTGATAAAGAATAGGTTATGGGGAAGAAAAGTTAAAATGTTGATATCCGATTTGATGGGACGTTGTCCAACTGATTGTGATTCGATAAAATATTCGTATGAAGAAAGTTAGACAGAGAGGCGACTATTAGCCCATGCCTTTCACTAGTGGCTAATATAATAAACCGAATCCCCCACCCTCAACTTGCTTAGCTTTTGATTTGTTTATCAATGGCATGATGATGGTTACTAGTATAATATAGGAGCCAGCTGAGAAAGAGAACCCTTAGTCATGCTTGGAAACATTGCACCCAAGTCTCATTTTAATTAGTGGACCCAGGTGGGGTCTGCACTAAAGTTTCGAGGCTCCTATTTATTCAACTGTGTGGTGGCCCAATGTAACTCCCAAAACAAATTTTGCTTTTTTCTTTCTTTTTAAATCTCATCTTATTCGAAATTAAGGAATTATGGATTTAATTTTTATTGGCATTACCCTTGCCCTTCTTACTTTCTCCCATCTCGTTCTTGACCTACGAGTCCCATTTTTAATTGTAAATATTATAGATAGTATTGCAGCGGTTTGCATCGTGGCCAGTCCCGAGTATAGAACTTGTGGTCAACTATCGCCCAAGCTTGAATTAAAAAAAAAAAAAACCTAACCCATGAGTTGCTCTCGCTGCCCATGTATGGAATAAAGGTACTTGGCTCGTGATTAATTATTAAAAATGATTTGTATATTTTTTTTAACCAAAATCCAAGATTTGATTGAGGAAATTTTAATACATTTGATTGTTCCATCCACTTTTTTGTAATTATGACGTCGAGTCAGCTCTAAATTATAAATTTTTATTTTATATATATAGAGACAGAAAATTGCCTGAGATACATATTTTCATGGAAATGTGTCGAGACTCAAGAGGAAGAAGATATGCAGATGGGAAAGCTTGAAGTGGATAGATGCATCCATGGCCTCCTATTAGGTCCATATTTCAAGACAAGTCTCAGGTCGGACGAGTTCGGCAATGCACAAGTGAGATAATTCAATGAATCCAATGCTGATTTCCAGTATTTTATTTATGAATGAATAGCTTTTCGGGGCCCATTCCGTGAGCTGCCACTTCGTGGAACACAGGGAAGACAACAATTGTCGACAAACACATATGCCCATCACCACCATCATCGTCATATATTCAAAGGTGCCCGTGATCCTCTCTGAACTTGTGGATGAGGTCGTACTGTACGCAAGCTGTTTAATTTTGCTCTCAATGTCGGCTGATCAGCACCATATACGTGCAAATTCTACACGTTTCTCTCAGTGTAATATATATGTTCCTGGAAAGTTCTCTCTATTTCGTGTCACGATTATATATTAACCCCTATTATTGATCGGGATTTCGGTGGACATGTCGGGGCTTGGCCGTGTGACTGCTCGCTAGTCCGAACTCCGTGCTCTCTTTGGACCGGAAAATGAAAAACGACGCGAGATGAAAGTTGAGATGATGCCTGGACTGGCTGGTGGGGCTGTGTGGGCCGGCCAGCCGCCGGACTCCCGGGTTTCAAGGCGGGGATGGATAAGGTTTAGATGACACGATCGAGAGAGTTCCAATGTCGCGACAACTAATCGGCCACGCGGTCTGGTCTGGCGCACACTCTCCACCGTCAGCCTCAATCAGCAAAAATGTCTGACCGGTTGACCGCACGTGGGAGTGAATGCAACGACGACCAGACAGAGCTCACCCAGCCGTTCCTTCCCCTCGAATGCCCACCGTCGTGTCGTCATCACGGTGGGGCTAATTGATCATTAAATATTCAGTCGTACAACGGATTATTATATATTATATTAGATTTTGCTATTAATGGACGTTTGAGTTACATATGTAAACAAATGCCCTATTTTTCAGGGTCTTTTAGTACGTAAAATAGGGGAAAATTATGACTTTGATTGTGATTTTTATACCATGGTATACCTCTTCTTCTCCCATTCACTTTAGGTGCCCATCGATGTATAAGCATATGAGGAATTTCTTTGGCAATATGGAGAGGCTCTTAACTCAAGTATCTGAGATCTCATCCAGTCGACACAGTTGTTGTTCAACGTTGAAGGAGAGAAAAAGGAGAAGACAACGACAGGAACACCAACCGGAGGGACCCTTCCATCCGTTTAAGGTAATTAGGACCAAGTGATGTCTCAGACATCACTGAGATAGACAAGCTTTCTAAAAGACCGTGAATTTAAAGATAAACGGGGGAAAAATAAATAAAAAGGTTAAATGAATTAATCCAGCTCAATTGTAGATTTAAAGAGTACTAAACCCTTACATATGAAATCGACTCAATTGCATTGACTTCTTCCTCAGGTTTGAGGGGTTATTAATTACTGCAGTTGTCACTTTGTTCAGATAGACATTACTGCACAGTGTGGGGGCGGTGTAGAGAGAGAGATTGGGTCAAGAATCCATGTTTAAGGGCGGTCGTAACTGAGCTGAAGTCATCAGAGGAACCCTAGCTAAGTAGGCTCTTCATTCTATATGTGAACCCTACATGCTACATATAGATATATCCGTGTTTTATGTCTATATGTAATGTAAATGCTGGCTGACTCTCTCTCTCTCTCTCTCTCATTTTAGTTTTATTTTGAATCTAAATTTTTACAGGGAACTTGAAGTCTGCTAGATTTAGGGTTTTTCTGGAGGTGCGGATTGAAGTATACGACCGGTCTGTCACAGTGAAACGGGGGGGAGAGGACCCGAGTTAGAGGAAGAAAAGCTGGCAAATAAGTGGTGGGAGAGAGCGGATACGGTGGGGATGTCCGATTACAATCCCGATCCCGGCTCTCGATATGTTCAGCAGCTTTTCCGGCCGCCACCTCACTTGCAAATCGGGCCTAATTCTATCCCGTGTCCTCCGCTGCAGCAGGCTACCCTTTATCTCCAACAACAGCAGCCTGGTTCACCAGAAGAAGACTCACCGGAGAGAGATCGCAACAAGGGAGGTGGCAACTCGGGTGGAGCCGCCGCCGCCGCTAGCTCTGACACACCCACCCGCCGCCCTCGAGGCCGGCCCCCTGGCTCGAAGAACAAGCCAAAGCCGCCTATAGTTTTGACCCGAGACAGCCCCAACGCTCTCCGGTCGCACGTCCTCGAGGTCTCAGCTGGGTCAGACATAGTCGAGAGCGTCTCCAGCTATGCTCGGAGGAAAGGGAGAGGCGTCTGCATCCTCAGCGGAAGCGGCACAGTGGTTAAAGTCACTATCCGGCAGCCCGCGTCCCCGGGAGGGGGCGTGGTGACCCTCCACGGGCGGTTCGAGATACTTTCCCTCACAGGGACGGTGCTTCCGCCCCCTGCCCCGCCCGGCTCTGGCGGGCTCTCGATATTCTTCCTTTCGGGTGCCCAGGGACAGGTGGTCGGGGGGAGTGTGGAGGGGCCGCTCGTCGCCTCAGGCCCGGTAGTTCTGATGGCGGCGTCTTTCTCTAACGCGGTGTATGAGAGACTGCCCTTGGTCGATGATCAAGATCAGGAGGGAGCGGCAGGCGGGGCTCAAGTACAACAACAAAGCACAGCTTCTCAGTCTTCGGGGGTGACAGGAGGTGGCAGTGGCCGGAAGATTGGAGGTGGCAGCAGCGATGGAGGCGGACCTGGTGACAGTTTCCTCAACGTCGGAGGCAATACCGGGAGCTACCAACTGTCGGGTGACTTGCTTGGATGGTGCGGCGGGGGTGGGAGTGGATCTGCTTGAATTGAGCAAGAGAGAATCGGCATTTATTCCCGAGGCACCTGCTAAGTTCATAGCTATATGCCGCGATTAATGTACGATAGATCAATTAGTTTTTTTTTTTTTTTAATGTTGATCTCGGTGAAGTTGGCCCGAATTTGAGGTGGAGAAGTTATAGGAACCATGACATGACTCGAGGGTAAGTCCCAAATCAATGTACAAAATGTATTTCCGTTCGATTTTCGGCCAATTTCGGGTGACCTCATCGCACCATTTTAGCAAAGTACGTAGTTGTTGAGGTGCTTACATGTGAAAGGCTGTATTGCTCTCTCTCTCTCTCTCTGTATATATGTAAGGGTATATATAATATCTAATAGATATGATGAATATGATCTTGCAAGTCTTGTGTATTTGCGCATATTGCTCTTCTCATGTGTACACTAATTTATTTAGATATTTCCTGTTAAAAGGAAAAAAATTATGACCAACAAATTACTTGGAGTGCTTCGAGACTGAGAAATAAGATCAAGAAAAATTTTATACCTTTATTTCAATCCCTTATAAATTTATATATTGTACTTATTAGTTTTATTGAAAAAAAAAAGTTATAATTTTAATTAAAAATTTTATAATTAAAAATATAACTTATTCCAAAAATAATGTTGGAACTTGTGCCTTAATCGGGCATGATGTCTGGTAGATCGACCTCTCTTGCCTGGTGTTCTTTAAGGATAAAATTCCTTACACCTTGGATTTGCACATTTACCCCCCTTTTTTTTTCTCCCAGTAATATGAATAGGATATACAGCATATTCATAAGTCAAGATGTCGAAATTCTCCGAACTGATTCAGTGCATCGATCGACACTTCCTCATGCTTCGCATTTCTGCACCCACTTGGCCAAATCCACCCGCATTAGGGTTGCTAATGCTCATCAATGGCCGATCAAGTTTCATAGATTCGCCCTTCGAATTAAGGAGAAGTTGAGTCCTGCCAATTGATGTCCATCCGACGCACCTGTTATGGTTATTTCACACCTGCTACATTACATTTTCGATTCTTATGCCAGTTTTTGAAAACTTCATTAATCGATTTAGAACATCTGTTACTTGATGGGATGGTGATCTCATGGGTGGAGGTGCCTCTCTGATGGAAAAAATTCACAGCAGCAAGGACAGTAAAATTCTGTCACATGAACATAAGATCCAAGACATTATTATTATCGTGCAGACCGAGCTCGTGAAATGGACACCGCCAACACTTGCTGGAAACATGTGCGGACGGAGCTAGGGTACGTGCGCATACAGGATCTGATGGGTCGATGGAAAATCCCCGTGAGTATCATCAGGAGCTGGGTGTCAATGACAGTTAAGAATATTCCAGTAATGCTACCAAGGCTGCTGTTAATGCATGCTGCAACAATCCATGGGCTTCTTCTGGTGAGAGGGTGTAGGGTCGAGGAATTGGGCTTAAAAAAATGGTAGTTCTGTAACCCAAAGCCCAGTAACACACAGTCTGTCTAGTGGGTACAAGTAGGGGCTTAAACTTCCTAGTCAGTTTTGACTATTTGCTGGATCCCCCAACCAATCCCATAAACCGGTTCGTTTCACGGTCACACTGGATCGATCTTCCCGGAGCGGGTCGAGAGTGCATGCCATTATCATCGATAACCTGGAGGCCATTCAGTTGAGCATCAATCTTCTTGCATGTGTGTAGGGGGTCTGATGAGATATCAGATCAAGTGTCATGCAAAGATGGGATGGTACACAGCATAACGGTAGAAACGTGGTCTAGCTGCGGCTTTTCCTGATGCAAATTCGAACACTTGATTCGATAAAGATTCGAAGCACACTGCAGTAAGAAGTAGTAGGAACAAGGCTTGCTAGGTCAAACATCACATTCAGAAAACGATCGATGAAGCCAACACCGAATAACTATCCTCTGTCTGTCATCGCATCCTACAGCCTCCAACATACTTAAATGTTAGAGGGGAAGCAAGCACAAAACACAAAAGTTTCACGCGCCATGATGGAGCGCTGCTCGTTAAGAGTCTACAAATCCTTCACAAATGTGCCTTGTTAACGTCGTCAAAGTAAGGGTGTTCCATTGCTTTCTTCGCGGAGATCCTCTTTGATGGCTCGTACTGCAACATTTGCTGCACAAGGTAGTTTGGGTTTTTTCATCTGTTAGTGCCTTGGTGAAGTATAAACCAAGAAGAGAAGCAGCTGGGATTTTCTTTTTCTTGTTTTATTACCGCTAAGAGATTGAGCCCGTCCTTATCGAGATTTGGGACTGCAGTAGATAGGCTTTGAGGCCTCCACTGAGGGTACTCGTGCCAGTTCATCAGCTTGCTAACCCCGGCCACATTTCCTCATTTGGAGTCCCAAGCAACCTTCAACATCAAGATATTGGAACAATCAGAAAATGTACTAACTCAAAATTTCAAATGAAAGTGGATAGGAATTAGCTTTCACTCACCTGAAGATGTGGAGGAGCTGCTGGAGCTCAGAATCTCCTGGAAAGAGTGCCTGCTTTGTAACAAGCTCAGCTGAAGAATACAAAACAACATGTCTGATTGTTGAGTGTTTGAATTAAATAAATTCCAGTGGATCTATACATTTTATAGGAAAAAGGCATATCATACCGAAAATACAGCCGACAGACCACATATCAACCCCAGTAGAGTAGTGGGTCGCACCCAAGAGGACCTCCGGAGCTCTATACCAGAGCGTTAGAATCTGTCAAAGACCAGCAGTCAGCAAAAGCACTGGACAGCACTACTGATCAGGAGGATGGTGAAATGGTACAGCTCCATTTACCTCATGAGTGTACTTCTTTATTGGTAGGGTGAAGGAACGGGCGAGCCCCATATCAGCTATCTTGAGGGCCATTGTCTTGCGGTCCAGCAAGAGATTGTGTGGCTTCAGGTCCCTGGAGAAGGTTAAAGGCAAAAAAAATGAGACGGGATCATTTTAAGGGCAAAGCTTCAAATAAAAAATCTAAAGAGGATGCAGCACCTGTGCAAGATCCCATGGCCATGGCAGAAAGCGACACCTTTGCACAACTGGTACATGAGGCTCTGAAATTACAGATCAAACAGAACTTAGAATACTGTAATGGAACCAATAATCAAACAGCTATCCAGTTTTCGAGTTAAAACCTTCACGGTCCTGGCGGGTATGTCCTCCCCAGTGGAACGGAAGCTGCGGATGAATTTCTTCATATCGGTTTCCATGTACTCAAATACGAGGTATAGCACAGTCTTCCCTTCTTTGTTCTGTCCTTGTTTCACATCCAACAGCCTGCAATTTTCAGCATAATATGGGACTGAGGATAATAATGGAAATTTGAATCCAACGCAGAAACCAAATGAAGCCAAATTAATTATCTCAGCAGCCTTTCAGCCACAAAATTCTTTTATCTTTCGACATGCAACCACAATCTTGCGACATCAAAACCCTAGATTTGCAAGGAAATTGGGAACTTATCCAATCAACCGCAAACAATTGGACGAGATACGGCAAATGTGAAACCTCTAAAATAAACCAGAAGGAGAACCCCCAAAAAATGCTGAAATTTTACAACACACAGATCAAGATCGAACCAGAAACCGATTTAGATTAGATAAAGGCAGAGATGAGGGGTGACCTGACGACGTGGGGATCTCGAGAAAGCATACGGAGGATGGAGATCTCGCGGAGGGTAGTAGGGGGAACGCCCTCCTCATCCTCGTGGAGCCGGGTCTTCTTGAGGGCGACGATCCTGCCCGTGGCCTTCTCCTTCGCCCGGTACACCTTCCCGTAGGTGCCCTCCCCAACCTTCTCCAGCTTCTCGAACGCCTCCATCGCAGATACTGCCGTCGCTTGCTTCTCCATGTCCTCTATGTTCTATGTTCTTCTTCTTCTTCTTACTCCTCTCTCTCTCTCTCTCTCTCACACAATCTCTGTCGCTGAGAAAGCAATTGCTTGTGTGGATGCAAAATGAAGAAAGGGAAACGGAAGAAGCATAGGGTTTTATTGCGCAGTCGATCTAACCGTTGGGGCGGGATGCTTTCCTTCTTGGTCGTTGCCCAACGGCACCACGTTTTCAAATTCAAATTCTCCTGGGATGGACGTGAAATTACGTAAAAGCCCTCGACCGATTGTCCCTTCAACCCGCTCCCCTCCACCCCCACAAATGCCGGTTTCTATTTTAATAGATCCGGCAGAACATCTTATTAATCGACATCATCCTTTTCGAGATTTTCACATGTTAAACCACCTTTCACTCGTCAGGAGACTCGCCTCTCATCCAATTCTTCATCAAGAGTAAGTTTAAGATCAGATTCCGAATTTATAATCACATGGTCAAAAAAATGAGTTGCCAAATTATAGGTACCGATGATCACCGCAATGCATTGTAAGTCCAATACTTTTAATAGGCCAACTAAAAAAATATAACGACAAACTTCAGCAAGTATGGAATGAGATCTCATCCTGCATCATCAATCAAGACTTCAATCAAGAAACACACACCGCTTCCAATGGGAGATCCTGTAGAAGCAGTCGAAGCACACACGATACATGTAGTCACTTTATCTACAAAGATCCAAGGAGCAGGTTGCTACTTAGGTGTACGGATCAAAATGGGCTAGTAGAACTAGGAACTAGAAATATGGATGACCTATGATGGATGGAAAGCTCGATCTTCATCCTAGTCTTTGAAGCTTTGCATCTTCGACCATCAGTGAACAAAGGTACGGTTAGATATGATCCATCAGTCTCACTTCTTGCTCCTTTTGGAGCCTGTGTTGCCAGATCTTTCCTTCCGGCGTTTCCCGTTACCAGGACTAGCTGGAGGAACAGCGCCGGCAGAGTAGAGAGGCACATGATGCCCAGGGACCAAAACAGGGAACCCAGCAGCAGGGATTCTGCAGAGGAGACGACCACAAGTTAGGCTAAAAATGATTGAAATTCAAATGGGGTTTCTTCCTTCCAAGTATCTCGTCGCTTTGTTCTTACAAGAGAAGGCCAATTTGACAAACTAAATGTGCACATGACAAGAAAACATGATATGGAATGTGTTATCATTTACTATCTAACTCGCTCATATCAACTAAGAGATCAGCATTGTAACCTAAAATCCCTTATGAGGAAAACCAATCATGATTTGTAAGCTAATTAGAGATGGAACATCACAGGCCAACAAAAATTTTTACAGAAAAAAGTATCAAACATGCTCCTCACACCTAAAAGGCAATCAAATTGAAAAAGTAAAACTGATTTTGAATTAACCAAGTTCATATGGACCCGCAACATTAAAGAATAGATGGCAGAGTACTGCTAGGGAACCATTTTTACAGGTATAACTAGACCAGCTTATATTAAGACAAACTTCATTTAAGCACTCCTGCATACAAAAATACATCATGGCTATTGATCACACATGGTGTCAATCGGTATTTTGTACATCTGAATAAAGTTTTGAGTATCATACCCAACAAGAGCACAGCAGACTCCTGCTTGGCCATTGAAGCACCATATGCATTGCTATTCTGCAAACCAAAGCGGAGGGCTTGATTCTGAGCCATAAGGCACTGGAGCAGCCGCCCCAGTTTCAAGCATTCTCTTTCTAAGTATTTGCTCTTCATCTCCAAATCTTTCACGTAGATCTTCTTCCTCTCCCTCGATCTAAGAGCAGCATCTCTGTTTCTCAGCTGCCTGGAACGTGAGTGCATGAAAATGAACAGAACTTCAGCTCCTCGATTACATCACGTTCAGCACAAGGGTCAACAAAAATATCGAGTACCATGAACAAGAAAGAGCAGCACAGCACCTAAATAGAACTCAGCTATATGACCTCCGCGGCTGTTCAATTTTTTCACATTGTCATCAACATAGTCATTCATGAAACTCAAAAGCATCAGAGTAGCAAAACATAATGCAACATGAATGAGACTCGCACAAAATATCCAATGCATAGTCAGAAACCATAAAGTCAAGAATTTGTAACATCAACGTCCATAAACTCTAGGAAAGAAATCAGTAACAACGCGCACACTGTTCAAACAGAGCTGGATTCCTAGAAGTCAGGAACACCTTACTTAGCAATTCTAGCAATATTGAAGGATAACATCGGTATCCACAGTCAGTGGAATATTCAATTGCACGACAATCGCGTTAAACACTACCTTTGGCGTTTCTTAACTATAGGATCATCAGCATTCTTGCCATCATCGACCACCTCAGCAGCATCCAACTGCTTATCGCCCACTCCAGCACAGCCAGAATTGGATGAGTCCGAATCCTTGTCGCCCAAACCATGCACGACCCCACCAGATCCATCTGAGGGTGAATCGATGAGCAGGCCAACAAAGAAGCTATCAGATGCCTCCTTGGCCGTCTCCGGCGGGACCGAATCTCCCCCATCCTTCATCAGAGTGTTCTCGATATCGTCGATCGACAGCGACCCTCGGCCGGGGGAACGTGTGTTGAAAGCATCGGTACCGAGAAGACTCATATTGTCCGGTGAGTCGTTGAAGAAAGCAGCCAGGTCGATCTGCGACATCATGTCGTCTTCCAGGAATTCCACAAGCTCCATGACTATCAAAGCAGATCGGCTAGATTTACGACGAAGGAGAGTGAGTATTAATTACAGAAGTAAAAGAGAATTCAATACCTTCTCCATGCAAGGAGAAGAGATAATTATTCTGAATTAGGGTTCGCAGGGTTTCACAGAAAATTAGACGAAGTTTACTAGATAAAGAACAGGAAAAAAGTGACGTGGTCCTGGTCTTTTATACATGGGGGTATATACCGTCACCAGCCCAATGAAATTTTGCCACGTGGAAAGTCCACACCACAGTCCAGGCCCAGCCCAGTACGACAATCTAGTGCAACTCCAGCCCAATTTTTGTTGGCCCAAAACTGCCCTGCATGGAGGGATGTTAAACGGGCCGATTTGGCCCGAAATAAGCCCGGGCCGTTCCCAAATCAGCACGTAACCGCTTTTATTGAATTGAGTAACGGTTACGGACTGAGTTCAAGAATGGCCCTATTAAACCAGAAATGGCCCTGTATGTTTTTTTTCGGAACCAATCCGAACTGTTACAAAACCAAAACGGACAGGCTCAAACCACCAAAAAACCCTGCAATTCCCATTTTTATAGGAACTTCTGTACCAAAAACAATGGCATCTCCAACTATATAATTTAAATTAAAAAAATAAAATACTTATCGATCATGATTCAAATCAGCTCAAACTATGAATCAACCCACTCAGAAACAATTTCAAACTGGTTCATAATTTCTTAAATCATAATCCGTAACCAAATCAGCCCATCAATAGCCAGATCAAATAATTTTCAACTCACCCGGTCCATTTAACATCTTTACCTGCAAGCCTGAACTGTGAGTTGCCAATGTCCCTAATCTCAGACCCGGTCGATTCATGTTCGGCCGCCCAAATAGATCTGTAATCACTATTCGGTTCACATTAATCAGTAATTCAATGAAAAGTTTTGCTGCGTTTATAACCGGCTCCCGCAGCATTCTGCTTTCGAAACTAAAAATGGGACTATGGAGGACATTGCAATAGATGATTAGGAGAGTAGTGCTCATCGCGAGTCAAGAAAATCCAAGACTACACGGAAGCCTAGTCGCATGAAAAGAACAGAGCAACTAAGAAGGAAACGAGTATTAGTTTGCCTAGCAGTAGAAGCAGTTCAAGAGAAGTTGTGCTCTCCCCGCTGTCATCCTTTCCTCAACGTCTATAGCCAGAAGCGGCACTCCTGGTTGCAACCGAGGTAGGAGATGCACGTGAAGTACTGAAGCTCATTCTGTACAGCACAGGATGGTAGATAAGGGCTTGCCCGCCGATGACCTGGATTACACCGGTGATGGAAAAATTCAGGATTAATGGGAACCCTAATAAGCAATAAGCAATAGAGTAGGAAGGTAGGACTTCGTAAAAAAAAATGTAGAAGGCAGCTCTAACCTAAAAATCATTTCCACCCGCTGTTGTCTTAGTCAGCATCCATGGCCTCCTCGATGTCGAGGGAGAAGCTGTACTCCTGGTCGCAGCCAAGATAGGCATCACACATGAAGTAGAGAGTGTAGTCCCGCTTCCCGGGGTCTGAAGGGGCTGTGAAATTGAGCTTCACCTTTGACCTCCTCTGGAGGCTCAGCCTCTTGATAGCCAGCAGCTGGTTTGACTTGGTGTCCCCCACCACAAGCCACCACACTTCCTCCTTGGCCTTGGGGAACCTTGCTGCATCCACAGGCCCCACCTCTGTCCTCCCCTCCATATCCCTCTCCAGGACAACCTCCAAGTACACATCCTCACCTGCCCTCACTGTCTCCCCGTCCACAACCTCATAAGAGAGGTCTATATTGGGGAAGCGGTTGCAGAATCTCGCAATGTCTAACAGCTGAGAGTCTGACATCTGGAGCAGGTTCTTCCTCTCCTCATCCTCCATATCCAGAAGTTCAAACACTGTCTCTATGCTCTTCCCTGGGTTCTCCTGACACTTCTTTGCGAGCTCCTTGGTGAAATGGGGAAGCTGCAGGAGCATTGAGTCCTTCTCCCACATGCCCTGCGTCACCATCTGGCACGCCTCCATTGCAAGCAGTGCAGGAGTAAGCCACCCACTCGTGGCAACCACATCCACTACCGCATGAAGCAACCTAATGGCCAAAACCACCACCTCCTTCTGATCCAGTGCAAGGTTGCCGCCCACATGCTGCCTCGAGAAGTGGGCCTGGAGCAGTGCATTCGCCTTGATGTGCGGATCGGTGCACTTGGGGTTGTCAAATGAGAACCTCTGGTGGTTGATGAGCCTCCTCACCAATTCGTCCTCCCCTGGCCTGATAGGGAGCTGATCATACTCTGATGCAGATGCCACAATCTCAAGCAGCCCCTTCATCCTCGTCTTGGTGGTCAACGAGGAGCTGAATCGCTCTATAGAGGTGTAGCTCACATAGTGATATGAGGAAATCAGCCCAAGATTAAGTGGTCGAATATCATCATCAATTGAGATGCATTTGCTTGCTTCCAGATCAGATAGGGTATTCTCCACGAGCTCAGAGAGGTGGTCAGAGAGGTGCCTTGCAGTAGTTCCCTGGAGGCCATAGTAGTTTGGATTCTTCATCAGCCGCCTGTACATGAAGGTCCATGTTATGTTGTCCACTGCCTCCTGGTGGTTCGTAATAGTCCCAGCCACGATCTCGGCATTAATGTTGTCATGCACGAAGTGTTGTACATGGCTCTCCACAGGGAAGGCCTCATAAAGGAACTTTTTGTAATACTCCTTCCTTGGTGCATGGCAGAGGATCACGCACTTACCAGAGTTGTCAATCAGAGGGCGAGATGCCCGCCCCATCATCTGCAGGAGATCAGTCACGGGATAGTCTGTGTGGGCATTCTCCCGCCCATCATAGTACTGAGTTCCCATCACAACCACCAGGTAGGCAGAGAGTGGAACTCCCCAACACATTGAGCTGCTCATCACACACACCTGAATCCACCCAGCTTCAAACAGATGTGTCACAACCTGCTGGTCAAGACTTGAAAGCCCTTCATGCAAGTAACCCACCCCATGCCTCAGAGTGGCCCTCAGCATCTCCTCATTAACCTTCTCAACAAAGGGTTCCAACTCCTCGGGATTGTGGAGGAGGAATTCAGGTTCCTCTCCTCCAATGTCGGCACTCGAGTAGGTCATCAGGTCCACAGCTGTGAGCCTCACATGCTTCCTGGTGGGAACAAACACAAGGGCAGGCTTACCATTCTTAGCGTGTTGCACAATGGCAGTGTAAGTGGGCTTTGTCATCGCCTGCATCCTTGCCTCAAAATTTGCTATATCAACTCCCTGTATGTGGATCTCCAGGGGTGCAGGGCGGACGTTAGGAGGAAAGTTAAAGAGGCCATGGGCTGTGGCCCCAATCCACTCCCCAAGATCCTTGGCATTTGCAAGAGAAGTTGAAAGAGCCACCATTCGGATCTTGTTCTCCACATGGGCAGCAATGTATCTCATCCTTGAGACAACTACCTCAAGCACAGGCCCCCCTTGGCCCCCAATAAGATGGAGCTCATCCACAATGAAGAGGCTGACCTCCTGGACCTGCTTCCTCTGCCTCCACCGACGAGTCAGTGCATCCCACTTCTCTGGAGTGCTGATTATTATCTGAGCCTTATCAAGCAGTTTCAGATCAGTTGTTGACTCGCCAGTTAGCTCCACCACCCTCATCCCAAGGCCTTCCCTCCCAAACTTCCTGCTCCAGTCACGCAACCGCTCCTTGGCAATAGCTTCCAGAGGAGCAATGTAGACTACACGCATTACACTGTTGGATCCCTTCTGGTGATTCCGCAGTATTGCAAACTCCGCACATATGGTCTTCCCACTCCCTGTTGGAGCCGCAACAAGAACATTATCATCTGTGTTGTAGAGAACAGTAAAGACCTGGGTCTGCACCGGGTTGAAATGTTTGAAATCCTTATAGAGAGCTTCATATGCTGGGTTCCTCAATGCAGTCACAGGCAGAGGTTGCAGGTCAAGAAGCTCAGTTGGCGGAGGATACTTTTCAGGTAAAATAAGGTGCCGGAAAGAGACGGGCAACACAGTCTGTGACCCAAGCCACCGGTCCGACACAACACGGATGTAATACTGAGGTGGGATTGGCTCATAGATTGGAACTGTGAAATTCAAGGTGTGGTCCTCATCAATAAACTGCTTCTTCAGCAGAAAATACTCATGGTGGAGAATGTATTCCCCATCATTATCCTCCACAATCACCCAAAATGGCTCCACATACCCATGAACTTTGTCCTCCCACTGGAAGTCTGGTGTGATTGTCAGCTCCACCCTCAGGACAGAGCGAGTGATAGGCAGGACATGAGCTGCAAGGTTCAACTTTGGGAATTGGTGGATGAACTTGTGAAGAGTCCGTCCCAACTTTGGTGCCCGAATGAGCTCTCCCAGCTCCTGGGAAGAGAGATCGTAGTATCTCTCCCAGGCCAAATCCTTCTTCTCCAGCTTCGTGAGAATTGCATTCGGGATCCCAGCAAACTGACGAAGTGGGGTTTGGACACTCCACATCCTCTTGCTGACCATCTTGCAAAGATTCAGAGCCTTTTCTGCAAGCTGTGCCCATCCCCTCTTCAAGACAATCTCAAAAAGGGCCCGCATTAGACGCCCTGCACTCTGAATAAAACAAGAGAAACCAAATTAGGTAAACATGAACATTTCAAATGCATCTCTCAAAATAAAAGGCAAAATGAATATTCATTTTAAAGCAGTGAACAACACAAACCTGAGTTATGAAAACCATGTCAGATGTCAAAGAAAGCCCTTCAAGCTTCAGCTGTGATATATAGGCTTGGAGCAGGACATTGATCTTGGCACTCGGCTCCTCCAAACTCTCCTTTACAGGGATAGGAACACGATCCAATAGCTTTGCAAGCTCCATCTTCTCATCCTGTCTCACTGTTACATATTTAAATTCTTCACTGAGTGAGAACAACCGGCACAGCTCAATATCTCCCATCGTTGGCTTTAAATGCTCATTGTAAGTTGAGATTGTCCCATGAGTTATGTAGTAGTAGCTAGCTATGCGGCCCAAGTCCGTGACTTGAAAGTATCCACTCTTGCGATCATACTTAACCAGATTATTTTTGTCCAGTATGGTTGCAGCCGTATGGATCTGTAAAAAATGAAGGAAAAGAATGCACATCAGTATGAGAAACAGAACGTTATCTGAAAATATGCAACTCATGCAAAATCACATGCCATCTTTACAATAAGCAAAACAAACAGCAAGAATACCATATCAACTCATAGAACACAAAATATAATGAATTTAAGACCAACCAATTTCTCTAATCCCAAAAAACAAATGGCCTCAAAGTTAGACAACAGCAAAAATGCTGCAGAAAATCATACTAAATAAAAACAATCATTCCAGGAAGAAATGCTGGCTTAAAATGCATTTGAATGAACAAATCACTGGCATAAGGGAAACAAGAGAGCAAAAAACAATTACTTCTGTCAAATATAAACACCAAAAGAAGAAAAAGAGCCAATGTGTTTTAATACTTACCAAATCAGCTCTTCTTTCCTCCAAAGTTATGTCCTTGGTCAGAACATCTGGAGCTAAACCATAAAGTGTAGGATTCCGCAGCATACGTACATACAAGTAAGTATACCCAAGCCAGGTGCATGCTTCTCTAGCATTTTGCACCGACCCAAGGACAATTTCAGCATTCAACTGATCAGCCAATTTTGATACAAACTGACTCTCAATAGGAAGCTGCTGATTCATCAGAGAGAGATAGTAATGCAACTCACTGTGACCAGTAATGATTATTCCTTCTCCATTTGAATCATACTGGGGCCTTCCCGCACGACCCAACATCTGCATAACATCCAGAGGGCTCAATTCAGTCCAGGCTCCCTTCTCCGGATTGTATATCTGTGTTCCCTTAATAATCACAGTGTGTGCAGGCAGATTCACACCCCATGCGAGAGTTGCAGTTGAAACCAAAACTTGAACAACTTTTTCAGCAAAGAGATCCTCAACAATTGTCCGGTCTCCCCTTGTCATACCTGCATGATGAATCGCAAACCCATAGGGCAAAAGGTCTTTCAGGTCATTGCTCTTCACATTATCAGCTTCTTTCTGCAAAATCATTCGTGTTGCATCATCATCTCTCAAGAATCTAGATAGAGTATCCTTAGCAAGTGCCGTGTCTCGTACAGCACGGGCTGTTTTTGCTGTTTCTTTTCTGGAGTGTACAAATATAAGAACCTGGTGTTTTCCTGCAAAGGCCAGCACTTTCTCGTAGCAGATATCATTCATCAACTGGAACCTCTGCAGCGGCTTCCTAACAGTGATCCCAATATACTGCTGATTTAGTGGTACCGGCCTGTAGCTGTTATCAAAATGAAACAAGCCCTTATTCAAATCAACTCGCAAGAACAGCGCAACATCCTCATAATTAGGCAATGTAGCTGATAGACCAACCAATCGAATGTGCTCCTTGGTGGTTTCAATCTGTCTCACAGTTCTAGCCACGATGCTTTCAAGAACAGGTCCTCTGCTGTCATGTAGGAGATGAATCTCATCAATGATTAGAAGCTTCACAAGCTGTGTGTAAGTCCTATCTCCGGATTTTCTGGTAATAATGTCCCACTTTTCAGGAGTGGTTACAATAATCTGAGTTTCCTCAATTTGTTGGCGAGTTAGTGTCTGGTCACCGCTCAGCTCTTTTACTGTAACACCATAATGCCTCAACCGATTAGAAAGGTTACCAACAATTTCAGCAACAAGAGCTTTCATGGGTGCAACATATACGATCTTATAGTTTCCATGGTTGAATGAGCCATCTGGATCCCGATTCAATGCAATCTGCTGAAGTATGGTGAGAACAGCAACATTTGTCTTGCCAGCTCCAGTGGGAGCACATAACAGAATGTTCTCGGCACTGAAGAGTGCAGTCTGATAGACTTTGCTCTGCACTCGGTTTAACTGCTTCATCCCTTCAAAAGCATGCTGAGCCCAATCAGGCATTGAAGATATCTTCACGAGCTCCTCATTAGCATCAAAGGGTCTAGGCTTCAAGGCCGGCACGTGAATTTCCTCATAGCCCTTGTTGATTTGGCTCCTGTAAGACCCACCAGGAAGATCAGTCTTTTTGTTTGCCATCAGAAGACCACCCTGCTCAAAGGCAAGACTGTCAAGATCAAGCAACTGGCGTTGCCCCTTCACCCAACCACTCTCATTGTCCCTATCCACCAATCCCCTCCTACCCCTGTCTTCATCTCCAGCACTCTCATCCTTCAATCGACGGGCCTCTTCCCGAATACTCTTCTCTAGATTCTTCTGCCTCTCCTTTGCAGTTGCCCTCGTGGCATGCAGCTGCTCCACTATAGCTGCTAACTCTGGGCCCATGCCCATCATCTCTTCCTCAATCTTATTCCTCTCTTCCTGATCCTCAGCCCTTGCCAAACGGGTACACCAGACAATCTTCAGGCGGTTCCGAAGCAAGAATTTGATGAGACTGAACTTATCAAACTGAAGATGTACCAGCAACTTCGTCTCTACCTCCCTGTCATCCCCTTCAGCAAGTATCTTCAAGACCTCCTCGGCTAGCTTCTGGCACTGCTGGGGATCTATCTGCTGCTCATACGCCTGCGATATCTTCCTCTGAAGCCAGTATGCATCAATGTCCTGAACATTGAGGCCCATCCCCTCGTTTGCTTCCTGGAAATCATCGTCATCAATCCCACCACCCATCTGCATGGCACCAGAACCGTTCGGCTCTGCAACATCCTCATCCTCGTCTTCATCCTCCTGCACCATATCAAGATCACTGTCCTCCTCATCCTCCTCATTATCTTCAAACTCAACAGCAACACCAACGTCATCATCAAGTGCCTCATCCCCATTTGCTGACGTGGGACCAGCCTCATCACCACCATCCTGATAGTCTGTTATCAGCCTGCCAATTGAGACGAGTTGATCGAACACAGGGTTTCCAATTGCGTTCAAAAGCTTCTCAATTTCCTTCTTCTTATCCGGGTTCTTAATCGAATCATTCTTAAGTACAGCCAATATCTCATCAGCCGCACCTCTCACTATATTCAGCGGCTGACCGCCCAACTGCTGCTGAATCAAACTCAACATAGCCTCATAAGCCGCACGCGTCTCCTTTGTCTTGGGATGATAAACCCCTTCCTCGGTGGTTGTCAACACGCTCTCCTCCCTGAGGCGCCGGCGCTTCTGCCTTGGGGCAGCCAATGGCTCAGCGAGAGGGTCCCTCTCCTTCTTCTTCCTCTTAGCCTTCTCAAGCTTCTCGTCAAGTTCGGGAGGCCTGCCCCTGTAGGCCCTGTCCCCAAAGCTCCTGGGATCTATCTTCCCCCAAAGGGACTCCGGCTCGCCGGTCGGCTCATGGGTATCCCGGGGGCGAGTATCGGTGGTCAAGACAAGGCTCGAGTTGGCCCTGTACTCGTACTGCTTGAAGCGAGCGTGCGCCTCAGCACCGCCTCCGAGATGCGCCATCACCGCAGCACTCTAGGGTTCAGGTTGCGATATATAAACGCAAGAAAAGAGAGAGAGAGAGAGAGAGAGAAAACCCTGCAAAAGAACCCAAAAGGCAGCTTATCACTATCAGTCTACTACCTCAGCATCTAGGGTTTCAACAACGCGAGCGAATTCATAGAAATTGAACAGAGACTGAACGAGAAAGCTTACGGATTTGAGAACCGAAATCACCACTGCTAAAGAAGTTGAAACCTTCCGGGTCGGTGAATTTTTCCCTCCACGACGGATCGAATGCGCATAATACCTAGGACTAACAAACGGAGGAATTCCTGCAGATACTTTATAGCCCTTCGAAACGTACAACGACTTGAGATTTTAGGGCTTATGCATCTGAGATGGGCCCCGGTGTTGGGCCTTGTTGTCTCCATGGGCCGACTGGGTGGCCCATCTAAATGGTGGCGAAAAAACCACGACCTTTGTATGTAGGTCGGATCAGAATAGAATAGTCACGTCCCACTCACTGTTGACCAGAAACTTCTTTCAATAATAATAATTATTATTATTATTATTAAATGAATGATCGAGGCTCCTCCGTCTTACCTTGCTCCACATGCTAAAGAAGTTGAAACCTTCACGGATCGGTGAACTGTGGAGGAGTCCAGCCAGCCTCCGCCTACATCATTCAATGCCACGGATTACGATCATCGGTACACAGAGAACACGTCTCACATGGTCGCTCGCCCCGCCCACCATCCGACCCCAGCCTAGACCCTCCCCATGACAGCTCGCTTGCTGCCCCGATCGACTGCTTAATCGGAAAACGATAAGCCCAACAAAGTGATCTTGTGGGATGGGGAGGAGACTTTCATTCCGAGCGTTTCGTCATCCCAAAGTACGCGATTTCTTCTTGCCTGTTCATTGATATTATTTGGTGTTGATGCCCGGCATTTGATCTTGAGTTTCTTGAAGGGGATGGCAATTAAAAAAGGTCAAAGGTTTGGTTAGTTAGTACCCACATCTCCAACTCCACGAATCTCCACCTAACAAGGGAGTCTCGTCTTTTCATAGACATGAGAGCCAAGTCATGATCTAAATCTCTTTACTTATTCAAAGTCATAGGTTGCTTTGCACATTCATAGGTCAGCAGCTATTAACTATTTCGTAGAATCACACTGCAATTTCATATAATTTATATTAACTTTTTGAGTGTTAAATGATCATTGTATATATAACTAGATATATAGATACCAACATATGTTAGTCAATAAGGCTCAACAGCTTTTTCCTCAACCAAAATATGGAGATTAAATCTTGTAAATAGGATAATTTATTTACATAATAATTTATTAAAAAAAGAGCATGATTGAGTGTTTCCAAATTAGACCTCTCCAATATTTAGTATTTATTTATTTTTAAAATATTGACAAAATAAAATAAAGATTTCAATTAGCTTATAAATTTATTTTTTTCTTCCACAATTATTTATACAAACGGCTACTTGATACACGTTTTATATTGGCTCTTTTATGGAATAACACTCAAATTTCACATCACTTTTAATAAATTTTTGAATATAGAATAATGCTTATACTATAAATAAATTTATTTTAAAAAAATTATATTAAAAATAAGGTTTTGAAGATATTTGATATTTTGATTTTAATTACGTACTATTCAGTAATATTTCCCAGTAAATTGCTAGAGAGCAACCACCCCGATGCTACACGGACCATAGCAGAGAGGCCCAACCGACCGAACAACGATTGGACGGTGATGACCACGATGCGGCTCAGACGGAGCTCCCGAGACCGTACGGTCCTCGTCAAGCGGTCAGCTCTCAAAAGCGGGGAAGAGAAGAGGAAAGGGAGAGAAGCAGAAGAGCCCGTAGGCGGTACCGTACTACACTGGAAAATAAACTCCCCTTCAGCTGTCGCGTGGTGCCCTCGCGATCCTTCGGCCTGGAGGATTGAGCCCCCCACGCGCCGTCTCAGGGCCACCCACGTGAACTGAACGGAGATCTCTACCGTCCATCGTCTTCCCGACCCGCAAGATCCCAGCGCTGAAACATCCTCTTCTCTCTCTCTTTTTTTTTATTGCCCGCGAGAGTATCCAATCATATTTTACTAATATGTTAGTTGTATGGATTGTATGTTTGGCACAACCGGTGCACCTAAGAATGAGAATAAATATCATCTGTTTAGGATTTGAAATTCTTAAAAATTGATATCTTGAATTTAATTAATAAAATTTAAATTATATAATATACTGATCGATAGATTAATTAATTATTATAACGATGAAACTAATAATATAAAAATATATATAATTAATCCATATATAATTTTTTCATATTATATCCTTTCATTTTGTAAGAAAAAATAATTAGTCCAAATATAATTATTATTACCGGGTAAAAAATATAATTATTATTTAAAAAAAAGGAGAAAAAGTGAAAATTAATTGGCTAAATCTGTGGACTTTCTTTTCTTAAAACCGGGGGAGCCGCATTTATGGCGTTAGGTAGGCCAGGGTTCGTACTCGCGGGCCCCACCTCCATTGTCCTCTGGTACCGTACGAAACCTGCGTTGTCGTTTCATCCCATCACGTCACATCTTTCTTCTGGCAGGCAATATATATCGCAGAAAATACATAAATAAACAAATAAATAAATTAGCCGCAATAAATTTTTTTTACATAAATTATCTAATTTTTTAAAGCTACTTATTTTAATTAACTTAAATACTTTTTTAATATAAATTTTTTATTTAAAAAAATAAATATTAATTTATTTTAAAGAGGAGTAAAAATTAAATTTGTTACCTATACTTACCAATGACTCATATCATATATTCAATACCACCTCCATATTAGCATACAGGTAGTTATAATCAATTTGCACCATTCATAAGTTTGGATAGAAATGGTGGTTAAAGTTAGAAAATGAGCACTTGTGATGGATACTTTCATGATAGTATGAGCTACACATACTCTACAAGCGTATGAGATTTAAGAGAAAATTTTATGTACTATTATATTAGTTTAATTTTTTTTATTAAATATAAGTTTATATCTCTTATAGAATAAATGAAAATTTTACATAATATCATAATAAATTATTGCGTGAACTTACACTTTGCGTACAATACGGAAAAAGGGTTAGTTGCTCGTAAGTTTGAGACTAGAAGGAAAAAAATGTCATATTTGTGGACAATTATTGAGGCCTATATTTAATTGCACCTTACATGTTAATTATATTATCACGTAATGGTGAATGTTGAAAAAGAGAATCTTATGAGAAAAAAAATCTCGGTATGTATGAGACTGGATATAATTATCACATCAAATTAATCTTTTACTCTAAACATATATATAGCACTCTTATGAATTCCGTAGGAATTATACATGAAGCGAATGCCGACCCTTCCTTCTTCGAACTGCATACTTAACTAACTCGACGTGATGAGATTTCGATTTATTCTCCAATTTAATATGATTGGTTAATTTAGAAGGATGATTATCTATCTATACGTAGACTTTAGTCGTCCATTGCCCCCATCTTTCCGTCTCTCTCTGTCGTTAACGGAATTATTTACTAAGGAAAAGAAGAGGAAATTAAGGTTCTGTACTAGCGGATTAGACCGGCCCGGTGGTCGGTCCAGCTATTGGGTTTATCGGTTTTGGAGGGTTGGACCTAGACCTGGCAAAATTCGGCTCGGAATTGGCCCGGCACGATAACACTGTTGTGGGCCAGTGCTCATCGTGCCGTGCCGGCACGGCCCGATAATTTTATTGGGCGTGATGGGCCCGATGATTATTGGGCCGTGCCGGCACTATAGCCCGATTAGAGATATTTTAAAAAAAATTAATAGACAATTATATACTATTGAAGATATTAAAAAAAAACTTCATCTGTGAACTCACTTGTAATTGCAAATAAATCACGATCAAACAAAATTATCGGGCCGGGTAGGGCTGCCCTATCTTATTGGGCCGTACCATGCCGACACGATATCTTAATAGGTCGTGCTTGGACCAGCCCTTATTGTGCCGTGCCGGTACGGCTCGACAAGATCGGGCCAACACGATTTGCCACTTCTAGTTGGACCACAGCTCATACGGTAAACCATTGATATTCCTCGTAATCTAGTAATACTCATGACAACCATTCCCTCATTTACTATTGCTCTTTTTCTTCCTCGTCTTTTGACTCGAAAATTCTTCTGGTTTCGAGATGGATCCACCTCGAAGACCTAGGAACCCGTGGTCTAATAATCGGCAGACCGGCTGGTTTGAGATGGACGGGGACTTGCCATGTTACAAAGCTCCGCATGTCACGCATGGGATGACACAGTTAGTGGTTGGACCCGACTAATGTGTACATGCGATGCGGTCAGTGAATGAACTGCCGTACGACACAGTTTTTTTGGGTCACATATTTTCCTACTCGACCCTACGCAGGATAAAAATTATACAGAGAAATTCACAAATTATCATATAAGAATTTGACTGATGTTGATTGGATCACAATAAATATTGTGTTGTGATAGTCAATTTTGACAATTTTATGAAAATTTAGCCGATACAAAGCTAAAAAAAAATAGAAAGTTGAAATTCTTTAAAATGATGAATTTATTATTATAATCACGTCTTTTTTTAAATAGATAAATTTAAATTATAATTATTTTAATATTAATAATATATAATATTATAGTAAATTAACTTACTGATCTATTGAATATTATATTATAAGTTGAGAATCCGTAGTAATTTTTAAATGTTGATGGGTTAGAATTGTGGATTTTAAAATTAATTTATTATATATTATTAATAAATTAATATTTTTAAAGATATTTAAAATTATGATTTTATTTTAAAAAAAGTGGCGTGAAATTATATTAATAATATTAATGTGGTGTGACTATTTTAAAATTGACTGACGCAAAATTGCAAATCCTTGGAAACGAAGGGTTCCGACGCAAATTGTGAAACTATCATTAAAGATTAATACTGTTCCGCTTTTTCTCTTTAAAAAAACACATTTACATTGGACTTACGCAGCCACTTGGGGTGGGTGATGTGACGGCCAACAGGACAGTGGTACGTACACCCCAACAAGAAAAAGAAGAAGGACAGGGGGAGAAATTTTTACGTGAATGGAGGTGAGCCTTTTGGAAGGAAGTTCTTTGCTTGGTCTCCCTTTTGATTCTTTCGACCGTAGGTAGAGCCAACGAACGGCGTCTTTTTTATCCCCAAACCTATGGCAAAATAAATTAACAGGGGGCGTCTCGGATTCTTCTTTGGTCCTCCGGGCGGCCTGATCAAAGGCTCCGATTGTTTGCTTCAATTTACGGGTTGTGCCCCCACACCGAAAGAGAAAGTTTGTTACGCAGAAGGTGAAGACGGCAAGAAGAAAGGTTGAGAAGAAAGGAGGAGGAAACAGCCTTTTTTTTTTCTTTGCAGATTGGCTGTTCTTCTCCACAGCTTTCAGAGTTCCCAGATTTGTCCACTGGACTCACTGTTGGTAGTCCCCGGATTTTGAAAATTTGCAGTTTCGGGAATTTCCTCTTCTGGGATTTCATATTCCGCTGGTTCCTGTGGGTTGTAAATCTGGGTCTTGGCTCTTGACTCACGAGGACCCTATTCTGGGTCTGCTGTGTTTCTTGATTTGGAAGTTCACTCAAGAAAAGAAGAAGAAGAAGAAGAAGATGGGGCCGGATTTCTTGTGATTCTGCCGAGGTATTGAGCTTGTTTTTTCATATGGGTTTGTGCTTTGGAGTTTTTGAGTTGATGCCATGGATGTTTAGTGGAAAATCATCAGCTTTGTATGACCCGGATCAATCTGTGTCTAAGCTGAACAACATGTCCCTCAGGCATGAGATTTAGTGGTTGGAAATAAAAATCTTGCCTTCATGCCAGAAATTTTCTCTTTTATCTCTTAATTGTTAAATCAACCAATGTTTTCAGGATTTACTGATATCCCTTAGCTGCAAAGTGATCACATTTTCTTAGGTTGTTTAAAAACTGTTAAGGCCAGGTATTCCTTTTCCATCTGTGGGTATCTAACTTCAGACGTTTTATATCAATATGATTTCGTCCCCTTGTTGCCCAGGTTTTGGGACTCCACAGATTCTTTCTCGACGACAAATGGAGGAAATAGGTGCGCAAGTGGCATCGCCCATATTTGTCCGTAGTGCCCCTTCAAGTAGATTCTGCAAATCACCTCTTCTGGCTCGAAAACGGGGCTACACTTGTAATCAGGTTCAATCCCTCAGTTATCAGCCTCAGGATCTGCAACACCCATTGGATCCTCAGGCTAATTGGAACACAAATTCTTGGCATTGGGACAGTATTGAGTTTGTTGCAAAGCCTGTTGAATCGCAGATTCTGCGGCTCAGTTCTGCTACTTTGGAGCAAGAGAAGAGGAGAGAGGAAGGTGCTAATGGGTTCCCTGTGAATTTGAAAATGGGTGCAGCTGAGGAAGAGGTTGATGAGAGCCTGAGACTGAATCTTGGGGGCCAGCTGAAGTCCTTGGAGGAGCCTGTTTCAAGGCCCAGCAAGAGGGTCAGATCAGGATCTCCAGGCAGTAACAATCCTACTTGTCAAGTGGATGATTGCAGTGAAGATCTCTCAAATGCCAAAGACTACCATCGGAGGCACAAAGTGTGCGAGGGTCATAGCAAGGCTACAAAAGCTCTAGTGGGAAACCAAGTGCAGAGGTTTTGCCAACAGTGTAGCAGGTTGAGCTTATGTTACTTGTCAGTATTTCTAGTAATAGCTGCTGGAGGATTCAACCCATAATCATGTGCTTTCTGTTGACTACTAAATTTGCCTGGCCCCCATCTTCTGACTTTAGCACCTTGCATTCAAAGGGAAATGTTACAGAATGGACTTACACATGATCAACAAAAAGCTGAATATGTTTACAAGAACTGATCGTGGCAAATAGTTTTTTGTGTGAATACTTTGGAAAAGTAGTGTATGGTTATTGCTCGATTCCTTTGAGATATGTATTGAGGTCTATGAGGATAGAAACAGACTGGGGGTGCAAGGCCGAGTTCCCATAGTATAAAGAGGCTTTAAAGTGAATCTAGCAAGATGAATTTCTTGGAACATAATGCCAACGTTGGTGATTTCTACAGGTTCCATCCTCTTTTGGAGTTTGATGAGGGTAAGAGAAGTTGCAGAAGAAGGCTTGCTGGGCACAACCGGAGGAGGAGGAAAACTCAAGCTGAAGATTCCAGCTCGAGAATTTTGTCCCTCACGACCAAGGACACCAATGGTGATGCAAATTTAGACATAGTCAATTTGTTGACCGCTTACACTCGTGCACAAGGTGGTTCTCATTCTTTGGCAGTTTACACTTTCAATTTTTATTGTAATGTTTTGCATTCTGAATATAATCCCTTGAAATTACAGGAAGGGTTGACAATAAGAGTATCAATTCTTCGCCTTTACCTGATAAAGAGCAGATCCTACAGATACTTAGCAATATAAATGCCTTAGCTCTGCCCACGGATCTTGCAGCAAAGTTGGCCTCCTTCAGGAGTTCGAATGGTACTTCATCTGGACAAGCTCCTGTAGAGCATTCCAACAAACTGAATGGTGCGATGTCATCTTCTTCTACCATGGATTTGTTCAATGTTGAAGCCGCTTTGCTATCTCAGAAAAGTGGACAGATGGCGGAGTTTGAGAGGAGTAAAATGAATAATTTATTTGACCAGTCTGCTGATCCCAAGGGAACCACCATTGAGATCAATTCGATTGGGGGAGAAAGAAGCAGCTCGAGCTGCCACTCTCCAGTCGAGGATTCAAACTGTCATGTCATAGAGACTCAGGCAAATTTACCCTTGCAGCTGTTCAGTTCCTCACCCAAGAATTGCTGCCCACCAAAATTACCTTCCTCGAGGAAGTACTTCTCTTCTGACAGCGGTAACCGGACTGAAGAGCGGTCTCCATGTTCTTCACCTGTGGTCCATAGGCTGTTTCCAATGCAGACTTCAGTGGAAGCTGCAAGACCAGAAATATCGATCACCAGGGAGGTAGATGAAAATGCACAGATGAATATAGAACGGGCTGACATTGTTCCCCTTGAGCTCTTTAGAGATTATGATAAGGGACCAGGGCAGAGCCCTTGTCAGATTTCCCCATATCAGACTGGGTATACATCCTCTTCTGGCTCTGACCATTCACCCTCAAGCTTAGGTTTGGATACAAAGGTAAAGTTATATTACTGGACTTAAGTCTTCTTATGAGGATTGATCATGTTTGAAGGGGGTGGCGATTTGAAATTGCCTGTGTAAAATCTGCACAGGAACGGACTGGTAGAATAATGTTCAAGCTGTTTGACAAAGACCCCAGCCAGTTGCCCAGGGCTCTGCGGTCACAGGTTTGGAGATTGTTGCTTGCTTTCTTGTAGTATTGTTTTTCAGATTGGTGTCAGACCATGTTTTTTGCATTTTTCCTTGGCTAAGCAAGTGATGCTGCTCTTTCTTCCATTCAGATTTACAATTGGCTTTCTAGTAGTCCATTGGAGATGGAAAGCTACATAAGGCCTGGTTGTTTGGTTCTCTCTCTCTATCTCTCTATGCGTTCCCCAGACTGGGAGCAAGTGAGTAAAATATAATGAACACCTGTTATTATATTTCCTTTATCTCGTGGGACTTACATTTGTATCCGCAATTTTGTAGCTTGAAGAAAAACTGTTTGAACGCCTTCAAGCATTGGTTCATGGTGCAGAATCCGACTTTTGGAAGTCTGGAAGGTTTCTTGTGCGTATAGGCCGGAAATTTGCATCTTTCAGCGATGGTGCGAGGAGGCTCTGTCTTTACTTTTGCTATTTCTTTTACTTTTCTAATAACCTGTTTATTACAGTTTTTCCCTGACTTTTTTTTAAAAAATATTCAGGAAATGTTCATCTTCTCAAATCTTGGGGAACAAGTTATCCACAGTTGATATCAGTGTTCCCCTTGGCACTAGCTGTTGGGCAAGAGATCACTCAGCTTATATTAAGGGGTAGAAATTTAGTCAATCACAGAACCAGGTGAGTATTAGATGTCAATGCTGTTTCATATATCCACTTTATCTGTTTGATCTGTAATCTGAAGCTCTGAATGAAAATTTGTGCAGGATACATTGCACCTATGAAGGTGGATATATATCAAAGGAAGTTGTGGAACTAAGTTGTGAAAAGTCCACATATGATGAGATCAGAATATCAGGTTCTGGAATTAATGCTATAGTTGCAGTGCCCCCTTCTTTAGGTCGATGTTTCATTGAGGTAACTTCATCTGACTCTCCATGTCCTTCTCAGAATACTTTAAGGCCGGTAGATAGCTCTTGATGGATGTCGGTCTATTGTCATATACAGGTAGAAAATGGTTTCAGGGGAAACAGTTTCCCCTTGATAATTGCTGATGCTACAATCTGCAGCGAGTTGAGAACACTTGAATCTGAATTGAGGAAAGACATAAACAGCTTGAGGGAGGAAGTCCTGCACTTCTTAAATGAACTTGGATGGCTGTTTCAGAGGAGAAAGGACTATCCTCCTCTAGATCTTAATTATTCACTCAACCGATTCAAGTTCTTGTTTACCTTCTCAGTCGAAAGGGATTGGTGCTATTTGATCAGGAAGCTCCTTGATATTCTCGTGGAGAGCAACTTTGATGGGAGTGTTCCGATGAAGGAGTCCCTAGAGGCATTATCGGAGGTGCAGCTCTTGAATCGGGCAGTGAGAAGGGGGTGCACAGCAATGGTGGAGTTGCTTGTAAATTATGCTGTAAATTGCGGTCCCAATGCTTCCAGAACATATATATTCCCACCAGATATGGCAGGGCCAGGCGGTATCACACCTCTTCATCTGGCCGCTTGTACTTCAGGGTCAACCAGTGTAATTGATGCCTTGACAAATGACCCGCAAGAGGTATTAAAAGCATGCAACTTTGTCATTTAAATTCAAAATGGATCGTGATTTGTTTGAGTGGCAAATCTGGGAGAATTTTTCTAGCTTTTAATTTCATTTCTTTTTTTATGTGTTTTTAATTTTTTTTGATAAGCCCTTTCCATTTGATTCATAAACATCAATGAGCTAGAAGATGTGCTTTCTTTCAGACCACAACTCTTTTCACCTTCTAAAATATCTTTTAGGGAATTCAACTCAGAAAACTAAGGGGACCAAAAGAGAGACCTTCAGATTGGAATCATTAGTTTTCTTTCCATTGTTTGCAAAAAAGACAAAGATTTGGAATGTTGGATTGCACTTTACATGGTATATTAGTAATAAGAAGTCTCGAGTCAGCGTATGATTTGTTACTTATCTGTCAAACTGAAAAAAAATTCCCCATGTTTTGGAAATCTTTGAAATTGTCTTCTTGTTTTCAAAATTCTTCTAGTTGCTTTACATTCTTTTCATGCCATGCCTATCGACTTAATTCGTGTTTGCTTTGTTGTGCCTTTGTGTAGATTGGTTTGAATTCGTGGTGTGCCCTTCTGGATGCAAATGGGCTGTCCGCATACTCTTACGCATCAATGAGGAACAACAACTCCTATAATGAGCTGGTGACTCGTAAACTCTCCAACAGGAGGAATGGCGAGATTTCTCTGTCAGTTGGAGGATTTGAGATAGCAGAGCAGGAGAATTCACGGGGCCAGCAGTCCATTCTACGGTGCAGCTCCTGTGCTCGATGCTCGGTGGCGGCAACTAGGCACTATGGCACGAGAATCACAAGGTCCCAAGGAGTGCTTCATCGCCCCTACGTACACTCTATGCTCGTGATTGCTGCCGTCTGTGTCTGTGTCTGCCTGTTCCTCCGTGGTGCCCCCAAGGTTGGCCTTGTCGCTCCCTTCAAGTGGGAAACTTTGGACTATGGCCCACTTTAAGTGCCGCCTGGAACGAACAAAGAGTAAATGTAAATATGAAGAGATCAATGGAGACTATTTTGATCAAGGACAACTGTTTGAAGGACGAAAATTCTGTTGTTGCCATATTCTTTGAGAAAGCGAACGGGTCGACTCCTTTTGTCTTGATGTAGGGATGGTCAATGGATTCCTGGATTGCTGATAGCTCAGTACATTGAACTCTCCAGGATGGAACAGAAGTTGCACGAAGTTTGTGAAGTCTGTGAGCAATCCGGCAAGATTGGGAAGCGATGAGGGATGGGAAACAGCAAAAAGGGGGAGGGTATACTTTCTTGTTGAGTCTGTTATCGTCACAACAGCATGCTTGTATCTGATTCTTTTTCCCTTCTCCACCTTTTGGTTATTTCGGCTATTACCTGACTGCAGCGAACAATCTGAAGTTGCATACTGATAGCGAGTTAGATTTATTTGTCAATGTAAAGTTGCTTTCTGGATTGTGCTAGGAATTATTTGTTCAACTGCGTCGGATGCTGCACTTACCCTGATTGATTCTTTGGCGTATTCATGTGATTTGCTCGATGAATGAGTCGTATCTTACTTGGCAAAACAGTAAAAGCTTGCGTCTTTCACGTAGATGTTGATTCTAAAGCATTTCTCGTACACTGAACTGACTGATATTACTTACAGATACCGAACTCAAATCACAAGCGCAGAGCCCCAGCCCCTAAAATAAAGAAGTCATTGCACAATCAGAGCCATGGGAACAGTGGAGGGGATAGTGATTCTACATTTCTCCTCTGTAGAAGTTACCATTCGGAGCCGTACTTTTCAGTCCGTAAACCAGTAAAGATGATTCCTTTATCATATATATTTAATTAAAATTTTAAATTAATAAAATAATAATATCCAATATTTTATATATTATAATTATTTTATTTATATAAGATCATATGCACTGAGTCCATACACATATATGTATGCATGTATATAATAGCATCATCTTCTCCCCTCGATGCACTCAGTCGGGACACTTTCCGGCGGCAGCTCAGCCTTGTAACCCACGTGTCTCGGGTTTGAGTATCCGACCGGAGAAAATTTAATTGAACCGACTCAATCTGTCATGGTCGTAGTAGTAGTAATAATAATAATAATAATAATATATACACACACATACATAAACACAAAAAAAATGGCTGTCGACTTTCTCACATATCGTGCAAGCCATGCAGCCTGATGTTGCAATGCTAGAGTCAAGATACTGATATTAATACAATAATTATTACTCGTTAATTATAATTAGCATTGAAAAATAGCTCAGTAAATGAACTAACTACCAAAATAGGATTAATTACTTACCTACTACTTCATTAAGGGTATAGATGCGGCAATCCTGCTAGTACAAATGTGGCAACCCTTCTAAGATCACCTTCCTATTAGAAGGGCTGGTTGTCACAATTTAAACAAAGTATTTTATATTTTAGTTATATCATATTACCATATCTCTATTTTTCTTTTTATATATATATATATTTCCTTTTATTTTAACACTCAATCAGGTTTTTCATGATTTATTTAACATTTTAGAACTTTTTAATAATTAAAAATAAACATTTGTTCAATTTTATTCTATAATTACACAAATCAGCGTGACACACGATTTAACCGTGATTTATCTAGTCTCCTTTTGATGAGATTATGCTGATAGACCTTCGACCAATGTTCGTGACGCACGACTCAATGCAATGAGCGAATTGTACTATCATGGGTCAGGATATCGAGGAGGCTTAAGACACAGCATATCGAGGAAGAACCGGTTTTCTTTAGACCGTCCCAGCTTATGTGAAATCAGGTGCATGACTTCCTGGATAGGTAAAATGGGAGTCTCCCAATTTCTCCTCTCTCATTACATCGGGAGATCATCAGCGGACTGGCAAAATTTGGAGGGTAAAAATGACTATCTCTTTTACATTTTTTGGAGAATTTCTTTTTCTTTTTCTTTTTAGAGATTTTCAAACCCTACAGTACGGTACCTTCGTAAATGGTGCTCAGCCTCATTCTGAACGACCGAACCGCTAACTTCATCCTCCTCGACGACAGCCTCTGCATCTTCCTCACCGATCCCGATCGATTGATACTCGTCGGCTTACTGTCGAAGCTCGTCAACGTCTTCGACGGATCGTACCCCGAGCCACACGTCTCGACTGATGATGTCGGATTGTAATTATAACTGCCGCTGTTGTTATTATTAACAAACAGGACAGGCGATATCTGCGTCTTGCTTCTCTTCCCTCTTCGCCTGCGTTGGCGGGAGCCGCCATCTTCGTCTGCGTTGCGGAGGGCGAGGCTGGCCTTGACCGCGAGAGCAGCCATGTCGGAGGCTGAGAGACGGTTCTGGAGCTTCGCTCTAGGGAGGACGAAGTAGATCTGGCCGGGATAGAGGACTTCAGAGGGACTCAGTGCATGGATGTACTGGTCGTAGTAGAGTCGATCGGAGTTGCAGAGGAAGCAAGCGGATGAGGAGGAAGAGGAGGGCGATGAAGAAAATGATGAGAACGTCTCGGAGCCGAGGACCTCAGCGGCGCTGACTGGGATGGCGTACTCGCGGAGATCGCCGTTGATGGAGATGACTCTCGCAGTTATTGAGTCGACGTCCGTCGGCTCGTCGGCGGCGGAGTGGTGGAGGGAGAGGCAGTGGCCCATGACGACGGTGGCTCCAGATGAGAGAGAGAGAGAGGAAATTGTGGTGTTTGTGGAAGCTTAGAGAGAGGAAGGGGGAAAGTGAAGACAGAGGCGTAGAGTGCGTGTCCTATAAATGGAGAGGGAGATGCGAGGGTGTTTTAAGTTAGCGTAAGCGCGGCCGTCATTTATGGGACTGTGGAGGCCCAGATTGTGTGCGGGAGCATCCACAGGAAGGACGGTTCCTCTTCAATTGGATCGGCTCCACGTGTTTGTAATATCACCTTCTTTTGGAAGTTATTTCCACGCGTATAGCAGCTGCTTGTTCTAGTGCAAAGCTAATTGTAAAGTAAAACTCACTCCTCATTTGCAACGCGTTTGTCATATCAATTTCTCTCTTGTATAATATTAAAATTTTCAATAGTTGATTATTTATTTTTGGGAAAAATCGTATCTCATAACTGTGTGCATTATGGAATTTCCTGTAATTACATGAATTTAAAAAAATAGCAAAAATCATCATTGACTTTTTTTTGTTAGATACTAACGTGCTATACTATCATGGATTTCACATTATTATATTGCATTAGCACGAACAATGATACTATTATTTACTAATATAAAAATGACATTTCAATATGTCACATATGTATTTAATGGAAAAATTGACAGTGTAAGTCCTCATAATATTTTTTAAAAAATAGTCTAAAAAGTTCTTTTTCACTATTTTTTATTTTTAATATTATATAAAATTCATTAAAGTAGTAATGTACTAGATGATTTATCCTTACTTTTTTGTTAAATTTTTGTTATAGTATTATATTTGAATAATAATTCTACAATTTACTTGATAAGATCTTTAAAATTAAAATACATAAAATAATTGGATTAAATTAAAATATATAGTTATTTTATTAAACTTATTAAACATTACAATCAATTTCATTTCTCCACAACCCGACAACCATTTCATACATTAACCAAAAAAATTAAATTTCAACTTTTATTACGATCATATAATAGTTAAACATATATTTTGACTATAGTACACGTGTCACTATAAATTTTTAGTAATATTTCATGAGGGAATCAATTGACATTATTAATTTGTGCAAGATTAAAATATTTTTTGTCAAAAGTGAATCGAATAAAATTGTGAAATATATTTTTATTTGATTTGCTAAATTATAATGGATAATTAGAGTTTAAAAAAATAAAAAATTAATTGTGATTTTTAAATTATAATTATAATTTAAAGAGTAATTTTATAATTTGATCATTATTTCTCTTTTGTCCTTTAGTTAAATTTACAATCATGAAGAATATTTTAGAAAATAAGAAAATTGAGACCAGATACTCTTCTATTTACTTAAATAATATAAACAATATAGATTATTCCAAAACACGAACACAGTTACACTTGGCAGAACTTTAAGACGATTGGAGTGAATGCACGTGGGGCCGGATGCAGCGGAAGATTGCTCCCGGGGATGGACAAACTACCGTTAAAGGTGGGGAGAGTCCCAAGAATGACAGGGACAGTTGACTTACTGATTGGGTAGCGGTCAAGGGCAATGGTGGGGCCCACACATGACGCGGCTCCATACGACAAGCAGAGCTGTACGGTTCCTCCTCGCCCCTGTGGGAAGGAATACTTGAGGTACAAGTCTTCTTTTCTTCCTTTTTTTTTGCCAGTTGCTTGATGTACAAGTCATACTGCGGAAGTACCTTTCGCTTTGCGGTCGCTTTCTAGGCTCCGTATCTTTCCAAATACCATACAATATACATATATATATATATAACATTTATTATCCAAAATAAATTTCTTTGTTGCAATCAAAGAAAGGGACCACGATATAATCACGTGTTCATCATCCCTTGCTCTTATCAAATATCTCAATCATCGGATAAGGCAGTTTGAAGTCTCGAACGTAACATCATCAACCATCGATAGATGGGCATACCCACTCCTAATATATTGAAATGGGAAACTGGTCCTATAATTTCATACATATCTCACTTGATACCAATTATAACCGGATGTGACACATTTACAATGAAAGAGAAGCACTTATCCAGTATTTACTGAAACTTTTGTATGCCGTACTCTTGGAAGCGTACTTGCTCAATTTTGAACCGGCAAGAAAGGATCAAAATCCTTATTCCACCTTCCTTTGTTGTGTACCTACCTTCTTGGATATTCGATTGGACCAATATGTTTCAACGATTTTGTTTCAAGTGGTAAAACTTTTCGGCGCTGATCTTATCGGCCGAACTTAAGGGTATTTCTGAATTTAGGGGTTTGGAAGGATGTGAAAAGGGAAGGATTTGGAGGGACGGTTGAATATATTGTTACCTTGATTATTTGTTTTGTAAGGGATATGATGATATTTGAAGAGTTAAGCTATCCCTTTCCATCCCCTCTAATTTTTTTTTAATTTGCACCGCACAATATTTCTGAATTAGTCCAATGATGCATAAGAAAATCTACTCAAGATTCTCTCATACCTCCATAACTCTTACCTCCCCTCGTTAAAAGGTTGATGGTCATAAATTCAAGCCAAAGGATCAATCTTCTAAATTATATAACATATTGAATTCCTAATTGAATGGATCTCTCCCGACTTTCTCTTGGTACTTAGCCGTACAACAGAGACCACTTGAAGTAGTTTAGGACACGTTTTTCTTCCCGCAAACCTTGAAGCAACAGTACATCGACGGCGGAGTTCTCCGGTTTTATTATATGATATAGCTCTGTCCCATTTATGACGTCACTGATTAATTCAGCTCGGTGTGTTATCCGTGGGATGGGATTGCCTCGGAGAGCTCGGGAAAAGCTCGGAAGATCGGCTTTTTTATACCGTGACCTTGAACCGAGCGTGCAGAAGAAGAAGAAGAAGAATCTCCAAGACCGAAATAAAAATCCAGAGAAGGAGATTACAAGCTCAAGCCGGAACTAGAAGAACCCCAGGCAGCAGATGTTCAATTACGTCGATGAAAAATCCTGCTTTCTGATCGCATGCTTATTTGTTATTGAGCTGTGAAACGTATGCCCAGTTGCTACTGTCAATGCTTTGGTTGACGTATTAATAGATTGGTTTTATTTGATTGACATTCAATTGTAAAGTTCTCAGGATTCTTTCTGTTGCACCTACCCATCGAATTTGACCTTACTTTGGTCCGCGGAACATGGTATTCACAAATCTATCTTAACCCAATTAAAGCAAAATCGGAAATTGTTATATATTTTGTGCCTCCTAAACGAATTTTTTGATCCATTCATGACAAATCAACTTATTAATAAATAGCGAAATTATCTTCATATCTGGATCATATATTTTTCATTATTTATAAGATTTGAAAATCTCATCTAAAAAAAATCATAATATCTCAATCAATATGCCTGACTAATATACCTCCTCTGTTTCACGCGAAAACAACTGGGCAAACGAGGGAAGGAAAGATGTCGCACATTCTTAGAGCAACACAGAAGGATCCTCCGTGCGTTTTGGCATCCGTGTCCCGACATGTTCAAACAGACCTAACATGGGAAATAAAATGTCCGGTCTCTCTCACACTTACCATTAATTATCCAAATCACGACGATCGGCATCCAGGAAGCTTCCTCCTCAATCGACACCGCGATCCCATTATAAAATATTTGCGTTATACAAACACTCCTCCATTTAAATCGGTTTGCACATTCAATGGGCAATGGGTTAACCTAGTTCGAACCGATTTGATCGATGGAAGGATGAAACTTTCGAATCATGGGTCATGTTATTTCACAATACTTGAATCCAAAACTCTATTTAAGGGCAATAGGGCTGAACTGCTTCCCTCAGCCGCCTATGTTTACTCCTCCATCAAGACCATGTTCTATTACCGTGTGCTTATATTGTATAGACCATCCTGTATTCCCGGTACAGGCTTGCCTCTTGGTGACCCAACTCAGTTCGAAATTGGACCAGTCTTCTCGATTTTAGGTCATATTCACAAAATAAAAAAAGGATTTTTTTTTTGCAGATTGGGCCCTAGTCGTAGTATTCTAATCTTGGTCAAATCAATTCGAATGTGTAAATGGGCCAAAATGGGTAAATTTCATCTTTCCTCAATATGGGCCAACTTCCAGATCCAACATTCCCTCGCCTTTCAATCAATGATCGAAGCCTAATTAATTGTATATGCAATTGGATTATTGGGAGGTTTGTTTATAACTACGTGGGAACATTTAGGCTCTCTAGTCAGTATAGGGCAACCAAACTCATTAACTACGCGTCACCTATCGTGTCACATCCGATCCAGATCAATGGATCACTCTCACTCGAGGTCAAATGCATTTAATCAATTAGGGTTTCTGTGGGATTCCATGCTCACCACCGACGGCATGTATATTCTTGACGACCTTTATCGAACTTCTGAAGATTCCTTTTGTTCGGGAAACTCCAAGGCAATCGAACCAGATGGGTTCGACCCACTCCATGAAGCCCACAGGACAAGCTTTGGTTGCCCTATAGTAAAAAACGAATCGAGAAAATACACCCAACCATCATATGCGGCCACGACGTGTGTCACCACAGCCTATGGGGACTTGTATTAGCTAATTTGTCGAGGTGTCAGATACGTCAACTTCCGAACGACATTCTAATGTACCAGCAACTCAGAGTGTTGTCTGTCCTGGTGTCTGCCTATGTCGGGTGAGGGGGCTACCCCGGAACATGACGTGTTGGAGAAAACCCTAATCCCATGTCGTATCTTTGTTTCCCCAATAATCGGCAGGTGAAAAGGCCGAAAGCAATTGGAGATGTCTCCCCTCGATGTTCAATCCGTTCACTTTTTCAAAATGATGTGTCTTGGGTTCAGCCCCCTAATTCACAGTCAACAGTATCATGATTTTAAATTAATATTTTCATGGTAAAATCTGTATTATATAGTTAGCTTGATTTATTAAAAAATAAAATTATCTATATATGCACTTTTTTATCAATAATATTCACACCCAAAATCCTGTTTAATAAAAAATGGTATCAGACAATCTAGTTTAATCTTCATGGGCAATATTCCATTCTTTTTTATGTTAGTGGTGTTGACGCTATAATAATCGATTAATTTACTAGGCGATGTATTGTATAACTTGTGACCCTCCAATTAAACTCAAAATACCGACACTCAAAAATTTTAAACTATAAACGTAACTTATTACATATTATCAACCTATCAGCGCAATATCACCCTCAAGTTTAGCAATATTCACCTTAAACAACACGTGTCTTGTCTCCTAGTCCTTCAAAAGCAGCTGAACTTCGTGACTGGGATTATTTATTTTCAATTTTAAATATTTATTAAGTCCATTCATTCCAATACACTTTTTTCCAATTTTGGCAAATAATTTCAATGTACACTCGATTCAGTCTATCGAAGAACCTTTTTAGTCACATGTTTTATTTATCTAAAAGACTGGAATTAATTATATTAGACGTAAAATTACCTCCATCAATATATAAATTATTTTAACCTATCTATAATTATAGTTTAAATTTTTACTTTTCATTTTCCATTTTTCCCCTTATTTATAGGCTTTACACGTTCTCTGCCTCCACTTATACTCTACAACTGATCACTATCTTCCTCTCTTCATTCCCACTCTCGATTCTCGAAACAGGTACCGCCACCATGAGGATGATAGACTTGGCCGATCAAAGAGGCCCTCTGGGCGTCATTGACACTGCCACTGACGTCGAGTGCGTTCGCGACGTCCGCTTCCGGCGCTCCTTCCGCTCCCTCATGGAGTGCGTTGTCCCCTGCTGCGGCCTCCAGACCTCCGACGACTCCAAGTCGCTCTCCACTGCCTGCGCCTCCGAGTCGGCTCAAGGTTCCCCAACTTCCACCACCGTCACCGGCACCTTCTTCGGCTACCGGAGAGGGAGAGTCAGCTTCTGCCTCCAGGACAACACCCGCAACTCCTCCCCTCTCCTCCTCCTCGAGTTCGCTGTCCCCACGTCGTACCTCGCAAGGGAGATGCAGTACGGATTCCTCCGCATAACCCTCGAGTGCAACCGCCGGGGTGGTGCCGCCGGAGGCGGCGGGGGCCCGTTGTTCGAGGTTCCCGTCTGGTCCATGTACTGCAACGGAAGGAAGGTAGGGTACGCTGTGAGACGGCAGGCGGGGAGCGGTGACGTGGCGGCGCTGAGGCTGATGCGTTCGGTGTCCGCCGGCGCAGGGGTGCTACCGGTGGGGCGGAAGGGCGGCGTCGACGGGGACGGGGACCTCTTGTACCTGAGAGCCGGCTTCGAGCGGGTTGTCGGGTCGGCCGACTCGGAATCGCTCCACATGATAAACCCGGTTGGGAGTTCTGGTCAAGAGCTCAGCATCTTCCTTTTGCGGTCTTGACGTGGCGGATGGGGCCCGCACACGCTTCAGCTTGAAATCAAAAGCGCATATATATACTATTTGAAGAGTGTATCTTCACTGTATCTATTGATTCAAATATAAATTAATATAAAATTATTGAGTTTTTAGCATATTAATTGGTATACATAATAGGGGAATATACAGAGGCGAACCACAGCCTAATTGTAAGCAATTAGATCCGCTCGTATGGAATCCGACCGAATCCAAACCCGAACCTGACCCGGTATTTAAATGGTTGCGTAACTCCCTCATCATGAACCAATTAATTACAATTAATTGGTACGATTACAGCTCATTAATGAACTAATATTGCCTAAGAATAAAGTAAGTCTTTTGGCCTTCATTTGCTCGGTGGAATTGGCTGAGCAATTGAGGGAGATTGGAGATAAAAGACTTCATTTGCTCGGTGGAATTGGCTGAGCAATTGAGGGAGATTGGAGATAAAAGGAATAAAGTTTGATTTCGTGTGTGGCTCCCGTTAGAGAATGACAAAAAAGGTATTTGTGCTATTAATCAAGATTAGTTTCTGTTCAAATACGTAGTGAGAATCCACTGCTGGCTCGCGTATTCGTGTAGGTGTATGTTATTTAATCCCGTACCACGATCTTGACTCATCAATTTAGTTCATCGAGATATTTCTAAAATCTCTTTTGAATTTTATGATATATGAATGGAATTGATATGCAATATGCATGTATATAGAAATCCAACACTAATTGTGTTGTGATACGAATTAAAATTAAGAAAATCCTCTTATAATATATAGCCACCACAGCTTTGTGGTTGTAACTTTGAAATATAGGGTGCTAATAGATTGCAGTGCTCACCAACTTAATGGTTCATATTGTTGACATGAATTTCCAAGCTCCCAAAATACCCAGCTGTGAGAGGGAATTAAGAGGTCTGACAAGGTTGCCATTGTTCTCGATTTTTGACCGATAAATCTTGAACTTAATTCTTACCGATAAAATTCTTTGTGCACTTTATTTTGCTCATCCTTTACGTATCGGATCGCTGGGACTCTTCTCTAATATCCACTGAGTGTGTAAAGTGAGGTGGATGTAAGAGATTTACAAGCTTTTGTGAAAGAGGGATGATCAGATGGCCACTGTTTGTATGTACCTACCTCTCTGAATCTAACTAAGATGCCCATCTCCCTGATGGATAACGATGGATCAGGAGTCGCGTGTGACCATTATTTTGATCGGGAATGCAGCATGATACTGATGTTGGACCGCCACGATCGATCGATGTTTGTGTGAATTTTTATACCGACTGAATTATTATTCGAACCTCAAAGGCCCCTCTTCATGAAAAAAGGGATAAATGCCAACACGAAAAAGAACAAGAATGAACCCATTGCCGTGGGTCTTGCCTCACACCAGCTCAGCTGTAATGTTTTGTGGGCTTTGTCGGACGGTACGCATTCAGCTTAAGTGCTGGTCACGAGCTACATACTCGAATTGAGTAGGTACGAAACCTCCTAATAATCTACTGATTTATGTGTTAAAATATCAATTGAATTTAATTATAAGATATCGAGCTTATATCCCATCTAAAAGTCTAAACTCTTGGATTTGGACCGACGCCCAATCTCCTATACTAAGTCGATAAAATCAATCAGGTCGATAATGTTACGTGTTTTATGCGCACGAGTGGCCTTATTGCGTTCCCCAAGAATAGTCTCCAGCCCATTTGCAGTCTCATCCGTCGGGGACCTCCCTTTTCCCTTTTTCTAGTGAGTTGCATTAAGATTTTTATGCTCATGCCACCCGGAAGAGGTCGAGAGACACGCACGTGCTTGTCCCCGTCGACGGGAGACCACGTAGGCCCGTCCTTGTCGGATCCAATCGCACACAACCAGAATTTTCAGTCAAATCACACTGGCAAACGTTACCAATTCACATTGCACGTGCAGAGGTGTGTGTGTGTATATATATATATATATGTTGTGTGTATGTGTGTGAGATGGGTCTAAGGCCCATGAGATATTCATTCTTCAGACAGGATGCACGGTGGTCCTGCCATGGAGGTGGGCTTCTACTTTCGGGCCATCCTCGTACCAAAGAGGTGGGAGTACAAATCGTCCACTGAACAGATGACACCCACCCATATTGATTTAAATAATGATAAGTGGAATCAGTTTCCGTTTTAAATCAATTTTTATTAGTTGTTATTCACTCACAAATCACAATTGATCATAAAAATGCTAGAGCTGGAAAATCAGGCCAGCCAAGTCATATCGTGCCAGGCTGGTTCAACCGGGAACCGGCCACTCACCCGGTCCGATTCCTATGAAAGATCCAATTGCACATTTAAATAGGTCAATTTTGATCGAATCGGCTGGTTCTCGGTCCAATCAATAAACCCAATTGAACCAGTGAAAAAACTAACCGACTTAAAATAAAAAAATAAAAATTTATTATAATGTACCTATTTTATTTTACTAAACTTATATTTATATTTTATATTAAATTTTTGTTTAATATAATTGTTATATTGATGGTTTTTGTTATAAATCATATTCAAATTATGATATTATATAAATTTATTTGTAATACTATATATTAAATATGTAGTTCAACTTATTGAACCTCCGGTCCGACCCATGAACCTATACTTACATCGGTTTTCGGTTTGGTCTGGTATTAAAAACTATGGTTCTAATAGTAGATGGATACAACAATTTTGTTGGTGATAACTGAACTTGAAACCAGTTGGTTTCGAGTAGGGAAGAGCTGGATGAGATGCACCCCATCAAAACAAGGTTGTTTTAAGGTCGTTCAGAGTCATAACACAAATTGATGTAATCGATTCATTCGAGAAGATGAAAGCCTCAATCTTATTCTTTGGGTTTTTTTTTCTTTCAAATTGCATACACAATTAATCCATCAACACTAACTTGATGGTCCTCGATCGCATTCTTCAAGAATGGAACCCTTAATTAATTCATGGGGGGGCACTTCGAGAATGCAAAGCCTCCTCCTCCTCCTCCTCTCTCTCATTAAATTCGAGGGTCGGAGTTAGTGTTTTTGTGGGCTCAAGAGGAGTCAATGAGACGTCGAAGTCAACACTCCTCTTGTTCTAGGGCATATCCGAGGGAAGTGGTCGACAGAAGTTCGAATTTCGATAAATCTACGCACGCATACTTCGTTTCAATCATAGTGAAGTAGATGTATTGCTTAACAAGACATATTAAAGGTCATAAATGGGCAAATGAGTGCCAATCATCTTCCGATTTGCCCGGTTGGGTTGCGACCCAATTTAGAAGGAGAATGTGTCCTTTGAGTTGGGCTTTCAGACCCCCGTTACTTTTGGTCCAATTGCTAGTTGTTGATTTGTATATACCAAACTTTTAACTGTGATTCATAATATACTGTGATTTTCTTATTTACCCTCTAATAATCTGCAGCAGTTTAATATGAATGTAGCGCCCTTGTTGGTCATTTCTCACCATGTCATTTATGAAGCATGGCTATTTTAAGATCCTCAAATGTATTACATTCATAACTCAAATGTATTACATTCATAACATCGATATTAGTTTATTCCTACACATCTTTTTTTTGTGTGTATATAACATGATATTCAAAATCATATTGGGTCATGGTCAATGGATGAGCCATATTGTCCCATCGAGTGATAAAACTCTTCCAATTATACATATATGTTTACAGTTTACAAGTTTTAAATGTTGAATCAACTTACCATTGGTGCTCACCGGATTACGAATTATTCCTCAATGGTTCGATGAAGTGAGTCCAAATACGTATTAATTGCACCGAATTCCTTGATTTCTCTGCCTCACATCAGCAGGAAAAAAATAATAATAAAATGGGGGGAGAAATAAGATTGATCTCATTCACATTCAGTGGGCCTGGTTTTTGGGCCGGGCCCACAGTAGGCCCAGATTAAGTTACAGGGTCCCCCTCAATTTCACCGCTCATTTAATGCCCTCAGCACGAAGCAAGGGATCCGGCTCCGAAGGTGTCAGATCCCGATGGATGGTCCCTTGTTCTCTAATATTATTTTGGACATCTCGAGGAGGGCCAGCCAGGCCCAATTATTTTTTGTTCGCGTTCACTCCAATTAATTTAGTATATAAATGTAGAAAATAATTTTATTTCCGGATCCAGTTAATTTTGTCGGTGGTCTTTTAGTACTGCAATTTTCAATGATTAAACAAAGACAAAAATCACATATAATATGTCAATATGTTAGTTTGAGACTTATTATATACAAAAAAATCTTATCCAAGTACACCATTACATTATTTTTATTTATTTATTTATGCGTCAAAATTGTTATATTTAAAGCAGAAAAAAATATTTAACTAAAAAAATGGAAATCCTCATTTCTCGGCCATTAAAATTTATTCCCTTAATTCATTAAGTAAATAAATTATTTCACGAAAATAGAAAAAAATTTGAAGAAAAAGGAGGAAAATAAAGGGAAAGAGGAAAATCGGAGATATTGGAAATGGAGGTGGTGGCGTGAGATGGAATCTTCATCAGCTGCTCCGACTGCACTCATCTCTGTGGTGAGGAAGCCAAAATGTACCTATTGTAGAACTAGGCCAAAGTTCAGTGCAGTTGTCCTGGACGAGACACTAAGAAGCTCTGATTTTTTTTTTCCTTAGAGAGCAGTATGTTTTGTATCTATGTGTATCACTTTCTTGGTTATACGGACCGACGATCATCTCTCTTGCTATGAAAATTTTCTCGTCTTTCACGTTTCTTTCCCCGCATTTTCCTCTACAGATTAAGACAATCTAACATCAGTATCTTCTGTGATCCGTGAACCCACCATGGATGATCTTCATCATCTTACACGGTAACAACCGCTCGCACGCTCCGTTGGCTGTGAAAATCATGGCACTGCAAGTCAGACCTCCCTCAACTCTTTGAACCGGGGGAATTCAGGGCCGCTGGATCTATCCTCTGCTACACCCCCTCACTCTCTCTGCATTCAATGCCAAGAAATAAAGGTGTAGTGCACTTAATAATGTCCTTGATCGCTTCCCTCTCCTTCCATGAATTCACTCTTGTCATTACACGGCACAACTACTCATCCCGAATTTTTCTTTTTTTCTTATTTTCTTTTCTCTGCAATATCACTGGGATTATGGGTTTGTCATATCCAGTTTTCCCCCTTCTGGGTATGAGATACATACTTGTCGGTCTTGAGTTTTGATGGTAAATTTGGTGGGTGTAACGTTGTTGGTGATGAGTGGAGGGGCAGGCAGACCGGAACAGAACCCAAAAAGGGAGGAGTGAAAGGAAGCTGCTTTACTGATTCTGCAAAGTAGTAATCATGGCCGTTTACTTTCCACCACCTAATCTAATGAGTGTCTTGAAGGGATTGTTTATATACTGATGATGATTTTCTCAGACAGCAACATTTGCTCTCCTCATGGCTCATTATTAGTCTCTTTCTTTAATTGCTCCATTGAACCCCTCCACCTCCCCTTTCTTCCTCTCTGTGTTTGTCCCTACCCAGAAAGAGATATTTCCTTTCTGATTGTGACCGTCATAGCTCTCGGTAAACAATTCCTTTTCCCTTCGCCCTGCCCATTTTTTCGGACATAAAATAGTGCTTTTTTTGTTTTGGAGGGAATAGGAATACGTTGTACCAACTCCATATCTTGGAGTTGGGCCGGTCATCTGTTTGCTTATTTGCTTGCTGGAGCAATTCTGTTCTTTTATTCATTTGTTTATGCTTGCTTGCCTTCATATCTCTTTTGGGGAGAGGATGCGTTGGGTGGGTTTGCTAGTTTGATTGCTTTTGTAGAAACCCATTTTTCACTTCACTTGCGGTAGCAATGTCCGCTCATTGACTTCGTTTATATGCTATCTCCAAGTTTCCATCCCTTTCTTTATCTTCTTGTTCTCCATTTCAGATCCCAATATATGTCACCCAATTGAGGCATTCTTGATTATGTGCTAACCGAATTGGATCAACTAGGTAATTCTGTTCTTGCTTTTCAGTCTTTCTTTTTTCCCTTTTCAAGCTGTAGTAATCCTTTTGTTTCATTTTTCTCTCTGTGAGTAGTTGCTGGATCTCTCCCCGTTCAGGTTCAAAATGCTGGGTGTTCACTGCCGAACTCCATCCCCGTCCTGCATTTCTCCTTCACATCCGAGTTATTCAAGGTAAGACCATAAACTTTCAAAGGTCTATTTTAGAACTTGCATGGAAGGCTCCACATTCCACTTTGAAATTAGATCAGCTGACAGTTACATTATTTGCTTGCAGTGAACCAGAGACTGAGCTGGTAAAAGCTGTGCTGAACATGTCGCCTCAAGTATCATCCCAGTTGAATCCTGTGAGTATTCCAAAGTGTATTTTGTTAGCGTCCATACAATTATAGCTCAATTGTTTCCTTCTAGCATCTGAAGTAAAGAGATCAGGAAACAAAACACACAAAGCAAATGTTTTATTTGATTAACAAGGTCCAGGTCTTTCGTGTAGTCTTGCGATTTCCACGATTCTAATCCACTAAGAAGCTGCCTTGAATTGACTACTTGTTTATCTAACTGGATCCCAATAACTATCGAGGTTTTACGTTATTAATGTGGACCAATGGCAGATTGTACATTTGGAGAGGCCGTCGCATGGGTGCACATTGCAGCATTGGGATCCCGAGGAGACAGTGACGGGGTGCAACTCAACAAAGTACATTCCTCCTAGTGCCACTCCGAGCCATAAGGTCTTAACTTTTCTTAACCCTCCTAAATGGTGATCAGTACTAGAAGTTTGCTTCCTCCAGGCTCTAGTAGGTGAAGTCTCTTTTGTCACTTATACATTCAGGTACTTTTCTGTCATGCAGTCCTCTGTGGAACTGACAAAGGAGATAGTGATGCTGGAGGCCGAGATTATGCGCTTAGAGCGACACCTTCTCTCGCTGTATCGTACGGCTTTTGAGGAGCACAAGTCCACCCTGTCAAGGACCTCCGAAACACAACCGAAGAGTGAGACAAGTTTGCCACCATTGAAGACTGAGAATGAAAATGAAATCCACCAGGGACCCGAGCCTCGGGTGAAGAGAAATAGCCTACTCTGCCCCTACCAGTCTTCCCCTGCATGTGGCTGGGTTAGTTCGGACACTCAGAGCTGTGCTTCAAGCTTTAAAACAACGTCAACGAGGGTAAGCGTGTCTGATGTCGCCTCTGAGAGATCAACATCCTTTTTGCATATTATGCAATGGTGGAAGATATGTAAAAGTTCTTTGACTCTTAGCGACACCAAAATTGTAACGTTGAGTCGTTGAGCCTTGCATGGGGTAACATTAGGTTGTTATTTTTATGTGAATTACATATGCACTCTCCTGCTCTTCCATTTTGATATGCATAAACTTTTTGCAGGACTGCCAGAATGCCAGTTCTAGTCATCTTAGCCTCGCAGACCACCTTTCTCCCTCGTGCTTGGACTCCAGCCTCGTTACTCCAGACCGACTCTCTGAAGACATAGTAAGGTGTATATCGTCAATATATTGCAAGCTTGCCAACCCTAGTAGCACGCACGGTGGTTTCTCAGCTTCTTCACCGACCTCTTCACTTTCCTCCTCAAGTATATTCTCATCTCAAAACCCTCGAGACAGTTGGAGTCCCTGCAGGAATGAGTACAATTCAGTAAGTCACGAACTTCAAGGGTCGCAAGAGGAGAATGGATCTTACAGTGATACAGTGGAAGTCACAAAGATATGCTTAGATGATGGTAGCTTCAAATTTGCCGCTGCAATGCTGCAGAAATTCAGGTTTTCCATTTAAACCTTGGTTTTCCATTAATCTAATGATTCAATTCCCCTAAACAACTCTATGCTTACTGCATTAGCTCTTTCAGGTCATTGGTTCGAAGGCTTGAGAAGGTCGATCCAAGTAAAATGAAACGCGAGGAGAAGCTCACTTTCTGGATCAACATCCATAATGCCTTGGTGATGCATGTATGGCTCCTCCCTTTCCATCTGAAGCTTCTTTTAATTCATAAAGAGCCAGAGAATGTCAGCTGGTATTCAAAGTTATTAGGGCCCATTTGGAATAGAGTAATGGGGAGAACTGGCATTTAACGCGACTCAATTCTTTTACTATTAGTATTCCATGCTTCAGGACATGGCAATTTTATATGTGCTGCGTCATCAATTTTATATTCTTGTTAACAGGCATATTTAGCTTATGGAATGGGCAATCGTGTGAAGACTAGCACTGTCTTGAAGGTAATATATGATGCTCTGCAAATTCTCGACAGTATTCGTGCATCAGCATAAATTCTATTTCCTAGATAAATTGACATTATGGTCTCATATCCCAGGCAGCATACAGCATAGGAGGGCACTGCATAAACGCTTACATGATACAAAATTCAATACTGGGAATTCGGTCCCATCACTCTTCACCGGTAAGATTATGCTTTTCTGGATGGGATTTTCTCATATTCTGTGATCAGCACGGCTTCATTTTATGGTGCTGACACTCTCTTCATCTTGATGCCAATACTTGCAGTGGCTACAGACACTCTTTTCTCCCTCGAGAAAATCAAGGACCGGGAATGTAGGACATATCTATGCATTGGAATATCCTGAACCACTCGTTCATTTTGCTCTCTGTTCTGGGGCATACACAGACCCACCGGTATGACTCTTTAGGATGAATTCGAAGGAAAACCGTGAAAATTTTAAAATACCCTGATCTGAGAGCTTACTGGATGCAGTTTTATTTTAGTGTATTATTTATCTATTTAGCTCGATCACTTGCCTATAACCTCTGTCTGCAGGTTCGAGTTTACACAGCAAAGACGATATTCCTTGACTTGAAAACTGCAAAAGAAGACTTCATCGAAGCGAACGTGTACATCCACAAGGAAACAAAGATATTCCTCCCGAGAATCCTCTACCACTTTGCAAAAGACATGGCGCTTCCGATGCCCAGACTTGTGGAGGCGGTGAACATGTGCCTCTCGGAAGTCAAGCAGAAAGCCATTAAGTCTCTCATGAAGGGAGGCAGGCTTGACAAGCACATCGATTGGTTACCGGAGAATTCCGTGTTCCGGTACGTGTTCCATGGGGATTTAGCCCGAGGATCGATTGCCGTTTGATCCGAAAACCTTCTCATTTGTTGGCTCATGTTGTAGCGTGTCATTTCGCCCCCCCTTTGTTTTGGATGGAGATTGGAGCAAATGAGGAGTGAAAGGAGCTTGTATAGAGGTGTGGAAAGGGCAGATCTTGTTGTAGTCTTCAGTTTTTGTCCTCTTTTTTCCTGAAACACACAAAATGCTTCTTTGTATAAACTGTAAGGTTTCCCCCTTTTTTATCTGTGAAGAGTCCTCAGATCATTACCTTAATTTCTGCTAGTGAAAATGGAAGCTGACCCACCAGAGTTGTCAGTGAGGAAGACATCATTCTCCGATCCCCGATTAACTGAGAAATGCTCAGCCCGCATTCGGTTTGCTGTTCGATTTTTTCGCTGACAAGTAGACCAAATCACCTCAGTTTCCAGCATGCATTGGTTTCGAGCTCAAGTAAGAATGAGAAATCACAGAATATCATAACTCGGTGGGTCAAAATGTATGGTGAACAGCTTCGTTTTTCTAATGCTAATTAAGGCCTTTAGCCCAATGGGCTGAATAAATCTCTGCAGCAGCTAATTGGGTTCGGAGGGATTCAGCAGTCCGTGGGCCCTAATGGGCTAAAGTGGGGCCTCACTATAATGTACATGGGCCTCTAAAAATTGGCCCATATCATCTGAAAGCCCATTAAATCTCAACCACAAAAAAGTTGCGCCTCTGTGTACGGTAGAAAAAGCCCATCCAAGAGATGCTCTGCGAGTACGCAAAATATCTCCACGGTTCTGATCTGATTGATCATCGAGCTCCTGCACCCGGGCCTCCGATGCAGTCCTCCACCGTTTTCTTCGCCGCGAGGCCTGTCTCTTCTCCGGCCCCGCCGGTCCGCGTGAGAGCTGTGTTCACGAACCCTTCTACCGCCACCGACGGGCAGAACTCCATGGCTGCCTCCTCCGGCCCGAAGTGGGCTCAGAAGACCATCACTCTGCCGCCGCAGAGGCGTGGCTGCCACCTCGTCACTTCGAAGGTACCGTGACAGCCTAGCAATCATTGGTCGATGAATTCGTTGTGCCTCTCCTGTTGCCGCTGCTGATCGAACCTGTGGTGAAGTTTGCTGGGTTCTTTGTGAGCTCAGATCGAGCTCCTTCCAATTTTAAATTCCGTTTTTCAGTTCCATAAGATTCTGAGGTCTACTGAATGAAATTGTCATCAAAATGCTAAATTCGATTGCATCGGAAGTGGTTCATGCTGCACAACACATTTTATGCACATTAAAACAGTGTTTGATATTGTTCCTTGGGCTATGTTGGTCAGATAATGAAGGAAATTGGACAAGACTTGTCAGAGTTCAAGTGCGGGCTTGCGCATCTGTTTCGTAAGCAGCTTTTGTTCTCATTCAACGATACTTTTGACCTTGTGATCTAAAAATAAAACTACTCTGTTCTTACTAATTTTTGTTTGAGATTTCTTGACCATTCAAATTTCCATGCTCCAGTCCATCATACAAGTGCTTCACTCACTATCAATGAGAACTATGATTCAGATGTTAGGGATGACACGGAGACATTCCTCAACAAGATAGTCCCAGAGGTTAGTTTTCTTTCCAGTTCCTTTTTTACTGCAATTCTTAATGAATTTAGTGGTTGATGGAGTGGCTTATGTGTCGTCCATGGTTGTGCATTTTCTTTTTCTAATTCCTTTTCCAGGGGAGATCTGCACCTTGGAAGCATACCCTTGAAGGTAATAAATAATTTTTGGCCCCACCTCTGAGCAAGATCATGACTAATTCCATCTTCAGCTCATACTGCTCCTTTGTTCTATTTCCTGTTGTCAACGTATTATATCGCACATTCTAAATATTAAGCTGTCAGGACAAGCTTGATAACAAACTTGTAGAGAACTAATTGTGAATGACTGTTGAAAGGAAGGATTTCTTGTTTATAAGCTAGAGAAATTGCAAGGCTATATCTGGTACGAAGACATGCAAACAAAGCAAAAAACAATCACCACATGAAATTGGTTCATTTATATGGAAATTCATTTTCATTTTGCTTTCATTCTCCCTATCAAACTTTGCCTTAGTAGGGAGTATTTCATCAAGAGATACCCGTGATTTTGCTGCTCGTGTTGTTGAGTAGAATCTCAACCCTGCATAAAGATTATGTAGTCTGAAAGTACTTGAAAGCCTTATTTCCATTTGATCCTACTTTAATTGCAGCCTTTGGTCCATGCAATTTCCAGCTGCTTTTCATTCCTAGAAGCTTTCAAGTTTTGTTATGACATGTTCCTTGTGCCTTTGGATGCTTGTTTCTTCAAATTTTGACTCTGCATTCTTTAACTTCTTCAGGTTCTGATGACATGCCAGCCCATATAAAGTCATCAATGTTTGGCTGCGCGCTCACGTACGGTTGCTTGCGCTAATAGTGATTGTTTATGCCGCACCCTTTTGTTTTAGCTGAAAATATTGATCTTGACTGTTTTACAGTATCCCAATTACAAATGGAAAGCTCAACATGGGCACTTGGCAGGTAAGTGGGGATTGTACAACTCTTTAACTTTCACGCTCTCGACTCTTTTGAGTCAACCATAGGAGCCTGTTAGTTGGGAAATTGGTTTCTTCTTTAATTTTCTCAAATGATCAGATCGTAATGGTTATCCCTGCTCCATTGTTTCATATATTCTGATGGATTTGAATTTTTCTGGAAAAAAAAATGTTGGTATCTAATGAGGGATTTCACCATCAGAGATGTGAATCTTGCCCGCACATGTACTAGGTTGATTGAGCTTCTATTCTATCTTTGACCTTCTAGGAATCTTTCTTGTTGCCAAATACTGACTGGGGCTGATCTAATTCCATGCAGGGAATATGGCTCTGTGAACATCGGGATGTTGCTACTCCACGAACCGTGGTTGTTACAATGAATGGGATATGATGGGCAGACTTTTACGGTGTTGATTTTGTCTGATTGTCTTGTCGCCGAAGTGATAGTTGGCTGAGTCGATTCTGTTGGTATTTATGTAGTTAGGTAGGAAGTAAGAAGCATTCAATCCCATGCACATAGTTATTGATGCAGTCAGTCCTTTCTACCTTCATTGTGCTGTTGCAGTTTCTACTTGGATTCCGAGTTGAATCACTTAAAAAGCGATCCGACCGATGGCCACCGAGGAGGAGGCAGCATTCACTTAAATCGATCATAGAAGGCCAACTAAGGAAGAAAACAAAGAAAACAGTCTGAAGCATATTAGACAGGGCAACGTCACAAGTGAAAAGGCATGTGAGAGGAGACCGCTCGTCCAGACCCTACTAGGAAAAGAGCAGTAGTTGTGACATGAATTTCTTCAAAAGCTTGCGACCACTACCTTCACCTTATGACTGCAATACATAAAAGATCAGATCCATTCCTCCATCAGCTTCAATGAAAGTAACATGTGCCCCAGATACATCTCTTGATCAGAAAAACTTCTTCGGACTGTCCTCAGACCACAGATACAGAGAGGGTTGAAGAAAGAGCAGGGTTAGATACAGGTCAGATTGCCCCCACCAATCAACTGAGAACCCCCGAGACCAGAAAATAAACCACAAAGGAGAAGACAAAAGAAGAACCAAAATTTCCATTATAAAAATATTAACTACAGACTACCGGATCTCTCCCTCTTCATACTGTCAGCAATTCCAGCTGAATCCTCGGCCTTCTCTTAGGCTTCTTCCTCTCTGATACTCGATCTCCGCATCTGACATTGACTTCTCGAGATGGCACTTCCGGCTATTCATGGAGGATTGCGTTTTTGTGAGCCTATCATCTTCTTCATCATTGATCTGGAGATTGACTGCAGGCATGCTCGACCCTGAGATACTCCTCGGTTGCCTCCATGGCTTAAAATCTGGGACATTGATGAACACAGAAACAACAGTCAATACTGGAAAGGGTTATGAGTTGTCGGTACATGTTATTGCAAATCAGCATCCTCTCTCGCTTCTTGGATCATCCTTCAGATACAAAACTCTCAGAACCTCAACTTCCTAAGCTTATAGTGATAGAACTATATGATTGAATTTTCTTCCTTGGACTACACCACTGAAGAACCTAGGAATAGAAAATGGGCATTTCAAGAAAGTCTAGTTTCATTCCACAAGAGACTGACATGGTGTATCCACTGGAACTTCCCGGTAATAGGAGAATCGATTCCCCTCCAAGACACTGAGATTTATTTTGGGATTTGTGTGATTCACAAGCAATGCAAAGGAGTGATTCAGAAGCTACAAACTGAAGAATTATGACATTTACCTTTGCAATCATCACCAGAAAGGGATGACTCACACTGTGCATTCTTGTCAACAGGAACAAATTCAAGGCTTTTTGAAGAAACCAAAGTCATGTGAGTTTTCTCTGCCTTTTCTGCTGCACCAATCAGAGCAGGTCCCCTACAGTCCTCTTCCACTGATGGACTACTATTAGAACCAAAAGGTTTCATTGCAAAGGAATCATCTTCAGCCACGTTTGCAATCTCTACATACTGGGGGGTTGTGATTATCTCATCTGCACTGAATCCAAAGGAAGCTCTGTAAGCTTCTATCTCCTCTGGGTCTTGCTTGGGACTTCGATTCTTCTGCACCTGCCGGTTCTGGCTGCTTGTATAGACAGCATCAGAGTCCTTGGAAACACTTAACCTCCCACCAGTATGAGGAAATGGTGGATTATGATCCAAATAGAATTCCGCAAAAGTGGCAGGGCAGAAGAAGTTAGTATCATGGGGTCCTCTGGAGGGACCGTTGCCATTCGACCCATATAACCTGTCCGAACTGGATCTAGTGTGCTTATCGCTCTGTGGAGAAGCCGCTGGATCCCAGTGAGGTGGAAAGTCACGCTCAGGGAAAGAAGAGGATAAACCATCACCGGAGGCCCTTGAGATGGGTGAAACAAGGCTGCTTGCAGGGCTTCCATGGTAAGGCGAGTAGGCTGAGTGGAGGTCATTAGAGGGTATGCAATTGGGCTTATCAGCTCCATTCAGGTCCTTAGAGGAGGTGAGGAACCGAGCAAAGGGTACATCAGGGGAAGAAGGGGTGGTCAAGTGGGCCAACTCAGGCGGTGGAGTGAAGGGTGCGGTGGAGGGCTCAGTCGTGAAAGTAGAGAACACAGGGGGAGAGACAAGTTGTGTCTCATGTGCATATGGGCCTGTAACAAACATTGTTGATGGGGGTCCACCTGGTGAGTTGGCAGACATTGATGGGAAACAATTGGGAGACTGAGCAGTAGATGGGAGAGCAGAGTTTGTGAATGAGGCTGGTGAGGAGGGTGGGGCTAGGATGGATAGGGCCAACGTCTGTCCTTGGATGGTCCTGTTGGGCAACCCAGCCGCCTGGGGCCCATTTCTCTGCCCCCCTGCAGCATTTCCTTCAGGGATTCGTGATGCAGGAACAATACGCTTTCCACCTTTCTGGGAACTGAAACAGGAGAAGGCACCCCAACAGCCTCCCCATCTCTTTCGCTGTAAATACAGTTTGGCAGCAAAAATTCCACTCAGAAATGTTCTCAAACAAACATAGGAAGCACTGGACAGAGAAATATATGGATGAGAAGGAAACAAGCAATGCTGTTCTTAATATGTAATTCCTGGATGTGGCTAGATGTTTTCACTGTGTAATTATGGATTCCTATTGACTGTGCAGACTCCTCTAAGAATCCAACCTAACTTGGAGAATCAACATTAGAAGGATGTGACCACCCAATGTACTGGTTTGCTGATAAAAGTGACTTCCATATGTCAGCACGCAAACTATACAAAGAATCTAAAGTTTCATACTTGGGTCAGAAACATACAATATTCAGGGTGACAAATTTGGACTGTGTAGTTCTCACACTTCAGGAGAACCATGAAGCAAATGTGCCAGCGAATATCTAAGCACAACTTTTAGCTTCTCTCTCCAACACACCATCCAGTGATGGTTGACTAACATTGAGTCTGCTGAACTAAATCACTTGGCTTAGCATATATTGCAGTCAGACACACAACTTCGAGTATGCATAAAAAATAGAAAACGTACTGGCAGTCCACTAACTTCTTGATTTACATTATTATTCCATCCTGAATGCCAAAATATTTTTGATAGCAGAGTAGAAACCTAAAAAGAGATTTCCTACATGCATTTGAGATCTCTAGCACAAGAACTGGAGCTGAAGTCAAATGTTTCCCATTTCTTTTCTCTTTTCTTTGGGCATTCCAAAAATTGGGTCCGAGAATTTGCAGAGGACTAGTTTCCCTGGAAGATGAGGCAAAAGAAGAAAAAACTTGATTCTTTAGAACATCCATGAACTTTAAATTACTTTCAAGCTGTGTATAAATGGATGAAAATTAGATCTGACCTAAATAAAACAAGGGCGTAGTTCCTACGCCCAGAAAGAAAACCACAAAAAATAAGCCGTGAAGGCTACTCGGATCTGACCCATTAGCAGACAAGGTTGAAACGTCAAGCAGAACCCACAAAAGGAAAGCAAGTGAACAAAAACCCAACTCAGAAATTGACAGAAAATGACCGAAGTCAGGAAAGTAAAGCTCACCGGCTCCTGCCTCTGCAACTGAGGGAATCTATTCGGCTCAGATCCCATTGCCCACCAGCCAGCTCACTCGCTCACTCCCACCCAGTAAATCAGTCCTCCCAGAACGAGTAGAAACGAAAGCTCCTCCCTTTTTCTATCCTCTCTCAAGAAAAGGAAAGGAAGTTCAACCACTAGTGCTGCAAGAAACCCATTGACGCAGCCTTTTTCTGAGCATCATATGAGCGAAATTCACACCCCCAGAGTTCTCTGCTTGAGCTGATTCAGCTGAAGCAGAAAGCGTGAACATTTTTGAGGGTCCGAGCAGATGCTATGCTACTTCTCTTCTTCTTCTTCTTCTACTACTACTACTACTAATACTTCTGCTACTGTACTAGCATTGAATGAGAAAGATTTGAGTTATAGAGAACGAGAAAAAGGGGATATCTTTGCCACAGGACAAAGAAAGACAAAAGCGAAAAACGATTGGAGTGTGAGAGTGATTGTGAAAAAGAAAAAGAAGGCATATTCAAAAGAGAGATAATGGATAAATCTATGCTTTTCTCCTTTTTGTGTGCATATATTTCCCTAAAGAGTAATAAATGTTTTCGAGCTAATGAAACCAAATCCAACATTTTCGTGTTCAAGACATACCTGTAAAATTAACAATGGCTTCTGGATTTTGCATTAAAAAGTCCTTAAAAAAAAAAAAGACTCACCTGAATTATATGATTTTTGAACTGAAATTAATCCCTACCAATAACGTTATGAATGTCATTTCCTTCCCACAGGAAAATACATCGATGTCCTTCCATCGGTGCAGTAACGCTCACCGCAACAGATGTCGTGACAGGTTGAGTGACTGAGTGCATGTTTCCTTCATCACGAGAAGCACAGGGAAACGACCTTCGGCAAGACTTGGCTTACACAAATTGTCGGCTCCGACACGCCACGCCAGATCAAAAGATTTACAGTTTTCGGTCTGTCGAAATCCAAGTCGGATTAATTATAATGGAGAAAAACGGAGAGCCATGCCAGTCCTGATGATATTGATTTTCGGTCCAGGGATTCTCGGCGTCTAACTGTGAATTATGTTGGAACCAAAATCGATACGCTGATGTAAGTCACGATCGCATAGGGTTTGAGAAAAGGCTGTCCTCTGAAAAAGGAAAAAGGGTTTTGCTTGAGAGAGAGAAAGAGAGAGCATTAAAGTGAGAGCTGGGCCGGTGGGGGCTGCGTCTATGTGGGCCCTGGGCCCAGTATATTTAATTCTTTATTTTTTTAAAATGTAAAATACCCGAAAGATGCCCTTTTTAATATATATATATATATATATATATCAACGCATGAATTTATAAAGAAATAGGCGTAAAACTGGAATCAATCGGCATGAACTGAACGTCGACCTCCTTGTCCTGGATCGAGGAAGATATCAACACACTGAAATCCCTATTTTCATCCTCTTTTTTTTTTCCTTCTTAATTTTGATACAATATGCTACCTAGTGTGATCAGTATGATCGAGGGTCTATTATGTCTAGACCTTTGTTTTTTTTTTTTCCGTGTGTTCATTTTCGTTTCAAAATACCTGAGAGTCGTGATACATCAGTCTCGGGGAATGGTGCCTCCACGGCCTCGGCCTACTCAGCGGAACGTGGGAGACAGTGAGGGTACAGGGGAATGTGAATGGATTCATCAATGTAGGGAGTCATTAAGCTAGAGATGAAAGCAGAACAGAACCGGCGTAGAAGCGACCGCGACGAGCCAGCCGGCAGGCAGGCAGGCACAGGAGAAACCAACAGATTATCGGTCACTCATAATGCTGCCATGTATTTATCCTTCGAGATAGCCACTCGTGTAATACAAGCAAAATGACGACATGTTTTCCATCACTTTAAGCTCTAAGGCATATGTGCTTTGACGATCAGAAAGGACCCTCCTCCTTTGTCCGGGCTTGGGACCGGCTGTGCCCAAGAAAACACGACACAGGCGGAGTTACTCATGAGCTACTCTTGCTGTTCCCGGATCGTGCCCGACTCGGGAATAAGATGGGTTACTCGGTCGTCTGAAAAAACAGTAGATCAAACCGAGGTCAAACTGCAAAGAGATACAAATCAAACATTAATAAGATAAAAAAAAGTACCAACTGAATTGAAGTGTAGAATTACATATGCACAATCAACTTAGAGCGGACAGAACAGAGCCACATGGACAGACCAAGTGCTCAATTTCAACCAACGTGACATTGTACTGGAACAGTCGACCGACCACGTGCGTAGGGCGGTTAATTGGGAGGGGCAGCATATTGGAAATTGTCGACAGATTATAATACATTATTACGTTATTTTCTTTTTCCTTTTTCACCTCCCACCTCTCCCCTTCCCTTAAACCCTTTTCGTCATGTTGATTTAGGCTAAAGATTGAACCCCAAGGGCACTTACGCGTAGTACCACTCTGGTCTCCTGCAGTAAAGACCAGGTCCAGAAAACACCCTGAAATGCGATCCCAAGGTTCAACGTGCACGTGCAAAAATCACAAGTAGTTCCTACATTCCGAGCTACAACAATGCTACTCTAACAAGTCAACAATACGAGAGATTGACTGCCTCCATCGTCAGTATCATAACCAATGCATTATGGCCCAAGTCTCACACCTCCAAGAAGTATTGACTTTGGTGAAAGCACCTGTTGCTGAGCCATTCCAAAGGGGTCAAACTCCTCAAATTCTACATGAAAAAAATCTAAAAGGAACCCGGCTCAACTGCACCTGTCGATTGTCCATGTGGGACTTGATCACCATTTGCAGCTAATGACCAAACCAGAAGGAGTAGATCTAAGAATCCCACTTCTAGTTGGGGCTAAATTACAATCACTGATCATTCCTAAGGGGCTAGAGAGCCCTCCTTCATCTTAATTAAGTATACACCTAAGTGAATGGACAGAGAGTCAAGTCAATCCTTGGAGCTTTGGAGTGCTGGAGGAGCCAATAAAGCGCTTAACAATTGCTGACCACCTATGAACTAGGACCATATAATTGCCTTCCTTTGGGAGCAATAGATAGTCGAGCATCAGGCGGTCGATTGTTCACGCTTCGGTATCCTCTAGATCATGATTCATGCACGAACTTTTAATTATTCTCATCCAGTGTCGCCGAGCAATCAGATGCCACAGGCCCGATATAACCCCGCTAGGAACTGATGGGCACCATCTTTTTTATGAGCATCACATGGACCTTAAGCAAATTTCATCTCATTTCCTTCCCATGCCCAAGAATGACTGATCCCCGCCTCAAAAATGTATTCATATACCCAGAAATGGAAACCAGAGAGTTTTTATGTTCTTAACTTGCACTTCCGTTTTACTTTTTAACCTTTATGGGCAACCAACTTCGGGACTTACCAAGGGCTTCCTGTTGCTATTGGAAAAGCCACAGATGGTTGGCCGAACTGAAAGAGAACGTGAAAAAAAAAATGTGTGGATCAGCAAGGATACATACCAGAAGGCCATAGTCATCACTAGAGAAATCGGGCCCTGGCACTTCAAGGGGAAAGCATGGGTTGGTATATAATTTTTCAAGCAACCTGCAAGAATTAAAGTTTAAAATAAAAAAATAGTAATAAAAACAATTAGAGGAGGTAGGTGGGAGTCATTTTTTAGAATCATAATTGCAATGAAAACCAAAATCCTGGCAGCGGGATTTCAGATGGAATCTGACTTTTACGCTAAGCAGTTAGCACAGATTACCATTCAATTCACTAGAAACGCCAGGTTAGGAACCTCGCCCAAACCTGAAGCACCAATAGGGAGTGAGTTGCCTGACTAGAAGAGCCCGACACAGAGCACGAAAAATCAACCATACTCGCAGACTCGCAGTTCATGGCTCCAAATTACAATTGCATGAAAATGAGTGCCGACAGAACAGTTTGTCAGGGTAAACTTCTTTTATTAAGGATGATTTCATGGTCACGAACAAACATCACTGAGGTCATATGGTACGAACACCACATAATTTGTAGGATAAAAATGTCAAACGGTCATTGAAAATCTTCCATTTCATTCCCCCCCCCAGAGATGGTTTTATACCTGGTTCATCATAAGCAATGACCTCCATACAAAATCTTGATGTTTTTAAGATCTCTGGCAGGCAATACAATAAATGGATTTACAAAGTCAAAATAAGATAAATTCATCTGCAACAGAGAGACACAGAGATATCTACAAGTATAAACTCGAGAGTCAGTTGGTCATCTCTAGGAAAATCATAATCAAGAATCTCGATGGGAAAAATCACCATAATCACATCATTCGCACTTCTGTTAGCAGCAGCGTCTGTGACCTGAGACAAGAAGTCAGGCCAGGCCATGTTATGCTAGATGTACAAAATGACACCTTACCTTGCACCCTCATCCCCTTAGCAAAAAAATCCACAGCCATTTTTGGTATAAATGTATGGCAACTCAAACTACGGCTGTCAAAAATCTACCAGCACTTGCCATAAAAGGAGAGAATCAAAAGCAAGCAAGCAAAAGAAATTTCCCAATACCTATGAGATGCATTTTCCTATTCTGCTTGCTTGAAGTTGAGAAAAAAGGTGCAAAGTCTACATATCTGGCAAATGGCTCCTAATTTAATGATCCACGGCACCTGAAGAGATGACAGGATTATCAAAGGTTAACATTCAATAATTAGTACCTCAACAAAAGATCAGCACAACATTAGAATGTCAATCAACTGAATAACTCGTTTCATTAAACCTCCTAAGAGGCAGGACCTGCAACACGTAGTAGTGAAGGCAAGAAAAAGTGTCATAAGAAAGCTACATGATTACTGATCTGACTTACTTTTTGGAACCGCAGTTGCAGGGAATTTTTTTATCCTCCAATGGGAACTTATAGTTGTAAGTGATTTCTTCGCCAGCAGCTATGTGCCGCTTGGCATAGATGAAAATTTTCTTCTGGCCATCGACACTTATAATTTTGGTATAGCAGTTAGGCTGCAAAAAAATTATAGATCAAATGTCATGCCAATCAAGCCCTTCATATAATAAAAGAAAATCTGCAAGGTATTTATAGCTACCTCGCAGGAATGGTTTATAAATCTAGCTATTCCACCACGCTTTGTAGCATCAACCTGAAAGAGTGAAAGGTAGAGAGCCTGACTAAGCTCCTCTCTTTCAATGGACAGTGTTGACAACCTCAATTTCGTGATATGTGTAACAATAGATCACTTACCACATAACCATCATCAAGTCTGAAAAGATAACTGCTTCCGATTCCCATCTTCTCATACTGCTGTTCACGTATATCAGATATCTGCAGAATCAGAAATCCGACAACCTATGTTCAGTACACATGCAAGAAGAACTCTCAATGCATCCTGATCTAGAAAATGTAAGGCAACAATGCAGCAAACCTTAGCAATAAGAAATATAACATTCAATTACCCGAGGACGAATTAATTCACCAACATATTCAATCACAAAATCTTCCGCCTCAATTGGCTCCTGAGCAACAAGACCCCAATCATGGATCTTGCTCCTTTGGAAACGTAAATGCTTCTTCCTTGCCTGGCAAATGGCAGCAACCCATTACAATCAAAGTTAGCAATTGTTATAATTAGACAAGCAATGCATCATTAGAATGCATTCCAAGAGTAGTCAGTATTCAATTACCTTCAACTGACTGCTTTTTAAGAGGTCAGCACCCTCCACAGCAGCCATAAGATTACGCATTTTCACACGATTCGTCCTTGCAGATATACCCTTGTTGATTGGCAGTTGAAAACTATTACTCTTGGAAACTGAATGATTAGATCGGATGTGCTGAATTCCCCTAGCACGAGCTCTTTCAAGCGGAGTTGCAGTCATCGACCACTGATGCCATTCCCATCCATCAATTGAGGACCGAGCACAACCATCAGATATAGGACAAGGCTTTGACGCCTTGGATTTACTGGATTTGGTTTTCTTTAATGCAATCTTCTTATTAAACGACTTTTTGGTTGACTTTTTGGAAACAGCACTTGGCAGAGGAACATCTTCGGACACAGATGATTGCAAACTTTTCTTGATGCACTTCTTATGCCTTGATACCTTAGATGCTGTAGATAACAACAATATGGTCACTAACAGGCAAGGTAGCATGGCCGGCCTAAATACCACACACGATAACCAGAACCAAAAGCCGTAAGGAACTATGATTAGGGGATAAAAAAGAGCGAAATGCTACTGACCCTTCATTTTCTTCTTAGAGATACCACCACAGGGCACTTTCTGGAATTCAATGTCATCCCCATTTGCATTTACTCGATTCACCTCCAATTTTGCTTTCACCACCTTTGCTCTCTTTGGCCTTGAATCATATCCTAAAGCCTCATCACCATTTATTTGCTTCTCCACTTTGCTGCAATCCACCTTTGCTTTCAAAACCTTTGCTCTCTTTGGTCTTATACCATCTTCCAAGGCCTCATCATCATTTACTTGCTTTGCAGCATTGCTGAAGTCCCCTTTCACTTTCAAATTCCTTTCTCCCTTTGGTCTTGCATCATTTTCTATTGTTCTATCACCATATGCTTGCTTGTCAGCAACACCAAAATCCTGTTTTGCTTTCAAAGCCTTTGCTCTCTTAGGTCCTACATCTTGTAAGGCTTCATCATCTAAAATAATAATAATAATAACAGTAAGATGATACAAGCATAATCAGAGAAAATTAAACTTCAAAAGAACACATTAAAATGTCATACCCTGAACTCTATCAGATCCTCGTGTTGTTTTTTGACCAATCAAACAACCCTTTCTTGAGACCTTACTATCAGACAAGACCCCTGGCACCAAGGTTTGCCTGGATTTATCAGTATCAGGTGATTCAGTGTGTCCTCTATTTAACCTTCTCTTTTTGGGAACTGCAGCAGACGTTCTCGCATTTCCAGGCTTGGAGAATTCCTTAGGGCACTCCTCTCCTTTTACCTTTTCCGACTGCAGCTTTAGTATCCTCGAACTTGAAGAAGTGCACTGAATATAACCAGACCTTTTCTTTTCATTCTTTTTCTTCCGGAAATAAGTAAACTGAGCAGCATTGGGATGTCTATCATCAATTGAACAATCGTCTTTCGAGCACCCTCGAGAAATAGAAGATCCAACAGATGCACCATACTCTTTGTTTGCAGTGGGTAATGAGTCCTGAAATGCTACCAAATTATTGATATAATAAAATGTAATTACAGAACATAACCGAACAAGAAAGATTTTTAACAAATAAATACCTTATTTTTCAATGAACGATGTGATCTAGCAAATTGACGTAGAGGACCACGAAAGAAAAGCGATGCCCATTCTTTAAGCACATCATCATGCAATCTCTGCCTGCACATTGCCATGGCAACATATGCCCCAATCTTAGGTATGCTCTCATCCGACCGTAAAGGTTGGAATTTACACTTATTAGGCAGAAATGAAGTATTGTGACAGTCTTTAAATCCAGGAGGTGGAGGCTCATCATTTGCTTCGTCAACAAGCACATCATCGACACCTGTGTACAGTTTTCTGAATGCAGAAGCCAAAAAATCAGACCCAGAGACTTCAAGGGCAGAATGATGAACAAGCTCTGTTGCTTCTATTGCAGTTTGAGATATTATTGCTGCCCTTTCTGTCACATTACTTTGATTAGCTCCTACTTGTGAATCACTAGGCAAGATTGAAGACCTGTGCAAGTGATCAGACTGTGATCTGCTGTTTATCTGCAAAATAAGTCAATTTTCCAGAATAAACAAGATGAAGTAAAGGGAAAACGAGATTTAAAAGTAATAGACAAAATGTAGGAAAACAATAAGGCATTGTTTTGCAAGCTAACTGCCATTCCAGGAACATTTATAGATGAAAGATGTCAGTTGATCAAGAAACCTTTGTTCTCAACTCACCTCAATGGATGGATCGGATTTTTGAAATTTGACTAGTTCGCATACTTCTGCCCATATAAAAGATTTGATATAGTCTTCTACAGAAGCCTTGGCAGACATATAGAGTTCTTTTTCTATACTTTCGAGGATATCATTCAGAGAGTCAGATGTCAAGTTACGATATGATACTATTTTCTTCTCAGAACTTCCCTCTAGGAAAACAGAAGGTGATACAAGAAAAGACTGAACATTCTTATCTTTGCACTTGCTACTGGGTGGTACACTTGCTTGACCAGACCAGATCTTCTGACTCCTCCAAGAAGAAGCATAATATGCTATAGAATCATAAAATATGGCATTCCAGGTGATTTCCATGCAATAATCATGAAGCATTCTGCAAACAGCTGAGTATGAAGCCCAGTAACTGTCAATGCCTCCAATTGATTTGGTAACAAGAGCTGGCACCAAAGCATTGTCCTCAAGTAAGTGATCAGGAGCTTTCAAAGGAGTTCCCACCTCCCATACAGTTTCAGGAGAAGAGTTACTCTGACCAGAAACTTCAAGCTGCCAAAGCAATAAATCAAAGGTCATCATTTGACGAAGAGGTTACAGACTTCAGCTAAATAAGTAACATTTCCGCTCAGTACCTTGTTGACATATAAGTTAGAGGCCCCACTCATTTGCTCAACCATTTCAAGTTTTAGATGTCTCCGAACTTTCCTTGAAGAAGCTGCCTCTGCCATGAGATTACTTATGATTTCATCAAGCAGAACCTTACGTACAGCTTTCATGATACCACCATGCAATTGGCAAGAAACTATTTCAGAAATTTCAGATATTAATCCAGCAGAAGATCCAGATTCACTGGAGTTGGTATTAGCGGCAGTATCATCTCTTCTCCATTCATTTATTGCAGAGAGCAAAGAAAAGGGTCCAAACTTGTTTTCAGCATGATATATCTGATAATCAAACAGAAAGTCAAAGATAAAAATAACATTAACAAGAAAAAATATATAAGGCAAACAAGGTAACCCTTAGCTTTCTATTCATCCTAGTGAATTAAAGATCGAAAAGACAAGCTAGCATAGCATCACAGTCAATTGAAGATTGAAGAGAAAAGCTAACATGGCCAAGGTTACATATTTCATTTTGCATATTCAAGATAACCACCCATTTGCAGGTTCATTTTCAGGCTTTCAGCTGTTGCTGGCTGCAGAACAATATATCTACTCATCATAGAAAGAGAAACATTCAACCAAAGTCAAATCTATAGGCAACCTACTGGAATCCAATTTCAACGGAACCTCAGTTAAATGTGATATTTCTTTGAAAAGTACTATTGATCCTTAAGACAAGACAACCCAAAAAGGGCAATCGGATGATCACTTTGTTTTGTAGGAAGAATCAATACGTATCATCTACTTAATTGATTGATTATAATGCATTTATTCACAGTTAAAATGAGAAGATCATGAAGTTTGTATGGCACTGGAGCATCACACAAAACATTAGAAACAAATCCAAACCAAGATGGTGTAAGCGATGTACACATTCTGTTATCCTCAAGCTCACTCAACTCTTTAGATACTAAGAATATCAACCTAATGTACTGGAAAACATAAATTCATATCCCAAACTTTTATGCATAAGAAAGGTGGACCTCATCCTAATTTGAGTCTTTTAACAAAGCCAAGATAGGTGAAGCATATCTTAACAAATAAAATGAGAAGGGATTCCACATTCTGCACCTGATCCTACTCACCTTTTTCTAAAGCAATACTAAAATGCTGAACAAGACAAGCTAGCAGGCATAGATACTCTTCTATTGTGAGTTTACGTAAAATATATTGACAATGAATTGACGACAAGTAGCACAACCACTCTACCAGCTAATGAGTGTGATTTAGACAGTAAGTCCTATCCAGTGAATAGCATATGCATGTCTCACAATGTGATAATAATGATATGGTCTACCAGACACAGACCGTAATGAATAGATCTGCAGTCGAAAAGGGAAAATCAAGATTTAAACAACCGCATAGTAACTAAAAAATAAAGTGAATTAGCAAGTAAGATTGTATACACCAAAAAATCCTTTTGACAAGTCCTTTTATTGGATAGGTTTTGGCAAGTCCAATTGATATCTCTTCAATTGCAATGAGGAAAGGTTTTCTTTTCACAGTGATACATTTCCAAGTTCAAAGAGAAATGCTTGCAATTAAGAGACCAAACTACAGAACTATCATCACCAGCATACTCATCTGTTTGTGAATAAGCAGTTAAGCACACATGGCATCAATGCATAAATGTATAGAAGCTGGAAAAGGCCAACAAAAGGTGATGTTAAACAGATGTGCACAAACTGTCCAGAATGACCCTTTAATCAAGTGAAATTATTTCCAAGAACTATATATAAAATCACCATTCTGATTATTCACAATTTTTCTTAATTGTAATACAACTTAAACTGAGTAGGAAAAGTTTTAAATTGTTGTAATCATGATATGAGTCTGACCATGATGGTATCACGTAAATAGCCATAGCAATGCCAAGAATATATTTCCCAAAGCGAATGAGGTCCATTATTCCTCCCGCGATCATCCTCAAACAACCAACAAGCCTCACCCTTATCCTGCAAGGATAATTAAAGGAGAGAGATTAACTACTTCCAGCCATATTGACTATGAGCATGAAGTCACAAGAAAATGAATCACTCCTTGGTATGTGTCCAAAGTGAATTTCAAAAATAAAATAAATATTACCAGCTGTGAGAATGGTGTCATCTGGTGAATTTGGCCAGCTGTTCCAGAGTTTCCTCCAGCCTGATGGTTATATGCACTACTGTCAGCACAACGTCGTGATGCAGCCTGCGAACTTGGATTAGAACCAAGAGAGCGTGATTCTGCATGCAACTTTGTTTCACTGCTAGGATTAATAATTGGAGTTGCTGGAATGGTAGTAGTGGATGAGGTAGTTGAAGATAGGTACACAAAGCCAGTAGAAACATGGTCAGGGAACTGCTTGAAATACTTCAACGGTACGGGGTTAAGATATGATCCATTATACACTGGATACACAGGAAGCTCATCAGGCAAGAAACCAGAAGACAGTCCCTCATATAACTGCTGCTGGAGGTAGGGACCGCACATTTGTCCGTGCTCATTCATATACGTCCATCCAGTAACAAAAGAAACCTGAGCATGCCCAGAATAATTCTTCCCTTGATATGAAGAGCCAGCAGAAGTAGAGGGTTCTGCAGTATCACCATGGTTGCCATTTAATTGGCAGCTGGAAATAGACGTTGAGGTTGGACCCATTATTTCCTCAACAATGCAGCAGCATGACACAATAGGACCACAATTGGAGCACCTAAGTAGCAGTAACAAGGCAAAGAATTAATTAGGCATGTGCAGAATCAAATGGATTACACAACAAACTATCCAGCAAAAGAAAAGGAAAAGGATCACGGAGAAAACTGACAAACCAAGACCAATCATGTCAGATTCTAGCTGTGATCACATAAGTCCAGGAAATACATGCAATGCTTGGACGACCAATAATCAATGAGGGTAAACGGGAATAAGAGAGGACGTACTCATGGAAAATGGAGCAACTTTCTGTCTTTTGATGATTAGGAGAGACAAAATCTTCGTCTACCCCTATACAAACTTGTGAACTGGAATGCCTCTCCTCGAGTTTCACTCTTCTCCCAATGAAACTGTGGCCATCGGTATAGTCCAGGTAATCAGAAGAAGAAACCATGATTCGACTAGGCAGCCAAAACTAACCTGAACAGCAGCTTTAAAAGATGAACGAAGCAGAGAGCTAGAAGCTACAACAATGAGAGCCATACTAAACGCTTCATAGAGGATTTCCAGCTGACTAATAAAATTAGGCGTGCAAAAAATCTTGATTCATCTTTTCCTACTACTTGAAAAAAAAAAAAGAAACAAGTGTGCCAAGAACGGGAACAAACATGCGAGCAAGAGAGGACAATCGCAAAGGCACACGTTCAACAGATTTGGACGTTCCGTACTTAAACCTAGGCGGAGCAATCGGCGAGGCCACGAGATCAATGGCGTGATATTGATCGTACTTTGGTCTGCAAATCCATCCGATGGTCCAATTCGAGTTTTCAGGAGAGCGTGATCGGAGGTCACAGTGCAGAAGGTGAGAGAAATTCAGGTCACCTGAAACAGGTACGAGCTTCAGGCAAACGGCGGCGTGGCGGCAAGGACGACGACGACGACGACGACGGAAAGGACGACGCTGAGGTGGGGGAGAGAGAGAGGGGAAGGGTAGGATTATTGTTCGGTCTATATACTTCTCCACTCAGATGGGGATCGGAAAGAAAACTGCTTTAGGGGCTCTTTCTTTTCTTTTCTCTGTTTTAGTCCCCAATATTAATATTTATTATGTTTGATCCTCAAACCGTTTTCTGCAGTTCATTTCGGTCCTCGTGTGAAATTTTAATTAAATGAATAGCAAATAACACTCGAGAACCTGAATTAACTTCACCACTAAAATAATAATTTTCATTTTTTCTAACAATCAGGTGTACCGTCATTTTTGTTGGTAGAGAGCTGACATGTCAATGTATCACAAGGACGGCACATCAATTTTCCGTTCAATAAAATTGCTGATAGACCTGATTGTTAGGGGAAATTAAAGTTGAGAGACTATTTTGGTGGTAAAATTAATTTGAATCCTCCGGTGTTGGATCCGCACAAATTCGAAAACTGAACTGATAGTGCACTCGTGATCTTACTATTTCTGGAGGCACTTTTTCTAAGAATAAAATCATTTGGTGTGCACGCAGAGCAGATTATGCCTCTCGAATGAATCTTTTCATACTGCAGATTCTGAGTTCATATGTAGGATGCATCCGCGCCGCCACAAATAAGACGGTGCCCTGGTTATAGAGGATCATCTGACACGAATGGCACCGGAGCAGGAAGAAGAGCAAGAGGGCTCCAATGTTATAAGTGTGATAAGATGTCATCTAAGCAAATAAAGTCCGTAACTATGAGACTCCTATTCCTAAGTGGTCCGATCAATCTCAGGCTTAAATGAATTGGTGGGTAGGGAAATTTTCAGGTATGATATGATACGTTCCTGAATCACCAAACTTTTCGTCAATAAGGCCTTCTTTGGACCCTAAAGGTCGAGCTTTGGATCATCTGTGCCCCTTAAAGGACCGTTTGCAAAGTGGAACCATGTGGCCTTCGGTTCGGCCTTTTATTCTCTATTACTTCAGTATTGAGCGTCTGTGTGTACTGGGAAATCCCACTGATGAAGGAGAGAGGACGAGCTTAACGATCAGGTATGTTCGGTATCAGAAGTTCGAGTTGGCCCCTTCTTTGTCATCTCTTCTCTCGGTTCAGAATAGAGGCAGTCCATCGATCCCCGGGACCTGTAACTTTATAAATGGTGTGTTTTGGACTATGTATGTCACTGTTAAGTGTTAAGATGCTCATATTGTTGTTGCTGCTGAAAGCAGCTCTTCTGTGCTGTAAGATGAATGGAGGAGACAAATGTTTCTTCTGTGTTCAACAGAAATTTCCCTCTCCATGTCCTGTATAAGAACAAAACATAAATCATACTACCCGTTAATCAGGCCACTCCCAGCCGGCCTTATGCTATCATCGGGTCAATCTTAGTATACAGATTTTCTATATGAAACTGATTGTATGTTACTTATCAGCTCGATTTCAAGGCTTGCTTCAGGAATTCATGGGAAGGAACCAGATCAGGCATTGTCCCAGAACCAATAATGGTGGGCAGTGAAGATTCTCGATATCCCAGTTGCTGACTTCATCCCGGTAATATTGAAAAGAATGGAAATAAATAAGTGAGGCCAATCAAATTCTTATGAAGATATAATGAAGACTGAATAAATGAGGCCAATCGCCAGTTCCTATATGTGGGAATGGATCCAGACAGTACTGCTGCAAAAAGCAAACCAAAGACCCCCATGATATATTATAGATCCCGGGAAGAGGTTGGGAGGGTGGGGGTGGCGGTGTGGTGGTGGTTGTGGAAGCACACTAAGAAGGAAGAGATTACCTGGAATTTCTCTATTGATGAATAAGACCCCAAACTCTAAGCTTTAGTTTCACCGAGCTCGACATCCTTTAATGGAGCTTTCTCCAGCCCTTCCTTCAACAGCCTGATCTCTTCCTCTGTGAGGCTGTTCTTCATGGGCAAGGTGGCCTTGGCGTTGGCCTGCTTCTCAAGTTCCACTGCCCAGCTGTAGATAATCATCCCGACAACAGCTATGATCATGCCCATGATGTTCTTGAAGGTGAGCTCAGAATCGAAGAGGAGCCACCCTAATGTGAGGACACAGACCGTTTTCATGTGGCCCAAGACCTGGAAGGAGACAGCCGAGAAGCGGCCGATACAGAGATACTGGCTCACGTTGCAGAAGACTGCTAAGGAGCATGAGAGGAGTATGAAAAGCTGCAGAAGACCGTCCCAGGTCATCAGATATATGATGAATCATCAACTCAAGACTGATGGGATGAGAGGAAGATTGAAGAGGACTTACAAGAGCACCATATGACATCTTGTACGTGGTTATGAATTTTCCACTGAGATAGTAATCAACAAATGGACCGAGGATGAGGAGAGAGATCGCTTGAATAGGAGCTGTCTTGCTCAGTAATTCGAAAGATCCAATGGAGTATTTCTTCTGCAAGGAGCCAATTGACTGCAGACAAGCAAAAGAAAATTAACTCAAGCGAAAAAGTTATTTCTAGCACATAGCAGCGAACAAGCAGGACAATCGCACGTCGGCTAATACATGGCATAGTCCACTCAGCCACTCTTTTCTTGTTTAACTAATTTACACACACATGAAATCAGATTCAAGCTTAGGCTTCATAGTAAAAAAAAGTACATTCTATGGACAAATTCCCCTGCTATGTTAGCTTAACAAAGCAAATGACTAAAATGGGAACACAGACAACCGGCCGGGAGATCGTACTGATTCAAGTGAACGAGTGGTGCGGAAGAAACACGGTGATGATTTTATTCCATTACAAATTCAATCCTGTCATGCCCATATGTATATTTATGAAACTTACTCAAGACTCGTATGAAAATCAATTCAGCACAGCTCATCCGCATTTCCAATTAAATTGAGGGAACTCCTGATTTAGTTGGGAAATATTTAGATAATACATAAGTCATAAAAGAGTGACTTGACTCCTATCTGACAATCAGCACCTACATGATACTAGGTTGAAATGAAGAAAGCACGAGGAGGAGGAAAATACTCACAATTTGCTGCAAGGACGTGGAGAGAACTGCTATACAGGCACAGATAAAACCTTTAGCATTGACTTTCACATCAGTCACGGTGCAAACACCAACACCTATAACCACCACCACCACGGCCATTTTCACCTCCCTAGAGTAGTGCTTGTTGTGAAGAATCCATTCCATTACACAGACTACAGGAATCATGCTCAATTTTGAAATCTGCAGGAAGGCACGTCAATAGTGGATGAATAAAGGGACTCTTCCATGGAAGAGTGGAAATGCAGATTCTGAGTGTAGGTGTTTAATATACCTGATAAAATCCAACAGAGTTTAGCATTAAACTGAAGTTCATCCCTGTTATAGACATATTGGCAACAATGGAGAACCATAGGAGCTCCCACATTGGTACGTGCTTTGATGCAGAATAACCAGCGGCAGTTGAAACCAGACCAACCAAAGCCGTTACAGTGAAGTGGAACCCTGTCAATGTTGTTGCTGAAAAAGGAAGGAGGCAAACCACTGATAAGTGCATAAAAATCCAAGCGTGTACACGTCATCAGAATTCCACACTCCAGTAAGAGTAATGCTCAAGAAATTATCATCGATCCATCTTTAACTTCCCAAAATGATGACAGTAGATAACAGAATTGGAGAGGAAAAACTTGAAAGTTCTGGATTTGGAATGCAAACAGCAGCCACTCGTGCTTCATGCATATGATCGTTTCAGGTGAATTTGAATCAAAATGACTGATGTTCTTATCACGAGACTTTGACAGTAACTAAAAGAAACTTCTTGTTCGCGTCCAGACAGATGAGAAAGGTTCAAAAGAAATAGTAGATGAAAATGCGGAATTCAGGGACAGATCGAAACAAAAGGAGGGCCACAAGTCCATGCTGAGAAAAGGTGAGACGGATCCAGTACGATGCAGTGAACTGATGTGAATTTCGATGGAGATCCATCAATGAGCAACAACCAAAAGCTAATGAGCAGCAAAAGCGCATTCTGAACACAAGTGGATAAAGATCAGGGGACGAACCAAAGCTAAAACCGTAGCCTCCAGAGAACATGAGCTGCTTGTTTGCCATGATAATGCCGACAGAGCTGATGACGTTCATCGCCCAAGCACCCACGTCCGAAACCGCGCGTGATTTCTTCTCGCCCTCCATCCCCAAACTCGACCAGCTTAAATCCTCCCTGCAATCCCTCCCTCTCCGACACAACCCCTCGTAGCAGAATCCGTCCCTTCACCAAAATCGAACCTTGCGCAGATCCTCCCCCACAGAGAACCAGATCCCGGCGCAGAAAGCACAAAAAAAAAAAATTGGCGACGACAGACACGAAAACACGATCCCGAAGTTGGGAACGCCTTCAAATTTGAGAGCGGATCCAAAGTCAGGAGGACGAGCGTGTCACTTCCTCCGCTCCAGTTTCAGCTCCCCCTCCGAAGCTGCATCCGCTTCTGCACCGAAGCCGCACGGAAGATCCAAGAGAGATGGACAGGGGAGAGAAATGATGAAGAGCGTGAGCAGTCGTCCTCTTCCCTCTCTCTTCTCTTCTCTCCGTCTCCCTCACTCTATCCCCAGTTGCCCCCGTCCCGACCTCAACTCAATCGCATTCACCCCTCTCTCTCTCTCTCTCTCCCCCTTCTGTGCAACGGACTGCCTAATCAGTGGAAGGGGACAGAAAAGAACAAAGAAACTTCCAAGAGGATTATCTCCCTCTTCGCTCACCGCTCTGAGAATATTCTTCGGTCCAGCCTTCACGTTCCCCAATTCTCAATTAATGCACTATTATATACTAATAGTCATAAAAATAATAATAAATAATAATATGACAAATTTCGGTGGATCTAGGTCGGCGGCCACGTTGTCTAAGGGAGACTACCGGCGCACGCGTTAGCCCCTCTGGACTAACCGATTATGAGTGCCTAAATTTTTTATGATACACAAAATATGAATATTTCTAAATTTTTTGAACAGGATATTAACCTATGCATTACGCCACAAGTTTTGGGCACTCTATTGGAACATGTTTATTCTTTTTCAATACTTAATTATTCATGAATAATCAAATTTAATATAAAATTACATAATTCATACGGACTTAACATATTTATTTTATTAAAATATGAATATATTATTGTTAATCTTAAGTAGAATTTTTTATATGTCACACAAAATTCCTCTAAATTACTGAAATTTTGTATACGATAAACTTGACTTACTTACATAATCACTACGTCAAATCAAAGTTTAAGAATTGAAATTATAATGAAAAAGTTATATGCAATCGTACTTTATCTAGAACGGATATGAAATCTATTAAATTTTACCAACCTACCCCTATTCTACTCGATACCAGCCTACACCCCTACCCTTCTCCCCTTTTCCTCGAGAAATCTTCTCTCTAATTTTTTTTTAAAATCATAGTCAAGCATAAATTCATTAAATTTATAAATATAGTAAAAATATTTAAAAATAATTAAACCAATTCTAGGTGGGCAATTAATAATTAAAACGCCTTTTAATTTGTCACTTACTTGCTTGTCGATGGAATTTTTTTATTAAAAAAAAAGCTTTTTTAATTCTTGTTTATTTTACTGATGGCCCTTCCAGGAAAGACAGATGAGTGATTCATTCACCCACGAGGTCAGAGCCGCGAGGTCATTCATCCACGTGATTCATTCTCTCCCTTCCATTGCCTCTAGACGTTCCTTTATTCAGACACCCAACAATCATCAAATCACGGCACTATCATCGGGTTGTTTACATGGGCCGGGCTTATACTACAACCATGTTCAATCCGTCGGCCTAGACGAAAAACAAATACAGGAGAGGCGTCAGCAGTAAAACTCCTAATTGGAAACTGGGCAGAGGGAAAGGCATCACTCCAAGCAAATTACATCTTACGTGAATTTCAATTGGCAGCTACTTAACAATGACCAAGAACAATGGCGGATGACAGTCATGCGAATATACCAGCTATTCCCACCACACTCTATAACCCTCTCGTATAAAAGATATCACTTCAACGATACATACAGAATGCATCGGAGGCTACAGAAAAACTCGACCTACTCATTACCAGGAATCTCACAAATCATAGACTCAGAACAATCATCCTCATCCATCACTGACAATAGGCATTGAAGTATATTGTTGAGCATTTAATACCTCAGAATTGCCTCTCCTGGAGGATGTGACCTCAGTACAAGCCCATCTAAGAGTGTCTTTGAGCACCGGGTGGTGCAGTAGGCCTGGGGAAATTGAAGGTGTACTGCCCACCGGCAAAGTTTGGGGCCTCCACATAGGGGCTCTAGAGTGTTAATATTAAAAAGCAAGTAAGAAAATGCATTTGTTATAAAATAAACACATGGCAAAGGTTGCAATTTAGAGAAATTACTGAGAGAAGAAAAAACTGAATTCTGCAGTATTATCATTCTCCTCTTTCTTTGTAAACAGAAGCAATACCTGTGGTTCGCATGAAACATGAGCCTGATCTTCAGATAAAGATTTTGGAGATGCCTTAGGGGGACGAGCTTCATCGCTTGATTCACTTTTATTAATTTTCTCAGTTAGCAAAGCATCCAGCTCATTACTGTTGGATGATTTCCCCCCCTTCAACCAAAACATGTCCCAAATATGTCAATTAATTGGTGACAAAATAACAAGAGTTGCAAACAACAAATATACAGTCTTAAGAAAGTGCAATACCTGGAAAATTTTGCCGAGAGTCTTCAAACCCTTGGCCCTTGCTCGAAGCTCTTCTTTCTGAACATTTGGATCTTGAAGAACCTGAATGAAGGTACCAATGTAAATGTAAGTTCAAGCATGAATTACCAACTATTCTGCCTGGCAGAGAATACTAAGGAGAGTAAAAAGAGCAAGAAACTCCTCGTAACACAACCATTTGACAAACTCGAGAAAGAGTAGCTTCAATGTCAGCAACATTAAGCTTCCACAGGGAATCCATCATCAACTTTTTGTGAGACTGCATGTACTCCTCAAGCTGCTCTTCCGTAAAGTTTCCCTCTTGGCTGAGGTGTTTCTTCATGTCCTCCTGGAGCTGGATCAATGCGATTGCACCTATTGCCCGAGCACAAAGAAGTTAATTGGTTCAAATTTATGAACCTTCAAAGACATAAGCCAACCAAGTTAGAGCTGGAGGTCAATACACACACTTTTGGCAATTTCACTAAGGCCATATACAGTTCAAGGATCAGCAAAATTCAAAATGGTTCGCTCAAAATATTGCGAGTCAGCTTGGGATATGCATGATAATGACTTGTCCTATAGGCAGTTATATCCACTTAACTTGATCCCGGATCCATCACTTTATGTTGATCCGACCAGTTTGCGCCATGTAACTCCATCTTAAGTGATGGTAGAAATTCCCCAAAAAAGGGACTAATGAACCAAAAAAGCAATAGTCATCTAATGGTAAGCATGGTTGCTAACATTGTCTAACCTGTTGCTGCTGTTACTTGGGATTTAATAAAATGGCCCTTGTTTCGAAACCATTCAGCAACGAAAGGCATGCCCAAGTAAATTGCCTTTTTTCCGAGCTCTTTAGAAGCCTGCCTCGCATAGATATAGCCGATTGTGCTCAGCATATCTACACCATAGGCTGCAAAATTTATACATAAGAAAGATTAATCAAATAGAAGCCTTAATTCCTGGGAAGAGATGTTTCCTAGTGAATTTCCCAAAGGAGCAAAATTTGCTCACAGTAAAGAAGATTTCTTTTGCAGAATTTATGTGCAGTGTAGTTTAAGTTGAGTTGTCTTCTTAAAATAATCTGACTATGGAAGGTTAGATACCCGCACTAGAAAGCCTGTTTACTTCAGACTCAGCATGCCTGATGAATTCCTCCTTCTGCCCTTGCACATATTGGTTGAGTCGATCTATCAGAATTTGCGCAACCTTTTCTTCTCTTTCCTTCTGAATAATCTGTAATCCAGGAGAGTTCGCATGAAGTTGAACAATAAAAATCAAAAAGATATTTCATACAAAAGTCAACCAGGAAAATTAGTGCATACTTACTTATTTGAGAAATTTTCACTTTTGCACGAAAATTTTCTAAAAAGTAGAGAAGAGAACCGCAAAAAGATATATTCACTTATATAGAGATGACTTTTTTTCTAGGAAAATTCTCTTCTCCACTACTAAGATTTATATACAGATCAGAGATTCTCTTTTTTATTTTTCCACTTTTTCATCAGTTAATTACTTCATGTTTCTAAACTTTCGATTTATGAATATTCTTTTATCACTAGAGTTATTTCCCTTGATAGTTCTAATTTATGGTTTTCCTTTTTCATCATGTAAGACAAATTAACATTGACACATTATTAAGCATATCTTGGCACGTCCACTGAAAATTAAATTCAAAATAAAAGAAGAAAATTGAAGAGGAAACTAAGAATTAATTCTCAAAAAATAAATCGTTCCTAGAAGACATATATAAAATAAAAGAAAATTAAAAGTATCATTTTGCAAATGAGATACAATACCAAAAATTAACAGGAAAGTTGAAATAGTGCAGAATGGAAAGCAACGAGACTTTCAATTGCTAAGAGTTACTCATTCTGTACCCTCATTTTCTCTTGTAATTTCTTTGAATCAAACTGCTCCCCTTCTGTGAAATTGTCTAAAGAAGCCATTGATGCCATGGCAAGCTGGCCTATATATTCCTCGAAAAGCTCACTACCAAAAAGCATCGCAAATATTGCGGCAGGATCAATGATCCCATCACTGCAAAGACAAAACAGATCAGAAACAAAAACAACTACAGTAGAGAACACTGTTCACATATCTATTCAGTAAAAATGCGCATAATGAAGAAGCCCATAAATCCATCAATAATCATCCAAATAAATGCACTAGTAAAATTTTGGAAACAGAGCGCACGTTGAGACTCCCGATTTTCCATGCGCATCATATGCTTCCCTTTGTGCTGGGTCACTTAACACTTGGTAAGCCTCTCCCAACACCTAGCAAAAGGAAAGTGCTCGTATGAGAAGTCTGTGATGGTTCCTTCAACCCACCCAGCCCCCAAAGTAGTAACCAATATAGCAGAGCCCAGATAAACCCAACTGAAGGTACAAGACAAGGATTGAAAATTCTAAAATGCAACTAACGATGGAGTCTCATCTCACCTGGAATTTCTGAGCCGCATCGGGATCATTGGGGTTTTTATCAGGGTGAACTTGACGTGCCTGCAAGACACAATCTAGACACATAATCAGCGAACTTGATGTGGAAAGTGCTGCTTCCTCATAAGACAGCCAGTCAGTGACAGTTCTGAAGCACTTCAAAGCACAGATTCATCCGAGAGCTGCAGGCATATGGACTGGATTGCCATAATAGCCAAATACAGCTATCCTTTTATTGCAAACCAAGCTGCGTGTAATCCTATAAGACTTTCCTTAGATTATGGAACAAGCAATGGCCTTATCTACGCAGAGTAACGAACAAAACCATTTATACTACAGAAAGTCATAACTTAATTTCCGCGGTGGAAGCGCAAAAGTCAAACAACTATGAGTGTCTCGAAGACGCGATTTGGATGCCAAATAAACAAGAATCCGCCCACCCAACCGCACACTCACCGATCCAATCCTGTCGGTCCAAATGAACCAATTCCTCATCACTAAAACCCTAACCTCTACGACCGAATTGATGACCCAAAGTAAAAACAACGACGAAGATTCGCCAAGGAAAGAGATCGGAACACCTTTATGTAATAAGCCTTCTTGATCTCGGCCTCAGTGGCCGAGGGCTTGACCCCGAGCACATCGTAGTATTCGGTCTCCCTCACCATCTGTCACAGCTGACCCTCACTTTATGATTCCCACAGAGCAGTCCGTTCAATGCTCGGAGGAGCCCGAATTGCTGAATCCTGATGATCACGAATAGATTATCGGCCGCATTCGTGGCAGAAGAAGAAGAGAAGAAGACTTTTTTTTTTCTTCCAGTTAAGAACCAGAGGATGAAGAACCAGAAAAGAATATGAAAATAATTTAACACAAATATCAGGAATTAAAATTTTTTTTTATAAAAAGCTCTTCATTCACCATCATGCCCATTATTTCCTTTTTCTTTTACTATTTGCTTCTATGCTTACGAATTTTTTTTATAATTAGGCCTATTAATTCTTAATTAAGATAATGTTTTATATCTAAGTTGACAATCCTTGTTGTATTAATGCAAAAAAATTATGTCCAAACGTACTAATTATATATGCACACAATTAACATATTTAATAATATAACAACAAAAATTTTATCAAAATATTCAACATACGATAATAAGAATATTATAATAAAATATAATAAGTAAATATTAATACATTTATATAATAAATTAAATTAGTAATATATAATTAAATAATTAAAATATATTAAAATATTTAATATATGTTTACTCATATATAATTAATTCCATATTACTAAATTATATAAATTTATCATAATATAATTCAAACTCATTTAACTTTATGTCTAATTATTCTATTGTGTCAAAAATTGCCGACCATTATAGCATAACATTTTGAACTTGAAATTTTAATTTAAAAGAGATCAAATTACTTTAATTAAATTATATTAATTAATTTAAATTAAAATGATAATATTATTGCTCAAATTTAAGGATTGTTATTGATCCCGGCTGCCTCCATGGTCCTCAGGTAGCTCCGGGTGTTATTTAATGTCATTGAAATTGACAATTTTGTCCTTCATTGGTTCCAATATATGTACTTATTAGACCAATTTTAAAAGGATATTTTAGACCTTTCGTGCACTTTATAACTACCGGACGACCCTATTATCCTTCCCCAGAGAAGAAGGTACGTTAATAGAAGTATTACTATTCAATAAAAAAATTGACAGTGTATATTTTTTATTAGTAGAAAATTACAAAATACCATAGTAAATCATTAAAAAATAAATATTACATAAAAAATTAAAAATAAAAGATACATAGATCTGATATAATATAATTATTATACAAAATGCGTGCTTCCGTACACGTGTGTATGTAGAGAGAGAGAGAGAGATTATGGCTCTGGTGATGTCATAAATGTCCCGAAGACTTTGACTAGTGCATGCTGCGTCGTTGCTTGTGTGTGAGGATTGGGCTTGTTACGTTAAAAATGTCTTCTAGATCGGTTCAAAATGGTCGTAAAATTGTTTGATCTGGTTATGATATGATCTGTTTGCTTAACGGGTCGATTCTGTCACGGATCATAGTTTAGATAAATATGAACTGATTAAGAACCGTTTACAGCTAAAACGGTTAACAATTCATATTGGTTTAACTTATAAACCATTCATCTTCTTTAAATTTTTTTAAAAATTTTGTTTTGAATGAATTTTTTATTTTTCAAAATTTAAATTAATTCGACAAAATCTGACCATTGATTTGTAAAATTTTGGCGATCCTAGATCAATTACGGTTCCGAGCCGATTTCTAAAAGGTTCTGGGTCAGTTTCTAAACGGTTTTAGGCTGGCTCAGTGGGATAACAGTTCGTGTCTGTTATGGTTCAATGGATCCATATTTCTGACCCTAACTTGTAATCGCCTCTCAACTCAATAGGAACGGTTCTAGGTCGAATTAGGAGCTGTCTGTACCAATTTCGAATTTGAACGGTTAAGCTCCAGGCCAGCCCGACTCATTCAAGATCTTTGAGGCTGTGGGCCCTTTTCCTCATGCTTCATTTTCTGATCTTTTCCCGTCGGTTGCTTCGTTGTCATTGCCAAGAAATCGTACGCCAAACTTCTCCCGTGGACTGTTTGCTCGCACTAACTTAAATGGAGGGAAAAAAAATGGATAAGACGTAACAAAATATTTTTTTTCGGTGGATTTTATTCGGACACGTATAGTGAATTTCATTATAGTGGGATCATCTCACTATGGACCGAATTTTACTCATGATGCATTTTCGTTGTTGAAAATATTTAAACTTAATAATTTTTTTAATGAAAATAATCTGTAAATCATTTCAAATATCTTATCATTAAGGTACCGTTATTGCAAAAAAAGGGAAAATAGTTGGTAAATCATCGCAATACTACATTAGATTCTTCAATTTTTCCCTAATTGTTAATTAAGGTATCTTAATTTACCTCCCATTTAGATCTATCAGTGCTGCATTCTGTCTCAGATTCAACACTTGGATCTGTCGATATTTCATATAATTGAGTTTCGCCCCTAATAATTTTCCCGTATTTGTCCCCGCCTTAATGAGTAACTAATCTAGTGTTTATTTGTATTATTAGTCAAGGACCTAATCAAAACCGGGAGAAAAAGATGCTCAATTAATTTCATGTAAGAAATCATTTAATTCGTATATAACCCACTTATTAAAATAGTCATAAATATATAATTCACATGACCCGCCTAATTAGGGTTAATATGCCACGACTCCTTTAACCAGTATAATATAAATATGTCATTTACAACATATATTATTAATAAAATTAATACGATACATACGGTATATACACATTTAAATATATTGAATTTATTAATAAAATTAATATACATTTAATTATATTTAAAAAAATTAATTATATTTTATTAAATTACACATATTTATTTCACTTTTAACATATTTATTTAAATAATTACACATATTCAATCCATTAAATACAATATACTTTCCTACTTAATTTAAACCATTAAGAATCTAAAAAGTAAGTTCGTGCTTGTGATTCCACGAGACAAGCGCGTCGCGTGGGGCCCAGTAGGTCCTTTTCACGTCCTTGTCGTTATTACTCCGAACTGGAAGTGTGAAAGACTTATCTCCAATTGCCCCGGAGACAAGATAATGAGCATCAAGTTGGCAAAGATTAGAAGTGGAGAAAAAAAAGGAGAGAAGTGGGGAAAGCTATCTCTTACCCGGTCTGAAACGTGCACGCTGCCTGCGAATTTGGGGCGAACTGTGACCATTGCCATGCCAATCATTTTGTTGCACTGACTTGATTAATGAGACAGGGTTTGACCCACCATATACGTTGGATTCGGCATCCACCGTGAGACTTTCTTGAGGAAGGCAAATTATAAGGATTTCGAGACATAGTCCCCTTTTCGATATGAAACAACAAAATGTCTTGCTAGGAGGTATCCTCCACTCTTTTTTATCGTAGGCATGTACACAATATTGTTATCGAGAAGGCACCTCTCGATGGAGATAGATGTTGAGATTTTCTATTAAATCCATTATAAGTTTATAAAAGATCAATCCCGTTTTCACCTAAAATAGTTGTTGAGAGCGAGTGTTTAACAATACGTGGTAGAGTAGACAATGTTGTCACGTGAGAGTAGGTGTTGAGATATGGTATTGTGTCGACCCACCATATATCCCAAAGGGTTGTGCTTAACCGAACTGATACAATTTGCCACCTCTAACTCTAGATAAATTGTTAGCTTTCTAAATGGATTTTCAGTATATACCACAATTTTTTTCATATTTTGCTACCACATTTTTTTTTTATGAATACCACTTAAGAATTTCTTAATTATAATCAAATGATTTACGGTGGTCAATGCGCCTAAGAGTGCCATGCAACCCACACGTTGTCCGTGTGCCTTTTCTTCCGAAGTCCATACCAATCGAATGAATACCCTAAATACTTCGGAGAGGAGAGTGTGAGTGTGTAACCGCTTCTAAATTTTTTTAATGAAAATTGTATAATTTGGGAAATATTATTTTTTTTATCAATTCAATTCGATCTTAATAAGTAATAATCACTAGATCATCAAGTAAATAGAACTTGTTTAATAAATACCATTATATTATTATGCAGGTAAAATAGGAAAAACTCTGATGTATACTAAACATTACCTTAATAATCTTTTGGGAAGGTTTTTAACGGTATGAATTGTAATTTTCTTGGCATTAGAGGTTAATTTGTTAAATATAATCATATTCATAATAAGCCATGTAATTTTTTTCTAATTGGATGGTCGTTACGATATTTTTGGGATTTAATTAATATTTTTCCGTAAATAAAAAAATGCAATAAAAAAGGACCCTCCTCGCGGTAAGCACTGACAACTGACGAGTATCTTGTTGTTGAAAAGGTAGCATAGCGTCTCGTTGGTGAGCGTGCCGCCGAGCTCTCCCCTCGCTCACTCATATAAAAGCGGCTCTCTCGCAATCACAACTACTTTTAACCACGCAGGCGGAACTCTTCTGAGGAGTGAGGGCACCCCTAATCGATCCGCGGAGTAGAAGTTGGAGCATAATAGCCATGTCGAACGCCGTCGCCAACGGCCTCGCCGGCGCCGGAGCGGCATCATTGCTCAAATCATCACTTATCCACTCCAAACTGTACGCATCTCCTCTCTCTCTCTCTCTCTCTCTCTCTCTCTCTCACGGTTGCTGATAGCTTGTCTGTGGTCCGTCGAGCTGCGAAACAGGTGAACACGCGGCAGCAGACTGAGAGAGTGGCAAAGAGAGGCATCCGCAGCCTCGAGAGAAGCGTTTCGCGCTCTGCTACAGCTGGCACGCTCCTTCAGATTCTCCAGGTTCGAATTCGCAATTGTTGGAATCTCCATTGCAGGACTGTAGCAGTTGACACGTGGCAACTCTCTGCTTGTGAGATCAGGTCCTGAAGACCGAAGGCTGGGGCGGACTCTACAGCGGCCTCAAGCCTTCATTGCTCGGGACTGCTGCTTCAATGGTAAGAGTTCGCATTCTTTATACTGTAGATGACATAGAGCCGTTTCCATGCCTGGACGAGACGGCTGAACTGTTTAGCCTTTTCCATTATTAGTGCTCGCAGCCGACAGCTATCAGTTATTATATGATTCAAACTGTTGGAGGAAGATGTACGATGGACCTCCCGGATAATCTCTAGTCAATCGTTTTAGTGACAGCTATTGAAAGATCTCCAGGCTCTCTCTCTCTCTCTCTCTAATCCAGTATAATGTCAGCATTTGCATATTTATGCAGTGGATGAGTAGCTACTTAATGACAATTGAGCAGTTCATAACGAAGTTTTCCTTGTTCTATGTGTTCTTAAGATGGCATTTCTGATACACTTTTAGGTTATAAAATGGGAAAGGCTCCGTAACAAAAGGAGAAATGGGAATGGTACTGGTTTCGAACTTACTGATACTAGCATACAGCAGAGAAAACTCTTCTGCACTGCCAGATGAATTTGATTCAGCAAGAAGCTTCTGCTCTTTTCTTTCTTTAGATCATGCAAGTGCTAAAATGAAGATTTCTCTTATTGCAAGTTGATCATCAATTCCTCTCTATCAGTCTACCAATTGTCCCTCAATCCCACAGTGTTCTCTGGTACTGACAGGGGGTATATTATTATTTCTATCAAGTTTTCAAAAACAAGGCTGAAGCTATTGCTGCTGCTCGTAAACTGAAAGGACGTGGGGATGGAACAGTTGGGATGTTCTCTTGGCTTGTTGTGGCGGCTATTGCTGGGTAATTACTAATTCTTACCACCGTTCAGCATTTCTTTAAATAAACATCTCTTGAAAGAGTTGGAGGGTAATACGAAAAAGGACTGTTTTCCATGATTTATACTTGCTGTTTCTTAAGGGAAAAAAATGGTTGCAACTATGTATACTGTTGAATACATACTATACCTATTATATATGGATTAAGGAGTATTTGCACTTACTTTTGCCATATCTTACCTCTCTTGCAGGTCCTTGAATGTGTTGCTAACAAACCCGATATGGGTTCTTGTGACTCGCATGCAGGTGCAGTTGGATTTTCAAATATAGAATTTTGCAGTCCTTGCTGTATGCATTAGCTACAGAGCAAATTCAACATGAGCTAAAATCATTTCTTATAGTGCCTCCCCAATTGAGTATCTACATTTAGGAATATAAGCACTTATCCTCCACTCTTGTTTTCATCTAAAACACTTGCAAGCTTTTATATAATAATGAGGAAGAAGCTACTGCAAGAGGAAATCTTGGTGATCTCATTGTTAAATAGGTCATGGTCTTTCCACCAAGAAAATCCTTCTGATCATGGAGAAAATGAAGTTGATCAGATCATTTTGATCCTTTCTACTTGCATCCTGCTTATCAGAATACATGACTTTCTTTACTATTTAACCCTAACTATGAGTGGCTCCACAATGTATAATAGCTTATCCAGATAAACCTATTGGTAGGGCTATTTGGAAACAGAGAACTTGCTGATCATTATAATGTTTGAGAGAAATTTATTTAAATTGATTATGCATTTAATTGATCAATTATTGACAGGCTCCTTCTATTTGGGCCCGTTCTTTGTTCTCAACCAGCATTGTACAGAAATCCTACTTAACCATTCCTCTTATTCCCTTATGATTTGTGTAGACACAAACTCAAGCAGAGAAAAAAATATTAGAAGGAAAGAGGGAAGCTCTCATGAAGGAAGCATCTGCAAACGGCTGGGAAGATTATATTTTACTGGACAAACTTGCTGAACTAGAATCAGTGAAACCTCTTCCTTATGGAACAATGCAGGCGGTATTTTCTGCACTCTCCCTTCCATTATTGATTTAATTGCAGAGATATATGGTGGTGGCAGATGTATTTTCTTTTCTGGAAAGATGATTATGTTCTACCTGCTGAAATGGTGATCTCTTTACGGAATGCATCTTCTTCAACCATGCAGTGTTGAAGGGTGCATAAGCATGTTGATATGTTTTCAGCAATTAGAGGATTATTCTGAAGCTTATTTTTTCATGACATTATTGAAACATTAGGATAATGTTGCCTTCTCATCGCATAGTAAAAATGGTTAAGATAGTTTATTGGGCTCCAGTGCAAATTTTGCCCGATATAGGTAGAAGGTATACATCTCTTATACTGTGCTAGCATAACAGATATCTGATTATCTGCACCACTCACATTCAATTGTCGGATGTGTTTACTCCAGAGTCGCCGTGATTCATGTGCCATTTACATTTCTATTATTGTAGGCCTGTGAGATTTACAATGAAGCTGGGATTACTGGGTTCTGGAAAGGCATAATCCCGACACTCATTATGGTTAGCATTTGTTGATTCTATTCTTCCTCTCTTCTGGCTGTTTCATGCTAGTTTGATAGGAATGTCTTGTTTTCTGTGTTGTCACCGGCTATATTATTCTGATGAAGAACTGTTCAGGTTTGCAATCCATCTATCCAATTCATGATATATGAAACATCATTGAAGCATTTGAAGGCAAAGCGTGCTACTAAGAAGGATGGTTCAAAAGATGTGACAGCTTTGGAGGTACAAAATTTTGGAAAGCTATACTCTGTTCAAGGAAATTTCTGGATAATATTTGCACTTGCCTCCTGTTACTTGTCCATAGATGTAGTATTATTTTTCCTGGAAAGAAATAGTAAACTCTTCCAGTGCTTCTTTCTCATAGTTCATTTCCAAGCAGGTGTTTCTATTAGGAGCCTTGGCAAAATTGGGAGCAACAGTTGCAACATACCCTCTTCTAGTTGTGAAGGTAATTCCTCTATTGATGCCAGCCGTATTTTTCTGTTACATTATAATTGAATTGTTGGAAAATTTTCTTAGTGCATGAGGCTCCTGATGGGGAGAGTCAAGTTTATGTAATACTACCCCTGATTCTATTATTGTTCAACTATTGAGCTAATAATTCCGTTTGAGATCTCAGAGGTCTTTCTCAATAGGCACACCTAAACTATAGATCTTAATGATGACATTGATTTCTACCCCTTCTGTATATGCCCTTTCTGCACTTTCTTGGTGTCTGTTAGTGAAATCCTTTATTTACTATCTCAACTATATATACATAGATTTATATATTGATGTTTCACTTGTTGCTTTTTTCAGTCAAGACTGCAGGCAAAGCAGGAGATTGGTGGGAATGTCGCACTAAGATATACAGGTCCAATTGGAAAATTGCGGACCTTTCCTTTTGCTATTGTTCATGTCTACTGTGTTTAACTTCATTTCCTGGATCATCTTCTATATAGCATCTCTCATTACAATGGTCATAAACATAATTATATTTTATGTACGTTGGCCAGAATTATAACGGTCATAGAGTCATTAGTAATTTTAGTCTCACCTGTGATGGTCAAAAGAATATCTGCATTTTAAATTGTTCTTTACTTTTACTGAACCCTGTAAAATTTGAGGATTAGATGTCATCTTAGTCTGTCTGTTCTGTGTCAAAAATCTTTTTGCACCTTAGGTTCTGAGTTCCGACTTATATGCGTCAAAGTTGCCTTTTAGTAATGGATTTTTTCCCTGTTGTTCTTGAAGTTTATGCAAATTTTCTTTCATAAAGGAGCAACTTTCTCTAAGCATGAGAGAGAAATGAGTAATGCCTGATGTCTCTTGGTGTTAGTGATTTTCACTGGTCTGATCAAGTGATAGTTATGGTCTGACCATCCACTCTTTAGAGCATCTTCATTCTCCGTGATGTAGTTCCTTCATCTTTTCTGTACCCTTTATAATACAGGGATACATATTTTATTATGCCAATTGACAATCTGAATACGCAGGATATCTATTGAAAAGCGTATATCATTTCTGCTTATACTAAAATTGTCTTTCTTTACAGGTACAATTGATGCAATAATTAAAATGATCCGTTATGAAGGATTGCCTGGATTTTATAAGGGTATGAGCACAAAAATAGTGCAGAGTGTTTTTGCAGCTTCTGTGCTATTCATGGTTAAAGAAGAGCTTGTTAAGGGTTACATGTTGCTGGCAAATAAGAGCCACAAAGTTGCATCAAGTTTCTTGAAAGAGTCATCTGTAAAGCTGTATAAGGAGTAAGTTTGGCATATCCATTTTATTGGTCACTAGACGATGATGAAATCGTAGTCAGTTAATGTAATTCATGGAATTGAAGTACACATCCTATAATAGATGGTCACTCTTCCAAGTCAGGGTTGAGCAATCACATTGTATGCTATACAATTATTCAACTCTGAATTGCTTTGAGCTATCTACTTTTAGCTTTGCCCCAGTTAATGAATAGTCTTCCTCTCACCTGACTCAGGTGCATCACAAAATCTTCAATGCGCATAGTTAGAGCCCTATGATTTTTTGTGCAGCATATTTTTTTGGCCTCGGGCACTCTGTTCAGTTGATTCACCTGCATTAAATTTAAGAATGAAATCTAAAAGTGGAAGTTAGTTATGCTTTTAGCTTTACACCTTTTACCTCGTGTACTGTGAATACTTGGAGGACACTGCATACTCCAGTTATGGGATGAGTTTCTGAGCTTTCTGGATTTGAGGCCTTAGAAATGTCAAAGGGTTTCCGGAAGCAATACTTGCTTTGTTCACATTTAAATTTTACCTTTTAGTTGCAGTATGGCTCTCATTGACCAGGTTACCCAGCTAAGGGAACAAGTTTAGTTGCTATGGTGACTATGCACAACTCCTTCAGGTTGGGAAGCCATTGAATTTCACTGGTGGAAAGGCTCGGGTGAGGCTGGCCAATATTAGGCTCCCCCATGCAACTCAAACAGGTACAACATTAAAATGTCGATAGCAATATTATTTCCTGGCAGGAAGGAGCTTTTACTTGTGTGCTATAACAGAGCCCATCCCATTTTATGTCATTAGAATGTGAAGGGAAATGGAGAGAGCTTAAGGCCAGCAGTACAAGGAGCTCATGGTCATTCTAGAAGATAATTCAGCATATACATCAGTATGTCATTCTGCCTTCTGACTATACATTGTTAGTATCAGAATATATATTCATCTACATTAAAAAAATAGTTAATACATTGTCCTGTTGTGCTTAACATTGACCCTGATAGCTCCTAGAGACTTCTCAGCTGTCGTTGTATCCATCATAAGATTGTTTGGTTAACGTGAACCCACTGTTCTTGCTGCCGACATCTTTTAGCATAATAGACCAGCACGGACTTAGCTTACCTGTGTCAATTAGTTGGGATTTGAAACTGCCACTAGTGGCGTCTCAGGAGCAGAATTAGATTATCAGGCTCTCAATATTTTGCACGGTAATAATTCCGTCAGCATGCAGTTACTTCAGCTAACATCTACCCCCTTCTACCTCTTACGCCAATTTCTTCGATTGGCACTGAACAAAAATGTTGGAAGAAGAGATGCGTTTTCCATTTTAAAATAACCCATAATAATATGCTTGATATATGTTTTATTCATTCCTTGGCTTCCTTCGAGTTTGCGGTTATCGGTCCCTGATCCTCAAATCTTACGCTCCCGCACGACCTCCACTTCCAGAAATGTTGGTCCTCGCGATTATCATACTTGTAATTCAGGGATGCTGACTCCTAAAAAAAATGCGCTTAATATAATAAATTTTCCCTTGTAGTATTTAGAAAAAAAATCATGACTCATGTTAAACCTTCTTGTCTTGTTATGTGAATCCCAGTAAATGCTGAAATTGCCTGCCGCAGAGTGAAGAAGTGCAAGTTACATGTGTCAAAATTATGTTGGTCCGCCAGGTTGCATCGTTTACTTGCACAGGTTAGCTGCCATAATGCCGGCCTATTTTGTATCCTTCCCTGTCGGAGACGGGCGATGGAGTTGGCTTCCTCATTCTCAAGCCAGCCAACTGCCTAATTGGTGATCTGAAGAATAATAAGGTATGAGCCTGCGCTTTCTTCGAATTGAGGGAATGTTCATTTATATTTATACTTGCTGTTTTTTACCTTGTTATAAATAAATTATGCCAATCCATCATGACATTACTGACAAACTTTCTACTCTACAAGGTTAAAATAAACTTATTAATGATTTGCAAAAATTCTACTTCTGAATATTGCACCGATCGTATCACAACTAGTGTGCAGTTTATTTCTTCGTTTTTACCAGCTAAAGATAGTCCAAGGCATCCCGTGGACTTGATGCATTCTTTTTCTATATCAACTGTTTTCTTCCTCGATGCAGAACCAGGTGATGCATACTCATAGGTTTTGGGTGGGAAATATCATTCCTTGGACCTGATGCTAGCCAATTGCATTGGCAGGTAAAAGGACAACTATACAAAGAAAGTGCATTGGCAGGTAATAGCGTACATATACAGAGAGATGCGCAGAGTATTATTATTTTTTCAGCTATGGGGTGTATTCTTGTATGATCTAATCGTACCATGTACCCTTCAAAGGTGTTTTGCGTGGCTTATCAAAGCTTCTGCTTACCAAAGTTGAGACATGCTGATCAGATTTGATCGATACAGATCAGCCATGAGTTACTATAACTCCTAAAGCCTGTGGTTCTTTCTTGAAAAGAGGCGGGAGAGAGAAGCTAGAGGAGGTATTGCCCATGCATGACGTACACTTGAGAAACCCCTTCCGTATGATGCGACTCACGTTGAAAATAATCGGAGGCATTGCCCAGCTGGAATTAGTCGCGTAGAACCTCGCTCAGGCTAAGGTTGGGAAGTGGGTCGGGCCACCTCTTCTCCCTCATTCTTTGCCTCCCTTCTTATGTCGCAGGGTTTATAGCAACGCTTCTCGGGATTCCACCAAGCCCTTCTCAACCTCCCTCCGGTCTTAATGGTGGCCCTAGGGCCGTTTCAGCCCAAGCTTGACAGACACCCTAAATGACAAGACAAATGATTCCACCAGGTCTGACAGCCGTGCGGCACAACATACAACCTGTTAATGGCATCCTAACGGGTACAACTATCAGTTTATCCACTCTAAGTTGCATGCCTCGACTAGCAATTGTTCGGCCTAAAACCTGGATTCCTTTTAGCATTTCTAGATTTCGAGAAACCTGAGTAAAGCCTTGACAGCAGAGGAACTTTTTGTAAGGCATAAATTCAACCCTGGGAAGAAAAAAAAAACCCAGCATCCTTTAGCCAAAAAGGAAAAGAAATAGGAGCACCCGGCGACAACTAGGATGTTCTCTGGACTTATTGTGTCCCCGGAATTCCCCAACATTTTCGACCCATGAGGATGCTCAACAGTCTTCCCAAGGAAGCTGGCACATTGAAAAGTCAAGTTTTCATATTGACCAACATTCTTGAGGATAACTTGAAAATCTCTTCATATTTCTTATTTAGGATGAAAATAAAACCATTTCCAAAATTTTCAGCTAAACTATTTTCCGAATTTTCAGGGAAGAAAACGCTGATGGATCAAACAAGCAACTTAGCAAGCAAAATACATGCTTATTTAAATATCAGCTAGATTCTTACTCCTGAAATTTAACCTTCGAAAGTTAGTCGACAGAAGAGGCTGAGATTACCATGCTATACGAACTTCATGGACAATTAATGTTAACTACAGCATGAGCAATGACACACAAGACACGCAAAAATTAACTCTCAATTTGCTTAATTGTGAAGAACGCGCTGGGATGATCTATCCCTAGCATTCTATTGCCAGTAGAAGCAAAAATGGATCATATTGATCATAATTTTATTTTGTAGTGTCCCAGTAAAGATAAGCCATTAAGTCAATAAAATTTTTTTCGGGTATAAATCTGTTAAGTCAATAATCAATAGATGAGACATACCATAAAATGCCCACATTAGCTTACCTAAATAGTTTAGTCCGGCATGTTTGAAGCACCTGTTGTAGCATACGTGCAGCAAGACGCTGCGTAACTCCTCCCATGACCCGTCCCCCTATATATCGTGCCTCATGTTGTTGAAGGACCTGATAGCACAAATGTAGAAAGCAATCAATGTCAAAATAAGTCCACTCCCCATCACTTTTCTAATTCATATAAGATATACATGTGCTTATAAGATCTCTTTGATCTGAATTCAAGTCGGGCACAAACAGTGCAATATGACATTATTATAGCCGAAACATCAAAGGTGTACCACCACTAAGCTTCTGTTATATTAACCAATATAAACCTGTGCTGGCAGTTCAGATCAGTTTTGAACTTGAAATTCCTCAAATATTTCTTAAAGTTCATTTAAGGCATTCTATAAAAGATATATGACCATTAATGAAGGTAAAGAAGCCACTCAAGGGAAAAGAGGAAGCTTTACCTGTAAGATAGGCAGCAGAAGGGTTTGATCAAAATTTTCTGAGGTTTGAAGAAGATTCCATATTCTGAACACTTGATCTCGAAGATTGCTCATTCTTTCCAGCTCACCATCCCTTAAAGTGGGAGCTGTCATGTTACCAATGAAATGTGGTCTCCACAAATAATCAGGGATTGATTTGTATGCATCAAAAGCCGAGCTCAAGATAATAGCTTCTATTACATAAATAGATTCTTCTATAACCAAAACTTGGAGCTCTTCACCCTCTGGACTAAGTAATAGCCGCATAACAGGTTGTAAGGCATCTTTCGTGGAGAAGTCCCTGTCTTTTCTACCTTGTTCAAGTAGGTTTTGAAGCCGATTCCACCTGCACCAAGTAAAAAAAATGCATATTCTACAATTCAAATGCAAATCATGTCCTGCCCTGTAAAACCTAGAGATTCTAGTAAAACAGGACATACCTAAATCTTCCGTCTTTGAACAGCAACTCAATAAGAGCATCTCTCAGATATGGATTTGGATCAGTGAGAAGCCTCTTAGCAAAGTATGGATACGAGGCTGCCAGCGCCTTGAAGTTTGGGTCCACGCAAAGGGCTAAGCCTTCTAATACAGTAAGCGACCGTAGTACTAGAGCATAATATGCTGGGACTGCAGGCAAAATGACAAGCCATACCATCTGTGAGAAATGAGATGCTAGTTTATGGGGTCTTCAGAGTACTCATGCCGGGGTTTCAATTAATCATTATAATGAAACTTCGAGAATTCTGTGAATAAGGGGACAAATAACATAATAAATCACAATTTCCAGAGTATACTTTTAGGTTCCAATTAATATTTCCGTTTGAGAGATTGTTGAATTGTGAAAACCAGAAGAAAGAAGTCTTGTTGAGCACATAACATGATTTACAATTCTAGAGGAAAAATGAAGAAAGCATTTCAATCTGAGTCTGAGATAGTCTATCCATAACAGTGAAAAGTAGATCCCTCTATCATCTGACCTTTAAATGGGAACTGGTAGAAGACAGCATCCAAACCATCCACAACTGTTCTGAAGTTCAGTTCACTCACTGTAGCAGTCAGTGCATCATCAAACAATTTCTGAAGAGCTGGTACAACTGGGGAAACGTCCACATCAGGTGACAAGAATTCCAGCGCATAATAGTCACGGGCCATAGCTTCATAGTCTCGATTTACCAGGTGGACAATGTGACCAATAATAGCATATCTCGCCTTCTCTGGAGTTTCACTCATCATGCCAAAATCTAGGAATGCAAGTTTCCCATTGGGCGTTGCCAAGAGATTACCAGGATGAGGATCTGCGTGAAAATATCCATACTCCAGCAGTTGTCTGAGACTGCACTCAACACCAGCCGTCACTAAATCTAGCACATCTAGACCTTGACTCTTAATGGCCTCTATATCACTCAGTTTGACTCCATCAACCCACTCCATTGTCAAAACTTTGGCACTTGTGTAGTCCCAGAATATATCTGGGACAATGATGTCTTGTTTGTCAGCATATAGTATTTTAAATCTTCTAGCATTCTGTCCTTCCTGCAGGAACCTGTCAAAATCAATGATCAATTCCCAAAAGAAACCATATAGTTGAGGTGGACTTTCAGAAGAAAGGGAGTTCCACACCATTACATATTGTAGCTTGAGCATTTACTGGGTACAGGATAAAAAAATTAAAATGTTGGCATACATGTAATGGGAGAAATTTCAGTCATTTGACATTAACAAAACAGCAACAAGAATACTGACCTGCACATAGTTGAGCTCCTGATAAACTCTATGTCCGAATTCATCGACCAAAGCAACCACATCAGTTGTTATTATCTCTACATATTTGTTCAAGAGAAAACATAGACTTCTTATAAGGTAAAAGTCTAGTCCAATAACTTCTTCTATGCCAGGCCTTTGCACCTTAACAGCGACTACCTGCCCAGAGTGTCTGAGTCGAGCCTTATATACTTGCCCTAAACTTGCTGCTGCAATTGGGGATGCAGATATGGAAGAGAAAATTGTATCCAACGGCTGCTCCAGCTCTCTTTCGATACACTCAAATGCCTCTGCATCAGGGAATGTCGGCAATGCATTCTGCTCAAATGATATTGAATTAACCACTCTAAATCAAAGCACTGCATAAAATAGCCAGAGAAGAGAACAACAATCGGCAACATGTAGCCCATATCAGCATGATTACTGTATTACTTCATTTATATGCTAACACAATGGCTACATACACATGCAGCAACAACAAGATAAAGGGAAATGAAAGTAGGAGAGGCAGACTAAAAGAGATGTGCCAATCACTTACAAATTCTTCTTACTCTATGTAAGAAAATGACATCCTTAAAGTAACAGAATATTCATTTTCCAAGCCATAATCATCAGATCACACCACCTATTTGAATGAGGTGGTTGTCATTCAGTAACCGTATCTTTTATCAAGATGGAAAATTAGTTTATGGCAATTCATAGTTTCATAGATCATTTTTTTTTCTAATGTAATAAGGACAGGTTGGATCTAATTTTTACATGAAAGTTTGGGGATGAAATTTGAAAAAAAAAAGGGAGAATCCAGATTATTAAGGAAATGCTGGAAACATGGGAACCGCTAAATATACACATTTCATTAAATTGATATTTATCTGTCATGGAGCCTATAACTGCAGAATTAGCAGACCTGAAGACCAGAGAGCTCCTCCAGAAACTCGGGAGGGCATAGGTCAGGCCTTGTTGATAGTGCCTGCCCTATTTTGACGAAAGTTGGCCCTAATTGAGCAAATATCATCATCAATTCTGCACCTCGCTTTCGCTTGTTCTGCTCCAAACAGCCTCGCTTTTGATCAAGCAACAGCTTCGTAGCAAATGAACCCAAAGCTATCAATATCTCCAGGGCTCTCCTCACCACCTAGCCACGATAACTTCAATCAATCACCGTGTACAGTGTACATTTACATGGAAGCTTCTATCTGAACGAGGCAGTAGCAGTGGATGCAAATTCTGATGCAAACGAGGTTGAATTCTCGCGTGATATCGAGATGTTTCTGTTAAGGAATCAAAATAATTCTATGGAATGCAGAGCACCGGGGCAAAAAAAACCTATGAATAGGGCGAGAGATTGGAGAGTCTGCAGAATAATTCATCAGCGCATTTAACAGAGCTTCGAAAGCACTCATCATTATCTATGCGCACAGAAAGTCTGATGCACTTTAATTCTCTTCGTGTGCTATAAAAGTGTAATCGAACATCTTATCACCTTTTTAGTTTCCACTAATCATGACTTAGAGACACGCAAAAATACACAGGCGTAGAGTTGGAGGGAGAGGACCTTCAAAGGTCGTGATGTGTACTTGCGATCGAGCCGATCCGCGCTATAAACTGAAGCTTCGGAGGCCCGCGCCAGGGCCTTGATCTCTGCACGGATTTCCTCCACGCGATCCACTCCCGAAGTCCGGATGGCCACGCCGCCACCGCTACCGTCTCCAACGACGACAACGCTGCGATCTCCGTGAGACCTCCCCTCAGACAGCGTAGCTCTCAGCGGTGCGACCGCTCTCACCGCTCTGCTTCCTCCTCCACGAGGCTCCGAGACCTGAAGAGGACGTAGATACAAAGGCGACAAACAGATCGGGAGAGCAGCTGCCAAGCTCATGGCCTTCTTCGGAAGCTAGGAGAACTCCGCTGAATGAGAGAGAGAGAGAGGAGACTGGAGGAGGAGAGCGGAAGCATTGTAAATGGCATCAGGCTTTTCGTGCTTTCCTAATTCATTCCGTCGGCCGTCCTCTCTGGCGTGTAGAGTCACGCCAGCTCAACCATCTTTCTTCGCGCCAGATCCGCTTTTTAGGCCCGACATTAAATATGGCCGAGCCCACGGTACTCTACTTCTGCTGATCCAATCACAGCCGTCCATTGAATCGCGTCCTCGCATCCAACGGTTACCGAAAATTACTACACCCATTTAAATATTTTCTGCACATGCACGATAAAAAGTACAAATACGTTTTGGCTACGTTTGAATTTTAAATTAATTATAATTTATTACTTTTTTGGGATATTAAATAATAAAAATTGAAAAAAATCCATCCATTATTGCAAATTTGATATGATGAGCCAGAACAGAAGCCTATCCTCATCTTCCAAATAAAAGCTTGTCATTTTCAGTCGTACCAGGTAATTAATGTAGGTTGAATTTCATCCGGACTTGCCACCCGCTTCGTTTGGATATTCATCCTGACTAGGAAGTTGCAAATATCAATCCCCTGTCCGTTTCATCTAAATAATTTTGTAATCAATTTTTTTTAATAGTCAAAATTATTTAATATTTATAAATTTATTTAAAAAAATTAATTTACATTCGAATCAATCTATTTAAAAATAAAATATTTTATATATAAAATTCTCTCTATTTACAATATTTAAATCCAAAATAATCTTACTTTAATGAGTAATTATGAAATCATTCTATACTCTTTTAAACATAATTAGACTGCGGTAATATCCTGTATGTACGGCAAAAATGAAATGGATAGAGAGAGAGAGAGACTATGAATTGCTTGGAAATTGACTGTCTGATCTTATTAGGCTACTTGGTTAGCTGATTCAGGACAAGGCAAAAGTATCACCTGGTCTCCTCCACTTCCTTTTGAAGAAATCATAGCACGAGAGAAGACCGCTCAAAGAAAGCTTCGAAGAAGCATCGTGTTTATTATTATTATTATTATTTATTTTACCAAACTCTGACGATGAAAGGAGAACTGTTTTGAGTTTGACAACAGTAAAGTTGTCGGAAGGGCCAGGGCCAGTAGTGGTGGACCTTTGACCTTGGTTTCCCACTACAGCCTTAAAAAATTATTTATTTATTTATTTATTTTTGAAATATAATTAATTTATTTTTACATTAAATAAATAAATTATGATATTAAACTTTTCAGTTACAAATTAAAAATTAAAAAAGGAATCAGCCCGGTTAGGATATAACGCTCCTTCTCAAATCCATTTCTCCCTCGTTTATGGGTAAACCAAATTTTTATTCTATTTATTTTCTAAATAATATGAATAATATAATCAGCTCAATAGAGACGGTATCTCTCTTAGTTATAAAATTTCTAATGATTAAAATATAAAAATTTTTATATTAAAAAATATATAATCAATTCAATTAGCTAACCATTGAGCACTTTAATTTCAAATTTTCATAATTTAATTCAAATATTTATATTACGTCTACCAACTCTCATGTCGTTCGATTAAATTCTTTAACAAAAATACGACATGGCAATGATGTGTTAACTCAGTATGTCAAGTTTTTATTAAATTTTTCAAAAGAAATATAATTCGTTATATCATTTAAAAGGAACATGATTCATTAAATTATTCTAAGAAAACATAATTCATTAAATCCTTAAAAAAAATAATTTAGCACCAGTGTAATACTAACGTGTCATCTCATTATATCGAATTTTTGTTAAAAGATTTAACATAATAATATAAGTATTAAATGCAATGTAAATACTTAAATTAAATTGTTAAAATTTATATTTCAAGTGTCATAAATGACACATTCAATAATTAAAGGATTAGTGCACCTTTTTATTTTATTTTATTTTATTTTATTTTATGACAAGCGATTATTTATAATTAACACTAACAGTTGTATTTCTTTTTCGATCAATGATTATTTTTCATTCCATCTATAACCTTCCAATTCTCGATAATCTAATATGAAATAGATTCCAACCCATTTACCTGCCCTCAGTCTCCTGTAATCAGCAGCTCTTTGTCGTCTTCTTCGTTTTCGCTTCATCTAAAGGCTGTGGGGCTTTTAGCTGTAGGAGGTGGAGGAGGAGGAGGAGGAGTTGGAAGCGGCTAGAGATAGAGAGCGTGCGTGCACTGTTTCCCCTTCCCTTCTTCCAGTTGGGCTCTCTGATTATGATCGCCGATCCGTGCAGATGTGATCCTTGCGGCAGCATTTACACTCCTCACCTCCACACCTAACTACCGCCCATTATCAAATCCTCTGAACCTTGATCCTCGCTTCTCCTTCTTCCCCTTCTTCCTCCCCTTATTTAGCAGTACGTCGAGCTTGCTTGACAGATCTTATTGAGCAGGGTAATGGGAAGGAAAGCAGCACTAGCAGGGCCCGGCTTGATTATCAAAGTTTGATCCTTTTGCTCTGTTTTCAAAAGGGGTCCTGCATATTTGAGCTTTTTCTTGACTAGTGCAGAAGTTTTGGAGTTTCCGATTTTGGGTGCTCCCCTGGAAGAGATTCAAAAATGGGCTCTTGCTATTCAAGCACGAAAGGGGTCCCAGTAGCAAGAGATGCTGCAGGAGCAGCCACGGAGAAGCAGAGTTCTTCTTCCTCCCGGAGGTGGAAGAAGATTGGGAGCATTGGGAAGCTGAAATTTGGTTCCTCTGGGTACTGTGAAGGGGCTCTCAATCAACCCAGCTATCAGAGTCAGATTCATGTTGTTGGGAGGATGTGCTCCAATGGAGCCAGTCATGCTGCCTGCTTGTACACTCAGCAGGGCAAGAAGGGCGCCAATCAGGACGCTATGTTGGTTTGGGAGGTCAGCACCGTGAATCTTCGTTTTTTTCTCTCCCCGTAGGGAATTCAATTTGTTGGGTTTTCCACTGTTTCAGATGAAATGAATTAGAAACTTGATGTCATTATTTGCTGTTTGTTTGGTTAGAATTAGAAGTTGCTGGTGATTCTATGAGGTTTAATGTTGTCTTACAATTTTGATGTCTCACAATTACTAATGAGGTGCAGAACTTTCTCTTGTTAGCTATATCTTTTGATAGGGAATACTAGGATACCCCCCCCCCCCACCACTAGATTTCACCTGGAGGTGTCCTTTTCTTTCTGTGGAAAGTTGTTGAGCATAATAGTGAAAACGTCAAACTGCTCCCTGTCTTGTTCTGAAATTTAGGATACGGTTGTTGGTAGAAATTCCTTGGGCCTCTTTCCGCGTGTCAAAAATTGCATTCTTTATTTATAGAAATATTATCAGGATGAGGAAATGGATATAGTTTTGTCAAAATGCTCTTGAAACAACTTGACTCATCATGAACATTGGTTGATGATGATGATGCTCCTGGGGCTGTACTAGGGGCAAGGCCATTTTTGATGTATTTCAGGACATTGAAGCTTGTCGGTTGAGGTCTCCTTTGACCTTCTTCTGTCTACTGAATGGCTTCTCCTCTAATGAATTGGAGATTCTCTTTGATAATGCTGTTCTGCCTTTTGCGAGCTTGCTTATTTGTTGAAGCCTGAAAGACGTGTGCCTGCTTTGCTTTTAAAAGAAGTGGATCTTGAAGTCCTTTTCCTTCACCCTCTCCAATACCTAACTCCATTGAAATTTGTGGTGACAGAATTATAGCTCAAGAAACGACACAGTGTTCTGTGGGGTTTTTGACGGTCATGGCCCTTTTGGTCACATGGTTGCAAAGAGAGTACGGGATTCTCTCCCTCTTATACTTGGCACCCAGTGGAATTCATATATCGGTGAATATCAGACCGGCCTTCCCACAAACAAGATTGGTCTCACAAGCATGGTGGCCCCTGAGGGAGCTGCTCCAGTTGCCTTGGATGATCACGGGGTGGACTCCTCAGTGAATGAGGAGAATGAGAAAGAGAAACTTCCCGAGATACATGCTCCACTCAAGCAGGCAATATTGAAGGCTTTCAACTTGATGGACAAGGAACTAAAGTTGAATCCAGCTATTGATTGTTTTTGCAGCGGTTCGACGGCTGTCACTATGGTGAAGCAGGTAATATTTCTTTCTTATATCATTGTCAAGATCTCCTTTTTCACTGTTCACACTATTGATCTTTTGTTATGAAAAACCTCTGCACTCAAAAGATTTCCAAATAATGTACAATCCCGAGACATGTCGCTTGGAAGGATTTTCTGATGTCCCTTTTTCCTATTGAGAGGATTAGAACACGCTGCCAGGAGTTTTCAAGTAAAAATTAGAGTCAGTAGATTCTTTTTCATGAGTCATGCATTCGAGCAAAACTACATAAATCACACTCATGTTTCATTACCTAATAAAAAAGTGCCTTTCGTGTGGTGGTATATCAGGGTCAGGATCTTGTGCTCGGAAATGTAGGCGACTCAAGAGCAGTACTGGCAACAAGAGATCAAGACGACAACTTAGTTGCTGTCCAGTTGACCGTAGACTTGAAACCTGATCTTCCAAGTCTCTCTCTCTCCCTCTCTCCAAATAATCTCGTCTTGATGCCTCTGCAGTCTTCTTCCTTCATTTTCCTAGGATCTTATAGAACTTGTACTCCATACAGGAGAAGCTGCTAGGATACAACAATGCAAGGGGAGGGTCTTTGCATTGCAGGATGAGCCCGAGGTTGCCCGTGTTTGGCTTCCGAATAATGACTCACCAGGCCTGGCTATGGCCAGAGCGTTTGGGGATTTCTGCCTGAAGGATTTTGGGTTAATATCTGTTCCCGACATCTTCTATCACCAACTCACTGAGAAAGACGAGTTCATTATTCTCGCCACTGATGGGGTAATGATCTATACCCGTAGAAACATCATTTTCTTTATGAGCTCCTCGACTTGGGATTTGTATATGATGTGATAAACGATGTCCACCTCAGAAACATTTTCTGCTCCACGAATATGGGAACCTTGGAGCCTGTTTGTGCATTTTCTTGTTTCGATTTCATTAGCTTGCTTGTTTGGCTGTTGAAATTGCCTCTATTTCTTGAGAAATATTGCAGATAATGTGATAACGTTATATCCAATGTCAGACGATATGTTTTTTTATGGATGAAGCACCAATACTCATCCCTCTTTTTCCTCCCTGATAAACTAGAAGAAAAATGGCTTTTTTGATGAGACAACATAGAAAACTAGAAATGTTTTGCAGAACCGAGCATAACCTTCTCGACTCACTTATCTACTTCCCCTGAGCGAGACCCACAAATGATTTGGTGTATCCTTGTGCATTTAACAGGTATGGGATGTCCTCTCAAACAAGGAAGCCATTGATGTTGTTGCTTCAGCACCCGGGCGGGCAACAGCCGCCCGAGCTCTTGTGGACACCGCAGTTCGGGCATGGAGGCTCAAGTACCCCAACTCGAAGATTGATGATTGTGCTGTTGTGTGCCTCTTTCTGGATCAGGAGCAGTTGAACCTAAACCCGGACACCACACGTGAACCTTGCATAGCTCCTCCAGTGGAGAGTACGGTAGAAAAGGCGACAGCAGAAACTCTCGAGAAACTACCACGAGGTCCAGACACCTATGCTGATGCCATTCCCGATGATGATCCGGTTCTTGTGCGGCTGGGAACTCTGGGCTCCAATGAGATCGTTCCTGTCTCGGAGCTACCCGAGGAGGAGAACTTGCCCATGAATCCACCTATCGGGCAGTCCAAGAGGAGCCTGGCTGAATGCATCGCGACCAGCGAGGATGAGGAGTGGTCGGCCTTGGAAGGCGTCACTCGGGTGAACAGTCTGCTCAGCCTTCCTAGGTTCTTGTTGGGCGATGCCAGATCGACGAGTTGGAGAAAGTGGCTATGATACTTCCTCCTAAACTGCACCTCGATGGTGGAAAGTACGTCCAAGGGCCAGATTTCCTAGATACGAACCGGACCTTCAATATACTGATTCAGCAACAGGAATGTATCGGGCATGGGGGCCCCGGATATCGAATCAGTGGACTCTTATTTCCACCCATATATATGGTCGGTAGGTCAGCTTCACGCTTTGAATTTTTGCGATTTCCTCGGTTTGTGTAGACGTTTCGTTTCCTCTTGATGTTTGGCTTTGGAATAGCAGAGGGGCATTAATGTAAAAACAGCATTGATCCGTGCAGAGCCCTAGATCTACTACGGACCTACCCTATCCGGGCAATCCAATTCAAATCTGAAACTGTGGAATATTAACTGTGGACTGACGCATTGCTGTCATAAATAGGGAGGAAGTGTCGAACAAGCAAAATTTTAAGAATGTTGGGATAAGGTTGCCGGGAATCAGTGACCACAGCTACGGTACCGACCGTGCCGATCCATCGAGCCCGTGCGGGCAAGTACGGTTCCATTTTCACTGCCCAAAAAGGGAATTTTCGGTCTCAAGAAATTGGGAGGATTCTGAGGAATGTTAGATCGAGAGAGACAGTGAGAGAGAAGTGAGTGGTGATAGCACAATGAGATGGAGAGATGGATCGATCGATGTGCAGATGAAGAACAGGAGGGAGTGCATGCAGGCTTTTATATATATATATATATAAGACATTTTTAAAGTAAAATTTTGAATTTAAATTTCACATAGTGAAGAAAAAAAAGTAGAAAATCGATATATAAGTTAGGTTGCAATTATAGGGAAAGTTAATTAATTTAGAGTTTGATTAGTGATTCTTTTACTTAGACTTTTAAATGGATAATTTAATAATTAAATTTTAGATTAAGAAGGTCAGTGAAAATTTTTTCAAAGATCATGATCTGATCTCAGACTAATCTCGATATACAAATCTCAGTCAACTGGATACTACGTGGTTGAAATAAAAAAAATTATTGGGAAAGCCATGGAGAGATGTCAAGGGGGGTGGACATGGTTGAGGGGGTGCATTAAATGTATAGGCTATTGGGGGAGTTTACAATAAATACCAACTATTTATGTATAATTCTTTTATATAGTAGTTGAATTATACCATTTAAAAAAAGAAATTTAAAATAAATATAAGCATGTTAAAATTTGATAATTTTTTTGAATATCATACAAAGATAATTTACGTATAAATGAAAATAAGAATCTTAACAAAGGGACATAATTAGCTTTGTATGTTCATTTGGATGTAAGGTGGGATGTAATATCAAATTAATCCCTATTTACATTGTAAATTACCGTGTTTGACTAGAAAATTCGCCATAATTTGACAATATATTGTTAAAAGGTTACGTTCAAAATGCATGGTGCTCTCATATAACAATCACTTTATAACCAACTTTATGAGCATCTTACTAACACGTACTGAGTTTTACAATCCATTTCAAGCACTACAAAATCAATTATAATGTAAAATTTTACCATTATTAAAAAAATTTTCCATGTTGCTAACTTTTTCTATAATATGATAATTTTTGAACAAATATCCATAGTTTTAAAAACTAAACAAAGCTAACCGGTGCAACCGATTCAATCGAAAATAGGTCACTCACTCAGTTCAATTCCTATAAAAGATCTTATGGTATTTTCAATGAGATCAATTTTGGTTGAACCAGTTAATTTCTGGTCTAATTGATGAATTTAATTGAACTGATAAAAAATCGGTCTACTTAAAATTTTAAAAAATAAAAAAAATATATTATAGTGCACCTATTCTATTTTACTAAACTTCAATTTATATTTTATATTAAATAAAAGTTTAATATAATAATTATATTAATAATTTTTATTATAAATTATATTTAAATTATAATATTATATATATTTATTAACAACATCATATTACTAATATTATTTATTAAATATATTATTCAACTCAAACTCAATTTATTAATTTATAAATTCATATTTATAATAAATTTTAATCCAATATAATTTTAAAAATTATAAAAATATTATATAATAAAAAAAATTAAATTGAGACCCATCATCATTAATATAAATTTTTAGAATATAAAAAGAAGTTTACATCGGATTCAGGGAATATTGTGTACAGATAAATGATCCTGTCATAGTCATGCCTGCAAACCCTAAAGAAACCCTCGCTCGCTCTCTCACCCTTTTCTCTCTCTACCAGTGTCTGCAGAAACGACGCTGTCGAACACGCAAAGGGTCGCTTCGATGTGATGTTGATAGAGCTCAGTGATTCTGAATTCACTCTTCACAACCATCCAATCATCACCGCTGGTCTCTCTCCCCTCTCCACGTTACGGTTAAAAACCAAAAGGGCTTCCCTCGCTCCATACCCTCTTAATCATGTATACGCGGGAAGACCATTCGATGTTCATATACATTTGAACTGCAGTATCACTTACAGATATTTCAACATGAATCCATTATAACTCTTTAAAAATAACAGAATGTCGTAATATAATATGATCAATTCTTGTAAAGACTTTATTTTTTTTTTTCACGATACTCATATTTTATATTACTGGGGTAAGATCTTTTTAATCCTTATGTAAGTGAAAATTGTATGTCGATCCGGTTGAGGAAAGGAATGTATCAATACATTCCATCCTTGATTAATAATATCGATACATTCCATCCTTAAATGAGATACATATATCAAGTTCTATTAATAGATAAAATTTATAATATTATATCTTTTAATTCAAAAATATTTTTTGATAAAATAAATTAATTGGTATAATTTCACTTTTTCTATTTTTAAATGGCGAATTGATTACAAGTTTTGTCCACAGTGAAAACATATATACTATGAGGTATAATTTACCCTCTTACGGACTGCCAAATTTTAGTTTCTATTAGTTATGATCTATTTCAATTTTTATATTAGCAGTAACTAATACAAGTTTATTAAGATGAATAAACATATTTTTATCTTAATTAAAGTATTATATTTGATCAATGAAAAAACACATAAAGGGTCCTGAGAGATATATTTAAAACAACAAGACTCGAGATATATTATATATATATCATGGTTGATGGGGAGGCGAGAAGAGGGCACGAATGGCTCTATTTTGTGAACTTCGATGGTTTTGTTGAGGGGACAAACGGCAGAAATTGGGGTCGGTTAGTGGTGCATTGCCACAGACATCGGACAGATATGTCAGCATCTAACATTTTCTTAGTAATTATTGATTCCTCCCAGAGGACATGAAATTCCATCTCTATATCTCCCCTATCACCTTACTGATTCGAACGTAGTAACGAGCTATTCCAGAGCATCGGTTCAGACTCTTGACCATCGAGACCAGGCACCCCGATGCGACATGAGGATTCACAGATATCACTCAGGCCGGGTTTGGGAGACTCCCGACGCTGTGGTGACTAATTGCGATGCTTCCTTTAAAGATTCGAGCGTTTGCACCTCACTCAAGAATTAGTCGGCTCACATAATTACAATAAAAACATTATATATTTACTATTTTTTATATTTTAAATTATCCATATTTTAAAATAATTTTTTTAATTATATATATTTCATTTCATAATATATTTAAATTTTAATTATAAAAGATATTAATATGATAAATTATTGATATGACATAATGATATATTATAAATGACTAATATGACATGATCTTAATATTTACCTAATATAATGTAATAACATGATAAAAATTTACCAACATATCATATTATATGACACTATCAAATATTATATCAGTGAATCGATATAATTATAATTTAAATATATTATAAAATTAAATATATAATAATAATAATTATTATTTTAAAACATAAAATTTGAATATAAAAATAAAAAAAATATATATATATATAATCTTCACTATATTCTTTATGATATGCAAGAGTTGGGTTGTCAGCTGAAAGAAAGTGAAGATATGTCACAGCAAGAGACTTATACACCGCTGCTGCTGCTGCTGCTGCTACATATAGCCTTCCAGCACATACTTAAAACCGAACCATACTCACAGGATCAAAGGGCACAGACCATTTCATCGATCAAGCTTCGATTGTACACCAATTCCGTTGAAATATACATGCGTATGTGCAGCGGGGTAAGGTGAAACTTGCAGAATCCTCTTCCAATCCAATCATTTTTCATACCGAGCATGCCGACGCAGATTAACTGCTTCACAGCATATGCTTTCTTACTTCAAGTTGATCAACAATCATTACTCTTTTTGCAAGTGAGAAAGATTTGGTCGAGACAAGACATTTAAGTGAAGCGAAACACAGAACAACCATGGATTATGATAGGAAAAAGAGCATATATATATATATGTATGACCTAGTTTGAATATAAACTTCTCGGGTCCAATCGGAGTTTTAAACATTGGTGGGTGTGCACAGGAAGAGAGAGAGAGAGAGAGAGCAACCACATAGAGAAAAGCAGGCACTATGAGCAATAAAAAAATGAAGGAAAGAAATCGCACGCACGCAAGGCAATTTGCACAAGTTAAAAACCTCATGATCGAAGGGATAATGAGCCTTTTTCACCTTTAAATGGGACTAATTGCATTAAGAAAACATATGTAGATGCTCGTATACCTAAAGGGGAATTATATTTGGATGCTCCACATCAGTCCCATTAAGCGTAACTAAGGTTTAAAATGAACCCATTACAAATTTAATCATAGAACATATGCACATTATGATTATATGTCATCACATCAGTGAGCAACAGGGCTAGAAGAACGCACCACATAGAGAGGACCAATAATATAGGGCCACAATTACACAAATCCAACTGTAAGCAATCGAAATCTAAGAATGAAAGAGCTGCAAATCTCGAGAAACAAAACCAATGAGAGATTGAGGTGACGTATCGTGATGATGAAGTTACTGCCATTTTGCGATTTTCGACCGAGCTTGCGTTCCTCCGCAAGCGATTAGGAGAGTTTTTGCAAATTCTTCATTACTCACCGATCATCGTACTAGTCACCAACTAAGCTCTCCCATCATATACGTATACCCGGACAGCTAAGCTAGCTAGGCCAAGCTTACAATATATGTATTAGGAGTATTGTTAGATCAATCGAGATGTCTAACTACGTTTTTCTAGGGTTTAGTAGGCTCTTGACCTCTCGATCTGCCTGCCTTTCTGTCGGTGCCTTTTCAAGAAATCAACGGTGCAACTGATCACAAGAGAGCCTAATATTCGATTACGAGTTCAGGCACATCGATAATTGCACGCATGCACCCATACGTGGATCACGCTTAGTCAAGCAGACATAACACTAAAAATAGGGTTAGTGGGGGAAGCACAAGACTGATCATAATTAGCGCCAAGAAGAAACCGAGAAGAGGGGTCGATTTTGCCAACCTAGGAACAACGAGTTCTTCTTGGTCAGCAGCTGGTAACCCTCGGAAGGGTAATGGAGCCGGAGGAGGAGCCTTGCCTGCGAGAGGGCAAAGGTGCTCAACGTCACGTTTCTGAATCCCGAGCTACGGAGCAGGATCTCCCACGACTCAAACCTCTCATGCCGTTGGCGGCGGCTCTCGCCATCGGCCGCAAGTATGTCGGCGATCTCCCTCCCGAACCAGACGGTCTCCACATCTAGCCGCTCCCGGCTTTTGGGCGGCAGGGTGGCCTCGAGCGAGTCGAAGACTGCCGAGTAGTGGTCAAGCGCCTCGACAAACCGGTGGAAGAACGATGGGTGGTTGAGGCTGGCCTCGCGCTCTGCCACCGTCACGATCCTGGGGTTCCATGATCGGATCTGACGCAGGAACTCCCGGAGCTCCGTTGCTTCCCCGTTGGACCGAATAAGGCGGTGGAGGTACATCACGAGGTTGACGGCCACGATCTCACTGGGAAACACCGAGGTCATCATTGGGCACTTCTCACTGTCGTCGGTGAGGTGGAGCTCGTGGAAGCGGAAGGGGAGCCCGAGCGAATGGGCGAACTTGGAGAGGCGGTCCGCCGTCCGGTTCAAGGCATCCTGGTCGGAACCAGCCCCGGTGATGTGTAGTCTCGGCGGAGGGGATCGCTCAGCTAGGGCTTGCATGAGCGGTGGCCACTGGAGCCCGTGCATGATGTCGAAGTCAATTATGTGGATCGACTGTTGGCCCCCGCCGTTGACCGCATCAAGGATCGCCTGGTTCGCCGTCAGGTGGCTGAAACGGACGAAGGGTGTTATCTGGTTGAGCGAGAGGTAGCACGATTCCAGCTCCCTGGGGTCTCCGGAGCAAGCAGCGGCTTCGGCGATCACTGACGAAGGGCCGAGGTGGAGGCCGAGGCGGAGGCCGAGTGCACGGGAGAAGTGATACGCGAGCCGCTCCGAGGAATCGCCGTAGGGGGAGTAGTAGAACTTGGTGGAGAGGACGGAGACGAGTTGGCGGGCGGCGGAGAGGTTGGATTGCGAGATGAGCTCGGCGCAGTTCAGGAGAAGCTGCCTCGTGTGGAGCACCGAGGAGGGCTGCGAGTACAGGTTGTCTTGGTGGTAACGGCGGCCGAGGTCCAAGTGGGCGGAGGAGGGCCCTGCCGCTACATCCTCATCGCGGCCGCACGTGGATGAGCTGTTGCTAAGGGAGCCCAGCATCATCGACAAAACCTGATCTACTATATCTACGTTATATATCTATATGAACATATAAGCGTCCAATGATTACCAACCACTGCCTGAGTTCGCACTAAGTATCATGCGGAGATGGTAGCTGCTAGTTAGGGTTTCCGGCAGGGGCGAAAGAGAGACAGAGAGATAAAAGGGAAGAGGAGGAAGGAGGAGGACATAAAGAGAGGATAAGATGACATTGCTTTGGCTTAACGTAATACGTATATTTATATGACTATATGTATATGTATACGTCCATGGTTGGAAATTGTTAGCTCTCTCTGATCTCTGATCTCAATACCCTGCAACAGCAAACGGATAAATATTCCCTTTCTTTCTTTCTTCTTTTTTTTTTTGGCTGAAAGACGGACAACCATTATTAGGCGAGAACAGGGCGAATGAAAAGCTATCAGTACGTATAATTCTACCCCTTGTGATCGTCATGATGAAGGATCAAAGTGATGCCAGAGAGAGCACGATCTCTTCCTCTCTTCTTAAGCAACTAGATTAATTTAAATGTTTAGTGTGCACACCGCCCTCGGAATTTAGATAAGTAATATAGGTTGGCTCATTTGAAACGGCTTGTTTTCTTGGGTGGACAGTGAGGATCGATCCAAGATACAGTCGATGCGTGACTGCCTGTGTCTGTGTTCCCATGTGGAGAAGACCATACCGTTGAAATGGCTTGAATTTAATGTCATAGTGTTGAGATTAGTCAAGCACCCAATCATGGTAGTTACTATGGAATGGTATATGCCTCAATGCCATGTCCCAATGGTAAATCTCTTCATTAACGTAATCATTTTTTAATGGACAAATCGGTAAGAATTGGTTGACATCAGCAGCTGTTACCCATGTTTCTTTTTACCTCGATTAATAGGCTAAAGCATGAAGTTATAAATAACAAATTTTCATTCCGGGAGGAGAACTGGTGATCCCGAATACGACCAAGGCCTAGGGATTCGAGATCGTGGGTCCAGCTGTGCTTCCCCCTTTAGAGCTCTCCCTCGTGCCACACTGTCACTAGATTACAATATATGCGAGTTTGAAGTAGCTATAGGGTTCCATATCGATTGCAAAAAGGCGATTGATAGACTTCCATGCACGACGGGTATCTTACAGGGGAGGTATTCGCTCTCCTTTCAGTGTAATTCGGACTGTTCTCAGACGGAGGACAAGCATATTGCATACCATTAGCACAACACTAACCATTCATTCATCTTCTTGGACATGGAAGAGGTTGCAAATGTTACCCCCCCACCCACAGTAACACAAAGTTACGATTCCAGGATTATGTTATTCATAATAGAATAGAATAGATATGGGTGACATCAATTTACCGAGTCAAATCTGTTGCCCAATATAACATCTACCACAAACCCCTAGCTGTGTCTCTGTCTCAACTTTCTCCAGGGGTCAAGCAATTACTTCATTACCAAAGAGACTCGACGTACTGATCTTTATTATCTCTGCTCTGATCGCTATCCGACCTGAACCCAACTTTTGATTCTGAATTTGTTCACAAAACCAAGACTGATATGTTCACTCTTTGATCCCAACATCTCCTATGCACAACACATCTCTACCGGTGATCAGGCTGTATTGCAGGCTAGAATTCGGGGAACTGATGGAGCCTATTACAGAGGAAACTCCTTTTGGAGAACGTCTAGATTCCGAGAATCGCAAGCTCCCAGCATGTCGTGCCTTGAGGCGGAGCTAAAACAAAGGCCGAGCACAATCATCAGAGGGTCAAGCCATTAAATAGAAATGATTCCCAGGTTGCAATGGCACTTTCTTTACTGAATTTTCATACCTTAATGAAATTCTCAAATACTGCCATGCGTTATCTGCCTTTGGGTTCATAGTGAGCGCTCGGACGTAATATGGAATAGATTCTTCATACATGCCCTGCACAAGAAAAAAGGAATAAGCATTGAATAAAATGCTAGTTAACACAGGCATCTCAACAGGGACAATTAACAATAACTCTTTCTCATAAATTTGAGACGATAGTGATAAATACATAGATAATATGCAAATCTACACCTGGTTTGCATAACTGATGCCCATATTTGCCCATGCACGGACGTAATTAGGTTTCAAATCGAGGGCCTGGGAGCACATAAACAGGAACAATTTAATAAAAGTTATAAACTAAGAACTACTTATCCCTTGCACTCCTGTCTTACAAGACGAATTCTCGCTAATCATACCCGTTGATAAGCTGATATAGCATCGGCACTCTGAACACTGTTGGCTTGTGTGGCACCAAGTTTGTTCCACAGCGAGTAATCATTGGGCTTGAGCTTAAGTGCTGTTTGGAAAGAAGCAATGGCTCTATCATATTCTCGAGATAGGTTGTACAGTACACCAAGAACTATGTGAACATCAGCATCCTCAGGAGACATTTGTGCAGCATCACTGAATAATCCAGCTACCTGGGTAGGTGCAAACAAAGCCTTAAGGTCCATCAATGCATGCATCAATATCTTGAAAGAAAAATGAGTATTTGCAGTCAAATAAAAAGGTAAGGTGGATGGCCCTATTCAGTATGAAGAAATGTCGAAAGACTAGGAACAGAATTGCCATGATCAATGGAGATCATGTTATGCAGTGATTCCGTCCCATTCCCTCTTAACTCCATACCCAATGTGGCCTAAGTGAACATACGTCAGCATGAAACAAGGACTGGGGCATATCCGGAGAGGTCAATGTTTTGTACTTTGGATGATAATGCAGCCACCCATACAAGTATCTCAAAGCAGCAGCTTGCTCCAGTTCTGTGACAGGAAATGTCAAAAAGTACTTACTTTTTAGTTATTATACATGTATCAATAAATCATAAAGAAGTAAACTAGCGAAAGACAAGAAATTGGCCACTCCATGAGTATGAAGATGCTAACCATTGGTATGGCTTACACCCAGTGCAAGAAGCACCTCGAGATTACTGGGATCAGCTTCCTCAGCTTTCATCATTGCCGCAATTGCCTGCATTAACATGGAAAAACCTAATAACTTTAGGCCATGGTAACAATATTTCAACTTAACGATGATATTAAAGAATAGAACAATTATTGGATTCACCTGTTGATCATCATCATTTTCAGCATGTGCTATTCCAAGCAACCTCCAACCTTCAGAATTATTGGGATTTTTCATCACTTCAGCCTCTAGAGCGAGAATTGCCTCACTAAGAAGCCCCTTGCGAAAGAGCTCCTGACCCTCTTTTAGTGGATTCGGGTGGCCCACATAGGGGTTCATATCTGAGAACACGTAGACTCCTCTTGAAGAATCTGACCGCTGTTTCATAGCTACTTGCTCATTCATGTACCTAATCAGTGGAAGAGACAATAATGTGTTTTTTTTTGGAAGGAGCATTAATATATATATATCTTTTTATTGCTGGAAATGGTTACTTACTCATCATAGGCATTAGCCCAATCATCAGCAGTGCCTTCCCCAAAAGCCCCCTCAGCAACTTGCTGTCCAAATTCATCCGCCCAGTCGTTCACTTGCAATTTTGAGAATTCATTGACCCACTGGTCATCAGCAGAGTTATGGTGCTCTCTTTTAACAGCGAACTCATCAGCCCATTGATCAGGTCCATGATTATGAAGCTGAAAAAAGAAACAAAAATAGATGGCAAAAGTTTCAGTTAAGGCAGGCTCCATTTAGAATTTCAAAATTATCTCATTCGGAACTAAGTGATCAAACATCACTTTATTGGCTTTAGGATAGTGTTTTGGCCAGTTGCTTACATATTCATCAGCCCAAGAAGGACCTGAATTATACTGTTGCTGAAATTCTGATGCCCAGTCCCCTGGTGCTGGCTTTACTTGATTATCATCGATGATGAGCTCACCACGGCTCATTTTGGATACAAACTGAAGAAATTTCGAATTCTGTGACATTAAAATTTTTATCAGCAACAAGAAACGCATGTCATGCGGAGAGAGTACTCCAGCAACTATCCAATTATTGATCTCTATACCTGGAATTTTGGGTCATTATTTTGAGCCAATGTGTGAGCGAGCATTCGTGTCTGCTCCATTGCAGCTATATTAGGAGCATTTGCACCTCTCATTCGATCAGTGGTCATCAACTGAGAATGTTCCTGTGATAAGAATATATTAGCCACTTACGTTATAATCTAGGCAAAACAGATGTCAAGAGGAGAATATCCGTTAAAGGAAGATACATTATATAAGCACAACATAACATTGTCTTGCCTGCTCAAATTCAGAAGCCCACCCATTAGCACCATGCTGCAGCTCAAATGAGCGAGCCCAAGACTCCGGGTCACCATGGTTGACTCTTGACTGGTTAAACTCATTTGCCCATCCATCAGCAACATGAGGCACAGGCCTCATCATACCCTGCGACTCATTCCAGTACTCCTCCAACTCCCGATATCTCCCAGGAAGAGGTCCTTTGGCTCGGACATCACTATCAATGTCCAGAGAGTGTAACAGAGCATTCACCTGGAAAGAACGTAAAAGGTGCTTCAGGCAAAACTCAAGGGACAAGTTTCTAGCAGGCCCTCCAGATGGTCTATGAGATGAGCAGATCCAGAAGTTGAAAAATGAATCCCCAGAAATAAAAGAAAATTTTGTATGTTAAAGCTATTAAAATATAGGCCTTTTGGCTCATGCATGACTTTCCCAAACAGAATATCTTAACTAGCTGTCATTTTACTTTTGAGTTTATTTTTGACACCTGAGCATTAATGAAGTCCTCGCTCTTATCTGCGAAAAAGTGCCGAGCCATTATAGCACTGCGATCACGTATACATTGCTTATCCCTCTCTGACAACCCTAATAATGGAAGTTGAGCAGGGCGAAAAGGAATTGCTCCGCGGCTACTGTCAACAAATGAGTGGAGAAGGCCCGACAACATTCTTTGTGGTGGTCCTGCCATTACAATCAAAAGAGCAGAGGGATAATAAAACACTCTCATGAGCATATAGACCTCAATCATTTCTCCATACAGTCATGACATTTCTCAGTTTGAGCCTCAGGCTAATATCAATTGTTTCCTATGGGTTTTTTTAAATAATGGAAAATTCCATGATAAGGTTAGCATAATGGAAGCATCATTCAATCTGCCTTGCTGTTTCCTCAGACAAAAGCAAAAACTGACTACTCAACCTGGGATATGTTTATGGAGGAAGCAATGAGGAAGATCATTACCATTCAAAGTTGGTGGAGGCTGAGGAACAGTTCCAACTCTCATATCAGCAGCAACAGGGGGAAGAGGGCCACGCTGCACCTCATCCCAGGCATCTGCAAGGTCATTCTGATATGCAGAGTGGAAGGTCCGAAGGAATTCAGACCCCTAACACCAAAAAGAAAATGAAAATTAAGACTAATAGCAACTCACATGATAACACACAGAGAGTCATCACTTTCCCAAATATCGGAAGATAATAAAACCTGAGCATTAGGTGGCAAAAATGCTTTATCGTGTTCATATCCTGGAAGGGCACTGAGATGGTCACCATCTTGAAAGAACTGATTCTCAGGGCCCGCTGGTGTAGCAACTGGGATCTCCTTTAACCTTTCCTGTTAGAATCAAGCAGTTCAAAATTATTTCCACGACCCACCACCGAAATCAAGACAAACAGACTCTAATGAAGTCACAGGTAACCTCGAGACTCTGAGTTTGGAAGTAAACCACCGGGACATTTCAACCAAAATTAAGAAGCAATAGGACAGTTTAAGTTCATCCATCTCTGGAATTATCAACAAATCCATAAACTTGTGGATAAGAACTTGACTCCAACAACAAAAACATTCCTCTCCCAGCGGATAAAGAAAAAGGCCCAAAAGAAATTCAAAAGGGAAGACCCGCATAATTATAAACACCATCAATCAGCTGAATTTCTCCGTAACGACAACACTAGCATTCAAACTAACACGGCCAACAGCAACTGAGGAACGAGCTAGAGCAAAGGAGGCGACTTTGTCGTCAAGAATTCAGAGAAGAATTCGTCGAAGCTGACCTGGGTCTTGGAAGAGGAGCCGATAAGAGCGTTCGCGAGCGCGCCAAGAGGGTTGGATGAAGAGGACGAGCCGGGCACCGCGCAGGCGGCCCCGCCCGTCACCAGCTCCCTCATCGACATGTCCGTGGGCAATCACCTGCTTCAATTCCAGCAACTGGGTTCGTCGTCTGTCCGTCCTTCGTTCCTCGCGGCCTCAGAATCGAGCTGAACTCGGATTCAATCGGACTGAGACGAGGTTACAGGATTGCTCCTTGAAGGATATATAAATGGCGACAACGTTTGTTGTCTACTGGGGGTGGGAGGAGTCTCCACACCACCGTCTCTCATGGATGAGCACGAATTACAAGATTATGGCTTTTTTTTTCAATTTTATTAGATAACATTTTCCTTGGTAAAAAAGAAATTGCCAAAATGAAATAAAGATTTTCACCGGATTTTATGCTTTATGAGTCGTCTGCGACCCGACCCGACCCGACCGTTGCACAATAAGCACAACAACTATCATAATATTTACCCAAAAAAACAACAATAATAATAACTAAAAGATGCTTATATGTTTGTTTAATTATTATTTATATTCTTTTTTATCAGTATTTTATACTCCTACTCGTACGTAACCCTACACCCTCTTTCCTAGCAGGGAAAAAAGGCTAATATATATAGCCGACTAGTATCGACCCGTTTGTTCGGTCATAGAGGATCCGAATCCGGCCGGAGCTCCACTTTTCCTCCCCTGGGTGGGCACTTGGAGAATTTGTGGGCTCCCAACTGGGCTTCACTAGCTCGTCCAATCGAATCTAATGGGCCTCATTGGGGGTGGGGAATTTAACCTTTTTGGGTCAGGACCCAGGCGGAGCCGAGCTGCCCCAACCCCCTCGAAGCTCGAAAGGACGAATACTCGTGATCGGCTCGATGTCGAAGTCCCGAGTAAGACCGGGAACTTACAGAAGAAACCACTATTTTTACCGCATTTGATATGGACGCCGGCCGATCAGGGCTAAACCTAAGAAAGGGGTTTCATCTTTCAGCATAAAGACACCTCCGTATTAGTCCGACCTCGACCTCGACCTCGACCTCGACCTCGATCTTGAGTTGAGGACTTCAATTAGGGCTTTCGGATTGAGCTCGTTGATTTTTCGGCTCGGCTCATTCAATTCGTCTCTGTGATGAAATGATACCCCAAGGTGTCATGATCGACGCCTCGCATGCTATGAATAGTAATCTCACTGGACTTTTCGGTCACCCGCTCATTATAAGAATGAAACCTTCAGGTAAGCTGTAGAATTCCAAGCAACGACGTTGAGCATCTCGTTCGTTGAACCTCGAAAGGGAAAATGGATGGAAATTTTTACCGTTTATTAGACCAATTCGATCAAACCTGTGCTGATTAGGGTTTTATCAGATTACGAATGCCAGATTGGAAAACACTAAGAGCAAATGGGAAAAAGACGGATCATGACTAAAATAATAACGTTTTCAATATCATGACCCGTGAGGCTAAGGTGGGTCCACTCGGAAATAATTCCCACGGGCACAAAACAATAGGATAAACATGAATTTAATAGAGTAATATTACATCAATTTAAGAGAGTATACAATTAGGGTTCTAATTCCTATGTTCAGTCCTTCTAATTTCCTCTATTCATTTCACTTATCTCCTTCCAAACTCAACAATAGACTTACTCTTAGCCGGAAATGTGAACGGACGGACTTCCCGATCTATGAAATCAATTGAATGCTGGTGGACTATGAATAGGTTCTTTTACACCGACGAAGACAAAGGGCTCCATTTCACCATTTTCCTCGATTAATTTTTTGTCAATTGAGTTTGACTTCACATGCGAGCTATGGATACAGCAATCGTCAAGATTCGACACGATTTCAGGACTTCAAATGTGATTCATGATTATACGTACGAGATTTCGGCGTAGAAATTCGATACCTGTTGAGAAAAATGTCGAAGGCCTGACAAGTGTGGGCACGGGTTGGTATCTAGATCCATAAGAAGAAATCGTGAATGAACCAAAGCACAGTAAATTTACGACTGAGATCGTGAGTTGGTTCCGTTATTTAACGAGACCACTCTAAAGCCGCACCTATATCTGTCCTAGTGTTAGAACCTGCGAAAATCGTTGTGTACAATGGTTGATAATGGAGATAATTTAATTATTTTTTGATTTATTAAAAAATTTAATATATATATATATACACAAAATCTCAAATTAAAATTCCTCTCACATCAATTTCATATATTACCCGACTTGCACTGCATAGTCTGTTTTTTTTTAAATTATATGCAATGTTAATAAATCTAAAATAATATGGGAGAAGTAGGGAATAAAAGAATAAAAAAAATCTCATAATAAGAATCATCCAGTCCAAGAACCGGTCACTCACTCAGCCTGATTCCTATAAAAAAACTCAATTATACTTTTAAAGATGTCAATTTCAGTTGAACCGGCTAATTTCTCATATAATCGATAAATCTAATTGAACCGATGAAAAAATATATAAATTTAAAATTAAAAAAATAAAAATTTATTATAATATAAATAATTTATTTTACTAAAATTATATTTATGTTTCATGTTAAATTTAATCTCATGGTTATATTATTATTATTTATCATAAATTATATTAAAATTATAATATTATATAAAATTATTAATATAAAATTATTTATTAAATATATTATTTAATTTATTAAAATTTAATTTAACTTAGTATAATTTTAAAAATCAAGCGTGAAAATGCATGGCATTTCACATATGATGCAAAAGAACCACAATGGAGACACCAGAGACGGCCGGTCTGACGGGATTGTCGCAGAAAAAGACAAACAACGGTCAAATAGTCCTTTTGACCGCCCATATAATTAAACTCTCTTATTCGTCCAAATGAATAACTTAATTCTAGTTTTCAACCTCCCTATCCATCAAATTAAATGTACACGGCATGATAAGTATATCGGAGGTCACGCGCGGAGAAGCAAACCGAAACCGTGTCTCCCTGCTTCATAATTTGTTCACCGTTACAATTCAACAAATCTTACTATTATATAAAATTTTATATTCGAATTTTACAAACAAATTATGAAGTTGTGTTAGTATGCTCTATCATTCATTTAGTGCAACGATCCGACATACCTTATTATTAAATAAAATTTCATATTCGAATTTTATAGGAAGATCATGAGACTCATAGTTTTACAGATCCATATTATCAGTGAACTAACCCGACCAGAGTTGATTGAGTTACTATTGCTTCATCGGCTGTTGTTGCCCTATCATTCTTCTCACTCCCACACAGAGAAGTCCTCATCTCAACGATACTTCTTCTGGGACCATCTCCAATCCGTCAAGTTTCCACTAACACGACAGAGATGTAATAGTATATTCATCACAGACGCGAGAATACCTTTAATTCTATATAAAATATGCCTTACTCGATGTTTATTCTTTCCTCCGTAATCCGAAGGCAAGCCGAGAGTTTCACTTGTGAAGATTTAAACTACAACCTCTTGGCGTAAGGCAGAAGGTGATATCGGCACACCAAACTCCATTTCCATGTAACTTTACGACTATTGAACACACAAAAACATCCCACATCTCCATTCGTAATCCAAAGAATTTTATCATGATTAGGACTTATATTAATTAAATAAGACTGGCTCGGTGGTGCAGTTACGTCCATCGCGGATCCTCCAGCAAGTGGTAGGGATAAAGCAGAGATGGGGGGAGATCTTGTGCTCCTCTTTCCGATTATCCATCTGCATCAAATAAAGATACTTCATCTTAAAACATTCAATGAATATGATCGAATACTTAAATATCATCTGAAATTAATTTTCGTTAGAGATATTAATTTAAGTGCGATTAGAGTAAGGAAACATTTTTTTCCTTGTAAGGGTTAATCAAATAAAATCAAGAATTTTGATTTAAATGTACAAGTTGATTAATTTTTTTTTAAAAAAATAGAATAGTTAAGCCAAGCATAGTTTTAAAAGCCGGAAATCGGGAACCGGCCACTCACCTGGTCTGGTTCTTATAAAAAAAATCCAATTGCACTTTCAATAAGGTTAATTCTAGTTGAACCGGTCAGTTTTTAGTCTGACCAATGAACCCAATTGAACCAGTGAAAGAATCGACCGACTTAAAATAATAAAGAAGTAAAACTTATTATAATGTACATATTTTATTTTACTATACTTATATTTATATTTTACATTAAATTTTTGTTTAATATAATGATTATATTAACTATTTTTGTTATAAATCATATTCAAATTATGATATTATGTAAATTTATTAGTAATGTTATTTATTAAATATGCGGTTCGATCTATTGAACCATCGGTCCGACCCATGAACCCGATCCTACACCGATTTCCGGTCCAATCCAGTTTTAAAAACTATGAATATGAGTTTGAGAAAATAAAAAAAAATGGGATACATAATATTATAATTAGTTACTATTCTTAAGCGTAAATTATGATTTCAAAAATAATTTTACAATTTGATCATTATATCTTCTTCTTCTTTTAATTAGCTTAAATTATATTTTATTAAGAGCATTATGGGAAGTATAAAAATTAGACAAATTATCTTCAGTGTTTAGTTTGCTTAGATAATGTAGGTAGATGCACAGAGAGAACGAAAGGGTGGAAAGGATGGGAAGCGTGCAAGGGCCTATCATAAAGCAAGTGCATTGTTTTGAGACCAAATTTGTTGTATCTTTCTCCATTCATCGATTCCATCTTCTCACCACGGTGCCTACCACCATCACTTTTGAGATCTACCTAACACCAGCACCTCGCCTCGTTATCTTTCTCTGTACAGCAACTCTCAGAAAACCCGACGGGCTTAGTCCGAGTTGGGTCGGCCTATCGAGAGAGGTAAATTCCCCCCCAATTGTGGACCTTCTCCGTTCGCTGTGTCCGAACAGGTCATCTTATTTAAGAAAAATACAACAAAATCGAACCATTTCAGCTAATCCATACATAGGTTATCGACTATTCTTTTTTTTTTTTTTTCTTATCCCTCCGCTCCAAAATGGTGGGGGCCTCTCTTGTCGGTTGTCATTTTCGAGTCACGACTGACTTACCGTGGGTTAGACGGTCCTCCTCCGTGATCTCGATCGCTCAATTTTTTTTTCCCTGCTCGATTCAATGCAAGTACGCATGGACCGATCGATAATCATTCTCTATTTATTGATTGATGACAAGCCAATTGATGATTACCATTAGTTTTGTTTTTCTTTTTTTCAAGCAAGCGCTTGGACGGATCGAAAAGGTTCGGAATTTGCCACATTTCGAACAGGCACGGCACATCGAAATAAATAAATTATCAATCTGAGAATTTAATTTATTAATTAATTGTAGATGGCGCATTAATTGTGACGATAGGATCCATATTGATAAGGGCCAAAAAAAAAAGGACATACATTCATAAGCTGATCAAAGTGCAAAGTGCCTCGTGCTGTCTCCTCGGAAAAATGTTTTCCCCCTCTGTCGTATAAATTGTCGCGGAAACGGAGAACAAGATATGAAAACTGGGTTTTCCGTTTGGGTTGATACTTAATTCTTAAATAATATTTCGTACTAATCCCATAGAAAATTAGTATGATTGAAAGAATATTAATATATTAACCCTCAATAAATTTACCCATTTAATTCCAACTTGCATCGGTCTAAGAAAATTTTAAAAATAATTCTAACGAATTTTTTTATTTTAAATAAAGTTTTTAATTTACATAATTTAGATGAAGAATACATTGAGATAGTGTTATTCTTCATTGAACTAAGTTAATATGAACTTTTTTTATTATATAAAATATTTATGAATATAAAATGGGATGCTAAAAGTAGTGTACGAATACTAAGTAGTATACTTAAAAGTAAGAGAAAGATTTTTTTTCTCAAGATATTTTCCGGGACACGTTTTTCTGCTCCGTGGAAAACATGAAAGTGGACACAATTCACGTTTTCCATGTACAAGGACGGCGACGAAGCACGAATCGTTTTCCAGCTGAGGACCCTCCGCTACAAATATCTACCTACTGTCTGCCATTGCAGCTCAAGTTTGCGTCTCCATCCACCCGCCCCATTCATGTCCAGCGGCTCCGAGCCTCGCTGCGGTTGGTGCAGCAGGCCCGCCAAAGTAAATGGTCGTGTACTCGCCGCGTGAGCTGGTAACCAGGTAGCGTAGAAACCCTGCAGTCCGACGAATTCGAGAGCACATCATCGCGTTGAAATTACAGACACACGTACATATATGCATACGTATAATTAAGTACTTAAATTCGTCGTACGTATAACTTCGAAGAATGAAGAGAAAAATGAGAGTCGGGTATTGAGTCCGGACGTCATTTGGAAGCTCTGACCATCTCCGACGCAGAGAATCGCATAGGAAAAAAAGGGAAGAATACAACCCTTCCTCTTCGCCTTCTGACAGTCCATCCTCCTGTAAACCCTACAGCTCACATTACTAACTCTGATCGGTAGAGAGTTATAATCACGACTGGTTACAAATTTTTACATTGATATGATGGGTTAAGCGATATGGTATAAAAATAAAACCGTGCAGTCTGGATTGATAAGTCTAGGCACCAGCTTGCGACAGTATATGAAGATGAACTGCATCAGTCCCCGAACGCGAATGACCCGGCACCACTCGACCGGGGCCCCGCCCGAGATATCCAAATTACGGCAACAGAAGAGGGTTTGACATGACCTGTGAAGCTGCTAAGAAAAAAAAATCCGTGCATGTGGTTATAACATCGTATCTTAGGCTTGACGGCCTAACCCAATTCATAAATTTGTTTTTTTTCCCCTTTTTTTAAGGAAAAAAATGTAAAAAAAGAATTCACGCCTCAAGTCCTCCGTGACCAAAATACCCTGGCTCACATCCCTCCATCCGACGTGTCAGTCAGACACGCTGTCGGCGGTCCGGGGCAGGCCAATTTATGCTTAAAGGAAACAAAAACAATAGTCAATAATATATTTTATTGTATTATTTATAGTTTTTAAAATTGAATTAGATCAAAAATTAATATATATATATTAATTCATAGGTTTATGGATGAAATAGAAGGTTCAATAAATGATATTATTAATAAATTTATATAATATCATAAGTTGAATATGATTTATAATAAAAAATTATTAATACAATCCTTATTTAAAATAAAATTTTAATGTAAGTTTAGTAAAATAAAATATGTATATTATAGTAGGTTATTATTTTTTATTTTTATTTTAAGTCAGCCGATTTTTCCACCAGTTCAATTGGTTTACTAGTCGGATAGAAAAGCTGTTCGTTTAATCATAGTTGATCTCATTGAAAGTGTAATTAAGTCTTTTATAAAAACCGGATCGAGTGAGTAGCCGGTCCTGGTTGAACCGGCTGAACCGGCCTACCCAATCCAGTTTTTAAAAGTATAATATCACGACATCCTATTTGAGCTCTATCTTATATTTTCATTCAATTTTATGGTAATTACTCCTACTTTTGTAAGAGAATACTATCTTTCTCCCTTTTTTTTTCCTTCCTGGATTCTCTCTTTCCAATATAGGTTCGTCGTGTTTGATTCATTGCATTATTAGATTACGGTATAAAATTAAATTACGGATTAAGTATATTATAATTTGAAATGGTTGTGTACGGTAAGTATTTTAAATGGTTGGGAAAAGTACGTGTAATTGTAACATTTTGATATTCGATATGATTGAAAGAAAGTTTAAGTTTACCATCCAGCCCTCGTGTGCCTCAAAAAAAAAAATGAAGTTCGCCGGAGAAAGACGAGGAGGAGACTCGGGGTAAAAATGTAAAAATATCTAGAAGAGAATTGTGGCGAGGATGTAGGACCCGTAAAAGAACTTTTTCCCACCGATTAGCTCGGCAAAGCAATTGCCGAGAAAAGACATGAGACCCGGTAAACACATCACGACCCAAGAAACTTGAATTTTTCCCAGGAAGTTTGTGGGTCACACCCGACCGAACACACGCTAAGTGTCAAGCAGCAGTTCTTTTTTTTTTTTTTATATATAAACCGTCGGTATTCAGTTGGATTTTGTCAAGCTTACTAATCCGGATCGCTCCGGGTCAGTCCATTTAAGGGGTTAAGAGCTCCCTGTCGCAGGTGGGACTCGAATTCGAGTCCTCCAATTGGAATGATGAGTACCGAACCACTCGATCACACCTACGGTGGGTAAGCAGCCGTTCTTTATCGATGCACCACCGGAACATGCAATCAAATTGCTTTCTCACGTGGAAAATTCGTTTCGAGTTGCTTCGTCTCGTACTCATCAGCTGCTTTTCTCCTTACACGGCGGAATTTTCAGGCCATTTTCACGGCCGTGAAAACGGCTTCCTACGGTAAAAGGAACCAAATGAAAAAAAGGGAGAAAGAGAATCTACTGGTGTAAATCTACTGTACGATTAGATAGGAGGGGATGGTTTAAGATGGGAGAAGAGGGGAATAAAATAAATGGGTGTATAAAGTTTAATAATTAGAATTAAATATATAATATTTTAATTATTAGATTGATAGTGGTATTATTATTTTAACATGTATTTTTCTATATAAATGTATTTTGAATCTGAGGATGTTATTTTCAATTTCACGATAAGATTCTTACATATGCATATACACTTTTTTTTATTTTTTTTTACAATGGGTATGTGTCTTTTGGTAGTAAAAGTGGATTAAAAATTTAATATATACTACATAGCATACACGTTGTATAGGAACCAATTAAAGAATTGTATTTTTATTTTTAGGCCTTAAAAATTATATATATATGCCTTTTTTATTAAAATTTTTTTTGGGTTAGTTCTTATGCAATCCAGTGCATTGTATAATATGGATTGAACATGAGCCCGTGAAAGTGGAGAGAAATTTGATATGGTCTTTTTCTTTTATGCGCTCTTCAAAGATTCCATCTATTTCTTCTGGGTCCACTCTTTCTCCTTTTAAAATATAAAACATAGGAGCCCGTATGGGTTTTCCTCCCACTCAAGATCACAATCATTCCTTCATCTCTGAGAGAGGCAGAGGCAGAGGCAGAGGCAGAGTCTGAGGCAGAGACAGAGACAGATCTTCTGGTTTCGAGCTCTCTTCTGCAGACCCAGAAGAAAAGGCAGCAGAACGAACATAATTTGGAGTGGGGGAATTAATTAGGGGAGTGGCTGTCGGTTTTGAGGTCTTTGTTGAAATCATCCATTCCATTGACTCTAACAATCAATCAGGTAATCATTTATTGTTTGTGCCCAATCAAATCTATCCAGTCTGCTCGATTTGCCCCCCTTTAACCCCCTCCTTTGCCACTTATGACCATCACCATTTTTGGGAAATCTCCAAGTCTTAAAAAAAAAAACTTTTTGGGTTTAATTCTGTTTCTCCCTTCCTCCATCTCCGAAAATTTTGCTGCTTTGCCCTGTTCCTGGGATTCTCTGTCTGCACGATTCAGTTCAACCGGAGCTGGTCATCGGGTAACGTTATTTTCCTCTGCTGATTACCGACAGGTGCCGCCGTGAAACTGGGGGGTCTTTTTTTTAATGTTGAATTGTAATTTTATGGTGGCCATCTCTTTTCAGAAGAATCTCTCTCTGTGTATTATTCAGGGGCACCGGGAGCAAAAAAATGCGAAGTCTCGAGCTGTCTTTTTGTGGTGAAATGTTTTGTCATGCGACCAGTTGGTATAATTTGGGAAAAGCGAACACTTTTCTGGGTTTTGTTTTCACAATCTTCACGGGTATGTTTGGACGAAAAAAATGCAAGAATCAATGGATATTCCTGGAGAGGCCTCGAGTTTTCTTTCGTGGGTTTTTCTCCTTCCGGGTGAAATGTTTTGTGATTCGACAAATTGTTAAAGCTTTGGCCTAGTAGTAATCTACAGAAAATAGGTTGCAGATTCTCCTTTGATTTTGCTGTCTTCAAATTCTCAGGAAAAGTCGAAATTTTCTTGTCTGTCACTAGAATACACTGAATTCGTTCAACTTGTTTGCCTTTTTTTTTTGGGTCTTCTTTCCTTTGCTTGCAACCCTCGCTTTGCCGCTCAGCATAATCAAGACAAGCTGATCAAATGGATTGCCATTTTCAACTCCAATTTTCTTGTAAGCGAGATTTTATTGTCTTTTGGTTGTAGACCGTCCTGACTGACAATAAGCGGCATGGATGATAATGTCGGCATAATTGGTAACTGGATGCCTCCGAGCCCGAGCCCAAGATCTTTCCTCTCAGCAATGTTAGGGGATGACAATGGCTTGGGATCCATTCCCGAACCTCTTGCTCAGAATGAGACAGAAGTGTCCTTTCGTAAGAACAAGTCGGCAATGGGAAATCCCAACAGGAAAAATACTACTTCCTCAGATCATTTAACTGAAT